>CM076575.1:1100232213-1100957535 GCA_034641835.2 Pinus albicaulis | reverse complement strand
AAGGGAAGATGATCTCAAAGTCTATTAACAAGCCATCTTGTGTTGGCAATATGATGCAGAGTGTTGTCCTTGATGGCAACCCACTGAATGAAGATGAAGACATGATATTGTTGACATGTGTTGTCCGTGATGGCAATCCACCTGATGAAGTTATTTGTGACTTGATGGACTTGGTAAATGATGTAAATCTGATGTGATATGATGTTTGTTGGCAATATGATGCTGAGTGTTGCCCTTGATGAACAAACCAATTGATAGAGTGTTGTCCTTGAAAGGCAACCCACTTGATGAAGTTGTGCTTGATAGAATATGTCTTGACGAACTTATTAAATGATGTAAAACTGATGTATCTACAGTGAGTACAGAAGGCAATGAAGAAAGGAACTCAGTATGTGCTAGATCCATGATGAAAAGAGTATGTTTCAAGGCATACGCGGATTTGTCTAGGAGAAGTCGCGTATGCACGCGGGAAAGAACGTTCCAAGTCGCGTATGGGAAAAAGCGCTCATAAAGTGCAAAACCAGGGGTAACCACCATGGTATTGACCCATTGTATTAGGTAATGATTCGTCTAAATGACCCCATCTAGGAATACCATCGGAAGTAATGTGGTTTTGGCTCATGGTATTGAAAAAGGGTAAACCTATATAAGGAGAAGAAATTCATTGTGCAAATCATGTGTGTGGGTGCAAGATGTCTGAGCTTGAATGAATACTCTGAATACTTCTCTCGAAGTATATCCCCGAATGGAAGATTCTGATTGAATGATAGATACGAATGCATGATGCACCAATGATGAAGAAGGGTATCTAGATCTGAAATGTACTTGTATTTGCTAGATCTGTTTATGGAATGATTAGATCTGAGATGAGGCGAACATCTGTCTGGAGTAAAGGGTAAAATCTGTGAGATGTATCTGTTCTGAAGAATTGCATTGACCTAAATGTCTGAAGAACCATACGCTAGTTTGACGCAGAGGAAGCGCGTATATATGCAGGTTCGCTGAAGAGAAAGCGCGTATGCGCAGTGAAATTAGCTCTGTAATATGTACAGAAGTATACGCAGGTTTGTATGGTAGAAGGCGCGTATATACGCGGTATCAGTGAAAGGAAAGCGCGTATGAAAACTAGGGTTTGCTGAAGCATGAGTATGAAATGTCTGATCTGTTCTGCTGTGTTACTGCTATCTGTCTGGGTTATCTGAATCGACAAGTATCTGATGGTGATGTATGTTTGAGCTTAAAAGTATGGAGTGGGTCCAGTCTGAAAATATGATGAAACGTGGCCTGCAAGTGGCGTCCTAAAGGAAGCTTTGGATCCAGTGTGAAAATTGATGAAACGTGGTCCATAGAGGTGCTGAGGGTTGTAGCCTTCAGTCAAGGGGTTGTAGCTCCCTTCCAGGTGAGGCTGATAAACGAGATCAGGGGGTCGTAGCTCCCTTCCAGGAGAGGCTGGTAAACGAGTCAGGGGGTTGGAGCTCCCTTCCAGGAGAGGCTGGTAAACGAGCGCAGGTGGGTGCCTGCGTGCTGGTCAAGTCTGCGCCAGCCCATATGTTGTAAGATGTTTTCTCTATAATAAAATATTGAAGGCTGAGCAACTGCGGCGGTGGTTTTCTCCCGACTTGGGTTTCCACCTAAAAATCCTGGTGTTCATGTGTGATGTTTTGTGTGATGGTTTATTGCATTCTTGCACATGTCTGGGTTTATAGAACATCTAATGAATGAATGATGGAATGATATAAGTGAAGAACTAATGGCATAATTAGATCTCTGTGTATACGCGAGTTTTATGAAGGATATCCGCGTGTATGCGCTAGTTGGCTTGACAAAGTAGTATGGGTTTTAGAGCATGAAAAAGGAAAAAGGTTTCGGTTTGCTCTAAATACTGATTCACCCCCTCCTGTGATGTTTTCCCAACAATTGGTATCGGAGGGAGGTTCTTCGTCCTTCTGCGAAGCTTGATCGCTTGCAGGAGATCCGTCGCAATGGGAAGTTTTGAAGGAGTAATGTCTATAAAGCCACCTCTATTCAATGGAAGCAATCTGATATTCTGGAAGGTACGAACAAAAGCATATCTGCAAAGTCTTGGTGCAGATGTATGGGCAATCGTGGAAGAAGGTTATCAATACCCGGCAAGTATTCCTACTGATGCAGCAGAAAAGAAGAAGTATGAAATCAATGCCAAAGCAGTAAATGTCTTATTAGGAAGCATGTCTGAACCAGAATTTGCTAAAGTGATGCAGCTAAATTCAGCAAAAGAAATATGGAACAAAATCATTCTGAGTTATGAAGGAAATACAAAGGTAAAAAGTGCAAAACTCCAGACTCTTAGAATTGAATATGAAAATTTGAAGATGCATAGTGATGAGAGTATTGCCCATTTCTTCTTACGTCTAGATGATATTGTAAATCGAATGAGAAATTTGGGTGAAACCATAACCGATACTACTCTGGTGGAAAAAGTCTTAAGATCTTTGACTTCAAAATTTGATTCTAAAGTTTCAGCTATTGAAGAAAGGCAAGATCTGCAAACTCTTACTATTGTTCAATTACATGGTATTCTGACTGCTTTTGAAATGAGACAAGGAGGTCCTTCTCAAATCAAAGAAGATGCTTTTAAGGTATCTGCAAGAGGAAAAGAAAAGGAAGTTGTCAAAGAATCCAGCTATATATCCGATGAAGAAGAAGCGAATTTCGTGAGAAAACTCCAACTAGGAATTGGAAGATTCAAAGGTAAGCTTCCCTTCAAATGTTTTGAGTGTGGAAAAGTTGGTCACTATGCTGCTAAATGTCCTTATAGAGAAAAACATGGTAAAGGGAAACAATGTGAAAAGAGGAAGAGTTATTATGCAAATGAAGATGATGATGAAGTGTCCAGTGAAGATGAAGAAGATTCTGACCATGATCTGAAAGTACTCATGGCAAAGAAGCAAAAGAAGAAGGCTACTCGAAGCAAGGAGATATCTCAGAAAACATGTATAGCAGAAATTGAAGAAGATGAATTAGGTAGTGATTGGGGTCCTTGTAATAATCTTCTTTGTGCAAACAATAGTGAAGATAATGAAAGTAAAGTTGTGGATCTAGAAGAAGCTCTCAAGATTAAAGTTGAAGAACTACAAAGTTCATCTAATAAGCAAGAAACTATCTACAAAGAGATGATCTCTCAAATGGAAAAACAAATAGAAATGTTGAATGGACAGGTGGACAAGTATCAAAGGTTTCATACTTATGCATCCAATCGAATTAAAGGACTAGAAGTAGAAATCAACGATCTAAATGCAGATCTCGAAAAATCAAGCAAGAAGAATGAAGGACTTGAAGCTATAATCATCTCTCTACAAGCAGATCTTGAAGCATCAAGTAAGAAGAATGAAGAACCTCTACAACCATTTGAAAAGGAAGGCCTTGAAGCAGAAATCATCTCTCTCAAAGAAGATCTGGAAAAATCAAATAAGAAGAATGAAGAGCTGCAACAAACATGTGAAGAAAACGAAAATTGGTTTAAAGAAGAGATTCTAAATCTGAATGATCAAGTAGAAGATGGAAGAAGGAAAGAAGAAAGCATGACGAAGCAATGTCAAGCCTTGGAGGTTGAGGTAAACATTCTCAAAGGTAAATTAGAAGAAAAGGTTAAACTTTTGAGGTTACAAGATAGTACTAATATTTTGGACAATATTCTGAGTAATCAAAGGTCTCCTGCTATCAAACTTGGTCTTGGTTTCCATGAAACTGTTAAAGGAGAATCTATCTCAAAAGGAAGTGCTAAAAATTCGGAGGATGTCAATGCAAAACCTGAAGTGTTGAAAGAGACAAAAGGTCAACCAACAATGATGAAATCTCCAAGGAAATCAGTCAATAATGTTGAATGTTTTAAATGTCATAATTATGGGCATGTTGCAGCAAATTGCAGGAGCAGACCATTTCAGCCTCAAACAAACAGTTCCTACATAGAAAGGTACTCTGGTTTCTTCAAGGGATATTGTTTTTCATGTAACAAGTATGGACACAAAGCAGGTGATTGTAAAAGGAGGAAGAATAGAAATACTCATTATGATTCTTATGTTTATTTCTCTGGCCACATGAGATGTTATGCTTGTAACAAGTATGGACATGTAGAAAAAGAATGCAGGATGAACAGATCTGGGAAAGTGGACAACTTTCAGCACACAGTTAGGAAGTTCAAGCAAGTTTGGAAAAAGATGGAGAACCGATCAGAAACGTAGGGAATTCTGACCCTACTGCAGTCATCCGCTTCTGAAGCTGACTTTTCTTATTGACTGCAGGAATGATGTGGGATACATTATGAGATTTAGTAATGTATCGTCACAGGGGGAGCAATGCATGATGACTCTCATGGCTGATTTGATTAATCTGGTTATGTTTACTTCTGACAGCGCATCTGATGTAGAAAAGACAGGTACAGGAGGTACAAGTTTAGGAGGAGATGAAGGAAGATGAAAAATTTCTATGCTTCACTTTCCATACGCGGGTTCGATGAACAAAAGTCGCGTATACACGCGAGTTCCAGCAGACACAGTCGCGTATGCATTGATGATAAGAGAATTTATATGATAGCTGAAGATCTGGAGCAGAGGTTCAGGGGGAGCATCAGTCTGATTGTTAATAACTGTATTATTGACTCTGTATCAGCTTAGTTTCTCAGTTCTAAATAATGATGATATGATACTTGGTTTCTTATGTTGAAGATTATGGATGAGTCCTGTTTGCTTTTTGATGAAGAGTATTCGTTGCTGAGATGAAAGTCTTATAATTCAGAGATAAGGACAGATCATGCAGAAATTGTTGCTGATGACTTGCTGATGAAGGTATTCAGGTTGCATAAGTTAAGGAAGTGTACTGGTTCAGGGGGAGCAGCAGGTTGAATACTAATGATTGCATTGTTGGCACTATGACTGCTTATTCATTGGTTATTGTGATACTCATGCTCAAATGATGATGACCTGGTATATGATTTATTATGATGAGACTTTGAATGAGCCCTGTTTACTGCTTGTTGAAGTTTATCTGTTGGATGAAATTGGAAGTCTTATGATTCAAAGATAAGAATAGTTCATGCATAGTTTGTTACTATGGTTGAGACCTTTTTTCCCTACATATGTTACATCATGTTAAATCTTGAAGATCTTGATGATATTGGACCACATGGATGATTGCTTGACACATATTTGAAGATGTTGTTCTGGTATGATAATTTCTCTTGGAAAGAATGTATTGATGCTGCAAAGAATCTAAAGGCTTGGTTTCTAATGTGCTTATGCTACAACCGTTGGATGATGCTTGAAGCAATGTGGAAAAAATCGAAATCGGGATTAAATCGGCAAGGGTAAAAAAGTTGAAAAAATCGGCAAAGTCGGGATTTTTTCGAAAAAATCGGCAAAATTAAAAAAATACAAAATTTTTCAAAATTTTTCAATTTTTTTAGCATCTAAAGTATCCACAACATCAAATAAATGCATTTCCACATAAACATGTAAAGAAAGCTAATATATAATATGTATATGAAGTCTAGTGCTACATCACATATCAAAATAGTGAATCGAGTCCTGAATCTTGAGTCTTAGTCTCAAGAGTCAAAATATCAACAAAAAATATAATAATGTATATCATGAGTCATCTCCATGTCATAAAGTAAGTCACTAAGATGAAGATCCCCTGCCCCTTTTACGGGAATAGGGAATGGCTTTGCCTTTTCCTCTAGAGGAAGAAGGCCCTGCCCCTCGGGAATCAAATGGACCCAGTCGTCCTCTAGAAGCAAAAAAAATAGGTGGCCTCTGTGCTCTGCCACTAACGCTGCCACTGCTACTGCCCATCCTAGATGGTGTCACCTCCTCCTCCACATCCTCCTCCTGCTCTGCCTCCTGAATCTGCTCCTCCTCCTCTACCACTGGCTCCTCCTGTTGTGCATCTGCTTCCTCCTCTGGCACTAATGCCTCTGGATCCACATCTAACCAATCAGGGGTCGATTCCATGACCGGCCTCTCAGTCTCGACCCTCCATGCAGCAGTGGTATCAATATTGTCCACTGAAATGGCATCCATATCAGGAGTTTTCTGAATTTGTCTCATCCACAATCGAAGATTGTAGTAGACATACACCATGTCATTGAGACGTTGGGATTCCAATCTGTAAAAGGGTCATAGATTATAAATTAGTACTTGGAAAATTTATATAGTAAAAAATTAAAATAATCAAATTATTTCAAAAATTTAATTTGAATTTTTTTACCTATTGCGCTTTTTGCTATGTATTTTGTCAAAGACACTCCAATTGCGCTCACACCCAGAGGAACTGCATGTCTGGCTGAGCACTCGGATGGCAAGATTTTGGAGATGGGGTTACTCTACCACCATAGCTTGTCCACCAAGCATCTACAAGTTAAAATAAAAATGAGAAGCAAAAATTATGAAGAGACAATGAATTATTAAATTTGAAAGTTGAAACTTGAAACAAACTGAACAGTGAAGCTTACCTGGCATTTTGGTCATCCTACTCTTAATAGCCATGCTAAAACCAAATGTGCCACCAGCCATCCTATATATTTCCATTTCTTTGGAAATTTCTTCACGTTCTTGCTCAGATACCACCATCCTCTCAACACATGTGAAGAATCCATCGATCACCTCGGCATCAAATCTGAAACCACAGGAGTAAGAAAATGCGGGGTTGAAGTAGATACCTGCAGCATGAATGGGGCGATGGAGGGTATTGTTCCATCGGTCATCAATCACTCTCCATATGACCTGTTGTTTCTCTAACCCCTCATCTCCCTTATCTGCATAATAAGCACGAATGGCTTATTTGGCCCTATCCATGGCCTCATACAAGTAGCCCATTGCGGGCTTCTCTCCATCAACCAACCGAAGAACCCTTACCAAAGGTTCTGAAATGGCACACACCTCCTCTACTCCTGCCCAAAACCCCTCATCATATGAAACAAGTCTGCATATGCCCTCTCCCTCTGGTTTGCGGCTAATAGATAAGTCACGCCAATCCTGTGAAACAAACATGCTCTTCACGTCCCACATAGAATTCAACAGAGACTGAAGAGATATGAAAGTAGTGGCAAAGCGTGTTATCGCGGGACGCACCAACTCTTTATTGTTGGTGAATCTTCTCATCAAGCTAAGCACAGATGCATGATTGTAAATAAATTTTGTTATGCTCTTGGATGATTCAACAATATGTCTCACCATAGGAATCTTACCTATATCCTCCAACATCAAGTCAATACAATGAGCAGCACAAGGTGTCCAAAACAGGGTAGGATACCTCTCCATAAGCAACCTGCCAGCTGCAACATAATTTGCAGCGTTGTCCGTTATGACTTGGACAACATTCTGTGGGCCTATCTCCTGAATGAAGATGTCCAACAACTCACATAATAAACGCGCATCTTTAATGTGTGCAGATGCGTCAACAGATTTCATAAACATTGTCCCCTTGGGACAACTAACCAAGAAGTTAAGAAGGGTCCTACTCTTCTGGTCAGTCCAACCATCTGACATGACTGTGCATCCAGTGTGTTCCCAAGATGCCCTAAACTCCTCCAGTCTAGCAGTGCAATCATTCTTTTCCTCTTGAAGAAGAGGCCCTCTCAACTCTGCAAAGGTAGGGGCTTTGTACCCCGGGCCAACAACAGCAATAGCATCAAACATAGGTTGGTAGAATGGGTTTGTCTTGGCAATGTTGAAAGGAACATCACTCCATAGAAGACATCTACTCACCAACCTGTCAGCTTCTGCCTTTTCCTTTTTTTTAATTACTGATTTGATGCCAGGTTGTGCACCAGGTGTCGTTCTAGGGACAAAAAAGGATGAAAAAGCTGAGGGGTTGGAACTAGAAGGTAATGCTGAACCAAAAGAAGCACTCTCACTTACCCCCTGGCTTGAGCTCTCTACAAGTTGCCTTTTCATTACTGCCCTGGTCTCTTTGCCATCTTCTTTTTCCATCAAGGCTTTAATGGCCTGTCGAATCATTTCTGGACCCGGATTTGGGCAAAGTTCTGTATTTTGCCCTGGAATTTGCCCTATATGGCATTTTAATCTATAAATACCCCCTGACATATGCTTTCCACACAACTTGCAAGAAAAATACGCTCTATTGATTCCTCCAGTTTCGGGTACAGTATCAGGTTCACCATACTGCCAGAAAGGATCCAAATTCCTTGGCATTTTGTTTGAAACTTTTTGATGTTTGAACCTGGGCACAAAACAAAAATTTAAAAAAAAATTAAAAATTGCCCATCACATAAATTAAAAATTAAAATCACTAAATAGTAGACTGGGCACTAAGTGTATACTATATTAGTATATAGGTCCAATAGAGGTTATGGGAATGTTGTAGCTACTGTGATTTCCCAGGCTCTCAAAGATCATCCATTTTAATTTTTTAGTCTACAGTTGAAAGTTAAAAACTTAGAGATGTGACACATTGTCCTACACATGTTATCAACATCATTGTGACCAAGATATTAAACAGATACAACATTTCTTTAGAAAAATTTGCTCCACTATAATATAAACATGATTCTTAAAAAACAAAAATATGGTAATGTAAAATTTTAAAGTTTTAAACTAAATACTAATTAAAATGACAATGTTGAAGGATGAAAGCGAACCAACATAATAGATGCAAAGAATGAACCAATATCAATATTGTGAACATTTAAAAAACAAAAGTAAAAATATTAATGCAAAATTTCAAGTTAAATAGTTATCAAAAATTCAAAATGACAACGCTACAGGAAGAATGTGAACATTCAACAAACATAATTGATGCAAAGAATGTTCAATGAACTGATAACAATACTGTAAATATTTAGAACCAAATAAATACATTGAATTAAATAAAATAAAATAAAATAAAACATATAAATAAATAAATAAAAATATAAATATAAAAAATAAAAAATCATAACATTAAAAGACCCCACGGCATGCTTTAGTCAGGCACTGTGTGTTGTCAACCCAACATATTCAACATATTCAAGGCATCACGGGCCAGTTTAATCTTTGCAAAATCTTCGGGAAATGCAAAGGCCTTCAAAAGATCAGGCACGCCAATGCTGAAAGAACCCTGGGGTGATTGGCAATCAGTTAACTGTTATACGCAAAAAATGTTCTTCATTGGGAATTCAAGCATCCTAGATTTGGCATACATGCACCTCTGGACCTCCCTATCTGCCTATGGCAAGCCGCAAATGTTTTTAACTTACCTGGAGGCTGGCGGCAGCAGCAAACCCTGGCGGCAGTGGGCACCCAATCTGCAAGCTCGAATCTTCAAAGTGCAGCTCCCTCCCAACGCAAATCTGAAAACCGAAAGTTGAAACCCTCTTGCTGGACTGTCGACGGACCACAGCGACTGCTCCACAGTGTTAAACGCGGGCGGGCGGACAAACAAAACAAAACAACACATAAAAATCGAAATTTCCGGCTTTTATAGTCAATTTCACGATTTTTTGGATCGAATCGGGATTAAATCAGGATTTTAACGATTTTATCGGGATTTTTTCAAAATTTAAAAAATCGTGAAAAAATCAGCCGATTTAATCGGCGTCTTGAAAAAATCGGGATTTTTTTGAAAAAATCCCGATTTTATCCCCATTTTTTCCACGCCTTGAAGACACAACTACACTGTTCTATCTCTTTGTATTCCAGGGAAGCATTCAAATATCTCAAAAAGAAGCTGAACACTGTCTTTTCCTCACAGAGGATCAGATCTGGTTAAAATATAGAAGATGGTATTGGATACGCGGATTTCCTGAAACAAAGTCGCATATATACGCGAGTTCATGCACATAAAACCGCGTATGTATGATTGCTGACAAATTTCTGTTTGGGATCAGTTTTCTTCAGCACAGCTGCAGTACTGTTTGGTATCTCTGGTATCTCTGGTGGTGTTCCTGTTCTTATAATATTGTTTCGATCTCTAATGTTTTGATAAAGATGCCTTGATGATTGGTTGAAAGTGTTCAGGATGCATAAACTAAGGGGGAGCCTTGGTCATATGGAAAGGATGCTTGGATGCACAGATTCAGGGGGAGCATTAGCTTTGCTAAGTATAATGCACTGTTGGCATTATAATGGTTCTGATATATGATCTCTCTTGAGGTCTTTTTGGTATTGGTCATGTAAAGCTATATTTGTAATTTGATGAAAAGGTCATGTTGAGACCCATGATGTAAAATTGAAATATTCAGTCATGTAAGGACTTGACAAATTTGTAAACCCACTTGGTTGAGTAGCTGAGTCAATTTTTTGTAAACCCACTTGGTTGGGTAGCTGAGTCAAATTTTGTAAACCCACTTGGTTGGGTAGCTGAGTTGAAATGTGTAAACCCACTTGGTTGGGTATTTGAGTCTCATATGTAAATCCACTTGGTTGGATCTTTGATGTAAGTATGAGTCCTTGGTGATAGGAAGGTCATGGAGTCATGTGTTTCATTGAAAAATATGTTTGAAGATTCAGCATGAACTCAGGGGGAGCTTGGTCACTTTAGTATACATCAGATCTGCAGAACGCTTCTTCTACATGAGGAGAAAAGGGGGAGAGTGTGTTGGTTTTGATCCGCCCTTTGCCCTTGATGTCAAAGGGGGAGAGTGACATGGTGTTTGAATGAAGAGAAAGAATGATGTCAAAAATGGGGAGAGTGACATGGTGTCATTGTATTCTTAATGTACCTATCTGTTGTGGTAACCAAACACCATCGTGGTTGCCATCAAGTCCAAAGGGGGAGATTGTTGGAAATATGATGCAGAGTGTTGTCCTTGATGGCAACCCATTGAATGAAGATGAAGACATGAGATTGTTGACTTGTGTTGTCCTTGATGGCAATCCACCTGATGAAGTTATTCTTGACTTTATGAACTTGGTAAATGATGTAAATCTGATGTGATATGATGTTTGTTGACAATATGATGCTGGGTACCCACTTGATAGAGTGTTATCCTTGAATGGAAACCCACCTGATGAAGTTGTGCTTGATAGAATATGTCTTGATGAACTTGTTTAAAGATGTAAATCTGATGTATCTACAGAGAGTACAGAAGGTAATGAAGAAAGGAATTCAATATGTGCTAGATCCATGATGAAAAGAGTATGTTTCAAGGAATACGTGGATTTGTCTAGGAGAAGTCGCGTATGCACGCGGTTAAGTACGTGCCAAGTCGCGTATGGGCAAAAGCGCTAAAAAAGTGCAAAACCAGGGGTAACCACCATGGTATTGACCCATTGTATTGGGTAATGATTCGCCTAAATGACCCCGTCCAGGAATACCATCGGAAGTAATGTGGTTTTGGCTCATGGTATTGAAAAAGGGTAAACCTATATAAAGAGAAGAAATTCATTGTGCAAATCATGTGTGTGGGTGCAAGAGTCTGAGCTTGAATGAATACTTCTCTCTGAAGTATATCTGAATGGAAAGGGTTACAATTGAATGATAGATCTGAATGCATGATGCACCAATGATGAAGAAGGGTATCTAGATCTGAAATGTACTTGTATTTGCTAGATCTGTTTATGGAATGATTAGATCTGAGATGAGGCGAACATCTGTCTGGAGTAAAGGGTAAAATCTGTGAGATGTATCTGTTCTGAAGAATTGCATTGACCTAAATGTCTTGTAATATCCCCAAAGGGAAATAACCAGTAATACACAGAAATATGCCAGACAGATATATATAAACAAAATGCTGGAACCAGATAATGGAACAAGTACACATAGAATGCCAGAATACTAAGCCATTTTATTAATCTCAGAACACATAGATAGGAGTACAAGATAATCAGAATGAGTGCACCTATCCTTGCCCTAGGCAAGTGGAGACCCTCTCAGAACAAATAATGGCTGCAAATAAGGACAACGTCCTAGCTGGCTGAAGAACTGCTATGAAGAACTGCTGCTGGGATGCACTGGAACTATGAGCTGGAAACTAGACAGATGGCTGATCTCAATCCTCCAGACAAACCCCAGAAAATGTGAAACTGATACTCCACCACCAGTCAGCCCTCACAAGTGAAAACGCTATCTCTGCTAGTGACAGCGCAGAAGACAGATGAAACGCTGGCCACAAATCCTCCAGATGAGATGACCACTCCTCAGGGCTGGAAACACTGAAAAACGCTGCCAAACCCTCACACAAAGACCCTGCTCATCAGATCAGCGTCCTCCCTGACTGGATCTGCGTCCTAGTTGCCCGAATCTGCTGGATCTGAGTCCTACCTCTCCAGATCTGCGTCCTATCTCTCCAGATCTGCGTCCCCCAAGGCTAGATCTGCTAGATCTGAGTCCTCCCTCCCCAGATCTGCTGCTATCTCTCCAGATCTGCGTCCTCTCTGTAAACTAAGTGGATCTAGCTGTATCTATCGGTCTCGTCCTCCAAGGGCTGAATCTGTTTATATCTCTCAGTCTGCGTCCCCAAGGGTTTGAATCTGTTTGCTCTCTCCCGGATCTGCGTCCTCCAAGGCCTAGATCTGTGCTATCTCGGATCTGCGTCCCCAAGGCGGATCTGCTATCTCTCGGATCTGCGTCCTCCAAGGCTAGCAAGGCTGAATCTCTCAGGTCTGCGTCCTCCACGCAGCAGTACATTTGGCGGATGCTGCGTCCTCTGCCTTGGTCAATTTGAGATGCAGCGTCCTCACTATTCAGATCTGAGTCCTCCTACTGGATCTGCGTCCTTCCCCTCTGGATCAGCGTCCTATCTCCTGGATCTGCGCAGTCTCAAGAAGGGGTTTCTCCTCTCCAAATCTCCACCAGAAAACTGCTACTAATTACCACTGAAACTGAAGGATGATGCTCAGACAATAACCTTACCAGGGCAGGCACTCAAAGTCCCCCGAGGCTAAGGGTGATACCAAGAAAATAACCTTACCAGGGCAGGCACTCGAAGTCCCCCGAGGCTAAGGGTGAGATCTCCGAACGGAGACACTCGGTTGCACTAAACAGTGCTGCAGACCGACTAAACAACCGGCGTGCTGAAGCAGACAGAAGTCTAGCTCTCAACATCAATATCAAATCATGCATGCCAAAATGAGGTGAGAACCCCACCTTTTATAGTGCTAAACTCCCTCCAAAACTTTGACTGCGTCCTTCACTCTCCTTGGCCTGCGTAGTTACCCTTGGGTCAGCGTGAGGCCTCCCCTCATATCCATGTGGACCCCCAAGGCCCCCTCTCTAAGTTATAACGTTAATCAACTAGGAAAACACTTTATTTTATAAAGTGAGGTGACTAAAGTGAGGTGACCCCTCTTATTTCTCACTTTATTTATTATTTCTAGCTAAAGCGGCAGAATTAAACAAAAATGAAATATTCCAATTAGCAAGGCTAATTGGGAATATTACATGTCTGAAGAACCATACGCTAGTTTGACGCAGAGGAAGCGCGTATATACGCAGGTTCGCTGAAGAGAAAGCGCGTACGCGCAGTGAAATTAGCTCTGTAATATGTACAGAAGTATACGCGGGTTTGTATGGTAGAAGGCGCGTATATACGCGGTATCAGTGAAAGGAAAGCGCGTATGAAAACTAGGGTTTGTTGAAGCATGAGTATGAAATGTCTGATCTGTTCTGCTGTGTTACTACTATCTGTCTGGGTTATCTGAATCGACAAGTATCTGATGGTGATGTATGTTTGAGCTTAAAAGTATGGAGTGGGTCCAGTCTGAAAATATGATGAAACGTGGCCTGCAAGTGGTGTCCTAAAGGAAGCTTTGGATCCAGTGTGAAAATTGATGAAACATGGTCCATAGAGGTGCTGAGGGTTGTAGCCTTCGGTCAGGGGGTTGTAGCTCCCTTCCAGGTGAGGCTGGTAAACGAGATCAGGGGGTCGTAGCTCCCTTCCAGGAGAGGCTGGTAAACGAGTCAGGGGGTTGAAGCTCCCTTCCAGGAGAGGCTGGTAAACGAGCGCGAGGTAGGTGCACAACGTCTTTGGTAGGAGTACGCACGACACATATGTTGTAAGATGTTTTCTCTATAATAAAATATTGAAGGCTGAGCAACTGCAGCGGTGGTTTTCTCCCAACTTGGGTTTCCACCTAAAATCCTGGTGTTCATGTGTGATACTTATGTGTGATGGTTTATTCTATTCTTACTGCACATTTTTACTGTTTATTGAACATCTAATGAATGAATTCTGGAATGATAGAAGTGAAGAATTAATGGCATAATTAGATCTCTGTGTATATGCGAGTTTTATGAAGGATATCCACGTGTATACGCTAGTTTGGTTCAGCAAAGTAGCGTATGGGTTTTAGAGCATGAAAAAGTAAAAAGTTTCAGTTTGCTCTAAATACTGATTCACCCCCCCCCCCCCCCCTCTCAGTATTTTTCCCAACAAATTTTGCCTCTTAGCCCCTGTGTAGGACCTGGAAGAGAAAATTTTGGCCCAGTAAAATACCACTGCTTCAGCTCTGAAATTTGGTACCAACCTCCTCTGGCACAAAGAAATCCACCTATAAAAGCTCGGAACCCGTAATGAAAGGAAGTTGCACCCAATAATCTTTGTGGTCTTCTTCTGTGTCCAAATAGTGTGAATAGCTGAATGAAATCTCTGCAATAAACCCTAATGGAAATCCAGAGATAGATTCCCCAAGGCCTCACTAGGGAGACACTCGAAGTTCTCCGAAATGAGGGAGAGTTTCACTAAAACTCTTGAACTAAACAACTATGCTCCTCTTGTGTTGAACAACCTCAAAGAGAGCGTTTGATCTTCAGAAAATAGATGAGCAAAGGATGCAAAAATGTAGCCCCCATGTGCTATTTATAGATGTTGGTCCCTTTCTCATTGGGCGGTCTCCTCTCTCTACAAGTTCGAACTCTTTTCCTTTCTCTTTCCTTCTCCTAGTGCGAATTTCTCAAGGGGGTCAAATTTCCCTTTTTGGTGGTCCCCACATTCCACTTAACTAAAAATTATTTCCTTTTCTCTAATGTTTATTTCTTCTTTTTCTCCAAAAATAAAGTGAGCGGCTCCTCAACCCACTTTCCTTAAGTTTTATTTTCCAAAATACTTTATAATGTCAAAATTGCAAAAATGAAGGTTTTACTTTGCAAAAGTAATTATTGGGGACATGACATTTTTCTGCACTATTCTTTTTTATTCTGCTGCATGTAATATCGAGTCCCACTTACCTACTATTGGTCGTTCATGCACATTAATATAAATTCTTTCTTTTTTGTTTCTACCAATGTTGCGAACATCGGCATCGCGATATATTGGCAGAGGTCCAGAAAACCAAAAAATCGTAAAAATCGGGAAAATATCAGTAAAAATCGGCAAACATCGGCAAAATTAAGATACCATAAAAAATATCAGTAAAAATTGACAAATATCGGCTAGACCAAAAAATCGTGATTTTGAGATAAAATTGGGATGTTATCAAAATGTTCGCAACACTGGTTTCTACACTAAAGAACAGACATACCGTAGATTAAATATAAGCTACACAATGTGAGAATGGCAACTATTTTATCCACATTTAATGACATTTGACAACATAAATACATGCCTTATTAGAAAGGACAGAATAATTATTTTAAAGAAAAATGAAGGGAACTTTTAAAATTTACAAAGGAGAAAATAGAGCTTACTTAATGAGGCTGACCTAGTTTTATTACAGGGCAGCACCTTGAGATTTATTCTGAAATAAATACAAGCTTTTCTAATAACCACTGGGCCAACCTATCATACATGATATAAAGTATACTATTTGTGGATAATGTAGCTGCCATTTTCGCTTCATTCCCCATACAAGCTACCAATTTCCAGTCCTTAAATATACAGAGTCTTTGCTATTTAATGTAAATTTCTCTTAAATACAGCAATTTCAGTCTTTATAAATAAGATTCATAAATATTTTGGGAATTTTGGTCAATTTTGTCTTTTCCCTTACAAATATGTCCTGCACAATTTCTACACATATTTTTTACCAAACTGACCCTATTTTGAAGACCTTATAATCCATCATGACTCTTACAAGCATTCTAGCTAAAATTCTGAAGAACTAATTCAATAGGAGGCAACCACTGTAGAAATACCAAACTTCAGTATGCACATGCAAATTTTCGTCGAAATCACATTGATTATATTGATCTGCATCCTCATTGGCATTGGTACTGGCCTAGAACTAGTGATCATAAGCATGTAATAGTTCTGCTTTGATATGAATTAATCGCAGTTAACTTAGTCAACAATTATTATATTTGTATTTTGGATTTTATAACTCCCATTCCAGAAGACAATTACAAAGCTCACCTAAGAGTCCACCTAACTCTTTGCCTCCAAGATCCTCCCATGCTCACCCAGCCATACCCTTTCAACTCTGAACACTCCCCAAAGGACATTATCAGAGTTTGCATTCATCCTTTGACAAGGATCGATAAGAACAGAGATGGCTCTACCCCCTCCTCCATATCTAGTGTCGGATAATGTTTCTCTCTTTCTGAGGGTTTTCCCTCTTGGTTCATCCTTTCTTTCTTTTATTTCATTATATCCCTTTATATTTTAGCTTTCAAGAATGATCTTGACACTTTTATGTTATGTTTGTGCCTTGTTGTGTTGGGCATTGGATAATCCACCACTCCCTGCGTGTTTCACGACATTTGCTTAACTGCCTCTCGAGAATCTGTTAACTCTGACGATGTGTCCATCTACTAACACCTATCGGTTTTGGTGTGATAGCAATCGTGATTCCAACAAGTGGTATCAGAGTGTAATGTCCACTACGAATTGAGGACGAATGGGACTCATTAGCCTATCCATCCTTGTAGGCTATAGTCCACTGAAAAAGGGGAAAACACCAAAATACCCATTATTGGGCAAGTTTTGGGACAGCTGGGCAAAAAAACCCAGAATTGGGGTTTTGAGTAAGGTTTACTCAATCAATTAAGAAGATGAAACCCCTCAAGAAAATCTATAAATAGAGGAGGATTGAATTCATTTTGGAGCATGTAGTATGAATCAAATCATTTATTCTTAAGCATTAGCTCTAAGAGTTATTAGACCTCTTCTCTCTCTTATCAATTTCGGTGTGAAAGATTCCACCCAAGTTGACAACCTTTTATTATTCTGCTTTGTTCTAAGTTTATGTTTGAGGCAGCGTAATTTTGGGAGACGCATTTCTATTTTGGTCAAGTGATAACTCTGGGAAGTAGCGAGCACTATTCTGGCACGGGAAGTTCTTTAAGACAACGAAATTCTATTATCTGGGCGCAGGTCCTATCCATTTCAGATGGCAAGGGTTTTCTTTCTTGATTGGAATTTGGCTTTGGCTACAGGCAATTGTTCCTTAAGGCAGCGGATGGGTACGAGTCCTGTAACAGTCAACTAGGAGTCATCTCTCTAATTAGAATTGAAGTCCAGGCATAAAAAAGACCTCACGAGGCATCTAGAAGTTGTTTTATTGATCCCCGCATGTGCAACAGCAGTAGACGATTCATATGAGACGTTGGACGCAGGCATAACTTGTACGTAAATTTTGAAGGAGTCGAAGTCTTCGTACGTTTTGAAGGGGAGACGCACCAACAGGAAACCCTCACATTGCATTGAATCGGGACAATAATCGTGAACAGAAGGAAGTTATAATATTTCGTGTAACGTATAATTTTATGAATTGAATTTCCAATTATATTTCATTGTGGTGCACGGTTGGGAACTCGGGTCCTGTAGTTGAACTATTTAATTTGAAGTCGAACTCTATCCTGGGATACGTATGGTTTTGTATTGGTGACACGTCGACTAGATAAATTGTTGAAATTTGTATATATTCTGCCACTGTCTATATCGTTGTTAGAGTAAAGATTTGAACTCTTCACTGCCCCAATGAAAAATATTTAATGTTTATACAATTTAGCAATGTTCCACGGGGACGCGTCCCCCAGGGTGGGGGATGCGCCCCGGCGCTCCCCCACTTCCCAGGGACGGGGAAACGTTTCCCCCACATCCCCTTTTTGGGGAAACTCGAGGAAACTCCAGGGGGACGTTTTTTGGGCAGCGAAACGCGACTCCCTTAAAGGGGGATGGGGGGACGCCGGAGGGATGCCTGGGGGACGGAAAGGGGATGCCGGGACGCCCGGGGGACGCCAGGGGGACGTATATGCGTCCTCCCATTTTTTTGCCTAATAATTTTTATAAAACATTACAAATTAAAAAAAAAAAATACAAATTTAAATATATGACAAATTAAAAAACAACAACAAAAATAGAAAAACTTAAACTCTATTAAAACATCAAACTTGTTAAAACTTAAAAATTAAATTTAATTAATTAATTGAATTATATTAAAATTTAAATAAAAATTTAAAAAAAATGAAATTATATTAAACCTATACAGTATAAGTTTATGTGCATTGCATAATTTGAATTTCAATTGTCAAATGACGAATTTATTAATTTAATTTAGATGTGCCTTGCATCATGCCAAATGATGATTCATGAATTTAGATGGAACATTGCATAATGTCAAATGATGGATTCAATTTAGTAATTTACTTTAAGAATCTAGATTTATAAATTTAAATTATAATGCAGAAATGTCAAATGATAATTCATAAATGAAACAATGATAATAGTCTAATATGCAATGATAATCATATTTATTCTTTAGATGTACAATGAATAATTATTTAAATTTTTTATTTAGTTATTTTTAATTAAATTTTTAATAATTTATAATTTTATAATTTTATGACTTTGACGTCCCCCTGTTTCCTTGAGAATTCCCCAGATTTTGGGGTTGCTTATATACATCCCCCTTGTGTGTATCCCTGCTCCCGCGTTTCCCCGTCCCGAAAACTCGGTGGAACATTGCAATTTAGCCATTGTATTAAGATAAATTGTTATAAGGAATACTAGGATAAATTTCTCTAGTTCATTACAATGGTATCAGAGCACTAACATGCTACCAGTAATGAGTATATGAGCCTTGTATGTTTCCTGCAGATACAAGCAACATCACTGTAAGAAAAAAGAAGGGTACTCACCATTCAAAGATGGGGGATAGAGCAGGGCAAGGAGAACATAACCCTGGTATTCTATGGAACGAATTACTCCATGGACAACATCAAATGAACCAGCAATTGCAACTAGAAGGACAACAAATGATTCAAGGGCAAGAGGAGATTGCACAAGATTTGGCTCAAGGACAGCAACAACTTGCTCAACTAATTTCTCATCTCATAGGATAACAAAATGTTGTTTCCAACAACAGAACCACCAGTGAAGGTAGTAGTAATAATAATCTTGGTTTTAATAACCATGCAAACAGCAAAGGGAGCAATTGGTCATTACTTCCCCAATTCACAAACAATCAAGGGGTGACAACCCATGAAGAAGTTGATTTCTTAACGCATATATTCAGGACTACGCAAGATTGGACGAGAATACTCGAGCAGACATGACCTTCAATGAATACAGCAACTTCAGGTACAGGAATAGACCCTGGGGGCAGCTTAATGGGGAACCGGCACAAAAGGTGAGTAAACTTCTTCTACCCTCATTTGATGGATCATCTAAATGTATAGCAAGGGCTTGGGTGTGAAAATTGGACACCTACTTTAGGCTCAATCCTATGGCTAAAGCGGACGCAATCCAATTTGCCATATTACATTTACAAGGGGAAGCGTGAGTGATGGTATCATGGTCGAGTAACTCTGAGGCATGCCAACATCACTTCTTATGAAGATTTTACACAAACATTGATAAAAAGATTCGATCAAAATAACCCAGACATCCACTTCAAAGAATGGGTACTACTTAAGCAAACAGGGTCACATGAAGAGTCTATTGCAAAATTTGAATGTACTACAGTCATGGTGACGGATATATCTGAATAGTGATTAGTCATGCTTTTCACTGAGGCATTAATTGAACCCCTACAACAGTGGGTCAAGGTATTCAATCCCACCACTCTTCAAGAAGTTATCAAGAAGACACGAGACATGGGAAATGCAACCGCTAAAGCTAAGGCTCCATTCAAGCCTTTCATTCCTCCAAAAGATAAGGAGAAGAAGCCCTTTCAACATGATGGGCCTAGAAAGGAGAGGCTAGATGAAGAAACATTAAGTGAACTCAAGCGGAAGAACCTATGCTTCAATTGCAAGGAACCATGGCAACCAGGTCATTGTTGTTTAGGTAAGGGAAAAAATCACTACATCAAAGTAGTCTTTGATGATGAGGTAGAAGGAGAGGAACCCACTTAGAATGTTTAAGAAGAACTCCTGTAAAAAGAAGCTAAGGAAGAAGAAAAGGCTAACATCCCAAGGAAGAACCGCCATAAGAGGAAAGGCCCAACAGAGAAAAAAAGACACGACCACAGGGTAAGATTGCAACCCTTTCAGGCACACCCAAGTATTACACCTTCAGGGTCAAGGGAGTCGTCAAGGGAAAAAACATCACAGCACTAATTGATGTAGGAGCCACACAACTTCACTGATGCAACACTAGTAGCTAAAAGGGGGCTTCCCATCGAAGAGTTTGAGGGCTTAGATGTGATAGTTACGGATGGGCACAACTTGGATTGCACACGAATGATCCCAGGTTTGAGTGTAACTCTCAATAACTATACCTTACTAGTGATTTCTATGTAATAGATCTTGTAGACCTCAACATGGTATTAGGGGTTCAATGGTTGTATTCGTTGGGAAAGCACAAGATGCACTACCAAGCATTGGAAATGGAATTTAGAGCACCAAATGGCAGTAAGGTCGTTAAGAGAAGAATGGAAAAGGGCAACCAACAGGTTGTTTCAGAAAGGAGGATGGAAGCCCTATTTAGGCATGGAGATATAGCATATGTAGTAGAATGCAAGGTTATGAGCCAAAAGACCCTTATCAATGACAAACCACAATACAAGATAGATATTCAACAAGTGTTGGATAAGCATGCTCCAATGTTTGGTGACATTCCTCCAGGATTGCCTCCTAAGAGAGGATTCGAACATACTATAGAACTGGAAGAGGGAGCCAAGCATGTGATCACCACACCCTATCAACACCCAAAGAAATTCAAGGACGAAATAGAAAAGACCATCTAGGAGCTATTAGAAATGGGCCACACCATACCTAGCTCGATTCCAATCGCCTCATATGTGGTCTTGGTAAAGAAGAAGGACGACACATGGAGAATGTGCATTAACTACTGAGCTCTCAACAAGAAAACCATCAAAAACAGGTACCCTATCCCCAGGATTGATGAACTACTAGACGAACTTCATGGAGCAGTTTACTTTTCAAAGATTGATTTATGATTGGGGTACCATCAAATTTGAGTTTGAGAAGAGGATGTGCTGAAAATAGCATTTTGATGCCATTATGGACACTTAATCTTTGGTCATGTCGTTTGGACTAACAACGCCCCCGCCACTTTCCAATCTTGTATGAACAATATCTTCAGCAAGCAGCTAAGGAAGTTTTTATTAGTGTTCTTTGACGACCTTCTCATTTACAGCAAAACCTGGGACGATCATTTGAGGCATTTGGATACAATTTTGAGCATTATGCAAGAGTAGTCTCTCTATGCCAAAGCATCAAAATGTGAGTTTGGTTTGATGGAGATTCTTTATTTGGGACACAATCAACGCAAAGGGAGTACAAGTTCATCAAGAAACGATTCGGGCAATATTGGACTGGCCCACACCTAAAACCCTAATAGAATTACGAGGTTTCCTCGGGATCTGCAGCTACTACTGACGGTTCGTTAAGGGGTTCTCTCAGTTAGGTGCACCTTGGAGAAACTTAACTAAAAAGGGAGCGCTTAGGCTAACAGAAGAATATGACAAGACTTTTAACAAGTTCAAAGAAATAATGAGCTTTGTTACCACTCAAACTAGCAAGGAACCTAAAAGGGACTCCTAAAGGGACAACTGCTAGGTCAAGGGCAACAATGGAGACTTAGCCCACTATCACCACAGTTAAGACTCCCTACTCTTTACGGACTTTCACCGATGGGAGACCCGATATATAGGAAGTCACTTATGAGGGATAAATCAACAAATGAATGTGAAGTGACCTCAATGATCCTTTCCCTAGAAGAAGATTAATAATGGAGCTTGTTTGCTCTTTAAGCAAGGTACAAAGCTTTCTAGGAGAAAGAGGTGAGGATTTAAGGGCTAGGTCAAGGGAATGTGACTTGTAAAGGAGTTTCCCAATCCCTAAAATCCTTCCCAAACTTGGATTCTCGAGTTGTCTTTGAAGAATTGTTTTTGATAAGAAATGGGACCACACAGGGCCAAGTGGACCCAGCCTAGGTTAAGGGGAGGGAGTTCTAAGGGAAACTTCGTTCAGCATTAGGGAAAAAGAAAGTGACCTTAAAGAGCTTATACTTCATTTGCAAATGAAGATGGATTATCAAGATAACTTCGATCTCTAGGAAAATTCATTCAACAAACATGGCCCATACATAGAGATATGCTATATTGAAACATAATTCCACAATTAAGCGGTAAACACATGCAGCAATTAGCCCTAAAATAGCGAAAATCCCAAGATCAATGTATGTGACAAAGTAAAAGAAAATAGCAACCAATTCGTACTTATATGTAAGTGAATATATACAACCATCAATACATTTGCCAATTAAGAAGTTCCAAGATAAGAAAATACAATCCAAACATCAAAATCCATGCATGCTCCAACTGCGTCCTCCAAGAAGGAATAGCGAAAATCTCAAGAGAGAGAATGATCCAATCCAAGTGATGATACAAAATGAATTCATGTCACTCCTATTTATACACTTACAAGGAGTTTGAATTACCTAATTGGGCCTACATTAGCCCCTAGAAAAAAATAATGTGCAAAGTAACTAACTTTTGGTGACAACACCACCAAACTAGCTCATAAATAAAATAATAAGCCTCTCAAGAGGTCAAATGATGAAAAATTCATGTCGTTGGACCTTCCAAGAGGCCTGATGAGGTCTATAAGTGCCATAACGAAGACTTGTTCTCCAAACAATAAACCTTTGGTGCTCCCAATGGGTGTGGGGGCACACCAATAACCTCATGGGTCTCTAAGTAAGTCGAAAATGCTTGTAGACCATTTGTAAGGGCTCGGATGATGGAATAAATGATGCCACATCAGTGTACAAGTCCTAGGTCACCTGTCAAATGTATGGTGCAACTGTGGGGTTGGTTGGGCATGGTGTACCAGCGTACTACCAGGTGCATCTTCCTCATCCAATAGGTGGATCTCAAGCAATATTTCATCATCTCTTGGGATCCATGGAGTGTTGTCTACTATTGTGAAGGCCCATGGCCCTCTACACACACCCTACATATGCTAATGTATCCCTCTAGAGAGTTAGGACCTCGTATAGGGAGACCAAACTCAGAATGGATACCATTTGCAATCTTGCATAAGATCCAATGCGTCTCCTAGCCTTCCAGCACAACAAGTCATTAAAGTAATCAGGTAAAAGAGCTTACAAACCATGGGCAACAAGTGGACACTTCATAATGGCATGCCCTTCAGTAATGGGCTTTGGCATGTGCTAATGTCTCGAAGCTCCAAAGGGGGTTAACCAAGTACCTTATTAGGTGGTCTCTACCTTTAGAGGGGGTAGTATGTCCAAGGTACATCCCTCAAATGGTGGTGGCATGTGATAAAGAGGTGAAATGGGAAATCCTGGGCCGCATATCGGGGTACAAGGGTAGCTAGAAGAAGGGAAGCCCACACTTGAGTATATAATGTATAGGAAGGAGAAATCGTGGTACATGAGGTACCCCGACCTGGATTTTTCCACCCTTTTTATATGCCTTTTTCCTTTTATGATTTTTCTTTGATTAATTGCTTGGGGCTCAAAGGATAAGACCATGATACGTAAGATATAGCAGTGGATACCCCCTTTAAGGTGGGGCAGTTCATTGCCCACCGGGGGTTGGGACAATCATGGGTTCCATAATGATAAATGAGGCTCATCTAGGGCTTATGGAGCCAAGGTGATGGCCATGGGTATGGGATAGAGCTCATGCATTGGCTTTCCCCAACATGCTAAATATGTTTGTCCCAACCATCTTTTGCATGTTGTGGTACATTTTCCTGTTGAATGTGGCCATTTATGCTTTTACTTTTTCTTTTCAACTGCATCAACCTCTAGGGCATCGTTCCAAGCCTAATCCAAGGTGGGGGCAAGGGGCAGGGGAGGCTAACCCTATGTGGACCCAATGAAGAAATGTGGACACAGGTGGGAAAGATGATGAATGGGGTTATAATAAGTGGAAGGGGAGTGATATATGTGGATGAGGGAGCGGGACCGCGCAACCAAAATCGGGGTTTCCCATGTAGTACCACCCTAAAACCAAATGGTCAGTAAAGGAGATCCCACGGGACTAAGATCCAAGGATAACATCCAAAAGAGGTCTAGGGGACAGAAGCATCGACCTAGCCCACTCTTTCCGCCGAATCCCCCCGTTAATCCATGCCTAGAAATGTCCATGATAAGCAAACTCAATACTCAATTGCCAAATGACAAGGCATGCATTTAGGTTCGGGAGGCCAACCTTCAAACATACGATCAAGACAAATGAGTGAGGGACCACATGGTTGGCTCAGGTAGCGAAGAAATAGCACAACGAACTAATTGGTGGTTGCAAGGGGATATTGGTTGTCGGTTGAGGACTATCTTGGAGAAAAAAATTCTCCTAGGGATATCACCCACAAAGTGGTCGGTAACAAGCTCGTGCCCAGTCTTGGCTTTTCCCCACTTCGGTAAGCCATTCATAGTAGAGGGCAATGCATTAGGGGAAGGGATAGGGGTTGTCTTAATGCAAAAGGGCCACCCTATTTCATTTGAAAGTCGGAAGCTTCAGGACACAGAGAAGCTTTATTCCATATATGACAAGGAGATGTTGGCCATCATGCATACGTTGCCAAAGTTCAGGCAATATTTGGTGGGAAACAGGTTCATAGTCGGGACAAACCACAACACCCTGCATCATTGCCTAGGGAAAAAGGACCTAAACGAGCGGCAACAGAAATGGGTAAGCAAGATCCAAGCTTATGATTTTGATATGAGTGTGTGAAGGGAAAGAAGAAAGTTGTGGTCGTGCACTCTCCAGGAAACCAACAGCATGTGCTCTCATGGAACTCACAGAAGATTGGAAGGCACACCTCTCACCAAAGTATGCCAAGAACCAATTTGCCTGCGCACTCTTCGACAATATCATCCAAGATGACAAGTAAAAAATAGTTGATGGAGTCATTTATTATAAAGACAAGATATACTCGATTCCTGAATCTACACTCAAGGAAAATATTTTGAAGGTTACACATGATATTCCTTCAACTAGGCATCAGGGATTCTTCAAGACACATCGACTAATTCAGGAATGATTCTCGTGGAAAGGGTTCAAGGAAGATGTGATGAAATACGTCATGGAATGCATGACATGCCAACAAAATAAAGTTGAGCATACACATCCTGCAGGTCTTCTCCAACCCCTACCAATCCCAGAACAAAAATGGGAGAGCATCTCAATGGATTTCATCACAGGATCACCCAAAGCACAAGGTAAGGACTGCATCTACATAGTGGTAGACAAGTTGACTAAATTTGCGCACTACTTTGCCATCTCAAGTGATTACTCGACCAAACAAGTGGCAAAATTGTTTTTCAAAGAGGTCTTTAGACTGCATGGATTGCCAAAGAATATACTTAGCAATCGTGACAATAGATTTATGGGCACATTTTGGCAAGAGCTTTTCAGGCTAGTGGGAACTTAATTTACCCCTAGCACTAGCTATCACCCTCAAACCAACGGTTAGCAAAAAATTGTGAATAAGTGGATTGAAGGGTATCTACGCAACTATGTGACAAGTCAGCAGAAGGCATGGATTAAGTGGTTGTACCTTGGGGAGCATTGCTACAACACCAACTACCACTTATCCATCAAATAACATCGTTCAGAGCTATGTATGGATATGATGCACTGTCCTTCATCGATAGAATTTTTGGAGACAGCAAAGCACCCCTTGCCAAAAACTAGATATAGGAGAGTCTGGACATTCTCAGGGTACTCAAAGTTGCTCAGAATCAGCAGAAGATTTACACGGACCAGAATCAAACAGAATGCATTTTTGAGGTGGGAGATCTTGTTTTGTTGCGATTGTAGCCCTATAGACAGCCTACACTCAAGAAGAAAGGACAGAAAAATAGAAGCCGAGTTTTTATGGGCCTTACAAATTCTTCGTAGAATTGGTGAAGTGGCATATGAGTTGGAGCTACCAAGAGACAGCAGAATCCACAATGCATTCCATATGTCATGCCTCAAGAAGGTTGTGAGTCAGCAGGTCACTGCCTCTGTCGAATTACCACCTTTAGACAAAGGAGGGCAACTAGAACTAATTCCAAAAACAATCATGGTTATGCAGTTAAAGAAGTTAAGAGGAAGAGTAATTCAAAATATCAAATCAGATGGAAGAATTTACCAGAGGAGGATGCGACATGGAAGGACAACGAATTTTGCAACCCCTGAACTTGCAATTGCTTCAGGGCAAGCAATTTCTTGCAGGGGGGACTATAATGTCCTCTACGAATTGAGGACGAATGGAACTCATTAGCCTATCCATCCCTGTAGGCTATAGTCCACCAAAAAAGGGGAAAACCCCCAAAATACCCATTTATTGGGCAAGTTTTGGGGCAACTGGGCGAAAAAACCCAAAATTGGGGTTTTGAGTAAGGTTTACTCAATCAATTAAGAAGATGAAACCCCTCAAGGAAATCTATAAATAGAGGAGAATTGAATTCATTTTGGATCATGAAGTGTCAATCAAATCATTTGTTCTTGAGCATTAGCTCTAAGGGTTATTAGACCCCTTCTCTCTCTTGTCAATTTCGGTGGTGAAAGATTCCACCCTAGTTGACAACCTTTTATTATTCCTCTCTGTTCTAAGTTTCTGTCTGAGGCAACGTAATTTTGGGAGATGCATTTCTGTTTTGGTCAAGTGATAATTTTGGGAAGCAGCGAGCACTATTATAGCACTGGAAGTTCTTTGAGACGGCGAAATTCTCTTGTCTGGCTGCAAGTCCTATCCATTTCAAATGGCAAGTGTTTTCTTTCTTGATTGGATTTCGGCTTTGGCTATAGGCAATTGTTCCTTAAGGCAGCGGAAGGATATGAGTCCTGTAATAGTCAGCTAGGAGTCGTCTCTCTAATTAGAATCGATGTCCAAGCATAAAAAAGACCTCGCAAGGCATCTGGAAGTTTTTTACCAACCCCCGCACGTGCAATAGCAATAGACGATTTGTATGGACGTTGGACTCTGGACGTAGGCTAAACTTGGACATAAATTTCAAAGAAGACGAAGTCTCCGTACGTTTTGAAGGGGAGCCGCACCAATAGGAAACCCTCACATTGCACTGAATCGAGACAATAATCGTGTACAGAAGAAGGTTGTAGTATATAGTGTAACATATAATTTTATGAATTGAATTTCTAGTTAAATTTTCATTCTGGTACACGGTTGGGACCTTGGGTCCTGTAGTTGAACTATTTAATTTAAAGTTGAACTTTGTCCTGGGATAAGTATGGTTTTGTATTGGTGACACGTCGACTGGATAAATTGTTGAAATTTTTATATATTTTTTCACTGTCTATATCATTGTTAAAGTAGGGATTTGAACTGTTCACTATCCCAATGACTAATATTTAATGTTTATACAATTTAGCCACTGTATTAAGATAAATTGTTACAAGGCACACTAGGATAAATTTCCCTAGTTCATTACACAGAGCCAAAGGTCTCAAGTTCGAAACACCCCCGCCCCGGCTCACGATGGGGGCAGATTGTTGTGCATTGGATAATCTAGTGCTCCCTATGTGTTTGCAACATGTGCTTAACCGCATCTCGAGGATCCATTAACTTTGGCGATGCATCCATTTACTAACACCTGCAGGTTTTGGTGTAATGACAATCGTGATTCCAACATGTTGCTTTCTCCAATACAATTGACATACTCTTTTGGTCACATGTGGACATTGATAAAATGCTCCTATCTTATCATCTTGTGTTGTGGGTCATAAATTTGGATAAAATGCAAGCTTGATGAATATAAGCTACAAATTACATGCATTTTTAATATTTTAAACACTAGAAGAGTAAAATAATTGATTTGTAAATAGTAAATACTTGAATACACTGCAAACAGAAGTTAGACATCAAATTACAGATGGGCATGCATAATCATAGTGATGGATCCAATTTCAACTATTTATGTATTCTGGATACTTTTTCATTAGTCTAGAAAATCTCTCCTTTAGGAAAAATCTTGGAGAATTCACAATCTCCGAATCACATGCAGGAAACACATTTCCTTTTTATTTGGTGCTTCTCACAACTTCGGGTCAGGGGATGTCCACAGTCCGGACTCCAAAGCAAACCACATTCAACTCACTAAATGACTAGAATTCATATACACTACCAGTTCTTATATATGATAACATGACAAAGACGAAAGAAGTTTGGATATGCAATAAGGGACTTTGATATATTACACATACCAGATGGAAGCAGGATAATCATAAAAACGGAAATATACAGAATTTCAGGACAAGGAACATATAAGAACCCATCTTAGAAAGAGTCCATTTTATATGACCCTGTGCCACAAGTTATGGAGATACTCCTTCCAGAATTGATCTTGCAGTAAACTACATCACAGCCTATAGATGCATCAAATCAATCACAGTATAGCTTACATATTCTCGTGCTTCTTGGTAAAGTGCCCGTACACGAGAAGCACCAACTCCAACATAAATCTCAACAAACTGGGAAGCTGAAATCGAGAAAAAGTTGACACCTGCTTCACAAGCTACTGCTTTTGCCAGAAATGTTTTGCCAGTTCCTGGTTCCCCGCACAAAAGGATGCCAGCTGTGACCACAAAAAACAATAATTTACATTATAATAGTGATGGAAAATTGAATTGAACTTTTATTGATGTCGTCAGAGGACCAAAAAAATCAATGGACATAAAGGCCAATCAGCAGGAAGACGCAACAAATCAGAGAGGGCTTGATGCGTCTCTGATAGAAATATATCCAAGTACAATCATAAAACAATAACAGAAAAGAGGACTACTCTACTTAGGCACTCCATAACACCAAAGGTATGTAAGCCCTACTACTCTGATGACCTAGCCATGCAACTTAACTGGGGTAAAATGCAAATAAATGAGAGGGGACTTGCAGATAGCCCTCATCTATGACAATGAAGACAGCAAAACCAGACACAATATCTATAGCAGTAGAATCATCTGTGTTTGGGAAGAAGTCACAGATGTACTCTTGAGTCTTTCCAATTCCGCTATATCCTTGGTGATAGTTGTCTTCCATCTCTAGAGATGGTTGTCTATGTGGTCTTGCTCTCCATTTGTTCAAGGAGAAAATCTGAAAATTTAACCTGCAGGCAAGCTTCAAATATGTTCTCATCATATTTGAATCAAGTGTATTCTCATCATATTTGAATTGGGATTCGGACGAGATCACCACATTCCGAGTAACCAAAGGATCTGCCAGCTTTGCTAGTTGGAGCCAGCAACAGGACAACATTTTATCTTATGAATTAGTGTTTTGAAAATCGCGATTTTTTCGGAAGGCTGATTTAATTGGCAATTTTTTGGGCGATTTTCTGGATTTGAAAAAATCGCGATTTTTTCGGTAAAAATCGTGGGCCCATCAAACAGCAACCCAGTAAGTTCAAAAATCAATTTTTTTTTTTGTCATTTTTGCAGACAAAGAACAAGAAAGAGAGCTAAGGAGGAGGAGAAGTCATCTTGAGAGGACACAATCCGCCTAATGAACGGCCCAGATTGACTATAAATTACTATACTTTTACAAGGCAATTTTACATCTGTTTTTAGCTTCGGGGGGGGCTCCATAAAGTCGCAGCCGCCCCCCTGGACCCCCTAGGCAGCATTTAATTACGAGCGGCATTTCCGCCCCATTAAGGTACAGGGGTCCAACGTTGTGATACAAAATAAACAAAATAATCAAGCTCCACACCCAACAGAGAGGCCTATCATGGAGTCAGCGCCTGATTGGATAGAGCAAGAGGTAGTGGAGGGGGAGGAGGAGGAGAAGGAGGTGACACCACCTACCCCTGCTACCGGTAGAGGACATGGTGTGCCTCCTTTAGCTCCTGGTGCTTTAGGTTCTGGTGCTTCAGGTTCTGGAGCACAACAGAGTCCATTGCCAGCCCCGCCAGCTTCTTCGTCTAGAGGGAAAGGTGTTACATTTTCTCGCAAGAGGGGCAGAGGAAATCAGTAGTATATACTATAGGTTATTTGGTGCATTCCTTTGTATATAACATTATGACTCATGATATGAAATACATTATCATATTTTTTGTTGATATTTTGAGGTTGAGTTGAGACTTGGGACTTAGTATTCAGGACATGATTCACTATTATGTGTGATGTAGTACTAGACATGATATTACACATCTTATATATTAGTTTTTTTTTCATATTTATGTGTCAATGCATTTATTTTATGTTGTGGGTGTTTTAAATATCAAAACAATGGAAAAAAAATGAATATTTTTGTATGTGCCAACTTTTTCCCGATTTTTACCGATTTTTTCCCGATTTTTACGATTTTTTCCGATTTTTTCCCCTCGCCGATTTAATCCCAATCGCGATTTTCAAAACATATGATGTCCCACTACTATTAGAATTTAGATCCATGGTAGATTTTACTGCCTCTTATGTGATTCTGGTGGATCACATTTAACACTAATAACAAAATGAGGACCATGTGTAGCTCTTTCTATTTCAGAGATGACTCAAACAGATGGAAGCCCATCATTACAGCCATTACAAATAAATATCATAGTCAATTAATCACATCCTTTCATCAATCTAAAAGAAGTTCTACAAGGAAATGAACTCAGGAACATTGCTACAGTAGGTCAGTCAGACAGAAAGTTTCTCAGCACCAACATTATAGATGTGACAGAACTCTCATCACCAGCTTCATATAAACCATGAATATTAGGTGGGGGGATTGCCAGTCCATTTATTCTGGTTGGATCTATTGTCATTTAGGGTTTCCGCTTGCTTATTGCTTTAGATATCTCTTCATCTGTAATAGAGTTGTTTTTCTAATTTTCTCTTATACCACCACCATCTTCTGGAGCTGTTCAATAGACTCCTAATAAGATTCAACTTCAGTAGAGCAGAGTTTACAGATCCTGTCTTCTCCATAAATCGCATATTACCCCTTTATCTTGAAGGGATATGAGCAGACCAAAACTGGTCTTGTGAAAAATTCAACCAATACAAGATTTTAAAGGCACAAGTACACAGTGGGAGCAACAATATCATCAACCACATGCAAGAAGTATCTATAACGCAATTTAGGTGGGTAGCTTTGCATCTCTGGGAAGTGAGGTCCACATGGTCTGTACACAGGCCCTATATGTACTCCCAAGGGAAAAGAATCTGATGGGAGAAAGATGATTGATTGAGACGGCCATTGTTGCCAGACAAGAAGATGCCACAGCTTAGCAATCTGTGTATGCTGAAGCAATCTGCCTAAAAGAACATAATAACAGGCGTGAGTATCAATTCCTCCTAAAGAGTATTACTTATAGGCCATGAATCTGGCCCTATGGACATAAGAAACCAAATCAAACATGGTTGGAAGGCATAACAGGTGAGCTCAAAATCCTGCCTAGAAACTTAGCATGAATTGTTCTCCTAAGCAGATTATACAAGAGAGCATGAGAATCAAAACCCTCTCGAATCTCAATCAAACATTGTCCTAAAGAAAGAATTTGTCTACATATTCTTAAGATAGTGTGTCTCAATATGTTTCCTCCCTTTACTATATATTGAGATATTAAAACATTGAATGTATTATCCTAGTAAATTTTCCCTCTCCTATTTTGTCTTTGGATATTGTACCTATGTATGCGTGCAACTCGGACACAGAATCAAAGCCTGGAGTGAAGAAATCCAGAAGAAAGTAGCGAAGGAACCAAGGGACTGCAACAAGTAGAGAAGGTACAGAGGGGCTGTCCACACAAGCTAACACTGGGCAGAAAGGACAAACCAACATCAAAAAGATAAGTTCTTTATTTTGAAGAGTTCTATCTTAACATATTCATAAAAATTATAAATGTGACAATTCAAAATATTTAGAATCCGTTGGGAGAGAGAATGTGTTGCTTAGATGCATGACTTATAAGCAGAGATAGTAGAACTTAGCTGCTGCAGAATTCATCCTAATCCATTCATTTATACAACTTATTTTCCACCCTTTTTGAACAAGTCCTGGAATGCAAAAGGAATCCCAAGGAATTAAAATTTTGGCTAGTTGAATCCAAGTTCAGTCCCAATTTCTATGCCAGTCAAGTGTATATCCTTAATGCTTTGTCTGTATCCTTGGGTCTTACTCCACTAAGTGCTGGAGCAAGACACTAAGCAAAAGGTATCTAGACAGACCAAGGTATTGAAAATTGACTCTAGTCTTCATGAATGGTGAGAAAGGAGGCACCAACAAAGTCACCATTAACCAGTCAGTTTGCTTTCAGTACTAGGAGGGGAATGCCTCAAATGAGTGCTTGACTTACCGAGCACAATAAAGTACCCAAGAGCTTCAGCAACCATTACATAAAAGCTAAGATAAGATGGTAGCCTTCAAGAATAGATCCAAAAGGACCCATCACTTCAAAAGTAGACATATTGAGGGAGAGAGAGGCCAAAGATTTAACAAAAACAGTTTCCACAACTTTGACGAACAAAGGGTCAAACCCTAACACCTTAAGGCTTAAACATGACAAAAATGAAGGGCCATTCAACCCTATCACATGCTTTGTTAATATATATTTTAGTACAAATGCATGCCAAGCCATACACATCTAGCACATCCCATTACTACATAATCGGCTATGCAATTGTCTAGGAAAAATCAGCCTAGTTTGTTCAAGAGGAATAGTTTTGAGCAGAATATGCTTCTCTTACAACTGTTACCGGTTGGACCTATTGAACTGCAAAGTCAGAGAACACCCTATTTGGGATGAACCTAAAGGCACTTTGACATGGACAAAACCTGCTCCATTAGCATTATGGAGTAATAAATGACCTTATGAAGAAGCCCAAGAAAAAAGGAGAAAAACTAGCATCCCCAATCCTTCACTTAATCTTTAATTTTTGGAGGATTTGCTGCTGTGATTTTCTGGTTTGGTGAGACCTCTTGATCTAGTTATGAAATCAGATTTAAGGAAATGATGTATTGTTGGTTATTCATTCAATATGAAAGCTTTCCTATTTTTTCTATTTCAACTAGGATATCATACTATGGCTGTTCCTTCTTTGTTGAACAGCTGCACATTAATAACTGCATCTTGTGTAAGCACTCTGACATATTCCTTCATAATCTAAAAGTTTGAACTGATTATGGCGCATCAATGAATGGCTTAATTACAACTTCTCTGTAATATCCAAACCCTCTTGCTCATTGATCTTGACTCCATAGCTTAATTGGATAAACATTGGTCTTGGTAGTCCACCATCCTTTTATTTCAAAAAAACAACACAAAAAAAGGACTGTTTTGACTGAGGTTTGACCAAAAAAGAAGGCCGATTTGTTTGACTGTTGACTGAGCTCTTTTGGAGGACTGGTAACCATTGACTTTTGGACTGGTTAGGGCATCATTTGTTGCTGTTGACTTTGCCAGAATTTGCAAATTTGACTTGCTGCCAGATTTGACTTTTTGGGCTCATCTCTCGGATATTGGTTAGTGGATTGTTGAATAAGTCAAAGATTTGACTTTGACTTTTTATTGATGAATTGGAACATTGTATCTCTCTGATGAACATTTGATGTCAATCTAATAGCAGAAGAATTTGAAAGGGTTTTCCCCCTTGTGGGGTTTTTCCCTAGTCTTTGACCAAATATTGTGTCTCTTGTTATTGCTCTTAGCAGTCTTCTATTGTGCATTGGATTTACTGTTCTATCTACAATTACTTATTGTTCTGGAAGATTGAATTTATCGGATAATTTATTGCTAATTGAAGAAGAATTGGAAAAGTAATTGTGCTAAGCATAGAACACTGGAAAATTAACATCGTAAACAAATACATCCTTGAAGATCGCATTCCTACAAGTTCGTTGATCCTTTGTAACGGTTTCTGAGGAGAATTAAGACAAGTTTCTATGGAAATCCTATAATTTGAAGCTTATTCTTGATGGTTCCGTAGTAGGAATTAACTTCTGTGACACATACTACAAGGCTTGATGAATATGTCCCCGTGGCTCGGACCTCTTCTTAATATACAGTGAATCACATTCTACAGTGGATCATGTGACTTTGAGGTTGACATTCTGTGATACAGTGGCTCAGTCTCTACAGCGCATTTACAAAAGCTTGATAATATACTCTGTGACATGTATTTGGCAACTCGCACAATCTGCTGGCTCGTATATATATTACAGAGGCTATCTCATATCTATATATATATATATCGCTTATCGCTCAATGGCACTTTGATCTCTCTTTGTGATAGCACATTGATCGCACTCTGTGGTGGCATAGAACAGCTCCACATTTCCATGGCTTGTCATTGATATGGCTCTCTAATCTCTGTAAAATGGTCACGCTTTCCTCTGAAGATCACTTCTATGACTTCGATATATCTATGAGATAGGCTTGCACTATGCTCTGTGCTTGCATATTTCCTTTAACAACACATTAAGTTCTTGCGGATCTCATTCTATGGTGTATCAGTGTGGTATTTTATTGCAATGGCATCATGAATTGCCATCGATTTGGCACCTGTAGTTCATTGTGGCTCATACAGTATTTGAAATCTACCTCTTTAGTAATCAGGTGGATCGATAACAAAGTATCAAATCTAAGGATGCATTTTGAGATAGAAACATTGGTACTTGACCATGACTCGTCAAATTTTTGTTTTTGTGATTTGTTATTTGTGACTTGCTCTTGAGGCCGCTTGCACTTGCTATTACAGTGACATCCATTTGATATGGGGCTCGCATTTTCTATGATAGCTTTTCTCTATACAGTAACATCTCTGCAGCTACATCAATATATCCCTGTGCATCGTGGCATCTCTACAGTGATTGTAGCATCACATGTTCATGCACAAAGGTCTTGCTCTATAATAATCCATGACATCAGCGTTATATGACCTGTAGCTCATCTTCATGGAAATGACTAATCACAAAACCCTGATCTCGCTTATAATATGTGACAGCATTCCATCACACTTGTTGTGACTCGAACTACGTTTTCAATATCTCTATGGTGATATCAAATTATTCAATGGATCGTACTGGAGAGTGACAGCGCTTGTACTATATTCCATAGCATCACTATGGTATCGTTGCAATCTTTGTGGTATCATCGTTACATATATGATATCGCTTTATGCTTTGAGGCATCCATTAATCGAATGTGGCAATGACCTTCATGTGATAATAGCTCAACAATGTCTGACAATAAAGATCGATGGACAGAAGAATGAATCATCTCTAAGTGTAAACCTACATCAAAGACCGAGAGACGCACAAGTATGAGGAGCTATGACATTATCCTCGTTTTCAAATACATAAACAGAGGATATATCAATAAAGCCGACTTGAAGATGGGCTTTGTACAAAATTTATCTTGTCATAGTTGGTAAATAAGAAAGATTAACGGTATAAATCATCTAAAGACTGACACTATGGAAGTAGTTTATATGAAGATCAATGAAGCTCATATCTACGCTACGAAAATTAAGAAGTTGTCTCCTTTTTGGACGAAGTTATCTCCTTTTTGCACGAAGTTGATCAATGTCAACTCTAGGAATAAGACAAGGTCTCTGCAAAAGAGAGGACATGTAAAATCTAAGAGGTACGTGTTGACCACTGGAGTGGCACTTGATGATAATGAGAAGACTCCATGCCCAAGGATGAACCAGAAGACATTTGTACCATCAGATATCATCAGTTCAACAGAGTTTTTAAACTCTACTTCTTATCATTTTCTCTTGTACCCGGATTCCACACCCTATAGGGAATTGTAATAAGTGATGCTAGTAATGATGAATTTGAGTCTGTAACAGGCCTAGGTAGCTTGGGACCTTGCCAACAAGTGAGTATTACTCTGGGAGGTTTTTTTCACTCGGTTAATTATCATCTTCCTATCAGGACTTGATAATTAATTGAGTTTTTTCCTCCAATTTTACCCCAAAGCCGGAGTACGGCTTGATAGTGAGGCCTTGGGTGAGTCCTAGTGTCTAGAGTCAATGTATATTACCATACTAGATCACAAAAAATTTCGTGGATTTGGTTAGTTCTAGGTAGTGATTTTTTAATTTTTTAGATTTCCCGTAGGTCAAAAATTGCAATAAAAATTGTAATTGAATTGTAATAAGTGTTGTCTAGAGAAGTTGTATGGGGTATGAGTAATCAAAATTACACCTCACACTCAACTTTCTACTATGACACACTTTGAGGGGTTAAAAATGTGTTTTGAACCCTCAAAACCCACTTTTCCTAAGTTTACTGAGAAATCTGGCAATTGATTAAGCCATAATTCAAATAAATGACGAAAAATAAATATCCACACATGCTAAATGAGGTGGAAATGAGGTGGAAAATTATGGAGGAGTTAAAGTGAAGCCCCAAGGTGATGTGGACTCCTAAAATCAAGGAAATAACATGTGCTCAAATAAAATCGAATTTCTGGCATTAAATGAGAGATGCTTACTTGGAAATTCGAATTTGTGAAGTTAATGCACATTCGGGAGGATTTAAGAGAATATTTGGTGGAGATTTTTGCGGGAAAAAGTCTCCACATGAGTTACCACCCATATACACTTGTCATTCCATCATAAAATTCGAATTTGGCACATAAGGGAAGAAGAAAATGATATCCACTTGCCAAAATCCCATTTTTACACTTGGCATTGGAGCTCCATTTATCAAATTTGAATTTGACTTGTGATCTCCTCCCTCTCACAACTTGGCATTTGGTTCTTCATTTGGATTTGCTCCCAACTTTCTACATAATGGAGCCATGGGGCTCTCATATTGTATCCGGAATACGAGCTCTTGTGCTTGGGGAGGTTCTACCACTTTGTATACTCAGCTTTCAATGAAATAACAAGACTTTGGGGTTCATATGTGGTCTCTTGCCTACACTTTGATGGTATGATTTTGTGATTTTATGCTTATGTTATACTTGATCTAATTTTCATTTGTTATTTTTCATTAACTTCATTGATTTACTAGTGTTGAGCTACCTTTCACTAGCATTTTGATTAGAGAGTTAATCTAGAATGGGACATCTTCGTTAATTTTTGTTGGAATTGCTAGGATTTCTTTTTCATTTTATTATCTAATCTCTTATGGAAAGTAATAAATCATGTTGAGCCTGTGTAGAAAATTTTGCAGATCATAGCTCAAACGTGACGAGACATCCTGGTTTGGATTATCCCACTCTTGAGGATAAAGTGCAAGCATCTCACATATTTGTTCTTCCCCAAGTCTTCATCATTTGGTTTCTTATACAAAGTTTCTCCCAAGACTTGAGTTGTGATAACAACCTACTTCAAAAAAAAAAAATCAAAAACCTATTTTGAGCTCTTATTGGTATATATCAGCTAGCATACATAGAGCACATGGTTGATCATTCAAGGATAGAAGCTATATTTTAAAACCTTGATAAAAGCCTTGTATACTATTTGTGAATAATTTTGCACATTCTCTCTCACTATTTCTCACTCACTTTGGTGATATTTTGCAGAAGTTTAAGAGTTGATATAAGGGTTATATATTGCTGATTTTTGGGGTTGTTTTGCAGAAATATCAGACTTTGCTGAAGGGTTTTTCTCACATTTTGTTTTGGCAGGATTAAGAAAGGCATGTTTGAAATCTCCTAGCCTTTTATCGCAGACCTTTAAGCGCTGATTTGGAGCCTTTTTTGGACAGACCACGACCTCTTAGAGCTTCCTCTTCTTAGCTGGCCGTGAGATACAAAAGGCAACCCTTCCTTCTCTCCTAGGCCGTGGAATTCTTGGGAAGAGGCACTTATTTCCTTCTTGTGCAACACGCTGCCATAAAATTCTGTCATAACAATGTCTTGAACAAGTCTTCTTATCTCCCTTGTTGGCAGAATTTTGAGACTCTCTTTGGGAGATTCTCCTCTTGTATTTCATTCTAAAAGTATTGGCAAAAAAAATTCATTGTTTCCCCTACAAGAGGTTTTATTTTTTCACCATTAGAAGCCTTTTCTCTCTAGAAGGAAGGCTTTCTTAATTGTAAAATTACTCTAATAAAAAAAACTCTTTTTTCTTGAGGGAGCTTGGGACTTTCTCCCATGGTATACAGCCCCCTCATTTAGAGGGATGACCTTTACTTGTGGGTGGACTAATCTCTTTAGTTTATTTTCTCTAATTCTCTTTTGCTAATCTCATTCATGTATTATTAGTCTTTTAACATAATACTCATATCTACTTTCATTTTGTGTGAATTGAGCTTGGTTTGCCATTTCCATTTCATAAAAACTCGTATCGTGCTATCTACTACAACACATGCAATATTTCTTTTGAGCAAACAGGTACTTTACATTTATTTGGCAAGCCTAGACTATTTTATTTACCCATCTAATTGGTTTCACATGTTGCTTGAATACATTGTTTCATCATCTTATTGTCAACTCATGTTTATGTGGCATTTTGATTATTGTTGAAGTCTCTTAAAACATTCTTGTGTCACTTCATTTGAAACAATTTGATATCTATTTCATTTACTTGCAAGCAATCTATTTGGAACTTGTGGAGCTAAATTGAGCTAATTTTCAATTTCACTTTCCATTGAAGATATTGGTACCATTTTACATGAGCATTACCTCTTATTTTTAAGCGTTGATCTTAATATTTTTCTTTCAAAACAATAACATTCACTAAAGCAGGCATTTTATTACTAATTTGCATCTCTAAATTTAACCTCCAACTTAAGTTGGTTATATAGACATCTTAGGGACCCTCTACTCCTCTATTGACTCCTCACTGTGGGATCCATATCTTTGGGCAACGGTGAGGCCTGAGGATTGAAGAGTTCATTAGAAATCTTGTTGTAGAGGTAACTAATACTAAAATTAACCAAAAGCACTATCCATCATATTTACTTTACTTGTCTCTTGATGGTCTTGAGTTTCCATATGCATAGTTTATTCCAAAAGAAAGTATTGTAATTATCTTAAAAAGTGCTTTCTTTTTATGTTTGGCAAGATATGCTTCAATGTTTTGATTCCTAAATTTGATTATCTCAAAGGCGTTTTTTGTATCTTGCAATATCTTGTGCTAACAATCTTTTGTTTGCATTGCAGGGCTCCTTTGCTTTCAATTTTTTAGAGCATTACATTTACTTCTTCAGCAAATATATATATCTTTCAATTGTTGAGCAAATTCTGTATAAGCCATTGGTTTGTGGTTTTATCATATTAATGATTGTCATTATTATTTCAAGTTGCTCACATCATATTTGCTCATAAATCTTTAAAAGTAATCCAATTTCACTCTACTATTCTTCTAGAAATTCAAATCTTTAACTTAGTTTTCCTTTAGGGACCACCCCCCTTAGCTGACCTAGGAGACAGCTAAAACGGAGAGAGTCGGGATCAGCGTGACAGCCCCTTCTCTGAGATCCTTGCCACCAACCCCACCTTGTGGGGTTGAAGGCTTTTTCCACTGTCTTGTAGGCAGGTGTAGGCAGCAAGGAGAGGCAATAACAGTACGTATAATTCTTGTAACCTATGTCAATTGCTTATGATATTTTAGGACCCGGTGATGACCATAGAAAGGGTTTGCATAAATTATAGATAATAACATGTAAGAGATTATGTTGCATATAAAAGCTAGAATAAAAGGCATGTCAACTGTTAGGGTTTTGCAACATGCTTATGGAATTTTGCAAATGACAAATCTTAATGACTCTGATAGGTCTAGGGTTTGCATAGAATCTACTATTTCTAACAAGACCTTGAAGACATTATAATTTATGGTTTTTGCAACTAACTTCCTTGTGTGGTTGTAGCACTCTATAAGTTTGTAAGTAACGGGTCTTGGCATCTAGAGGTTGTAAACCCTAGCAAGAATCTAGCTTTTGAGAATGGCAGGTATTATATCATGCTAATACAAAGACAAGGCTAAAAAGGATCCGAGACTAAGAGAGAGTCAATCTTCGTCCAAAGATAAGTATTGTGTTGAAATGTGTAACTAGGTTCAGTCTTCATAATGTCTAATGTAATCGTGATTTTATGTATTTGATGTAAAGAGAAAAAGAAAATTCATTATAATTATTTTGTAGCATGGGTTCTATGCTCGTGATCATTTTCTTTATAGGTCAAGCACCCATTGAGTGCTTCTAGGGCTTTGTCATAAAGTCTACGAGTCTAAAAAGGCATTGTTATATATGTAAGACCCCATTGGGCATCTTGTATTATGTAAAATAAATTTATTTGTGTCATAAAGGACCCTCCAAGACAAGTCAACCTAGGTGCAACAAGTCGGCCTTCAAACTAAAACAAGTCAACGTCATGAAAGGGTTATTCGACCACCAAAAGAAGATTGTATATAAGGAAGCACCCGACCTCATTCATGACCATCCATCAAGCTTGATCAAGGAGAAATAAAGTGACCTAGAAGGAGCGAAGAAGAGAAGAATACAAAGAGAAGAGAAGTTGACGTTTTGACGTTGTTTTGGGTTACATAATTCCACACATGCAAAAATCAGAAGGTACATATTGTAGTCACAAAACCGAAGTCTCAGACCTCTAATCAAGCCGAAATTTGGTGTCATAACAGTCTAGTATGCAAGCAGAATTATCAAGGAAGAAGAACTAATCCCAGCAAAGGAGAAAGAAGGAAGAATTCACCATTATTCTCTCACACGTGCCAATCTAGGGTTTCTGCAGTGAAAGCCGAAAATTGCAGTCACAATTGCAAGCCTGAAACTGTGATCAAAGAAGAAGTTGTTGTTGTAATAAATCAAGTTTGTATTGGGTTAGTAAAGGACAAGCTGATCGAAGGAAAGGTTGACTTGGTCTTGCAGGGTCTTTGTCAAGGGTCATAGGTCTTGGAATTCATCATTTGAACATTCTATATGAAGAGAAGAATTCTTATGGGTTTTCCTCTCAAGAGGAGAGGTTTTGGCCCTAGCTAGCAGCCTAAATTTTGTGTCCTCTTGTCTCATTGATATTTATTATTTGGTAGTTGTTTGATGATAAAGAAAACAATAATAATCAAGTAAAAGAAGAAGCTAATAACAAGCACATCAAGTTAAGTGAAAGAACATCATAAGCAGTTATCAAAGTAAAAGAAATCACCTAATCTAGTTGTCCCTAGATTTCAAAACATGGTATCAGAGCTAGGTTGACAACATCAAAAAGAAGAGGCAGCTTAAAGAAGAATACATAAGGGCCAAGCACAACGACATCATCAAGGAGAAACAAAAGGCATCAAGGAGGACTATCCATCACATCACAAGGATCACAACATTACCACTCTTGGAAGAAGAAGAAGACCTCAAAGACCCTACCTCCATTCAAGAAGGACTTAACACACTTAAAGCATCTTGAAGTCTCTACATTCTACACTCCTACATCCAAAGAAAGCTAGAAGAAGCATTGCCATCATCATCAAATAAATCAAGGTAATCTCCCTCTCATTGAAGAAACGATCTCATCATCTCAAGCATACTTGAAGAAAGACATCTCTTATCATCTAGAAAAAGAAATATTCTCATCTTTGAAGAAGGAAAGCATCATCAAAGAAGCAATCATCTTCAAGAAGGCATCATGTTGAAGATATCATCTTCAAAGGAGCATCTTCACTTGACAAGTAAGTATTTTATATTTCTATGTCTCAATCTACATACCAAATGACTTCATTCTACAAGGAGAACAATAAATTGGTTGGGACCTCGAACTAATTTGCATGGAAGAAGAGAATTGATTTAATTCTCATGGAGAATGAAGTTATTGAATATGTAAAGGGCTCCATCACCAAACCATCTCAAGAGCAATCTCAAGCACTATCAAAGTACATGAAAGGAGAGATAAGGGCACAAAGGATCCTCATAGAGTCAATCAAGGATTCTCTCATCCCTTATGTTGCAAAATTGAAGACTGCGAAAGAGATCTATGACAAATTAGTGGAGCTATTTTCTATAAGCATTGAAGGAGAAATCATATCCTTAAGAACTGAACTACACAAGATGAAGGTATCAAGAGAAGAAGGGATAGCTTCATATTTCATGAAGGTATCTGAAATTAAAGACCAACTACAAGAACTTGGAGAAGTAATGTTTGATCGAGAAATAACCACTCTAGTACTCAATGCATTACCAAATGAATGGGGGAATTTTGTATCAAGCATCCATGGCAAGAAGGAATCCACTCCATTCAGCGATTTGTTGTCATTACGCAAAATTGAAGAATCTAGATTAAAAGCAAAGAACGATGTTGGATCAACTAAACCAACTCAAGCATATGCAGCATCGACAAGGAAGAAAGGAAAATTTGGAAAGTTTGAGCCTCAAAAGAAGTTTCAAAAGAGAATTTATATGTTAAAGATCCAATGTTACAAGTGTAATGAATATGGACATTTCAAAAGGAATTGTCCTAAACTCAAGAAGGACAACAAGAAGAGAAAGGAGAGAAATGAAGCCCATGTCGCCGAAGAAGTAAAAGATCCTGAAAAGAAGAAATCAGAGGGTGAAGTGAAAGACCTTTCTTATAACTGAAATAACCTCCTTCACTTAGTTTATAAAAGATAGTAGTCATAGTGGAAAGCATCACAAGTATGATAGGATGCACTATAACCGAGATAGAGATGACATCATCATAAAGGTATGGAAGGTTAGCAGAAGTAGAAGTTCATATAGTTGAAATTGTCATCATAAAAAGGAAGTAGCTCATGACATCTTCATTGGAAGCATATAAGGACAACTAAAGTAGCAACCTATATGGTTGGAGAAAGTCATCTAGCAGGATAGAAGATAAAGAGATCATCATCCATCATCGTCATTAGGAAGAAGCATTTGCAAAATGACGATCATTAAGGTCCTCCATTGGAATCTTCATTAGCAGGTTCACCTCTACCTAGAAGAAGCAAGTGTCTCACAGAAAGTCTACATTCCACCTTGTGTGGGATCCACTGGTTAGAAGGATAAAGGTATGGTGACAAAGAAGTGTAGCATGTCAAATTGGTTCAAGTATTTTCATCTTCAAGCAAGGAAAGGAAGTTACTGGAAAAAGTTACTAGAAAGAAGTCTAGATGACCACATGAAGGAAGAGGTATGTATATATTTTAGATAGATAAAAGCATGTCATCATATAATTGTAGATCAAATGGTTGAATGCTTTATCTCATGAGAATGATGAAATAAGAAAAAACATTGCCATTAGAATGATGCATGAAGGCAGATAATCAATGTTCTTAGAACTCTTCTACATATCGACAAGATGAAATCAACATAATATTGTTGAGATTTTGTGTATTTAGGGTAGCATCATTTGTGCTCTAGGTCCCAAATTTTGAGAAAAGACTATGGTTCACCTGATCTACAAGACCCAGAAATGGATTTGGGAAATTTCATCTGGTTTAGGAGATATTAAATTAATTAATTATTTTAATGTATTTCCTAAGGAAAAACTTAGGAAAATAAAATAATTAAAATGAATTTAATTAACCATGTGATGAAAATGTCTTAAGTCACACGGATCAAACTTTCTTTTAATCTTAGCCATTGATTAAAGATTTAATCTTGGTCGTTGATTTGTCAACAAGAAAAGTATAAAGGAAAGGCTTGGGGTCATTTGTAACACACAGAGGCAGAGCACTGAAGCTAAGCTGAGATTCTAAAGCGGGGTTGCTAAGAATTCTCAAGTGTTTCAGTTGTAGAGAGGGGAATTTAGACCAAGGGGATGATCTGATCCCGGGGTCTAGAATACACAAGAAGCAGAGAAGAGATCAGGAAAGACAACGCAGAGGAAGGCAGTAGCATCAGCAGCAGCAAGGACAGCATGATTTTCAGGAAACCCTTCAAGGGTTACACAGAGACCCTTAGGGGCAGCGTAGTGACTGTGTCACCTAGTCTGGGGTTAATGCAGTGCCTTCCAGTGACAGCGCTGAGCATTTGGAGGCCTTCAAAGGCTGACGTTGTGTCTTTAAGGGGAAGATCTGGGGTTTCTAGACCTAGATCTGGCTAAGTTCTGTAAATCCCGTTTGAGGGTGTGGATCAGTCAATATTGTTGGTCTTAGATCAGCCAGGTGCTGCAGATCTAGAGTTTTCTCTGTAGGGTTTTCCAGATCTGGAACCCAGAGTTGTGTATTCAGAAATACTCTTAATAATAGAGCCCTGCAGCAGCCAGAGACCGGTTTTCCCACATTGGGTTTTTCCGGAGACAGTTTGTCAAGAAATAACTATGTCACTTTGTCTATGTGTGCATGTGCTTATTCTAGATCTGAATTGGTAGAGATATGTTATGTGTTTTGCTTTGATGTTAACTTGTATTAGTAGGAGAAGCTTAACCTGATTAACAGAAATAATTTCTGCATACAAATTAAGATTCAGAAATTTCTACATGGTATCAAAGCAATTGCAGATCTAGAAGGGTCACCAGCTGAAGCATCTGAAGGATCAAGCTGCAGAAAGCAGCTGGAAAGGCAACAGAAAAGCAGATCTGAAGGGACAGCGCATTTTTCAAAAGCAGAATCACACAGAGGGAAGGATGACGTTGTCCAGCGCTGTGTCCTAGCAAGCCCACGCAATTACTACACAGAGACAGCTCAAAAACAGCGTTGGTTGGGTCTGAAGCCAGCCAGTGTGATTCAGATCTGAATCTGTCAAATCCAGAAAAGTTGCAGAAATTCAGAAGAGATGGTGCGGTTAAACTTCTGAAGTTTTCAGGTTTTTAGCCTTAGCACAAGTGACAAAGTTTGGGAAGAGATCAGTTTCTCAGAGAGTTTCTTGCCAAAGGAAACTTGCAGTTTGGTCAGAGGATCAAGAAGAAGTTGAATCATAGTTGATTTGGTAGATTTCTAAGGAGGGAAATCAAGTGTCAGAGAGAGCAGAGGGTGCCCAATTCAAAAAGGACCCTAGATCCAGATTTCTAGCATAGAGAGGAGGAGCTCCAACACATTCTGAGCAGATGGCTCCTCATGGACTGCGTGATCAGGATAGGCTAGAGGGCCTCTCAAACTTTTCGGTGTGGAAAGCAAGGATCCTGATTGTCCTTGAGGCATACGGTCTAAGAGACCATGCAGAGTAGACCCTAGCCACACCGACAGATACGGATCTCCTACGGAAGCATAGAGAAGCTGTTGGGCATGCCTAGCGACTGATAATGGACAGTATCAAGGATCATATTGTGCCACACATAGCTGAGAAGAGGACAACTAATGAGATGTGGAAGGTCTTGACTTCCCCTATATAAGGGAAAATCAGTGCAAAGAAAGATGCTATTGGAGGCCCAAATGAGGTCATTCATGATGACCAAGGGAGAAGACATCGAGCATTTCCTCTTCAGATTGCAGTCAATCAGGGATCAACTGACTGCAACGGGTGCAACCATAAATGATGCAGTGATAGTCAGGACTACCCTCAATGCAGTCACTGATAAGTGGGAAACCTTTGTCCAAAGTATCTTGGGCAGAGCGGACCTCCCAGATTGGGACAGTTTGTGGTCGATCCTGCGACAAGAAGAACTACGAAGGTTCACCAAGAAGCAGCACATCCCTGCGTTGAGCAAGGTTAAGAAGGAAGAGGAGGAAGATGCAACCTTGGCATCAAAGAAGCAGCCGAAGAAGAAGAAGGATCTTTCAAAGATCAAGTGCTTCCAGTGTGGCGAAATGGGACATTTTGCCAGCCATTGTCCAGAAAAGAAGGACAAGGAAGCATCTTCTTCCAAAGCAGCAATGGCAGATGATGGGTCCGAAGATGATGTAGCCATGAGTGCCCATGAACCACGGAGGTGGGGTGACATGGACATGTAGAGGAGCTACATGGAAGTAGGCAAGATCCTTGAGCAGCTCATCTCTTGGATCACATGCGAGCTATGGCAACCTTAAGACAGTAGCAAGACAAGTGGAGCAGTGGGTGCATAGATCACAGATGAAGGAGGCAGAGGCAGATCTGAAGGCTGGGAGGAGCAGCGCAGAGCATAGCAGCAGCAGCGTAGAAGCAGTAGCAGCACAAAGCATAGCAGCAGCAGCGTAGAAGCAGTAGCAGCGCAGAGGTTGATGTGACTTCAGCAGCGCAGTGTAGAGTTGTAGCAGCACAGAGAGCTTCAGAGGGACAGCAAAGTGCAGCAGCAGCGTGATAGATTTCAGCACAAGGAGCTGATGTGACTTCAGCAGTGCATAGGGAGTCTGATTACGCAGGCAGAGCTATAGCTGTGCATCGTTCTTTAGATGCCATCACAGATCTGTAGCCTATGGAGCTTCAGTGATGAGGATGCAGCCCATCTGACTTGTCTGTCAAAGATTGGGCAGGATTTTCAGTTGTTTCTCTCAACAACTGAAGTTGCAGTGTAGCAGATCAGCAGTGGCAGTGCTATGAGCAACATAGATGAAGCATATTGAGAGGGGGTTGCAGTACAGTGGTTGCAGTGGCAGTGGCAGAGTCATGGGCAGCAGTACAAAATGGCAGTAGCAGTGCAGAGTTGAATGGCAGGAGGCCAAGCTCCAGCAGCACAGAACCAATGCCCAAAATCTTGTAATGCATAAGTGTGATGTATTGCTAGAGCACATCCTTGATGCTAAGAGGGAGTGTTGAGATTTTGTGTATTTGGGGTAGCATCAGTTGTGCTCTAGGTCCCAGATTTTGAGGAAGGACTATAGTTCACCTGATCTACAAGACCCCGAAATGGATTTGGGAAATTTCATCTGGTTTAGGAGATATTAAATTAATTAATTATTTTAATGTATTTCCTAAGTTAAAACTTAGGAAAATAAAATAATTAAAGTGAATTTAATTAAACGTGTGATGAAATCGTCTTAAGTCACACGGATCAAGCTTTCTTTTAATCTTAGCCATTGATTAAAGATTTAATCTTGGCCGTTGATTTGTCAACAAGAAAAATATAAAGGAAAGGCTTGGGATCATTTGTAACACACAGAGGCAGAGCACTGAAGCTAAGCTGAGATTCTAGGGCGGGGTTGCTAAGAATTCTCAAGTGTTTCAGTTGCAGAGAGGGGAATTTAGACCAAGGGGATGAACTGGTCCCGGGGTCTAGAATACACAAGGAGCAGAGAAGAGATCAGGAAAGATAGCGCAGAGGAAGGCAGCAGCAGTAGCAGCAGACGGTAGCAGCAGCATACGGCAGTAGCAGCAACAGCAAGGACAGCGTGATTTTCAGGAAACCCTTCAGGGGTTATGCAGAGACCCTTAGGGGCAGCGTAGTGACTGCGTCACCCAGTCTGGGGTAACGCATTCCCTTCCAGTGACAGCGCTAAGCATTTGGAGGCCTTCAGAGGCTAAAGCAGTGTCTTTCAGGGGCAGATCTGGGGTTTCTAGGCCTAGATCTGGCTGAGTTCTGTAAATCCCGTTTGAGGGTGTGGATCAATCAGTATTGTTGGTCTTAGATTAGCCAGGTGCTGCAGATCTAGAGTTTTCTCTGTAGGGTTTTCTGGATCTAGAACCCAGAGTTGTGTATTCATAAATATTCTTAATAATAGAGCCCTCCAGCAGCCAGAGACCGGTTTTCCCACATTGGGTTTTTCGGGGGACAGTTTGTCCAGAAATAACCGTGTCACTTTGTCTATGTGTGCATGTGCTTATTCTAGATATGAATTGGTAGAGATTTGTTATGTGTTTTTCTTTGATGTTAACTTGAATTTATTCAGTTGATAACTTTTATAAGTAGGAGAAGCTTAACTGAATTAACATAAATAATTTCTGCATAAGAATTAAGATTCAAAAATTTCTATAAATATGACCAAATGAAGAATATGAGGTGGTTGGCAACTATGGTTTCCATAATGAAGGAATTTTGTATAGAAGATCCTGAGGAAGCAATATGCGAAGAAAAGTGAAAGAAGAGTTCGTGAGAAGATGCATCTACTAAGATAAGATAAGTGGTCAACATCTGATAACTGGAAGGATTAGCTATGACATCTACATGGAGAAAGATATGAAGACCTTGATATGTTGGACAAAAAAAACCTTGGTAATGTATGTCTTGGAGATGGATTCATACAATATGTGAAAGGATGTTGATGCAGGAAGCAGATGTAATGACGAAAAGCCATCATAAAAAGGTAACTTTGATTTGATGTTCATTTTGATTTTTGAAAACATCTGGTTGGGTTGAAACAGGGCTATCGGAAGGAAATTGCAGAAGACACCTACAACTAGTATTCATGATACTGGATGGAAGATCCTGAAAGAAACATTACTTGGAAGAGGTAGTTGTATGAAGATAGCCAGATGATGACTAGAAGATCACTTTCCGATGAAGAGAAGGATGACACGACTATTGGTTCTACGCAATGTTTCGTTGAAGGAAAGTAATGAAGAAGATGGTTGATGCCCTTCAAAGAAAAAGAAGGCTCCATGATGAAGAAGTTGAAGTTCATGACATGATGCAGAAAGAAGGAGCCCTACAAGTTGTTGATAGTACCATGATCTCCACCGAAGACAGTTGCTATGGTAACAAATCTCTTATTAAGAGGGAGCTTGGATATATTCCTTTTATAGGAATGAGTTGATCCTCCCTAGCTAAGAGGGAGAAATAGACACATCATTCTTGTCTTCATGTTATGAAGAAAGAATGGAGGATTGGGTAAACATCTAAGATTGATTCTGATACTCTTTGAGGATGAGGTAGGGCATCCAATAGGTAAGAGAAGTCGAAGAGGAAATTCCATGAGGATGTGTTAATCCAAGATGGGGATGGTTCTAGAAGAACATACCTTGTGAACATCCATATGGGGTATGTGCCTTGAGAGACAATGATGAAGGTGTCTATAAACCATTGTCTCCCCAACATTGTGCTCTATTCTATGGAGAGATACAGTTGTTAGTCAAGGCCTTGCTATATGACAATGTTGGTTGATATGATGAGATGCAATGATATAAGCTGAATAAATAGCTTATGAGATGGCTTACCAATCTGACTCTTCTTATGAGAATTCTTCAATATGAGAATGTCCAAGTACCTTGTATGGATTATGAATACCTCCCTTGTTAAGAGGGAGTGTTGAAACATGTAACTAGGTTGTCTTCATAATGTCTAATGTAATCATGATTTTATATATTTGATGTAAAGAGAAAAAGAAAATGTATTATTATTATTTTTGTAGCATGGGTTTCATGCTCAAGATCATTTTATTTATAGGTCAAGTACCCATTGAGTGCTTCTAGGGCTTTGTCATAAAGTCTAGGATTCTAAAAAGTCATTGTTATATATGTAAGACACCATTGGGCATCTTGTATTATGTAAAAGAAATTTATTTGAGTTATAAAAGACCCTCCAAGACAAGTCAACCTTCAAACTGAGACAAGTCAGCCTCATGAAAGGGCTACTAGACCACCAAAAGAAGATTGTATATGTTGACACCTAATCTTAGGGATTGGATGAAATTGTAAAATAGAGTAACTAGAAAATAAAGAGAGGCGGAAGATGAAGAGACAATAGGAGATGAATCCCAAAAGTCTCAGCCTCCATGTATATATTTGTGTGCACCTTTTAATGCTAATCAACCCATTTTTGCTGGAGTTACCTCCTGGCCTGACATGGTATCAAAGCCAGCAACATTTTTGACTTCCTGCCCTTGTAACTCCCTCCTCCATTCTGCAAAATTGTCTCTGCATTTTTTTTGCAAATTGTCACCTCTGTCATACTGCAAAATCCTGTGCATTATTGCTGCCAAAATTCCCTCTCCCTCACTCACTCAGTGGATTCCCTCATTGCATCATAATGCTCTCTCTGTGCTCTCTCGGCTGCTCCATATCCACTATGCAGTCAAAAAAGCACCATGCTCCTCGCCTTGCGGCCCTCCATACTCTTGCATATCAGCCCTCCATCCTCCTGGCAATAGACCAAGCACCGAATTAGCATACATATGGTGTTTAGTTGTGCAGTGAACAGTACACCGCTCTCGTTTGACACCCAACTCCTCCAGTCCAGTCCGCGCCCACAGCTCGAGTGGTATCTCTACCTGCGCCCACAGTGTTTCCTACAGTTGGCTCTATCGCTCAATATATCGACACAATCGCCTCGGCTCCCGTGGCTGCTCACTCCAAACATTGTCTTACGCATGTGTCATACACATCAGCCCCCTTACACAGTCGACTCCTGCTCGATGGTATCTCGGCCTCCATTCAACATACGCAGCGTTGGTGGGCAGCGGAAGCGTGGTCCCTCACATAGCATACACACCAGCCCAAACATTCCCTCGACTCCTCCATATACGCAGTCTCTATAGCCCACATATTTGCAATAGCGACCCTCCTCCCCACTCTGTTCCATACTTACTGCCCTTCGCTCCACAACGATATTCGTATGTATGGTATTCAGGGCACTCCTATCCATATACGTTTACATTAACATCGTTACCTCCCTCATATCCATGCCCCCTCCCTCATGCGCTAACTTCCCCAAATAAAACCTCCCTCATGCGCTAACCTCCCCATATAAGCCCTCCCCCAAATACATAACTTTGCCTCATAAGCCCTCCCCCAAATACATAACTTTGCCTCATAAGCCCTCCCCCAAATATACCTATGTTGTATAAGACATTAATTTTTTTTATAAATTAGCAACATAATTCTTTTTTTTACAGTATTGTCATAGTGGCAGCAGAGTGACTTTTTTTTTACACATTAGAATGCATTCACTCATATCTATTGTGGGAGTGGTTCTCACTGGAAAGGAGAACTATCCTGAGTGGTCCCGGAAAATCAAGCACACTCTCATTTTTTATGAGTTGTGGAAAGGAATTTGTGAAGGAGACAGAGGAAATGCACCTGCAAAGCCTACGTCAGACAAGGAGATCGCCATTTGGGACAACAAGAGCAACAAGGCATATCCCTTGATTGCAGCATCTATAAATGAAGAGGTGAGTTAGCATATTACACCATTCTCAAATGCTTATGAGGCCTTGAAGAAGTTGAAAGAAATGTATGACTCACACTCAAAACTTGAAGTTGTTCAATTGATGATTAAACTATTCAGTATTGAATTGAAAAATGATGACCCTCTTGCTTTAGCATCAGAAGTAAGATCTATCATGCATGACATTAAAAACACTGGCGTTGAAATGGACATACCTCTCATAGCTTATGTCAAGGCATTATATCCCATTTACTCACATTATCTTGAGTCATTGCAAGCAAGTGGAAACCTCGAGAAGATTGCATTTGATTCCCTTGAGCAAAAGTTTGCAGAGAGAGAAAAGGCTTTTGGGAAGAAGACAGCTCCTCAGTCTTCTGAAGAAATTGTGTGTCTTTCACATAGAGAGAAGAATCATGCTCAAAATTCTTCTAGAGGAAGAGGTGGTTGAAGAGGAAGAGAAAGAAGAAATTTCAAAGGCAGGTGGGGCAGACAATTTCAAGGAGAAAATTTTGATCTTCATTGCACACGGTGCAATAGAGATGGACATGATGCATCCACATGTAAGCTACCTTGGTAGAGAATTGAGCAGGAAAGAAATGAAGCCAAAGGTAAAACTCATGACAAAGACAAAGGTAAAGCACCTGAATCCACTCATTATGTTGTGGCACATTGTAATATTGGAGTAATTGAAGACTTATTTAATGCTTCACTTGCTTCTTGGGAAAATGATTGGTTGCTTGCTTCAAGAGCAACATGCCACATGACTTTTAGAAAAGAAAAAAATTTGAAGAATTTATTGACAAGGTAGATGGAACAGTATACTTTGCAGAAAAATCAAAACTCAAGCCATCAGGACTTGGCACAATCAGGCTTACACTGCCTAGTCTTCCAGGCTTTCTTCTACATGAGGTTTTATACCTCCCAGAGTTGAGAAGAAACTTGTTGTCTTTGGTCCACATCCGCAAGCAAAGACACTCCATTCATATGTTTGATGGCAAGGTTGAGGTCAGAAAAGCATCAGATCGCTCACTTGTCATAAGTGGGATAGAAGAAGAAAGACTTCTAAAGCTACAAGGTACCTCTATTTGTGCACAAAACTTTGCATACAGTTCTCACTATGATGAAGGTACATTCCCATCAAGTTTTTTATGGCATGTTAGATTTGAACACTTGAACTATGACAACCTTCGATTGTTGAAGAAAAATGGTGTTACTGGTTTGCCTACAATTCCTAGGAAACTTAAACAATGTGATGCTTGTATTCTAGGAAAGCATAACAAACAATCTTTTCATGATTCACATTCCAGAGCACATATAAAACTTGATCTTATTCATTCAGATTTATGTGGCCCCATGTTTGTTCCTTCCGTAAATGGCAATAAATATATGATGACTACACCAAAATGTGTTGGGTTCATAGTTTTAAAAAACGGAATCGGGTTCCGACCAGGCCGAGGGTCGGCTCGGACTCCGACTCCGAATCGGTAATGACTCGGTCGACTCGGTTTCAATGACTCGGTTTTTGTAAAAAATACATTAAATATTAATTTTTTTGTACAAAAACATAAATTTAAATATTTTTATTCATGTTTCCAAACACAAAGCATTACAATATAGACAAGTCACAAAAGACAACATATGATCAAAGTAGGCTCATGAATATATCCATTATATCAAAATTGCACCCAGTGCAGTGTCCAATACAGGATGATGATATAGAGATCAAAACAAAAAACATAACCAATGTCACTAACATCATGGTACATAGAGGGATTGGTGCTCTTGATTAAATACGAGTTCCATACCCTAATACATGACAAAATTCGATGGAAACATTGCAATAACCCAATCCTGAAAAACTAATAAGTCTGCTGGATTTTGAATGAGATCTAACATTCTACTTTCTCCATATGAAATCCAATGAGGTCGGAACCACTCTTAAACATCCTGAGTCATTTCATGGTAATGTTAAAAATTTAAGTAAAAGGATGAAAATGAAGATTAAGGAGAATGTCAATTTTACTTTAAGAATTTAACATTACCATGAAGTTGCTCCAAAAACCAACTCCACAACTCTTCAGAAAACCCTCACAAATGCTCAAGCAAATTCAATGAGATAGATGTGAGCTATTGAGAGGGGTTGGGTAAGTTAAGTAGGATGGGGAGGGGTTAGATAGCCTAAACAAAACCTAACAGCAAAAAAAAAATCATTTTCAAGTCCGATTTTTCATTGTTTTTGGGCCCCTGGCTGGCTAGAACAAACGGGCCAGTTTAACTCGGACCAAGCCGAGCCGGTCTGTTTGTTATCGAGCCGGCCGAGTCGGTCAAAAAACCGGCTGGCTCAGTAACAAACCGGCCTCCTGACCGGTTCAACCGCCGAGTCGGACCGGCCTACCCTTCGGCTCGGTCGACTCGGCCGGTTCCGATTCGGTTTGGCCTGGTTTTAAAACTATGGTTGGGTTTACTTATTAAAGAACAAATATGTTATTCAAACATTCAAGAACTTTTATGCATGGATTGAAAATGATGCACAAACTCATATTGCCTCTATTCGCACTGATAATGGAAAAAAATACACTTCAAATGCATTTAAAAACTATCTTCGCCAACATGGGATCAAACATCAAACAATCGTGCATTACAATCCCCAACATAATGGTGTAGTTCAAAGAATGAACGGGACAATTTTAAATATGGCATGTTTCATAATGTTTTTCAAGAATGTAAAATTGATGTTTTGGAATGATGCAGTTCTATGTGTTGTGTATGTAAAGAATAGGTGTCCTAATGCAATTAGAAATGAGACTCCTTATGAATTGTGGCATGGCCACATTCCTTCGGTAAAGCATCTCAGGGTCTTTGGTTCCCCCTGTTATGCCTTGATACCTAAGGAACAAAGAAACAAACTTGGTGCAAGGAATCGTAAGTGTATCTTCTTGGGCTATTCAAATACCTCCAAAGCAACTGGACAAAACAGTTGTATATATCGTGGTGTATGTAGATGATCTTTTGATGACAGGGAACAATGAGAGCTATATTGCAACAATGAAGAAGGAATTGAGTAAAGGATTTGAAATGATTGATTTGGTCTATGTTCACTACTATCTTGGTATTGATGTAACTCAACACCCCAAGTTTATATCCCTCTCAGAAGAATTATATTGGAGATGTATTGAACATGTTTGGCATGGTTGAGTGCAATCCTTTGACTACTCCAATGGAACAGAACTTGAAGCTCACATCCATTGAAGGAAAAGAATTTGAAGATGCAACAAAGTATAGACAGCTTGTAGGAAGTCTCAACTACCTGACTACTAAAATTCTGAAAGATTTGCAGATGAAACAAGTGCATTCAACTCCACTCATGATCGACAACACTTCTACAATAAAGTTGGCCAAGAACCCAAAGTTCCATGATCAAACAAAGCACATCAATGCAAAATACCATCTAATGATGCCATCTAATTCGACATCATGTTGAGGCCAAGACAATCCATCTATGCCATTGTTCCACAAATGAGCAGATTGCAGACATCTTCGCCAAAAGCTTGGAAGAGAAAAGTTTGAAAGATTCAAAACGATGCTTGGGCTCACCAACATCCCTTTAGATTAAGGGGGGGAATGTTGACACCTAATCCTAGGGATTAGGTGAAATTGTAAAATATTGTAAATAGAAAATAAGGTGAGGTGGATGATGAAGAGACACTGGGAGATGAATCCCAACAGTTTCACCCTCCATGTATATATTTGGGTGCACCGTTTAATGCAAATCAATTCAATTTTGCTGGAGTTACCTCCTGGCCTGACAGTATATAAGGAAGCAATCGACCTCATTCATGACCATCCATCAAGCTCGATCAAGGAGAAATAGAGTGACCTAGAAGTGGCGAAGAAGAGAAGAATACAAAGAGAAGAGAAGTTGAAGTCTTAAAGTTGTTTTGGGTTACATAATTCAACACGTGCGAAAATTAGAAGGTACATATTGCAGTCACAAAACCAAAGTCTCAAACCTCAAATCACGCCGAAATTTGGTGTCCTAACAGTCTAGTATGTAAGTTGTATTATCAAGGAAGAAGAGCTAATCCTAGCGAAGGAGAAAGAAGGAAGAATTCACCATTATTCTCTCACACGTGCCAATCTAGGGTTTCTACAATGGAAGCCGAAAATTACAGGCAAGGGAGGCCGAAAATTGCAGTCACAATTGCGAGCTGAAAATGTGATCAAAGAAGAAGTTGCAGCAGTTGTAAATCAAGTTTGACTTGGGTTAGTAAAGGACAAGTCGATCAAAGGAAAGGTTGACTTGGTCTTGGAGGGGTCTTTGTCAAGGGTCATAGGTCTTGGAATTCATCATCTAAACATTCTATAAGAAGAGAAGAATTCTTGTGGGTTTTCCTCTCAAGAGGAGAGGTTGTGGCCCTGGCTAGCAGCCTACATTTTGTGTCCTCTTGTCTCATTGATCTTTATTGCTTGGTAGTTGTTTGATGATAAAGAACACAATAATAATCAAGTAAAAGAAGAAGTGAATAACAAGCACATCAAGTTAAGTAAAAGAACATCACAAGCAGTTATCAAAGTAAGAGAAATCACCTAACCTGGTTGTCCCTATATTTATCAACATATTGAACATCTTCTCAATTATTACTAATGCTATTATTTGTATATTTCGTCTCCTTGTTCTTTCATAAATCTTCTAACCAAAGTTACAGGTCAAGGCAAGTTCTATCTAAAAGCTTGACTAACCAAATGAAAGATTTGAAGGAACGTGGCATGAAGATTGTGAAGAAAGGAGCAGTTTGATGTATAAGACTTTAGATGGCAAAAGATTCACTAACCTCATATGCAAAGAAAAAAACTATAAAGACCCCAATAATCTCGATATGCGAAGAGGCTAAAAGCTGCTTGATTTGGTTTAAAAATACATGGATTGCGTAAACAACACCAATAATAGTTTGGAGGAGCTTAAGGGCATAATTGATATTTGGAAAGTTGATTGAAGAATGTAAGGCAGAACTCCATTATGAAGGAAAGAAGACATGTACTAGCAGTTGTGAGGAAGCTTGCCTCGTTGAAGATGATGGATGAAACCGTTTGATAACAAAATTGCATGAAGATTGTAAAGATCCAGAAAAGTTGAATTTGATATGGTGTGATGATGTTAGGAGCCAAGAAACCACGTCACGAAGATAGGATATGAAAGATCGAAGCTCAAGGAGCCCTATAACTACTACTAAATATCTCCACAGAAGAACAAGCAATCGATAAACCAGACAAAATTAAGTTTATGATTGAAGTCTCCCTAGTTGAGAGGGAGAAAGGATTATATCCCTGTCTGAGAGGAAATGATGAGGGACACCATATTCTCCATGTGGCGTGTACTATACCAGGACTAACAACTGTAAGTCCTAGTGAAGGCACTGGCAAGGAGAATGGAGGATTGGATAAGCATCTAGGGACCAATACTCCTTGAGGATTTGAGATCCAAGATAGGAAGTAGTCCCATGAACCAATACTCTTTGAGGATTGGACAGGGTATCTAAAATAAAAGTGGTCAAAGAGGATACCATTTGAGGATAGGTTAATCCAAGACAAGAGTAATCCTAAAAGGACATACCTAGTGAACATCCAAATGGAGTATGTGCCTTGTGAGGCAATGATGATGGTGTCTATAGTCATTGTCTCCCCAGCATTGTGCTCTAATCTAATGGAAAGATAGAGCTTGTTAGTCAAGGCCTTGCTGACAATGTTGGTCTTGTTGCTTAAGATGGCTTATCAATCTGACTCTTCTTATGAGAATATTTCAATTTGAGAATACCTTTGTACCTTGTTGTGTAATTATGAATACCTTTATAGTTAAGAGGGAGTGTTGAAAAGTGTAACTAGGTTCGGTCTTCATAATTGTCATTATCATTATGTATTTATATATTTTATGTAAAAGCAAAAAGAAAGAAAATAAATTTTATTTTTTATTTTTTTAAAGCATGGGTTTCATGCTCAAGTCAAATTATTATTTTAGATAAGCATGTTCTTCATGCTTCTAGGATTTGTTGAGTCAAATAGTCCAAGTCATATTTGGACCTATTGTGAAGAGAAAGGAAAAAGAATTTTTCAAATTGTAATTTGCGTCAAAACTGTTTAAATGTGTAACTAGGTTAGGTCTTCATAAATATGAAATGTACTTTTTTTGTATATTGTAAAAAGAAAGAAAATGTATTATTGTTATTTTTGAAGCATGGGTTTGATGTTCAAGGTATTTTATTTAGAGGTCAAGCACCCACTGAGTGCTTCTAGGGTTTGTCCTAGGGTTAAGAAGAAGAAGACCCCATCGGGCACATTGTAACATGTAAAAAGAATTATTTTTGTATTTAAAAGAGTCAAAATACCCACCAAGACCAAGTCGGCCTGACACTAAGAAGTCGGCCTCATTAGGGCATGTCGTCCCCCTTGGAAGCCTATACATAGGAGGGAACTCGACTTCCTATGGACACTCACATCTTCTCATCATCTAAGAGAAGGAGAAGCAGAAAAAGGCTAACGAAGTAGGACGAAGGGCGAAGGCTTCGGTTCTCTCTCTCTCTCTCTCTCATGAAGAAGGAAGGCTATGGTTTTGATGTTGCAAGGCCGAAGTTGAGTAAAGAAGCCTTGGAAGCCCAAGAATTTCGCACACGTGTGGAAGGAGTCACTGTTGCGGGGGGCCGAAAATTTCAAACCTGCAGTGGAGGCCGAAATTCTGTAGCTGGGGGTCAAAGTTATGCAGCTGGAAGAGATTTGACTGGGTTTGACTTGGATAGAGGAAGCACATCATCAAGAAGGTCTGACTTGGTCAAGAGTTTTGGTCTTGAGGTCTTGGAATTTGTCATTTGAAGAATATATAAGAAGAGAAGAGATTTGCGGGTTTTCCTCTCAAGTGGAGAGGTTTTGGCCCTAGCTTGCAGCCTACATCTTGTGTTCATGTATATTGTTGATCTTCTTGTTTTGGTAGTTGTTTGATGATAAGAACAACATAATAATAAGAGAAGAAGCTAATAATCAAGAAAATTAAAAATACATCACAAGCAGTTATCAAGTTGAAGAGAAAGCATCTTAGTTGCAGCGCTTTAGATTTCTCAACATGGTATCAGAGCTAAGGTTGACTAACGGCATGATGAAGATCACTACATCCTTGAAGAAATCACTAAAGCAATGTTCTATGGTGGCAAGCCATCTCAAGCAAGGTATCAAGGCATTGTGGAGTCTCCTATTATTCATCAAGAATAGTATGACCAACACTTCTACATTTACAAAGGATTATTCTCAACACTTACAAGTACATTTGAAGATGAAAATATTTGGGTAATCGATAGTGGAGCATCAATACATATGACAGGTGAGTACAAACAACTAAAGACCTTATCAAGAGGAAAATATTCCTACTCTGTTAAACTTCGTGATAAAAAGAGTTATCCTATAAGAGGAATTGGATCTAATTCGTTGGAGCTAGAAAATGGAGGAAACATTTCAATAACATTTTGTTTATGCCACGTTTGCAAAAGAAATTAATTTTTATTTCGTGTCTAGAAGATAAAGGAGATAGAGTTGCTTTTACATATGGAAAAGTTGTGGCATGGGATCAAAGCTCTAGCATCGAAAATGCAAAGATTATTGGGATTCGTCAAGGAAAGACTCCATAGATTGTTGACCCCTATCTCTCAGGATATGGTTCACATTAAAATAAGTCCATGCGAACTTTGGCATAGAAGGTTTGGACACCTTCACTACAAAATCTTACCAACTCTAAATTCAATGGTGAATGGCATCCCTGAACTCAAGGAGGATCATGAAGGAGTATGCAAGGATGTGCATTAGGTAAAAATGTTAAGAGACCATTTGGAAGCAGTGCTTCAAGGTCAAAAGAAATTATGGATCTCATTCACAATGATGTTTGTGGTCCTCTGTCTACTAAGTCTCTTGGAGGTCATCTATACTATGTAACATTCATTGATGACCACTCAAGGAAAACTTGGATCTATTTGTTGAAGTCCATGGATGAAGTATTTGACAAATTTCAAGAATTCAAAGTTGAAGTAGGGAACCTTACAGAAAGGAGGATAAAGGTACTAAGATCCGACAATGGAGGATAATACACATCTAAGGAGCTCATAGCTTTCTGTAAGGAGGTTGGGATTAAGAGGGAGTTGATAGTCCCATATAATCCTGAACAAAATGGATTTGTTAAACGAAAGAATCGATCAATTGAGAAAAGTGTTAGAGCCATGTTACATGATCACAACTTGCCTAAATTTTTGTGGGGTGAAGCAACAAAAACTATTGTGTATGTTCAAAATCAAAGTCCTCACAGATCACTAGATAACATGACTCTTGCAAAAGTATTCACTGGGAAGAAACCAAGTGTAGACCATCTCCAAATATTTGGTTGTCCTATCTATATTCACATTCCAAAAGATAAGAGAAAGAAGTTGGATCCTACAAGCATGAAGGGAATATTTGTTGGCTATAGTAATACTTCAAATGCATATAGGATCTACATAAAGGAAGGACACCGAATAGGAGTACGTTGAGATGTGATCTTTGATGAAAGTATTTCATTTAAAAAATCAAAGGACCTCCTGATTGACTCTGATGATGAAGAACTTTCAATATTTGAAGAAGAATGCACTAGGGAGGAAGAGGATTCAAATCACAAAGTAGTAAGTACCAGTGAACTTGTGCGACAAGTCATCATCCCCGAGAGTAGAAAGAGACTTAATTGGTTAAAGTCTACTCTTCTAGATGCAGAGGGGCATTGAGCAACCAACAGTACGTTTAGGAAAAGTAAGAAGCCTAAAAGATATTCAGGGTATGCAACCTATATGACAAAGTTAATTGAAGCATAACCATCCATTTTTGAAGAAGTTGTCAAATGTCAAGAATGGAAAGATGCCATGAATGAAGAATATCAATCAATAATGAAGAATGGAGTTTGGCAGATCGTTCCTAGGCTTGAAGATAAATCTGTGGTAACTTCCAAGTGGCTCTACAAGGTTAAGCATGCGACAAGTGGAAGGATTGATAAATATAAGGCAATATTTGTGGCTATGGGTTTCTCCCAATAAGAAGGCATCGATTATGAAGAGACATTTGCACCTACAGCAAGGTATACAACTATACGATCGTTGGTCTCTTCGGCAGCATTGATGGGATGGAACATCCATCAAATGGATGTCAAGACAGCATTCCTGAATGGTACTATCGATGAAGAAGTCTAATATAGAACAACCCTTGGGATTTGAAATAAAAGATAAAGAGACTCATGTCTGCACGCTGAAGAAGGCACTTTATGGCCTTAAGCAAGCACCAAGGGCTTGGTATGCAAGGATGGACACATGCCTACAAAGATTGGGCTTCTCGAAGAGTTCTTGATCCGAATCTTTATATGAAGGTTGTGAAGGATGAGCCCATAATCATTCTTCTATATGTGGATGATCTTCTCATGACAAGTGTGGAAGGTTGTATTTAAGGGTGTAAAAAGCAATTGGCAGCAGAATTCGATATGAAGGATCTAGGGTTGATGCACTATTATTTGGGGTTGGAAGTTTGGCAAGGACCTGATGAGATATATCTAGGCCAAGGAAAGTATGTGATCGAGATGTTGAAAAGTGTTGACATGATGGATTGCAAACCTATAACAACCCCTATGATCACAAACTTTAAAAGGCTAAGAAGTTATGAATCAAGCCCTGTGGATCCAACAAGGTATAAACAATTGGTTGGCTCACTAATGTATTTGGTAAATACTCGACCAGACATTTGTTTTGCAGTGAATATTCTCAGTCAGTTCCAGGTAAAACCCAAGCATGATCATTAGATAGCAACCAAGCATATACTGAGATATCTGCAAGGAAAAATCAATTACTGCTTGGAGTATGATAAAAAGAATGATGTCCACTTGATTGGATATACAGATTCTGATTGGGGATGCAGTGAGATGGATGGGAGAAGCACTATTGGAGGATGTTTTAGTTTGGGATCCTCCACGATATCCTGGATGAGTAGAAAGCAAGAATCGGTCGCTTTGAGTAGTATTGAGGCTGAATCCATTCCAGCCTATGAAGTAAGCAGAGAAGTTGTCTGGTTGAGAAAGTTGTTGTCCGACTTGTTTGAAGGACCGATGGACCCTACGGTGATACATTGTGACAACACCAGTTGTATAAGGTTGTCTAAAGACCCAAAGTTCTGTTGAGAATTCAATAGGGCAATGATTATGATCGATTCTCTTCACTTGATAACTGTTTGTGTTTTCTTTTTACTTATTAGCTTTGTTCCTTATTATTATAAGTGTGAAGCATGAAACAACTACCAAAATAAGAAGAACAATGACACAGTATATAAGTTGCAGGCTAGGGCCAAAACCTCTCCTCTTAAGAGGAAAACCCTTAAATCTCTTCTCTTCCTTATAGATTATTCAATTGACGAATTCCATGACCTTAAGACTGAGACCAATACCCTCCAAGACGAAGACCAACCTCTTCGGATGATGTGCCAACTTTGATCTAGTCAAACCCAGTCAAATCTCTTCCAATAGTACCTTTTCGTCCTTCTGCTGCAAGATTTTTTGCCTCCTACTGCAGATCTGAAATTTCGGCCTCCCTACAACTGCTACAACTACTACTACCACATGTGGGAACTTCAATCTTCTTCTAGAGCCCTCCTTTGACCTTGGCTTTCCTTTCCCTAACTCCTGGAGCTTGAGAGAGACCATTGGTGACCTTCGCTTGACCTCTTTGCCTCCTTTTCTCTAAGATCAAACTTGTAGATGGATGCCCTAGGTTTGCTACAGAAACACTAGTCCTCTTTAGCACGTGAGAGAGAGAATTAGCCCAAAAAAAAATCTCCTTCGTCCTTCCTCTTCTTCGTTTCCTTCTCCTTCCTCTTCCTTCGCTAGAATGAGTAATGAGTGAGTGAGTCTCAAGGAGGACGAGTTCTCCTCTATATATAGGCTCTTCAAAGTGAACATGGCTCTTCCTTTTAGGCCGACTTGGTCTTGGAGGGTATTTCAACACTTTTAAAGACAAAAATAATTTTCTTTACAAGTTACAATGTGCCCAATGGGGTCTTTAACTTATGACAATGACTCTTTTGACTTCTTGACCTAGGACAAATCCTAGAAGCACTCAATGGGTGTTTGACCTATAAAATAAAAGACCTTGAGCATGAAACCCATGCTCCAAAATAATAATAATAATTTTTTTTCTTTCATTTCATAATTTACAAGAATCAAAAATACATTTTATATTTATGGAGGCTGAACCTAGTTACACATTTTTCAACATGTTCCATGGAAAGACAAAGCACAAAAATAACAAGTATCACTACATATGAAAATTGGTGCAAGATGGAGTGTCGCAACTACAGTATATTTCCATTGATGAACAGGTAGCTGACATCTTGACAAAATCTCTTCCTAATAAGCAGCTTGTGTATTTGAGAGACAAGCTTGGACTGGTTGATATATCCTCCCTAGTTGAGAGGGAGAGATAGACACATCATTCTTGTCTTCACTTCGTGAAGAAAGAATGGAGGATTGGGTAAGCATCTGATTATTTATACTCTTTGAGGATGAGGTAGGGCATCCAAGATGTAAGAGTAATCGAAGAGGAAATTCCTTGAGGATGTGTTCTTCCAAGATAGGAATTGTCCTAAATGGACATACTCTGTGAACACCCGGGTGGGGTATGTGCCTTGAGAGACAATGATGATGGTGTCTATAAGTCATTGGTCTCACCAGTATTGTGGTCTGATCTTGTGGAGAGGTAGAGTTGTTAGTCAAGGCCTTGCTATGTGACAATGGTGGTTGGTATGATGCAAAGAGATCAGTTGGAATGATAGCTTATAAGATGGCTTACCAATCTGACTCTTCTTATGAGAAATCTTTAGTTTGAGAATGTCCATGTACCATTATGAATACCTCCCTAGTTAAGAGCGAGTGTTGAAATGTATAACTAGGTTCGGTCTTCATAAATATGAAATGTACTTTTTTTTGTATATTGTAAAAAGGAAGAAAATTTATTATTGTTATTTTTGTAGCATGTGTTTCATGCTCAAGATCTTTTATTTAGAGGTCAAGCACCCATTAAGTGCTTCTAGGGTTTTTCCTAGGGTCAAGAAGTCAAAAGAGTCATTGTCATATGAAAAAGACTCCATCGGGTACATTGTAACATGTAAAAAGAAATTTTTGTATTTTAAAGTGTCAAACTACTCTCCAAGACGAAGTCGGTCTGGCAGCTAAGAAGTCGGCCTCATTAGGGCATGTCATCCTCCTTGGAAGCCTATATATAGGAGGGAACTCAACCTCCTATGGACACTCACTCATCTTCTCATCATCTAAGCGACAAAGAAGCAGAAAAAGGGTAGCGAAGAAGGAAGAAGGACGAAGGACTTAAGGTTTGGGTTATTTCTCTCTCTCTCTCTCTCACGTACAAAAGGAAGGCTAGGGTTTTGATGTTGCAAGGTCGAGTGTCGAGGAGATCAGAAAGAAGGTCGAAGGAAGGTCTATTAGGTCACTTACAAGCCCTAGAAGGAGGAACCCAAGCGAAGGTCAAAGAAGCCTTGGATGCTCAGAATTGCCACACATATGGATGACCACAGAAGGGAAGGAAAATTTCCAAACCTACAAGGAGGCCGAAATTCGTAGTCAGTCGGTTGTGTACTGAAGAGATTTGACTGGGTTTGACTTGGACAGGAGAATCAAGAAGGTTTGACTTGGTCTTGAAGGGTATTGGTTTTGGTCTAGAGGTGCTGAATTCACATTTGAAGAATCTATAAGAAGAGGAGATTTGGTAGTTTTCCCAGTAAGGGAGAGGTTTTGGCCCTGGCTTGCAACTTATATCACGTGTTCTTGTGTATTGTTGATCTTCTTGTTTTTGATAGCTATTTGATGATAAGAACAACATAATAATAAAAGAATTTAATAATAAAAAAATTAAAATACATCACAACCCATTATTAATTTGAAGAGAAATCATCTTAGTTGCAACCCTTTAGATTTCTCAACAACAAAAAACTACCTCTAGATGCCAAGTCAAGTCAACCTACCTCACAACCTTCCACTGCTTCAGAAGACTGAGAACCCCTCTGATAATGATAATAGAAGGAAGTTGGAGCTCATTTTGGACAAAGAATTCACTTAATCTCATCTGAAATTTCATAGAAGGAAGGAAGACCAGAGTCGGAAGTTGAAGAAGGGTTTCTCTTGAAATCAAATGTGTGGAAGTTCTGCTCTTGTTGAAGATTTGTTACTAGTCTCTTGTTGTTGATGAATTTGCTATGCAGAAGGAGGGTTTGACATGGTATCTAGAAGGTTGGAGTTTGTCTATGGTCATGGGTCTTGGTTATCTCGCTTTGATCTTGTTGTCACCCAAAATGTACAGCAAGATGCATAACAAGTTCTGGGGATACGGTTGTCACTTAATCTCCCACCTCCTCTTCGTTCTAGCTGTCTCCCTACAAGAAGCTATGGGGGGTAGTCCCCTATGAAATGTGAAGATGGGAGACTTGTTGGTAACCAACAACTTTGGGAGACAAAACTGAATGGCCTAGCAACTTGGTTGAATTAGCAAGTCAAATGATTTGATTAGATTATCATGGAAGACCAGTGCCTTAAATGGAGTCAATTACTTGCTTAAGATAGATTATTTACCAAGTTACCGGATGAACAACTGTTGCTTAAGTATGCTTCACTATCCTAAATGAAATGCAAATCCTATAATCCAGGTGAGATGCAATCTTGGTTTATTTTAAGTTATATGCCTATTCTAGGTGTATTTTTCCTCTTAACTATTTTGAAGCTAGTCTCTAGAGTAGGTTGTGAGAGAGAAGCCAAGGGTAAGCAAGCCAAGGCTTGATTAACGATACCTCCCCTTAGGTTCTAACCACTTGATGGCTCCGACGTTGTAGAGAGTGTGGCTCTGACAGTTGCAAGGTCACCGTGTTAACCACTAAAGAGGTGCTAGGCTCCTCAAGTTAGGTGAGAAAGGTGGGCCTATCTCTCTATTGACCAAGATTATGCTTGGAAGTTAATTAATTAATGCAAGAGGCTAGTTCTTAAAATGCATATGCAAGATATGAGTGCTCTTAAAGTGAGATTATCAAAATTGCTTAAGCACTTAGTTATGGTGATCTTCAATTATGAACAATAAGGTGTGAAAATTTCTGAAAGTTACTTTATGAAAAAATCTACTGTTAGACATGATTATACTTCTCCTACTTAAACAAGTTATTAATGCTAAAATATTCAGATTAACATCGAAGTAAACACATAACAGACTTTCACCGATTCAGATCTTAAAAAAAAAAGTACATGCACAATAGACAAAGTGACACATAGGATTTTCTGGACAACTATACCTGGAAAAACCTAATGCAGGAAAACCGATCTTCTCGCTGCTGGAGGGATTTTATTATTAAGTAGTTTTCTGAATACAACAAATCTGGGCACCACATTGGTTAACCCGACAGAGAAAAAATAGATCTGCAACTAACTTGTTGTTCTGAAGCCAAAACGTTGAGTGATCCACACGCTCAAACAAGATTTACAAGACTCAGCCAAATTCTGGCCCTAGAAACCCCAGCCGCTTTCCGAAGCCCCCGGCTGTCAGCCTCTTCACTTCTCCAGGTGTCTCTCAAGGCGAGCATGGAGAGGGTTGCGTAACCCCGTGACGGTGACGGCACCAAGACCGTCCCAGGCGGGACTCGCGTAACCCCGTGGGTCCCCGTCGCCCGTGATCGCCTAAAAGGGGACCGGCAGAGCTGTAAGCTTCCCTCGCACTACGCACGTTGCAGAAGTCGCAAGTGTCGCTTCCTTCGCATCGCTCTTTGGTTGCTACTCTCACCTCTTGCTAATTCTGGCACTGCAGGGATCTCATTGCTGGCAAAGATCTCTGGAAGTGTTCCAAGTTCCAAACTTTGCAAAAGGAGGCTTTGGACAACAACATTCCAAAGAACCCATAAACAATTTGTCGAAATTCCACTCGGTTCATGACTTATTAAAATAATTAATTATTTTAATGAAGACCCTAAGTCTAAACTTAGGGAAATGAAATAATTAAAGGGTATTAATAAGTCAGAATGTGAATCTTGTAGAAAACAAAGATCAAGTCAAGTTCTAATCTTAGCCATTGATTAAACTTCTAATATGGGTAGTTGATTCACCAACGAGAAGATTATAAAAGAAGGCTTGAGGGTCATTTGGAAAACAAGTCCGGCATACACTCAATACCCGAAGGAGATCGATTCTAAAGTAAGAGAATTCGATTTCAACGAGAGCAAGGCGAAGATTTGCAAAAGCAGGAGAAGGAGTTCGTTAAAGGATCAAGGTCAGACAAGAGGAAAGCAAAGTGAGCCACTGGAGGTTCTTTAGGTCGTTAGCCACAGAACCCACACAAATTTCTACGTTGCACTTTACAATACTCCTGGGCCACTGGATCCAAGTAGAGAAAACACGCAAACATGCACAGGAGATAGCAGAGGTTGATCAGGGTGTCAGGGATTTGTCGGAAGGAGCTGGGAATCCTGTCTCAGGTGTTTCAGATTTTATCTGCAAGTCCTTTTCCTTGTAAGGAAATCAATTGCTGAAGAATTACTAAAACCCTCATCTGCTGCATCGGTTTTCCCGCATTGGGTTTTTCGGGGAAGATTGTCCAAAAATAACTGTGTACATGTGATTGATTCTTGTGCTTATGTCCTTTACTGTTCATTTCTCTACATATGTATTTATGAATGTTGCAGTAGTATTTATTTCGATATTTGCCTAAAGATTTCTGAAAATAACTTATTGCAATAATAAGTAGGAGGAATAAATCTATCACTGCAACTGTATAGTTTTCAAATTGAAATTTTCACAAGATCAGACCATCCCTTTTGCCAAAACTACCCCTCGCTGCAGCTGAAACACTTCTGGAAATTCTTAGCAAACCATGCCCTAGAATTCCAGCTTAGTGTCAATGCTCTGCCTCTTTGTGTGTGTTCTCCAACTGACCCCAAGCCTTTCCTTTATACTTTCTCGTTGGGAAACCAACGGCCATGATCAGATCTTGAATCAATGGCTAATATTAAAAGAAAGCTTGATCCGTGTGACTTAAGTCAATTCCATCACATATTTTAATTAATTACCTTTAATAATTTAATTTTCCCAAGTTAGACTTAGGGTCCTTAATTAAAATTATTAATTAATTAATTATCTTCCAAACTGGATGGAATTTCCCAAATCCTTTTCTGAGTCTTGAAGATCTGATGTACTCTAGTCCCTCCACAAATTTTGGGAGCTAGAGCACACATCTGATGCTACCCCAATACACAAAATCTCAACACTCCCTCTTAGCATGGAGTGTGCTCTAGCAATACATAACACCATGTATCACAAGATCTTGGCATTGGTCTTTGTGTTGTTGATGCTTGGCCTGCTGCCCTTCATCTGCACTGTCGCTGCCATTCTATACTGTTGCCCATGAGACTTCCACCGTCACTGCCACATCTGTACTGCAGCTCGCTCTCAATTTGTTGCATCATGCTGCCAACTGTTGCACTGCATCTTCCTTTGTTGAGAGATACAATTGAAACTCCTACCCAATCTTTGACAGACAAGTCAGTTGGCCTGCATCTTCATCACTGAAGCTCCATACGCTGCTAATTTGTGCTTCATCTGGAGGTGGTTGCATAGATACAGCTCTGCACTGCGTAAGAATTCCTACTCTATGCTACTGAAGTCACATCAGCGTTTGCATTGAGGTCCTCTATGTTGCTTCTGCACTACGTTGTCCTCCTGAAGCCTCCAGGCTGCTGCAACTCTGCTCTGTTGAGATTCAACAAGATGATGAGCTTAGTGAAAATTAAGCACCTTCACTAAGTGGGGCCCGCAGGCTATTTTTAGGTGTATGTCTATTTTTAGACATGGTGAGCATATTCTATAAGTAGAAGGAGGCTATTTGTAGATGGTTGATCAAGTTGGAAAAATAGATGAGATTCTATTTTTAGAAGATTGGGCGAAGTCTATTTATAGATTGCTAATCTAAAAATAGATGCATGTCGATTATTATTAGCCCTTAATAATAATCCGACAATAAATATCAACTTATTCTCTTGGAGCACTTTATTTCAGTGAACAGATTTGGCAAATTAGTGGGATAAAGGAATTACGCAATTCCTAGGGTTTGAAGGTGACTCATGCATGGAGGACTTCGTTATAATTGAAGTGGCAAGTTGTGACAGAGTTGGAAGATTAGTTATGTGAGCTATTATTTAGTTTAACTCAGTTAAGTGAGTTAAACTCAGTTGTGCTAGTTGTATCTAGTTCTAACTGAAGATACACTAGTGAGAGTTTAGTGAATTAATTATTTAATTAATTCACAACTAGAGACTCACTTGCAACTGAACAAATACAGCAGTTAACTACTTGCATGTCATTTCCAGTGGAGACCCAGTGGAGAGATAGGTGAAAGGGTGAGATGGACTATCTGTTGTGACTATAGTGATGCATTCGATGCATCCAACACACATTGGATTTGCCAATGAGGATTGTGCAGTCAAGGCAAGGCAAGATCGAATTCATTCAGGGGTCTTCTTCAGCAGGGAATAAGCAGTGGAAGCAGGCTGTCAGGAGGCAAGAAATTGGTGCATAGATATGCAAATTTCTGCATGACAGTGTAATGATTGTTTATTGTACTAACAGCTTGATGTACTAAGCTTTGTATGAGATTGTTACATGTTCCATTGATATACATAATATATGATAGTTGGGGTTTTTAGCTTTAAGCTTTCCCGTTAAACAACTGTGTTTATGTGCGATTGATTTGCTTCATATGTGTTTGCAATTGGCGATTTAATTTCCGCAAAGAATTAAGTGGAAGGATTATGTATTTAACATAAGATTAATTTGTTAGATCAGGGGAGTCCGGTAATATACATGCATCTTGTATAATTTATACATGGTATCAAAGTAGTGTTGATCACTAGAGATTGCAATATTGAAGCGGTGCTGAGTTTTGTGCTGGTGGACAATTCGAATTTGCTGTAGAAATTTCTTGGTGCGACAGTTGAGTATTCATTGAAATGGCTTTCAATGGGTTGTGGTTGGAGTATGCCCTTGAGAGTAGCTCGAACTACATAGCCTGGAAGGACAAGATGGAGGCGGTGCTTGAAGATAATGGTCTGAAGGAGTTCATCAATAGCGATGTTCCTAAGCCCACTTCGGCGGATGCTGCAGTACTTGACGCCTGGCAAAAGAAAGTAGCGAAGACAAGAAGAATTCTGTTGGAAGGTGTGAAAAAGCATATTGTGTCAAGCCTTCACGGGAAAGCCACTCCATTTGCAATGTGGAAGGCTTTGACAGATCTTTTCCAAAGCAGCAGCGACCATAGGAAGTTGGCGCTGAAAGATAAGCTCAAAAAAATTAAAATGGAGAAAGGCGACAGTATTCCAAAATATCTCACGAAGTTTGCCCAATGTAGGGATGAGCTGGGGAGTGTGGGAATCACAGTTGCAGATGATGACTTGGTGAGCTTGTCTCTCCTTGTGCTTCCGAAGAGTTGGCACAGTTATCAGGACTCTGTCAATGGACGGGAGAAACTGCCGGATTAGGAGCGACTTTGGTCGGATCTAGTGCAGGAGGAGATAAGGCGAAGTACCAGGGATGGCTCTTCATCAAAGAATGATGATGAAGAGAATTGCGCTTTGGTTGCCAAAGTAAGGAAAGGAAAGGGGAAGAAATCCCATCCAAAATCCGAGGCTAAAGGCAAGATGTTGGATTTTTCCAAGGTGAAATGTTTTCACTATCACGAACACAAGCATCTCGCCACTAACTACCCACAGAAAAAGAAGAACAAGAAGGTTGCTGGAGCTGCAGCTGGTGAGGCCCTTGCCTCGCAATTTGAACTTGATTTCTCCTTGATCGCATGCTTGGTTTCAAGCACAATGGGATCAGTGTGGTATCTTGATAGTGGTGCTTCCTTCCACATGACGGAAGACAAGCAGTTGTTTAGTGACTTGGAGGAGAAAGATCTCCAAATGCATATAGAGATGGGCGACGATGGTAGATACAGTGCGACCGGCATTGGAACCATTACCTTTGAGAGGGAGTCAGGTAAACCATTTATGTTGAAAGATGTTATGCATGTTCCAGGTCTGAAGAAGAACTTGGTCTCAATCGCGATGTTGGAGGACAGAGGTTATGACGTTGTTTTCAGTGAGGGAAAAGCTTTCCTGCGACATAAAACAACGGGTCAAACCAAGAGGATTGGGATTCGAGTTAAGAATCTCTACAAGCTAAAGGTAGATGGCTGCGCTGCAATGATGGGCAAAGAAGAAGAAGTGGTGAGCCGGGATGAGGGCGAATTATGGCACAGAAGATTGGGCCATCTTCACCATGGCACCTTGAAGATTTTGCAGCAGATTTCTACTGGACTTCCCAAGGGTACTCTTGCGCAGTCATATCAGTGCAAGGGATGTACTATGGGTAAGTTTGTGAAGACCACCTTTCATGAGAAGGAGAACCATGCTTCGGTGATCCTGGAGAGAATTCACACAGACGTGTGTGGACCTTTCTCGGTTGCTTCAACAGCAAAACACAGGTATTATGTTATATTTGTTAATGACTATTCTCGTAGATGTTGGATCTTCTTCATGCAGAAGAAGAGCGAAACATTCTCAAAGTTCTATGTGTTTAAAGCATTGGTGGAGAAGGAGTCGGGGAAGCAAGTGAAGGCTCTGTGGAGCGATAATGGTGGTGAATATATCTCGAACGAATTCAAAGACTTATGTAGCCAAAAAGGAATTCGAAGAGAACTCGTAGCGCCTCATAACCCACAGCAGAATGGGGTTGCGGAGAGAAAGAACCGAACAATCGTGGGTGTTGCACGAGTTATGCTGCATGACCAGGGCCTACCAATGCACTTGTGGGTGGAAGCATGCAACACTGCGGTTTATATGCAAAATCGTTGTCCTCATAGAGTACTTGGCATGAGTAAACCTGAAGAAGCTTTTACTGGTAAGAAGTTGGATATTTCTCATCTAAAGATTTTTGGCTCATGTGTTTACATTCATGTGACAAAGGATGCCAGGAAGAAGGTGGAGCCGACTGCAGAAGTTGAGATATTTGTGGGGTACACAGAAAAACCCCATAATTATCGTGTGTATTTGCCAAACAGTTGGATGACTATGGTGCAACAAAATATAAAATTCAATGAGGAGAAAGCCATGAAGTTGTCGCTTGAGAGGGAGCTACACTTGCATGTAGAGGAGGAACTTCTGGTTCCCAAAGATGAGCCTCAAGATGTGTATCAGCCACAGGAGGAGAATCATGGAGTGGAGGAGTCCACTCACGCAGAGCCAAACATCAGAACAGGCAGAAGGCATACCATAGAAGCTAAGAGACTGAAGCTTGATGCGGCACAGAATGTAGGAGTCCCTACATCACAGCGCAGACAGAGACAGTCACCTAACCGATTCACTGAATACATGGCTCTCATGAGCAAGTGTATCGTGACAGAGCCATCTTCCTTTGAGGAAGCAGCACAGGAGCCCACATGGGTAGATGCCATGGTGGAGGAGTATGACTCCATTGTCAGAAACAATGCTTGGGAGATTGTTCCAAGGCCGATTGGTAAATCAGTGGTAGGTTCAAGATGGATCTACAAGGTAAAGCAAGTTGTTGATGGGAGCATCGAGAAGTATAAGGCAAGATTTGTTTCTCGGGGCTTCTCACAGATCGAGGAGATTTATTATGAAGAAACCTTTGCACCTGTCGCACAGTATTCTTCCATAAGGACCATCCTTGCTCTCAGCGCAGATGGGTTGGCACATTCATCAGATGGATGTGAAGATTGTGTTCCTTAATGGGATCATTAACGAAGAAGTGTACAATGAGCAGCCTGAAGGATTTGAGATCTTCAGCAGCAAGTCGAATGTGTGCAGACTCAAAAGAGCGTTGCATGGGCTGAAGCAAGCACCCCATGCTTCGTACACACGGATCGACAGCTATTTCACTGGACTTGGCTTCACCAAGAGTGAGGCAGATGCAAACCTATACGAAATTGTGGTGGAGGGTAAGCTTTTAATCATTGTTCTTTATGTTGATGATTTAATACTAACAGGTGATGAGCAGTTGATACACTCAGGCAAGGAAGATCTTGCAAAGGAGTTTGAGATGAAGAATTTGGGCCTCCTTCATTATTTCCTTGGATTGGAAATATGGCAGTGAGAAGGTGAATTGTTTGTGTCTCAAAGCAAGTATGCTCGGGAGATACTTGGTAAGTTTCACATGTAGGACTGCAAGCCCATGGATACTCCTCTTCCAGGAAATTGGAGGAAAGAGAATGCTACATTGGCAGAGGTAGTGGATGCATCTATCGACAGTTAGTGGGTTTGCTCATGTATTTAGTTAATACAAGACCAAACATATGCTATGCGGTGAACCAGCTTAGTCAAGCAATGGTTAAGCCTACCAAGCTCTTTTGGAAGGCAGGCAAGCATGTCCTGAGATATCTCAGGGGCACATCTGAGTATGGCTTATGGTATAAACAAACGGATGAGGTGAAGTTACATGGCTTCACGGATGCAGATTGTGTAGGCAGCCCAACGGACAGAAAGAGCACATCAGGAGGGCTTTTCAGTATCGGATCTACAGCAGTTTCTTGGTACAGCAGGAAACAAAGATCCGTGGCACTCAGTTCAGCGGAAGCAGAATACATGGCAGCAAGTCAAGCTGCATGTGAGGCTATCTGGATGAGGAAGATCCTAGTCGGTTTGTTCGGTTCTCATTTAGATCCTACAGTGATACATTGTGATAATCATAGTTGCATTAAACTCTCAATTAATCCTGTGTTTCATGATAGATATAAGCATACAGATATTTGGTATCATCATATCAGAGATTGTGTGCAGTGGAAGATCATGTTGCTTCAGTACATTCCTACAGAAGATCAGGATGCATATATTCTGACAAAGGCACTCACCAGGAGCAAATTCGAACACCATAGAGGCAAGATCGGGGTGAAGGATAATCCCTATCTTGTTGAGAGGGAGCGTTGAAATTCAACAAGATGATGAGCTTAGTTAAAATTAAGCACCTTCACTAAGTGGGGCCCGCAGGTTATTTTTAGGTGTATGTCTATTTTTAGACATGGTGAGCATATTCTATAAGTAGCAGGAGGCTATTTGTGGATGGTTGATCAAGTTGGAAAAATTGATGAGATTCTATTTTTAGAAGATTGGGCGAAGTCTATTTATAGATCGCTAATCTAAAAATAGATGCATGTCGATTATTATTAGCCCTTAATAATAATCCGACAATAAATATCAACTTATTCTCTTGGAGCACTTTATATCAGTGAACAGATTTGGCAAATCAGTGGGCTGAAGGAATTACGCAATTCCTAGTGTTTGATGGTGACTCATGCATGGAGGACTTCGTTATAACTGAAGTGGCAAGTTGTGACAAAGTTGGAAGATTAGTTATGTGAGCTATTATTTAGTTTAACTTAGTTAAGTGAGTTAAACTCAGTTGTGCTAGTTGTATCTAGTTCTAACTGAAGATACACTAGTGAGAATTTAGTGAATTAATTATGTAATTAATTCACAACTAGAGACTCACTAGCAACTAAACAAATATAGCAATTAACTACTTGCATGTCAGTTCCAGTGGAGACCCAGTGGAGAGATAGGTTAAAGGGTGAGATGGACTATCTGTTGTGACTATAGTGATGCATTCAATGCATCCAACACACATTGGAGTTGCCAATGAGGACTGCGCAGTCCAGGCAAGGCAAGATCGAATTCATTCAGGGGTCTTCTTCAGCAGGGATTGCGCAGTGGAGGCAGGCTGTCAGGAGGCAAGAAATTGGTGCATAGATATGCAAATTTCTGCATGGCAATGTGTAATGATTGTTGATTGTACTGAGAGCTTGATGTACTAAGCTTTCTATGAGATTGTTACATGTTCCTTTGATATACATAATGTATGATAGTTGGGTTTTTAGCTTTAAGATTTCCCGTTAAACAACTGTGTTTATGTGCGATTGATTTGCTTCATATGTGTTTGCAATTGGCAATTTAATTTCCGCAAAGAATTAAGTGGAAGGATTATGTATTTAACATAAGATTAATTTGTTAGTGTTAAATTTGGACAACTAGGTCCAAACTCCATCTTGTGATGCTCAGATGAAGATTCCAATATTTGTATTGGATTCCTCTTTCGGAGAGGTGTAAAATCGATATAAAATTAATTGTAATCTGATGAGTAGAACATTTATTTTGAATTTATTATTTATAATAAATTTAAGTGCAGGTCGGCCTTAAGGTTTTACACCCCCAACAGATGTGTCACACATCTCAATGATGGATATAAATACAGTCAACGTTGGAGAGCTTTTCACTCATCTCATCACACATCTTCTCCTCTGATTATCTACAAGCATTGGAGAAGCAGTTTCATCTCCCACGTGAGAAGAAGGACGAAATCTACTGCAACTAAAGGACGAAATTTACCGCAGCAAATTTTCTGCAGTTAGGGTTTCTGGGCAAGTTTGACCAGCGTTGACTTTGGTCAACGCATGGTCCGTTTGAGCTGAAATTTTGTGGAGAATTCGATTTTTGTAGGCCGTACTCATTGGCACAAAAATCGAGGTCAAAATATTGACCGAAGTTGGAGCTGCGTTGACTTTCTTGTTGCTACCCTGCGTTGACTTTTTGGGGGTTGACTTTGAGTTGACTGGATAATGGATTTGAGGACTGTTGTGACACATTTTGGGTTGGCCGACCAAGAAGACTTTGCTGGTTGAAGCATCCTGCTGATCGCCGTAACGCACCAGCACATTCTCCTGTTTCTAGTTTGTCTTCTATAGATCCACTGGTATGTTCTATCAGCATTTTACTTAACTATTTATGTGATTGCTATTATAAAAGTAAAATTGCATCAAGCATAGAACATCTACAAAAATTTACATGTTATCAGAGCTGAGGTGAAGACAAGCCCTAACTTATAGCAATCACCAACTGAGAAAAATGAGTTCCACAAGTTATGGCTTCAAGGAGGATGACAAACTGACTGGAAGGGATGACTTCCATGCTTGGAAGATGATATTAGATCTCAAATTGGAAGACCATGATCTCATGGACTATGTACTGGGTAAGATACAAGAACCTCCATCCACTGCTACTGCTGCTTCTAAAACCAAGTATAAGAAGGGGGAGATCAAAGCAAAGCTAATGATCAGGGAATCCATACATAAAAGTCTGGTTGCCTACATATCTGAGCTAGGCACATCCAAAGAGATGTATGATAAGCTGATACAAATGTTCAAAGTAAACAATGCAAACCAAGTGTTATTCTTCAAGAATCAATTGAAGAATCTGAAGAAAGGCAGGGATGAGTCTGTCCAAACATACTTTCTGAAATTGACCGAGATCAGGAACAATCTGCTGGCTATTGGGGAGACAATAGCCGATCGTGAGATGGTACTCATCGCACTTGGAGGGCTCCCATATGAATGGCAAGTATTCAACACTACCATTCTCAATAATAATACAATTCCTAACTTTGACGAGCTACTGTCAAGATGCATGCAGGAAGAGACAAGAATGAAGGAATACGAAAATGATAGAAATACTGCCTACGCTACTCATTCTAGAAAGAAGAACTCTGGTGGTCCTAAGAACAAAGGAAGAGCAAGGGCCCAAGGAAAGAAGGGCAAGTGTTTCACTTGTCATAGGCCTGGTCACTATGCTAGAGAATGTCCTTTCAAGAAGGATTCTCCCGATAGTGATGACAACAACAACAACCGAAGGAATGGAAATCAAAGACACGACAGGTCCAAAGGAAAGAGGAAGGCTCCCTCTAGCGGAAACAATCAACCTTTCAAAAGGTCTAGAAACTCCAGGTATGAAGAGTCAAATGTTGTTGATAAAAAAAATGAATACATTCTTGTATCTGACCTCTCTGCTGCATCCCCGCCCGACACTATGGATGTCTGGCTGATAGATAGTGGTGCCTCAAGACACATCACTGGGTTCAAGGAAGCGCTCTCTAACATGGTTGAGAAGGATACTAATCTGGAAATTATCCTTGGAGATAATGCCACATATCCCGTGAAAGGGACAGGGACTGTGACCCTCCACTTATAAAGGACCAGGTCCTACATTTGCGGGATGTACTCTGTCTTCTTTAAAGATGAAGAAAAAACCTTGTGTAATCGAGTATGAAGACAAAGGCTTAAATGTGGCAATCACAATCGAAAAATTGCGCATGTGAAAGAAAAATCTCGAAGTTAAATTAGTTAATAGGTTGAACCTCCCAGGGTTCAATGGGTTGAAGGAAGTCCTAGATCTGAGCATAAGGTGCTAACTAAATGGCCAAACTAGACCAGGAGGTTCAGTTTACCTTCATTACAGCGCCAAGAAGCAAGGAAAGGTGGTAGCGAGAATACGCGTTTAAATAATCATGAAGGTGTTACCAAGGGTTGTGTGAAGGAAAACATACAAGGACCTTTCTCAAAGTGTCTCAGCATGCACAGCAATAATAAATACAAGGTGTACTACCCGTGACATCCCTGGGAGAATGTTCTTACTATATGACATTCACTGATGACTTCTCCCGCAAAACCTGGATATACTTCTTGAAGAAGAAGGATGAGGCTTTCATGTGGTTTCGTACCTTCAAAGCCTTGGTGGAAAATATGACAGGGAAGAAGATCAAGATTTTGAGGACCGACAATGGCACTGAATATGAGTCAAATGAGTTCAAGGACTTTTGCAGAGAAGCTGGCATTAATAGGGAGACTACTACTGCCTATACTCCTGAGCAGAATGGCGTTGCTGAACAAAAGAACAGGACCATTGTGGAAGTTGCCCGTGCCATGCTATGTGACCAGGGTCTACCAAAGTTTTTGTGGGGAGAAGCTGCGAATACTGCTGTATACATTCAAAACTGATGCCCTCATTCCGCCCTGGACTCCAAAACTCCCGAAGAGGTTTTCACTGGTAAGAAACCTGACGTCTCACATTTTAGAATTTTTGGATGTCCTGTTTATTTTCATATGCCAAAAGAAAAGAGAAGTAAGCTGGATGCTTCTGGGAAGAAAGGAATGTTTGTGGGCTACAGCGAAACCTCTAAGGCCTATAGAGTCTATGTACCTGGTCCCTCTAAGGCCTATAGAGTCTATGTCCCTGGTCAAAGGGAAGTAGAAATATGCCATGATGTCACTTTTGACGAAGATGCTTCCCTGAAGAAAGTAGTAGATCTTCCGAGATCTGAGGAAAATCGTGAAGCAAGGCCTGGAAATCAGGAAGAACCGCGGGATGAGACAATGCCTGATGTTGAAGGACCAATGGACCCAATAGATCCATCTCCTTCACTGAGAAAGAGACCATCATGGCTCAGGGACACTCTCGAAGATGTCGAGGGACATGCTGCCCCGAGGGGGACATTCCGAGAAAGCAAGAAGCCGTGTAGATACCAAGGGTATCTGGCTGCCATGAGTACTATTGTACAATCTGAACCTGGATCTTTTGAAGAAGCCGTAAAGCATCAAGTCTGGAAGGATGCTATGCACGAAGAATATGAGTCCATAATGAAGAATGATGTCTGGGATGTGGTTCCAAGACCGAAGGACAAATCAGTTGTCACCGCAAAATGGCTCTACAAGATCAAGCATGGATTTGATGGAAGTGCTGAAAAGTTCAAGGCAAGATTTGTTGCTAGTGGCTTCTCTCAAAAGGAAGGAATAGACTATGATGACATATTTGCACCTGTGGCACGATATACCACCATTCGATCAATCATAGCCCTTGCTGCTACGCAAGGATGGAGTCTTCATCAGATGGATGTCAAGACCGCTTTTCTGCATGGTGCAATAAAAGAAGAGGTATATGTGGAGCAACCTCTGGGGTTCGAAGTCCAGGATCAGGACACTCATGTCTGCAGGTTGAAGAAAGCCCTCTATGGGTTGAAGCAAGCACCCAGAGCTTGGTACGAGAGGATAGATAGCTACTTGATGAAGCTGGGCTTCACTCGAAGTAATGCTAATCCGAACCTTTACTTCAAGGTTGTCCAGGGGAAGCCTCTCATTATGGTGTTGTATGTGGACGACCTGTTCCTGACAGGTGCTGACCTTCTCATTCATCAATGCAAGAGGGAGCTTGCTGCTGAGTTCGAGATGAAGGACCTAGGACTGATGCACTACTTCCTATGCCTGGAGGTCTGGCAGAGACCTGGAGAGATTTTCCTTTCTCAAGGAAAATATATTGTGAAACTTTTGGAAAGATTTGGTATGGTGGATTGCAAGTCCGTGTCAACACCAATGGAACTCAACTTCAAGAAATTGAGTGGCAGCGTTGTTGGGCCCTTATTGGCAAATCCTACTGAGTATCGTCAACTCGTAGGGGCTCTGATGTTCTTAGTGAACACCCGTCCAGATATATGTTTTGCAGTGAACACTTTGAGTCAACAGATGGTTGAGCCTCGTCACTTTCACTGGGTTGGTGCCAGGAATCTTCTGAGATACCTTCGGGGCACGATAAACCATGGGCTGAGATACACTACCGGGAGCGTGACACTCCGTGGATATACTGATGCCGACTGGGTTGGCAGTGTGGTGGATCGTAAGAGCACATCGGGATGCTGCTTCAATCTTGGTTCTGCTTCGATTTCATGGATGAGTAGGAAGCAGAAGTCGGTGGCTTTGAGCACCGCAAAGGCCGAATACATTGCAGCAAGTATGGCCTGTTGTGAAGCAGTTTGGTTGCGAAAGCTCTTTAGTGAGTTGTTTGGACATGTGCTAGATACCACCGTGATACTCTGTGATAACCAGAGTGGGATTCGCTTGACCGAGAATCCTGTGTTCAACGATAGATCCAAGCATATTGATATCAGGGATCATTTCATCCGGGATATGGTACAACGAGGCGCCGTAAGGCTCGATCGTATAGGAACTGATGAGCAAGTCGCGGATATTCTCACTAAGCCCCTGGGGAAGGTCAAGTTCCTAACCTTCCGTGAGAGACTTGGTATCGTGGAACAACCCTATGATGTGGGTCTTGTTGGACGATGAGCTCGAGGAGCTCTAGGGGGCTTTGGGGACAGCTTCTCGGACCTATGAGCAACCACAAGGCTAGGCTTGCCAAACCTTGTTGGTGTGCTTGGACCCCACCGTTGTGATTATTGAGTTGGTTCACCTCTCATTATCTGTGCCCCGTATGCATCCTACCCATTGAGTTCGGGGCTCATGGGAAGTACCTCTCATTTGGCCAATGAGATGGGAAAAGCTAGAGACCAGTAGCAAAGACTGATGGACGCATCAGAGATTGCCGTACTCTCTATCTAGGATGGCATGGTCCAACCACTTGATCTGGGATCAAGTCTAGTGAGGTCTCGGACCTCCGCCTGACTTCGGGTCAGATGAACCAACTTCGAGTTGGTTGGAGACTCTTTGTGAGTCTGATAGAGGTTTCGGACCTCTGGGCTGAATTTGTCAGCCGGGGGATGACATCTTTGTGACTGACCCACTTTTGTTCTGAAATAAAGAGGCCAGCAAAGCAAGTTACGGCGGGATGACGCACGATGTTTGATTGCACTGGTGGATGGAGTTCTCCCTAGTTGAGAGGGAGTGTTAAATTTGGACAACTAGGTCCAAACTCCATCTTGTGATGCTTAGATGAAGATTCCAATATTTGTATTGGATTCCTCTTTCGGAGAGATGTAAAATCGATATAAAATTAATTGTAATCTGATGAGCAGAACATTTATTTTGAATTTATTATTTATAATAAATTTAAGTGCAAGTCGGCTTTAAGGTTTTACACCCCCAACAGATGTGTCACACACCTCAATGATGGATATAAATACAGTCAACGTTGGAGAGCTTTTCACTCATCTCATCACACATCTTCTCCTCTGATTATCTACAAGCATTTGAGAAGCAGTTTCATCTCCCACGTGAGAAGAAGGACGAAATCTACTGCAACTAAAGGACGAAATTTACCGCAGCAAATTTTCTGCAGTTAGGGTTTCTGGGCAAGTTTGACCAACGTTGACTTTGGTCAACGCATGGTCCGTTTGAGCTGAAATTTTGTGGAGAATTCGATTTTTGTAGGCCGTACTCATTGGCACAAAAATCGAGGTCAAAAGATTGACCGAAGTTGGAGCTGCGTTGACTTTCTTGTTGCTGCCCTGCGTTGACTTTTTCTGGACTGCGTTGACTTTTCTGGGGTTGACTTTGAGTTGACTGGATAATTGATTTGAGGACTGTTGTGACACATTTTGGGTTGGCCGACCAAAAAGACTTTGCTGGTTGAAGCATCCTGCTGATCGCCGTAACGCACCAACACATTCTCCTATTTCTAGTTTGTCTTCTATAGATCCACTGGTATGTTCTATCAGCATTTTACTTAACTATTTATGTGATCGTTGTTATAAAAGTAAAATTGCATCAAGCATAGAACATCCACAAAAATTTACAGTTAGATCAGGGGAGTCTGGTAATATACATGCATCTTGTATAATTTCTACATGCTCTGCGTAAGCAGCTCTGCTCTGCACTTCTGAAGTCACATCAGCCCCTACGCTACTGCTGCATCTGCACTACGCTGCTCCCTTTAGCCTTCAGATCTGCCTCTGCTCCATCCATGATTTTTGCACCAACTGCTCCACTTGACCTGCTACTGTCTTAAGGCTCCCGTAGCTCGGATGTGATCCAAGAGATGAGCTGCTCAAGGATCCTGCCCCGAATCTGTAGCTGCTCTACAGATCGATGTCGCCCAACTTTCGTGGTTCATGAGTGCTCATGGCTACGTCATCTTCTGACCCATCATCCGCCACAGCAGCCTTGGAAGTAGAAGCTTCCTTGTCCTTTTTCTTTTGAGGACAATTGCTGGCGAAATGTCCTAGTTCGCCGCACTGGAAACACTTGATCTTGGACAGATCACGCTTCTTCTTCCCTTGCTACCTCTTTGATGCCAAAGTTGCATCTTCTTCCTCTTCCTTCTTTACGTTGTTGGACCCCGTGTTGTATTGCCTCTTGGTGAGTCTGTGGAGTTTTTCTTGACGAAGGATTGCCCACATATTGTCCCAGTCAGGGAGGTCCGCTCTGCCCAAGACACTTTGGACAAAGATTTCCCACTCTTCTGTGACCGCATTGAGTGCAGTCCTTACTAATACATCATCCTCCACCTTTGCTCCCATAGCAGACAACTAGTCTCTAATCGCATGTAATCTGAAGAGGAAAGGCTCTATTTCTTCTCCCTTGGTCATCATGAACGACCGCAGCTGATTCTCCAGAAGCATTCTCCTCTGGACAGACTTTCTCTGATATAGAGCAGCTAAGGCCTTCCACATCTCATTAGTCGTTTTCTTCTCGGCTATATGTGGAACTATATGATCCTTAACCCCATCCATAATGAAACGTTTGGCATGTGTCGCAGCTTCCTCATGCTTCTTCAGGAGATCTGCAGCGGTTGGCGTGGCCAGGACTTTTTCTGCATGGCCTCTTAGACAGTAAGCCTCCATGACTACTAGGATTCTGGCCTTCCATACTACAAAGTTGGACAGGTCGTCCAACCGATCCTGATCAGATCTACTTTGTCGAAACTTCCTCTCCCCGCTTCTCTACTAAAGCTCGGATCTAGGGTCCTTGGTGAAAAAAGGCACCCTCTGCTCCCTCTGACAACAGATTTCCTCTCTTGGAAATCTGCCAGAACAACGAAACAGCTCTCTTCGATCCTTTGATCGATCTGCAGATTTCTTTGGCTAGAAACCCTCTGAGAAGCTGATCTCCTCCCACTCTCTGTCTCCCAGTGCTTAGGCTAAATTCTGAATCTTCAGAAATTTAACCCCACCAGCAACTTCTAAGGTTCTGCAGCTCTTCTTCCGGCACTTCTGAATAAGACAACTTCAGATCTGTGTCACCCTAGCTGGCCTTTGCGTGAGTAGACAGTCCCAGCATTGTCTCTGTGTTGCCTCTGCGCAGTAAGCACATGGGCCTGCATGGAGACAGCATAAGACTACGTCACTCTGGCCTCTGCGTGGCACTGCTCCCTCTGAAACTGCATTGTACCTTAAGATATGGCTTTCTGCATCAAGGATTCTTCAGTCTTCTGCTGGTGACTCTGCTAAATCTGCAATCGCTCTGATACCATGTGAAAAATTCTGAAAGTTACTTTATGCAGAAATCTATTGTTAGATTTTATTATGCTTCTCCTACTTAAACAAGTTATTAATGCCAAAATATTCAGATTAACATCGAAGTAAACACATAATAGACTTTAACCGATTCAGATCTAAAACAGAAAAGTACATGCACAATAGACAAAGTGACACACAAGATTTTTTGGACAACTGTCCCCGGAAAAACCCAATGCGGAAAAACCAGTCTTCTGGCTGCTGGTGGGTTTATATTATTAAGTAGTTTTCTGAATACAACAAATCTGGGCACCGCACTAGTTAACTCGACAGAGAAAAATATAGATCTGCATCTAACCTGTTGTTCTGAGACCAAACCCTTGACTGATCCACACCCTCAAACGGGATTTACAAGACTCAGCGAAAATCTGGCCTTAGAAACCCCAGCATTGCCCCTGAAGCCCCTGCGTCAGCCTTTGCGTGCCCCTGTGTTGGCCTGGAGAGGGCTACGCAACCCCAGAATGGGTGACGTAGACCCTACGCTACCCTAGAAGGGACTCTGTGTAACCCTAGTGGGTCCCCTGCTGCCCAGCGCTACCCCAGAAGGGGTTGCGTAGCTGAAGCTTCCCATTGTGCTGCGTAGCTACTGCTGCTACCTCTGCTTCTCTGCGCTGCCTCTGGTTGCTGCTCTCTGCCTCTTGTTGATTCTTGGCACTGGGATCAGAAAATCCCTTTTGCCAAAACTACCCCTTGCTGCAGCTGAAACACTTCTGGAAATTCTTAGCAAACCACACCCTAGAATTCCAGCTTAGTTTCACTGCTCTCCCTTCGTGTGTGTGTTCTCCAACTGACCCCAAGCCTTTCCATTATACTTTCTCATTGGGAAACCAACGACCATGATCAGATCTTGAATCAATGGCTAAGATTAAAAGAAAGCTTAATCCGTGTGACTTAAGTCAATTCCATTACATGTTTTAATTAATTACCTTTAATAATTTAATTTTCCTAAGTTAGACTTAGGGTCCTTAATTAAAACTATTAATTAATTAATTATCTCCGAAACTGGATGGAATTTCCCAAATCATTTTCTGGGTCTTGGAGATCTGATGTACTCTAGTCCCTCCACAAATTTTGGGAGCTAGAGCACATCTGATGCTACCCCAATACACAAAATCTCAACATAAGGTACCTAAACAAATAAATGAATGACAATCTCATCCACAAGAAGAAATGCTCAAAGCTTAACAGTGCCAGAAAATGTTGTCAATATAAGATCAATGATTATTAAGACAATTAGCAATCTTCAAGATTATAATTAACAAATCACTAATATGGCAATTAGATATACAAGAAAGAAAATTAGATGTCTTAAAAATAGCGTTCACAAGAGACACACAATTTAACAATGAGCAATAAATCCACTTATCCAATGACAATAATGGCAATGAGAAATTAAGAGTGCTAATCCACAATGTCACTTAGAACAAATCTCATTAACAATTATCAATCCAAATAGAGCACTTATGTGAGTGAATACAAGAGTGCAAATAGATGTCAATGACCAAATTTTAAATCCAAATCATTTCAACCATAAATGATTATGAATTATAAAAGTTCCTTAGCCAATTGTAGAGACTTAAATGTGATTTATCACTGCTGCAACCTTGCTTTCAGAGGTCTGCGATTTTATATCAGCGATCAAGAAATGATGCAAGATGCCAAAGATAAGCTAGAAAATCAATGCACTCAACTTGCAATGATATCCAATTGATTATAAGACTGCTTAGAAGTTATAGATCAGACTTTTAATGTTCAGATTAGACCTCAGAATAATGTATATCAGACTTGAAATAACTCTGAAAATTAGTGATTCAGTCTTTTATGAATCCACAAGGTACCGAAGTATCAATGCCCAAGTAGCTCCAATGATTAGCTAATCAAGTTGAGTGATTATTAAATAATTTTTGGTCAATTAAAATGAATTTCTTAGAGTTATATGACTGCATAAAATGGTTGTAGCAAAACAGAGAAAATAATAAAGGGAAGAGAGGCAAACCAAGAGGCCAAAAGGCCTAGTTGAGGGCTAGTTGACCTCCAATGAGCTTGGCTGCCTGCAACCACCAAGTTAGCTCTAATATTGTGGCAAAACCAAAATGTTAACCCACTCAAATAATATCAGAATCAGAGATGGTTGAATACAAGGCTAGGGCAAGAGATATAAGGCTAGAAGAAGCACAAGACAAGGCTAGAGGTCAAAGAAGGGCAGAGATAGGAGAAATGAGGCCGGAAAAGAGAGGAGTGAGGACAGATAAGCCCACAAGGGCTGATGCCAAGCCCTTAGAGGCTGATGCAGGGCTAAGAAAGGCCCTAGAAGGGCCAACGGCTAGGGTTAGAGCCTTCTGGGGTTACGGCAAGGTGACAAAGGGAGGCCAAGAGGGAGGAAATCCTCCTAGAGGCCACGACAAGGGGCAGGGAGGAGGGTCAAGGCTCCTTGAGGGCTAGATGTCTCCTCTAAAGGGGGGTCGAGGGCCCTAGGAAGCCATGGCCAGCCCTAAAAGGTTGCGGCCAAGGGGAAAGGGGAGGGTCGGGAGCCCTAGGAGGCTCCTAGGCCTCACGGCTAGGCCAAAGTTGGAGGACGGCTAGGCCCTAGGCCTTAAAAAAATTTCCAAACCCTGCAAATGTCAAAATTCACCACAAATCACTGCAAAGAATGTTGGACGACTTCTTCTTCAGGCTAAACGTTGAGCTTGGAGGCTAGATCTTGCTTTCCTAGGCCTAGATCTGCCTCAAAACCCCAGCAAAAATCTTCTTGAGCAACTTGAAGTTCACTTGCACAAATGAATCAAGGAATGCCAAACCCCAAATATATATATATAAAACCCCAAAGAATAATATATAAAAATAAAAACCCCAAAAATAATAAAACCCCAAGAACTGCAAAACAAATGGGTTAGAAATTATTTACAAATAATTCACAAATATACAATATTTACAAATTTAAATTTTTTGGAGAAATAATTTTGGATAAATAACAATGGATAAGCAAATTTCAAAAAATAAATATTGGTTGAAACCCTCCTGCAAAATCAAATACCATAAAGAAATCTCAGAGCCCAAACATAGTCAGCTCTTCCTCACAGCCTATGAACTTGGAGCCCAAGGGTTAACGTACTAGTAAATCTCTATAATATTTCTCAAGAAAATTATTAGATCATATGGTGAATCAGATCACATAAGATAGCATGTACCAATAGAACGTTTTTATCACCGACAAATTAAATAACAATTATTAAAAATGTTTCGCACAATATAAAATCACACATAGCTAACACATACCACAGATCAGAGGAAAAGAAAAAAACACCATGAGTTGAACCCCAAAGTCTTTCTATTATGATACAAAATGTTCCCAATAGAGCAGCAGCTCAATACCAGCGTTCAAGAATTACATCATCTAGAAATATCAAATAGAAGCTCAATAGCTTCTTCATATAGAGAAACCCCTCCAAGTGGAAAATTACGGCTAGTTGGCTTGATCCTCGTGAAAATAATCTCGATCGTCAAAAATAATTTAATCACCTTTTAATCTCCACCGTCGAATTTTTTATTTTGAGGAAAAATTCGAAATTTTCTTAAAACCCACTTTTAATTAATTCAAAAATTAACATTTTTTATTAATAACCTCAAAATTTTGACTTTGACTTAACCACCAAGATCTTAAGACTCAACTTTTCTTAAAATATCCATTTTTCCCTTGGTGGGGGACCTCCAAAAATTCACTTTCCTTTGACCCACGAGTTTTTTATTATTTTCCACTCGGAGAGAAATTAATTTCTCTATAATTATTTTTTACTCAAAATTAATCAATTTTATGGCTTAGAATTTTAATTTAATTTAGCCAAAAATAATAATTAATTGACACTAGAAGGGATTAATAATTTTTTCCACCCTCAAATATTTTAGCCATGGTGTCTAAATATGAGGGATCGTGCTCCAAAATATTGCTTACATCAAAATATTACAATATCAACCCTTAAAAGGAGAAAACATATTTAGACTCAAATCCTCAACAATTTACCCAATTTTGCAACACAATATGATCTAGTATAGACCACGTGTATTTGTAGTAAAATAATTTAGCCAAATCTGCTTAAATTATTCTCAAACACACTTTTACAAAAGACTCGATATAACACTAGGACTCACCTAAGACCTTGTCAAGAAATTCTACCTTAGCTTTGGGGTTTTAGCTGGAAGAAAAACTTTGTCGATTATCCATGTTTAGAAACACACATAATTCGGTGAGGTTAAAAAACTTCCTAGAATGAAATCCTTTGCCAAAATCAGAGGCTTACCAAAGTGTTGTTACATAATTAAACGGTCATACTAGTATCATTTAAAATACAACTTGCAGAAATTGAGTTTACAATGACATATTTATGCTCGCTGACGACTTTGACCTCTAAAAATTTTCTCCACTTCTTTGTACTCTGCTTCCTTGGATTGTTGACAAAGTGTGGTCAACAGATCTAATTCTATAAGAAGAGAATCGTTTGGGTTTTCCCCCTTGGAGGGGTTTTGCCTTGGCTTGGAGCCTATATCTTGTATTCATTGCTTTCTTGTGATCTTCATGTTTATGATAATTGTTTGATGAAAAGAACATAACAAAAATTAAAAAGAAGCCAACGACATTCACAAACAGTGATCAATTAACCTGATTTCTCAACAATTCAGAAGGCAGCTGACCCAGAAAGAATTAATGAAGATGCAGTATGCAAGGATCCAAACATGTAGCAAGAATGAGTTGAGGAGGAAGGGTCTTTGATTCATCTGCATGGGGCCTTGGGATCCTTTTCATTCATGTACAAGTGAAAGGGAAAAAGTAGATGATGAAAAGGATGAAGCCTTTGTTGGTGACACTGATTTTTCATTTGATGAGCAGGCATGTGAAGAAGTAGGCAACACTTCATCCATTCACCCATATCAACATGAGGAGGGGGCATGTGTGGAGCAGCAGAGTGAAGAAGGTCAAGAAGAGGACATCCAAAGGGACTTGAGGGATCAGCCACTAAAGTTGGTCCAACATGAAGAGCACCCAATAGTACATAGGCATGTGTAGGATGACATACATAGAGTGCAGGATGAGTCATCTTGGGAGGGCCAGTTGCAGGTTCAAGTCAGACCCATAGACAAGGTGCCAGCCCTTGATGAGGAACAAGCAGATGCAGAGGCATACAACGTTGGAGCCTAACAGGACAGTTTTGCAGGAGGTTGGTGCATTGGAGGAGCATGGGGTTTCCAGTCAGACGAGAGAGGATATTTTGGAGATGCAGACAGCCCACTTTAGGAGTATATGGATAGGGCTTGCAGCACACTGTGCATTGGAGAGAGGAGGCTAGTATCCTCTAGACCAGTCTTATGGGTTGATCAGTTCAACCAAACAAAGCAATATGAGTTGGGTATGAAGGACCTGGGCATAGTGGACAAATACCATGTGTCGGTGATCACATGTTCGCTCCTTCCCACAAGATGGAATGGCAAGAGATCATGACTTGGTCTACTATTGATAGGGCAATATTCATAGTCAGGGGCTTCATACAGCGAGGGCCCTTAGATTCTACATTCTCCAATTGGCAATGGGATGAAGGCCGACAGTTCATCAACATTCCAATTGCACTGGCCCAACATCAGCTTGGTGGGGTTGACCTTGGTCTATGCCAAGGGTTGGATTGGAGAGAAGTGATGAGTTGGTATTTTGTTGGTAGGGCAACATCTATAGCCAGAGGAAAAGCACAGTTCGAGGGATGATTGGCCTCAATGGCATTGGGATTTAAGAGGATCCATTGGTAATAGGATGAGTCAGAAAATTATTTAGGATGCAGGTATTAAAGGGCCCATACATGATTGGATGATGCAAAGGTATGTGGCACAACGTTCACATGCAATCTTGGTATTGGTGAACAAATGCCTTTGCAGCTAATAGATGTGGATTGCTTGAGGGAAAGAAATCTTGGGGCGAAAAGACTTGTAATATCCTCATTTTCAGTTTGTTCTACATTACAGCCAAGATGGATTTCCAAGGCATGGGATGGTAGGGTCACGGGAGCAGGTGTCATCAGGGGTCCCAGGGGAGTTTTGAGGAGTTTTATGAGGTTTGATGAAGTTCACTTGGCATTTTCCACCAGCAGGGGCAGTTATGTACAATTGCTTTTGGTTCCATTGCATTATGATGATTTATGTTATTATTGGGCATAACTTAATTAATTACGCTTAAGGTGGCATTCCGAGATAATATCTAATGAAAAACCTTGGTGTAATAGCTCGTTGGAACCGGAACAAGAAGATCTATAGGATGGGATGTTGAAGAGTGACTTCCAGTGGCTAGGGAAAGTATCGTGAGCGATTTACCATTTTCCCATATTAAAACTGACTTTATTTAGCCACTTAATTAATTAAAAAGAAAGGGAAATTGACTAATTGAGGAGAAAAGCAAAAAGTAACTCCTAGAAGGATAATAAAATAATAATAAAAAAATACTTCTAGAGGATTGGAGATCTACATATGGAGCCTTCAAAAGGAGGAGGGGGAGATCATTGTGGGACAGCTTGGTTTATGGATTATTCACTATAGTGTGGTTGGAGAACGGAGTTCCCAACTTCCATAAGCCCCGGGACGGAAACCCTTGGGCTTCCATTGTGAGTGTGTTGGCAGTTTTTCTGCATTGGAGTGGGGATTACACAGATCTCCAATTTGGGCAATATTTTCAGTTCCAATTTGGAGGTCGGATCATAGTGGAGTAGATTACTTAGGAGGCCAGTTATTTATCCCAGCCATTTTCTGGAACTGAGGTGGGCAAAGCTTCGCACCATCTGGCCGGTTGGGCCACATGCACTTGTGGGGGTCAAAATTCACCACCAGGAATCAGCTCAAACCATTTCTGGGTTTTTGTGGAGGAGCCCATGGTTAAATTTTCTGAATTTTCTAGGCAGTTTTTAGAGTAGAAACCCCTATTCCATTCATCAGCCAGCAGCAGTTTATTTATGAGATCACTTGCTACAGCATTTCAAATATTTCTGCCACTTGATTCAGCACTCCACTTCTGAGTTTTGCTTAGTTTGCTTGGCAAGCCCGGGTTCTATCATTCTATCTTTGATGTACTAATTTTCCATGGTTAATAAAATGCTACAGTGATATTGCTTATTTCCTGTGTAAATTTTGCATCTCGTTATCTTGTGGCTATTTTCCAATTGTTTCAAATTTCGTCTCTGCATATTTACTGTGTTTTCCAAGTAGGAATATTACGCCTTATTAACTTTCAAAATTTATTGTAACTTCGTCCTTAGATTACTCTCTAATTTAGCCTTCATTTTAAATGGCTTTTCCACAATTTTCATGGCTAGATTTGCTGCAGTTACAAACAATCATTTTACTGTGATTTGCTGGTTCAAAACCCTAGTTTATAGCAGCCCTGAAATTTCCTTGATTTGTTGTGTTAAGGAAACCTATTTGAGACTCTTCAAGCCAACCATAGTCTTTAATATTGACCTGTAGCTCCCTTGAACCCAAATCTGAAATTTATCCCTTCATCCACCTCAACCCTAATTTGTTATACCCTTATCCGGTGGATCTATGTTTTAGAATCCTTAGGGGGGCACTTACTTAAATTCCTTGGGTTATTAGATCCCTAAGCCCTACCAGGGAAGCCTCCCTTGGGTTGGATTGTGTCCTTAACTAAAGAGAAAGTACTTGCTGAGGTGACAATGGTGACACTTTTGTCTGCTGCACATTTTCTACATCACCTAGTGATGCTTCGCACTAGGTGCTAGATTTTGCCGTAACATGCCCATGTCTCTTTGTAATTACAAATTCAAGATTGTTGCTAAAACAATCACCTTGACAGTGAAAATGTTATTGTCAAAGGCAGTGTCAGGTAAGAAGTGTGTCAGGTAAGAAGTTTGGTTTTTCTGAGGAAAGGCAGATTCATGACACAAATATGGTAACCCAAGGTCTACATTCAATTAAAAACAGAAATCTTCAAGCTGTGGTAGTAAAGATAGATCTTGCTAAAGCTTATGAAAGAATCAGCTGAATGTATTTGACATTGATATTTATTCATATTGGCTTGTGTCCCCTTTGTAAAATGGGTGTTCACTGTTAAGTTGTGTTTCAAGTTTCAACTATATCTTTTTCAGTACTAATTAATGGAGCAGCCACTGACTTTTTCATCCCTGGTAGAGGGCTTAGACAGAGGTGTCGACTATCCCCACTACCATTCCTTATAGTAGCTGAAGGGCTTAGCAGAGCTATTAATGACGCAAAGAGGTCCAATACGTTCAAAGGTGTAAAGATAGGGGCTTCCTTCTTTCTGTCTCACTCACTGCTTTTTGATGACATATTACTATTTGGCGATGTATCAATAAGGGATATAAAAAACTCAAGTAGATTTTGAAGCTGTATTGTTTAGCTAGAGGTCTGACGGTAAATAAAAGGAAATCCTCTATCTCCTTCAAAAGGGTGAAGAGTTCTTCGCAAATCTTTCTCCTTTTAAACAGGTTGAATTGAAAGAGGGGTTGAAATATTTAGGTTTCTTTTTAGAACCTGATACCTATGTGAAGCAAGACTGGAAATGGCTGATTGACAAATCTGAGAAAAGAATTTCCATTTGGTGCTGTTATTAGCTATGTAGGAGTAGTCAATTGGTACTGGTTAAACAGTCCTGGAAGTGATTCCAGTCTGATGTATGACACTCATGGATACCAAAAGGACTATTAGAGCATTCGAGGAGAAGTAGTTTCAGGTTTTTTTTGGTCAGGGAATAGTGAGAAAAGGGGCATCACTGGGGTAAAATGGCAGTAATTAACAGTTCTCAAAGCCCTTGGTGGGTGGGGACTCAAATATCTTTTGCTTCTCAGAGGCCTTCATAGGAAAAAGTGTTTAGAGACTGATATAGGGGAAGGGTCTATGATTTCAAATGGTTCAACAAAAATATATTTTCCCTGATTCTGTCAAAGAATGGAATAGGAAGCATGACAAGAGTTTGCATAATCTTTCAGTCATGTGGAAAGCTGTGATTATGGCTTTTCCCTTAATTCGAGATGGATTAGTAAGGAAGGTGGATATGGGACTGATTTTAGGCTGGGTGAGGATCCGTGGGTAGGCAGTGGCAGAAACTATGGTCTTCCAGGTCCTATCATTCGGAGACTAAGAGTGAGAGGCTACTTCAAACTCGCCCAAATTGCTGATCCTGATCTTAGTTCATAAGGGGACAACAATGGCCATTAGCTCGTAGTATTGACTTCAGAGGTTAGAATGCTCTTGTATGGGATTTTTTTTTCTCAATACTCAGGTCAAGTCATGTATAGTTGTTGGAGAGATGATCTCATATGAACAATGTACCCATCTGGGGTCTACACTCCTAAATCTGGATATCTTGCAATAAGAATAGGAGCTCAGAGGAATGAAAAGTTGTGGCAGAAGTTTAGAAATTTAAAAGCACGTTTAAGGTGAAAAAAACTCGTGTAGATTTTACTGAACAATAAAGTACTGACATGAGACTATCCCCAAATAGGGAACAGAGAAGACCCTGTTAGATTCCCTTTATGCAAGATAAGTGAAGAAACTAATACACATTTGATCATGGAATAATGTTTTTCTACACAGATTTGAAGAGAGATCAAAAATTTGATTGGCTTAGGAAATCTATGAGCAGGGGGAACTGTGGAGGAAGGGCTTTGCTTGTGGTGTGGCAATCAAACATAAAAGCTTATCTAGCACTCCCTGTGATTCTTGCATGGGGCATCTGGCTAGCAAGAAATGTCAGCTTATTTGAAGATAGGCAAACTATTCATTTTCAGTGTGCATCTCAGAGCCTCAGTATCTTAAAGAGCTTCTCATAGCTAAAGTACAACAAGCCCCCAAGGTAGGTTGTTGCAGAGGCAGTGGACAGAGACAGGGGGCAAGGGCTTATTTTGATGGAGCTGCTCAAGGAGAGACACATGATGTGGGCAGGTGGAGTACTTTTCCTTAGTGATAATCATTCTCTACGATACAGGGTAGGATTAGGACAAGTAACCAACAACTTCGCATAGCTGATGGCTCTCAAACTTATCCTTCTATTCGCAAATGAAAGAAGGATGCAGAAGCTACAGGTTTTTGGTGATTTTATGTTTCTTATCAAATGGATGAGAAAGGAACAGAACTGCATGAATTAGCTTCGACAACCAATATTGGAAGAGGTACAAGTTATTAGTACAATTTTCAACATGTCTCTTTCTTCTATCAAACAGGGATAGGAACACAGTTGCTGATGGACTATCCAAAGCTGGTATTTATATGCCTCGTGGACAATGGTGTTGAAAGGTGTAGCTAGGATCGGTCTTCATAATGACTTGTAATCATGATTTTATGTAAAGAAGAATCAGAGAAAATAAAATGTATTTATTGTATTCCTTGCATCATGGGTTTCATGAGCAAGATGTTTTATTTGTAGGTCAAAGACTTCTTTTTGATGTCTTTAGGATTTATAAGAGTCGTTATCATGTGAATAGAGTCGTGTTACACATGATAGAAACCTCCAAAAGATAAGACATAGTCATCCTTATGTCGGCCTCAATATATATATATATATATATATATATGTCACAGGGTTCGCCGAACCTGAAGCTTGAGGTTCGAAATTCGGCGAACCTAAAAAAAAATTTCGAATTCGATCAGGTTCGCCGAACCTGAATGTCGAACCTAATGCCGAACCTGATGTCGAACCTAATGCCGAACCTAATCGAACTTAAAGGCGAACGTAATCGAACCTAAAGGCGAATTTTATGATTTTTTTTCCATGAAGTTCGATTTTAATAAATTTTATGAATTTTTTAACATAAATTATCATTTCTATATTTAACAAAGTCCATTTTACTAATTAAAATTTGTTATTCATAGTTTTTACTAATCAAAATTCGTTATTAAGTTATTCATGTGTTTTTACTAATCAAAATTCGTACTCATAGTTTTATAATTTATTAATTTATTTTGATTTATTTTATTTTATGCCATATATATATATATATATATATATATATATATTGAAAAATATATTAGTCGAACCTCATTACGAACCTCATCGGAAAATTCGAATTCGAATCGAACTTAATCGTTGCCGAACTCGAATTCGAACCCGAACCGTGTGACATAGTATATATATATATATATATGACATATTTGGAGACACGTCGGTCATGTCGGCTCAAATATATAGACGCAACTGTTCATTGGTTCAAGTCGGCTAATTTATAGGCTCCAACCACTATATAAAGGAACCTCGACTCATTTCCTACAGCAAAGAGTTTGGACAGTTTTCTAGGGCTCTCACTGTTCGGATGCCATCTCAGTTCGACGAAGTTTGAGGTTTTTGGATAGATCATTACAGAGAAAAGGTACGGTTCAGGTCTGCGTTTTGGTGCGAAATGAGAAGGCTGTCCAGAACGAAGAAGAGCCCTGTCTTGGGTCTAAGAATTGCGAGTTAAGGTTTATGTTGATGCGAAGAATAAAAGGTAGGATGAGGGCTATCATACTAAAGGAAAAGGTCTACAATACAGTGCGCAAAGGGAGCTGCATTCAGTGAAAGCCTCAGTCTTAGCCTAGGGTATATACAGCGTGAAGGAAGGCTAGCACAACTATGATATAGTCATGGTGTTGTTCAGTGCAAAGATGATGTTCAGAAATAGATCTCGGTATCACAGTGCCTACGCTGCTCATTCTAGAAAGAAGAACTTTGGTGGTCCAAAGAACAAAGGAACAGCAGGGGCCCAAGGAAAGAAGGGCAAGTGTTACACTTGTCATAGGCCAGGTCACTATGCTAGAGAATGTGCTTTCAATAAGGATTCTCCCGATAATGATGACAACAACAACAACCGGAGGAATGGCAATCAAAGGAACAACAGGTTCAAGGGAAAGAGGAAGGCTCCCTCGGGCGGAAATGGTCAACCTTTCAAAAGGTCGAGAAACTCCAGGTATGAGGAATCAAATGTTGTTGATAAAAGAAATGAATTCATTCTTGTATTTGCCCTCTCCACTGCATCTCCACCCGACACTATGGATGTCTGGTTGATAGATAGTGGTGCCTCAAGGCAGATCACTGGGTTCAAAGAAGCACTTTCTGATATGATTGAGAAGGATACTAATCTGGAAATTATCCTTGAAGATAATGCCACATATCCCGTGAAAGGAATAGGGACTGTGACCCTCCACTTGTCTCAAGGACAAGTCCTCCACTTGCAAGATGTACTCTATGTACCCAATTTGAAGAAGAACCTTGTGTCTATATCGGCCATGGAAGACAAAGGTTTCAATGTGGCATTCATTGATGGAAAGGTGCGCATGTGGAAGAAGAGCTTCAAGGAAGCTATCACGATTGGATTTAGAGTGGATACACTCTACCAGGTTGGAGGAAGTCCACTAGGAGCGATGACATGTGATACTATGGCACCAGAGGTTTGGACACCTTCACTACAAATCCCTTCCCGAAGCAAGTAAGGTGGTGACGGGGATGCCCGAGTTCTCAAATAATCATGAAGGTGTATGACAAGGTTGTGCCGAAGGAAAACACTCAAGGGGACCTTTCCCCTCAAGCGTCACAAAGACATCTGATGTCTTGCATTGATACAATTTGATACGTCTGGTATGCTTCCCGTGACATCCTTGGGAGGATGTTTGTTAATTTGAGAAGATGTTCTATGCTTAGATGCAAATATACATGCAGATAGAACATATCAATAGATTGATAGAAGACAAGCCAAAACAGAGATGATGAATGGTGGCATTACGGCGATCAGCAGGATGCTTCTACCAGCAAAGTCTCCAATAGGTCATTCAGCCAAGTGTGTCACACAAAACCCCAGTACAACCCAAACAAAGAATACTCCACAAATACGCAGCACCAAGAACGCAACTCCAACGCCATCAAGAGAGAAGAAAATCCTCCACACATTGTGTGTATAATGAACTCCAAGTCTCTCCAATATATAGGCATCTTTGGGGGTGTGTAACACGTCCTTTAAGACAACTCGGAGTTTGAACCTAGTTGTCCAATTTTAACACTCCCTCTCAACTAGGGAGAACTCCGTCCACTAGTGCAATCCAAACATCATGCGTCATCCCGCCATAACTTGCTTTGCTGGCCTCTTTATTTCAGAACAGAAGTGGGTCAGTCACAAAGACATCATACCCGGCTGACATATTCAGCCCAGAGGTCTGAAACCTCTATAGGACTCACAAAGAGTCTCATACCAACCCGAAGTTGGTTTACCTGACCCGAAGTCAATTGGAGGTCCGAAACCTCACTAGGACTCAAGAGAGTCATATACTAACCCGAAGTTAGTTTCACTGACCCGAAGTTAGTTGGAGGTCTGAAACCTCGCTAAACTTGATCCCTGATCAAGTGGTTGGACACGTTCCATCCTAGACATAGAGAGTATGGCAATCTCTGATGCGTCCATCGGTCTTGCTATGGTCTCTATTCACATTTCCCACCTCATTGGCCAAATGATAGGTACTTCCCATGAGTCCGAAACTCCATGGGTAGGATGCATACGGGGCACAAATCAGAGAGAGGTAAACCATCCCAATATCATCACAGTGGGGTAGAAGCACACCAACTAGGTTTGGCAAGCCTAGCCTTGTGGTTGCTTATAGCACCAAAGTTATCCCCAAAACCCCCTTGGAGCTCCCAGAGCTCATCGTCCAACAGGACCCTCAGAATAGGGTCGTTCCATGATTCCAAGATTCTCACGGAAGGTTAGGAACATGACATTCCCCAAGGGCATTGTGAGAATATCCGGGACCTGCTCATCAATTCCTATATGATCGAGCCTTACGGTGCCTCGCTGTACCATATCTCGAATAAAGTGGTACCAGCCATCAACATGCTTGGATCAATCGTGGAACCCATGATTCTATGACGAACGAATCCCCCTTTTGGTTATCACAAAGGATAACGGTGGCATCTAGAACATGCTCAAACAACTCACTGAAGAGCTTTCGCAACCAAGTGACTTTACATCGGGCCATACATGTTGTGATGTATTCGGCCTCAGCGGTGCTCAAGGCTACCGACTTCCGTTTCCTGCCCGAAGCAGATCTATATGTGAAGCAGCATCCAGATGTGCTCTTGCGATCCACCACACTGCCAACCCAAACGACATCGGTATATCCATGGAGTATCATACTCCCGGCAGTGTATCTCAGCCCATGGTCTATCGTGCCCCAGAGATATCTCAAGAGTTTCTTGGCACCAACCCAATGAATGTTATGATCAACCATGTGTTGACTCAAAGTGTTCACTGCAAAACATACATCCGGACGGGTGTTCATTAAGAACAACAGGGCCCCTACGAGTTGACGATACTCAGTAGGATTAGCTAACACAGGCCCAGCAGCGCTGCCACTCAACTTCTTAAAGTTGAGCTCCATCGGTGTTGACACGGACTTACAGTCAAATCTCTCCAGAAGCTTCACAATGTATTTTCCTTGAGAAAAGAAAATCTCACCAGGTCTCTGCCAGACCTCCAAGCCTAGGAAATAATGCATCAGTCCTAGGTCCTTCATCTCGAACTCAGCAGCGAGCTCCCTCTTGCACTGATGAATGAGAGGGTCAGCATCTGCCAGGAAGAGGTCGTCCACATACAGCACCAGAATGAGAGGCTTCTCTTTATCAACCTTGAAGTAAAGGTTCGGATCAGCATTACTACGAGTGAAGCCCAGCTTCATCAGGTAGCTATCTATCCTCTCGTACCAAGCCCTTGGGGCTAGCCAACCTGCAAACATGGGTGTCTCGATCCTGGACTTTGAATCCCAAAGTTTGCTCTCCATACACCTCTTCCTTTATCGCACCATGCAGGGAGGCGTTCTTCACATCCATCTGATGAAGATTTTGTCCTTGCGTAGCAGCAAGGGTAATAGTAAATTACAGGTGCAAACATAATCAATGCCTTCCTAGAAAGAAATCTCAAGCAACACATTTTCTATCAGATCCATGCTTGATCTTATATCGAGGTGACAACAGCTTCTTCAAATGATACCAGCTCATATTGTACTCATGGCAGCTAGATACCTCTGGTATTTATATGGCTTCTTGTTTTTCTACCGGAATTTCCCCCTTGAAGCCATATACCCTTGAGCCATGAGGGTCTTCTTTCTTTCAGCAATGATATTAACTCAGGAGCATATACAATTTTATTCTCCCTCTTAATGCCGGCTTCTCTTGTGAGAGAAGACATCTATTTTTAATGAGGGTATCCCAGACACCAACTTGGAAAGGAGATTTGCACTCAAGGGCTTGAATCTTATTCTCCCATTGTCAAAGGCTCAAAGCCATACAAGACTCATAGCCATAAACTGTCATATAGCTGTCATGTCATGGATTTCAGTGTTGCCATGATATTATCATATTCATCACTGTCATACTGCCATACAGTACTGAAGATATCAAACTTTATGGTTATATATATGCCTCTGAAGATACCACAGATCAAGTTCATATAAACTCTGCCATAGTGAGGTCAAATATACTTTGCTACATGTCACTATTCTAAGGTTCATTGATCGGCCATTGATATTATCCTTAGATTTTCTTAAACATCATTCAAAAACATACATATTTTAAGAACCTTTCCATGTAAGAATCAATTTTACATACTTCTTCTTTTGTCTGCCTTCTTATAGTGGTTTTTTCAAAGCACTGTAAATATTATCTCAACAAGTCTGCCTTCAAACAATAGAGCTGCTTAAACATTACTGATCACGGGATTCGAACAAGGGTTTCAACACAATGATCACTTTGTCCTATTCAGCAAACTTTCCCAAGACAACTTCAAGGAATCTGCCTTTCTCTTAGATCAGATAATACCACAGAGTTAAAGTGCAATTTTATTGAGGCTCTATGACCCTATCACAGAGAATATATCGGACTCCAGGACAGAGTTATGTATGCTTAGAAGGAGCCCTACCTAGGGCTGAGAAGAAACAACTTCCTCAAATATGCTCCAAGCATCGTCTCCTTCTGATGAATAAGTTCAACCACATGCACAAGACAATATTATGATAACAAGGTATGAGTTAACTCGTCCTATGATGGCAAAAAGACAGACTTAAGCATACCCAAAGATGATCCATGGTGAGGAAATACGCTCAGCAACTGTCTATGAGAGACTTTGCTTAATGCAACTTGAGCCTTCAAAAGAATTTCTCCAGAAATGATGATGTAATGTCGATCTAAATCTTTCTTCACTGTATTACCCTTATACTCTGTCCTTTAACTTGCAGGGACTGGTTTTCGGCCCACTTTAGGACATACATATATACAAGGCCTGTATGCAAGATACACAGAAACTGCGGCGTAAATCACAGCATATGTCTCCTTCTTAAGGTCTCTGCCCTCAACAGGAAATTAGAGTAAGACTTCCAGACCAATGAATAGAATTTATAAGGGTTGCGTACCAGCAGAGACAATATTTATATGAAGACAAGTCAAATAAGTTGTTATTGATATGCCTGGGGTAGTTCTCGACTGAGAATGCATATTGAGATGAAGCTTTCGTATTGGTCTGGAATTTACAATGCAATTTGGCTTCCGTTACAGAGGCACGCATATTGCAGCACCAAATCACACACTCAGCCACACATATTGCAACACCAAATCAGATGCATGACTATCGTCCAACCGTCCATCTTCCTTCGACGTTCAGATGATTTCTGTTTTTCTCCTACTCACTGTTGGGATTCGCCACTTAGTCTAGTGCATACAAAACACTCTTAATTGCAGAGCATTAATCGCAGAACGCCTATCTATACTTGATCACTAGCAATTCATGCATCTTATCAACGATCCAACGCACTTCTTAGTCTATCCACACTATCCATGCCGAGCACGACTGCGCATAGTCTTTGAAAATTTCAGTCAAGAATTATTCTGCCTATCTATAAAAAAATGTATGTCACCTTGCAGCATGAAATTAGAGTGCAGTCTCCTCGTTGTTGATTGAGGGTCGAGGCTTCTTCAGGATTTGAGTTCATTTTGGTTCCATAATGCACAAGGCATTGTAGTAATTCTGCAAGAGATCGCGACGGGATTCCAGCGAGTCTAAGGCTTTCTCCACATCGTTTCGCATTTGATTCACAGTCTGCGCCTCACGCTCAGAATAGTGGATGATGATGTACTGTCTCAGGGGCTTGTATAGATCGATCGAAACCGTTGTCTTCTCGTGGATCGCCAACATCACGTTCATCGCCATCGTTGGTGCGACCAAACCCACAAATCGACAGACGGACGGACAAGAAATTGAGGTAGACAAGCAGATAGGTCCAGGGTTGGAATTCAAACCAATTACACAAATCGACGAACGGAAATCTGGTTGAGCCGGAACAAGGATCGAATCTTCTGTCTTCTGGCCCTGTGAAAAATGACAGTCGCGAGCCCGAAATTTTGAGACGACGGCTCAATTGTTTTAGTCGGCTCCTTTTCGGCAAGTTTTGAATTAAATTTGGCTTCGCGGGTCCACGATGTCTCGTCTGCTTGCGGGTTCAAACTCGTCCAACCTACCCGGATTTCAGAAGTACCTCGATTCCATGCAACCGCTCGGTGTCGTGCCATCCACCTTGGTATTTTCCGGCAGCCAAAAACAAACACCGTAAAAAAAATTCTCGCAAAGGATTAATTCAGCTGCTGCATAAAATGGTTCTTGGGAGGCCAGAACTCGTTGTGGACAGTCATGACACCTATAATAGTTGTGGACGGATATGATGTTTAATTCAGTGGCACCCAAGGTGAAGATTATTTCTTTAGGGCTCGCGTCAATTAGGGCAGCCACCTGCTCTCTGGCCTTTTCCATGGCAGAGTTGGATTCCGAGCTGAACAGATGTGTTCGAAAATGAGTGTTTCCGTACTGGTACATGTGATACTGCAACATGGCGTCCAAAACCCTAGGATCGACTAGGGTTGTTGCCTTAATGCTACCTACAATTGCTTGCTATGGCCTGCGGCCTAGCATAGCAACTGTTGTAGCTACAGCCTTCTTCAAACCCAAAACAAACATCTGTTTACAGCTCCTTATCTCACTGCCCTAGATTCAGAACAAGATGGGCTTTGTCTTCTCCTTAGCTCCGATACCATGTTAATTTGAGAAGATGTTCTATGCTTAGATGCAAATATACATGCAGATAGAACATATCAATAGACCGATAGAAGACAAGCCAAAACAGAGATGATGAATGGTGGCGTTACGGCAATCAGCAGGATGCAAAGTTTCCAATAGGTCATTCAGCCAAGCATGTCACACATAACCCCAGTACAACCCAAACAGAGAATACTCCACAAATACGTAGCTCCAACGCCATTAAGAGAGAAGACAATCCTCCACACATTGTGTGTATAATGAACTCCAAGTCTCTCCAATGTATAGGCATCTTTGGGGGTGTGTGACACGTCCTTTAAGACATTTAAGTCTATATTATATTCCAGGTCGACCTAGCACATAAGTGGAATAAATTCAAAGTACATGTTCTGCTCATCCGATCGAGATGATCTTTAGATCAACCTTACACCTCTCCGAAAGAGGAATCCAATAAAAATAATGGGATTGTCATCTGAGCAGCACAACCCGCAGTTTGGACCTAGTTGTCCAATTTTAACAATGTTCTTATTATATGAGACGAACGAGTTCAAGAACTTTTGCAGAGGAGCTAGCATCAAGAGGGAGACCACAATGTTTGTGGGCTACAGCAAAACTTCGAAGGCCTATAGATTCTATGTGCCTGGTCAAAGGGAAGTGGAGATATGCCACGATGTCACTTTTGACGAAGATGCTTCCCTGAAGAAAGTAGTCAATCTTCCGAGATCTGAGGAAGATCATGAAGCAAGGCCTGGAAATCAAGAAGAACCGAAGGATAAGACGATGCCTGATATTGAAGGACCGATGGACCCGATTGATCCACCTCCTTCACTGGGGAAGAGACCATCATGGCTTAGGGACACTCTCGAGAATGCTGAGGGACATATGGTCCCAAGGGGTACTTTCCGTGAAAGCAAGAAGTCGAGTAGATACCAAAGGTATCTAGCAGCCATGAGTACTATTATACAATCCGAATCTGGATCTTTTGAGGAAGCCGTAAAGCATCAAGTCTGGAAGGATGCTATGCACGAAGAGTATGAGTCCATAATGAAGAATGATGTCCGGGATGTGGTTCCAAGACCGGAGGACAAAGCAGTTGTCACCTCAAAATGGCTCTACAAGATCAAGCATGGATCTGATGGAAGTACTAAAAAGTTCAAGGCAAGATTCGTTGCCCGTGGCTTCTCTCAAAAGGAAGGCATAGACTATGATGACATATTTGCACCTGTGGCACGATATACCACCATTCAATCTATCATAGCCCTTGCTGCTACGCAAGGATGGAATCTTCATCAGATGGATGTGAAGACCGCATTTCTACATGGTGCAAAAGGAAGAGGTGTATGTAGAGGAACCTCTGGGGTTCGAAGTCCAGGATCGGGACACCCATGTCTAAAGGTTGAAGAAAGCCCTCTATGGGCTGAAGCAAGCACCCAGAGCTTGGTACGAGAGGATGGATAGCTACCTGATGAAGCCAGGCTTCACTCGTAGTAATGTTGATCTGATCTTTTACTTCAAGGTTGATAGAGAGAAGCCTCTCATTCTGGTGTTGTATGTGGACAACCTCTTCCTGACAGGTGTTGTCCCTCTCATTCATCAGTGCAAGAGGGAGCTCGCTGCTGAGTTCGAGATATAGGACCTAGGACTGATGCACTACTTCCTAGGGCTGGAGGTCTGGCAAAGACCTGGCGAGATTTTCCTTTCTCAAGGAAAATACATTGTAAAGCTTCTGGAAAGATTTAGTATGATGGACTATAAGTCCGTGTCGACACCAATGGAGCTCAACTTTAAGAAGTTGAGTGGCAGCGCTGCTGGGCCCGTGTTAGCAAATCCTACTGAGTATCGTCAACTCGTAGGGGCCCTGATGTTCTTAGTGAACACCTATCCAAACGTATGTTTTGTAGTGAACACTTTGAGTCAACATATGGTTGATGCTCATAACATTCACTGGGTTGGTGTCAAGAAACTCTTGAGATATCTCTGAGGCACGATAAGATAAGATAAGATAATTTTATTAATGTCCAACGAATGACCACAAAAAGGTCAATGGGACTACTGGTTACAATGATTACAGCATACTAGCCGGTGGACCAAACGGTCCCCTTTCCTTCATAAAAATAGGAAATGCAAAGCTACAAAGAATGTAAAAGTAAAGTCTGGATAACTGAATGACTGAAACACCATGACAATGAGTTGTGATGAAGCAGTTCTGGAGGAGGAGGATGAGCCTCCTGAAGGGGGGGATGCCCCTTCTCCTAACATCCGAGGCCGATAGAAGAGGGCTGGAGGAAACTTGTCAATGTCAACTGCCCTGACGAGGAGCTAGACTGATGTTGCTGTCGTCTGCAGGTTTTGGGGCATCCCCTGGATGGGGGGGGTGCCTGGTTCTGGAGCTCCGACGGGATCTAACAGGACAAGATTCCCGAACCCGCACTGATCTGAAGTCATGGTCTATGGATCGATCCGTGGTTCTCTTGGTTCCCTGTGTTGCTGGGAGTACTCTGAAGAAGTCTGTGATCCTTTGTGTGGTGGCCGAAGTAGAAAGAGGCTGGAGTAGAGTCGACTGGTATCTGAAGGTCTCCTGGAGGTAGAGAGCCAGGCATCGCTAGTCAAGGTATCTAAGGAAACTGGCCAGGCTCTGGGGCCCTCTAAATAGGCAATAAAAGCGCCTGCGGATTTCATAGTAGATCGGGCATCTGAAGATGAAGTGTGACTCGGTTTCCACCTCCTATAAGTGGCAAAGTTGACAGATCCTCTCCATCTTCTCGATATGGTGGTCTGTTTCCACTCGAAGCCTATGCGATCCAACTCTGAGCTACCCAAGGGGGATCCGAATAGCATGCATCCAATGTTGGAGGGTATATGGGGGCCGAGTGATAAGTCCATCTCTGATCTCCATAAAGTGTTCGGCGTAAAAGGCCGTCTTTGGGCGCAGACCACCCAGAGGATTGATCCATGTAGTTTGAATGTACTGCCTGCAGATGTCCTCCTCTGATGATTTTGTTGAGTTCCTGCTGGTTTGGAAGAAGGTGCCCCGGGGCGTTCAGTGAATACTGGAACGGGGGGAGATGATCTGTTCGGATACCGATAAGACCAAGGAGATCTGTCACCCCGGTGAACCAGCATCTGGTGCGGCCGGTCTGCGTGTGAGCGATGTTCTCCAAGCAACAATAGGCCAGGTATGGGTACCTGTCTCTCCCCTCTCTCATGTCCGCCAAGCCACGGATCCGATGGACGTAAGAGATTATCCTGAAAATTGCCTCCAGACGGAAGGGCTTAGCTCCGAACTCTGCTAAGATGATGTTTTGAGGAACTGTCTGCTTGCACCGAATGAAGCGGCGTAGGAGAAGAATCTGGACTCGCTCAGCTGATGCCCAATCTGACTCCAGTAGTGAGGGGCCCCAAACCTCCAACCCATACAGCACGGTGGGTCGAATCAAGGTATCCATGATGTTCATCTTGGATGGATATCCTAGAAGTGGTGACGGAAGCACTGTTTCTCGAGGAGGGCAAGGGAGTCGTATCCTTTGTTTATCCTGGGTTGGAGGGTCGGCCGAAGGCTGAAGTGGGGTCCCGAGAACTATACCCCCAAGTAGGTGTACCTACTGACAACTTCGATTTCTTCTACCTTAAACAGGAAGTGGAAACTCGAGGACTTCTTCATCCCATTGAAGATTATGACTTTGGTTTTGCTCAGGTTTACCGTCAAGTGCCAGAGGTCATAGAAAGCTGTGAGGGCGTCTAGCTGTCTCTGTAGCCCTTCCAGGGAGGAAGCTGGAGGACAATATCATCTGCAAAGAGTAGGATGGAGATCAGGACCTGGTGGAGAAGGCACCCATCAAACGCCTGGATATGCTCTCGGAGGAAAGACTCCAACTCATCAATGTAGATCTCGAAGAGAGTGGGGGAAAGCGGGCACCCCTGCTTGACTCCAATAGTGCTTCGGATGAATTCCGACATCCCTCCAACTATGTGTAGGCAGCCAAGTATGGACTCGTAGAAACGCATAATAGCAGTCAAAAGAGTCGAAGAGATGCCAATCTCTCTCAACCTCTGAAAGAGGTCCTCTCTCGGGACCGAATCGAAAGCCTTCCTGAAGTCTACAAAGCAGTAGTACACTTTGGAGGACCGGTGCCGAGCCTCCTCGATCGTTGCCCGAAGAGTGAAGATATGGTCGGTGGTCTGGTGATCTGGTCTGAAACCAGCTTGTCCCCCGGCCCTGAGATGTCTCTGATCTAGGAAGCTGGAGAGCCCCATGTGGAGTGCAGTAGCATACAGCTTGGAGAAGGTGTGCCCGACCATGATCGTTCTGTAGTTGTTCGGGTCAGAAGTATACCCTGCTTTGTGGATAGGGTAGATAATGTGGTGGGACCATTCCTCAGGGAAGCCATACGAATGACATGGTTGAAAAGCTCTGCTAGATGACCAACCAGAGGGCGAAGCCTAAATTTGAAGAATTATGCCTGGAAGCCTTCTTTGTCTGCGACTTTGCTACTGTTTAAAGCCCAGATTGCCTCTCTGATATCTTTGTCGGAGAAGAAGTGACAAGTGGCTGGGGGGGAACCCGCCTGAATGGGGGGTTGCCCAGGGATGTCATATAGCTTGGAGGTGTGGGAGAACATGGAAGTGGGATCGAGGTCGGTAGGGGTGGGAGATCGCTTGGAAAGGACAGTACTCCAGAACTCCTTAGGAGAGTGGAGAAGAAGATCAGGAAGAATCCATCTCTGGTGGGAGATAAAATGATGCTTTTTGCTACGAAGGAGGCGTCAGTGGGTCGAACGGATGGTGGGGTATGACAGAAGGGAGTGTCTGAAAGCGTGCCAGAGATCCTGGTGCAGATATTTACACTCGTGGTCATAACATTTATTCATGGGGCATCTTCCTGGTTTAGAGGGTGCGACGGCGGAGCGGGTGGAGGAGGGGAAAGACTGGAATGCAACCTCCCAGATTGCAGATGAAAGGCAGTGGTATTTATCGATGGCGGATTCAAGGGAGGTGAACTGGGCTACAGGAGGAAGTGCGTGCTTGAGGGTAGCTGAAAAGACATCAGGATCGCCTTCCTCGAACCTGAAGAGGGTATGGGGGGGTCATGCAGGGTGGGAGGAGGGCTTGTGTGAGATGTTGAGCTGAAGAGAGAGTGAGAGAAGTGCATGATCAGCCAGGGGGATAGGTATGATAGAAAAGTCTTGGATGTGCGAGAGGAGATCCGGGCTGGCAAGAGTGTAGTCAACCACACTCGCACCCCCCCCCCCCCCGCGGTGGGGTCGACAAGTAAAGAAGTGGGAGGGTGGAAAGTAGGGGAGGCCGTTCAGGATGGTTAACTCATGAGACTCCCCCATCTGCAAAAGGTGCTTCCCGTAGGCTGTAATGGGGCCCAAGCTATTCTCTGATGTGCGATGCATGTTCACCGAAGTCGGATCTATCCCCCGAGTGCAGAACACGTCCTCTGTACGATCATGAAGGGGTATCTGGAGGTCTCTGGTTCGGGCATTAAAGTCACCCATGATAATGATGTCTCCCACTGCTGAGTATTTGGTAATGTCGAAGTACAAATCTGCGAAGGGGTCGCCGTCACAGCTATGGATGGCAAAGGATGATGAAATGGGGGGGAAGTAACAAACTGCAATGTAAATGTCTCTCAGAGGAGGGGTATTGGCTCTGATCTGGATCCACATGAACCTAGCGTGGTCATCGGTCGCTACGACAAATATTCTGTCTTTGAGATCATTTCTTGCGAGCCACGCTACTCCTCCAGACCCCCTGACTCCACCTGAACTCTGTGTCTCCTATCTGCAAGCTGAGGTCCACTAGTATCCTGTGATGTCCGAGAGAGGGCGAACAGGGCTCACATGTGTTTCGGTAACGAGCAGGACGTCTGCTGAAGCAAGGGCATCATACAGTAGGCCAAGTGATGACCAAAAAGAGCCATTTCCATTCCAACAGTGGACCGAAATACTCGTGCCCCGTCTCCTCTCCGCTCGGGCCCGTCATTTAGAACTATCGATTCGAGGGACCCACCCCGGAGGGAAGGAGTCTCGAATAACCGCTCGAATATTTCTGCTGACTACCCACTTGCATGCCTGTCTTGCTACCGCAACCTGTTCTCTGGCCTGTTTAAGTTCAGCTACCTGTGTTCTTGTGAGGTCCTCGTCCAGGAATACCTTGTTAGGGAGGGAGAATAATTTCCGCTTTGCCCGAAGTGGCCGAAGTCTATCCATGGAGTTGCGGAATCGGAGGAAGAGAGTAGAGTCATGTCCCAGCCGTGCCCTATCAAGTGTTACATCAGGTATGTCCAGTGTGTCTCGAAGAAACCTGTGGCCTAGCTCTAGCATGTTGGATGAGGGGGTGCGGGGAGGAAGTCCCCTTACTTTGAGGTTTAGTTCTCTTGCTCGCCTAGTCCTTTCTTCCACAAGCTTGGCCTGTACAACCTCTTCCACCGCTGTGAGGGGTGGGGCCTTCTCTTTCCCTCTGACCACCTGTGCCCATGAGCTGATAAGTGATTCTGTTTCTTGTTTGAAGGATACCTGCTCTGATCTTATTTCTTCTTGTTTGTCTTTAAGGACTTGAATTTCCGCCTGTAAGGTCTCATCCGGCAGACGTACTGCAAGAAGTTCTCTGCATTCCTGTAGTTGGTTCTTCAAAGATGTGTTGTCTTCCTCGACCATCCTGACCCTATTGGACAAGGTGCCAAACTCAGAGCGCAGCCTGTAGTTTTCTGCTTCAATGAGTTCTGTTTTCCTCAGCAATTGCTTGATTTGGGAAGTCCAGAAGATGAAGTCGGTTTCCAGCACGATGTCGGTGGGGTTGTACATAGTTCCGGGCTCGTTGTGGCACTGCTTAAGATACCTGAGGGGCCCTCTGTCATTGAAATTCGGAGAATTAGGAATTTCTACCCCCCCCCCCTGATGCAGGGGCATTAGATTCGGAAAAATACCATGTATTTTATTAAACATAGGGGGTCTTATGTTTTTGAGAAAATATTGATTTTCATGTAAATAATAATGGGTTTTTGAGTGATTTTAATTAATTATTGTGAGGATTTGTAAATGTTCTCAGATTTTTGAGAACATGAGAGGAATGAGTTAGTTGAGAGTGTATAGGGATTTTTTAGATTTAGGAATTTGTTTAAAATCCTAAATTAAAATTAGTTTCATTATTTTTGGAGTGAAAGATGATCCTTAGGGATTTAAAAGTGATTTCAGGAATTAGAGAATATTTGGGATATTATTGAGGAAATACTAGAACTGAAAACCTAAAATAGTTCCAAGGCTTTTTGTATAAAACATGTAAGCCTCAAAGGCATAGGATATAGATCGGAGAGAGTGAAGAGTGAGTAGGAACGGGGTCTTTGCTTGTAAGCCTTCGGGCAGATTGTAAGAGGGCCATTGATTGAAAACCAGGCCTGAGAGGAAGAATTTTGATGTAATTATTGTGCGTTAATATAAGAACTCAATTGTTTGAGTTATTACTCCATATTTGGGATATATGGTGCGCAGAGTATTTTAGAGGAAATCTGATATAGGAATTGAATTTATGGTAATCAATTCATATAGGATTCGATGGTTCCTTGTTGACAATAGAAATTCATAATAATTGTTGACAATAAAAATTCCAGTGTAGGATGGAAGCTGGAGAGGGTTGTATAATCAATACTCTGTTATGCAATGAGATCCGTTTTGAAGATCATTTGGAGTTATTGTGGATTTAAACCATAGAGATGAATATAAAATTCATTCATGTATCGATGAAAGACAAAGAAGGTTCGAAAGATTGGTGATACTGTGAAAGTTCAACACAGTAGCAGCGTTAATGAATAGAACCTGAGCGTGGCAAACTGTATGATATAGACACAGTGAAATGGTGGTATCATGGACGCAGAGTGATGGAGTCACGGTGCTGTGAAATGAATCAAGCCAAGCGATGGCTCAATTGCAGTAACGCCGTGATGAAGGGTATTCGCCTTGCAGTTGTGGTTTTGTTAACGCAGAAAGGATTAAATTTGTTCGAAGACTTAAATTGAAGGCAGAAAAGAAGTTAAAAAAATGAAGCGGGACTGGCAGTAACAGTGCGAGGGAATTTTGAAATTGGAAGCGGAATCATGAGTTCCGTGTGAACCTGAAGGCGGTTTTTGGAGACGAGGGTGGTATTCGCGTGACTTTCCACTGGTAAGTGATAATTTTGATTTTGAACGCGATTATGATAGTTGATGGACGTGTGGCATTAGTGGAATTGGAATACTGCCAATTTCGTGTGCTATTTAGTTGTTAAAGCCTGAAACTTATGAGAACGCGATATCCATTGGATATGCGCACAGTGCAAATGTGGAGCGCGATGGGAAATTGACCATCGGATCAATTCGACAGTTAACCCAAAGGTGAGTTGTGGGACCCAACAGAACTATATATGTTGGCGTGTGGATCTTAATCCATGGTATGACATGAAGGTTAATATAACATTTCAATATTAATGGGTTAAACATTTGGATGGAGAAAATGATATAGGTGTAAAGACTTGTTAATATTCATATTGACAACCACATATGAAGAGTGCTAAAGTGATGGGCCATTATATAAAGACTTTTTATTATAATTCGAATATTTATTCGAAATGTCCATGAGGTGAGGGCGAAGATTGAGTTGGGTTTTTAATCCAAACCAAATGTGAGTTTAATGCAAAATCAAATGTTATTCCATTTCAGTGGAAAGGTTCTATTAATATGGTTTCAAACCAGAATTGGAAAAAATGTTCCACATATGATAATTGGTAAGTGTGGTTGAAGACTAGCATTGGTTCATAGCAAATTCAAATGTTTAATGGATATTTATGAAATCTGGGTTGTTTTGGTGGTTTTTTATAATCATCAGATTTGTAGAAGAGGCTTCCGCATTTATTTAGATTTTGCCCAGATTGAGAAGTAATTTGGTTGATGAATGAGTAATGCATTTTTATATGCATATGATGTGTAATTGTGGGTATGGCGGGGTAATGCCCGCTATCAAGTGGTATCAAAGCAGGAAGGCTCTGTTGAATTTGAAGATATTTTAATTAAATCTGAATGAGTGCATGTGATGAGAGAATGAAAGGAAGATCAAATTTTTAAATCTGATATGCAGCAGTACACAATTGCAGTGAATAGGAAATTTGCAAAAATGAATGGAGGACAAGATCTTGCAAAGATCTTGCAGGTAAAAAAAAATTAAATCTGATTTGAAATTTATGATTGCAGAATTATGGTTGCAGATAAAATGATGATGGCAGTGAACCTGATGTTCCAGCTGAAGATTGGATAGGAAGAACAATTGCAGTGTTCTCAAGAGAAGGTGAGTTGAGGAGATAGCCTAGAGAGAGCAGAAGAAAGTGCTCAAGAGGTTCCAGAAACCAGTGCTTGCCAAAAGACCAAGTCCAGTGAGTGGATTGGTGAGGTAAGCGGCAGCAGGAGAGCTTGTTGTTGCAGAGGCTAGTGCAACTCATGGTGAGTGAGAAACTCATGGAGAAGATGATCATGGAGGATCAGAGAAGAGGTTCAGAGGAATGCCATAGAGGTAAGATGACTGATAAGGTCAGAGAGAGAGAGAGATTGCAGTGCTGAAGGTACAATTGCAGGTACTACAGGAATGGCTACAAAAAGAGGAAAACCAGAAAGGAGGATGGATCTTTCCACTGAAAGGAAAGAGAGTAATTTGAGAACCATTACAGATAAAGTTGAGGCAGAAGGAGATTGCCTTATTGAAGGAAGAACTTAGAGTTCTTGAGCCAAAGATGGAATTTGAAGATTCCACATGCAGACCTGTTCAAAAGGAAGTGCTGGAGGAAGCAGTCAAGACTGAAAAGTCTTGTGGTTTAAAAACTAATGAGTTGTGTGTGTTTGCAGGTACATCACAGGGAGATGAACAAGCTTTAAAGTTTGTTAAAGAGAAGGAAAAAGAATTGAATTTGAAATCTGTTCAGATCAATGCTGAGATGGTAAGATCTCAGGAAGGCATGAAGACAGAAGGGTCTCATGAGAATATTCAACAGAATGTTGGAGCAGAAGAAGAAAGACCATCTGATGATGGGTCAAAAGCCGGTGAAGGTATGGAAAATTGTGTGAAGTTTCCAAGTTCTACTCCTAATGAAATTGTTGAATTGTATAGGAAACTAGATCTTCAGAGAAGAGAATTGGAGAAACAGAGAACTTACACAGGATAATTTGCTGAAGAAGCAAGATAAGAAAGTTTTCATGAATGACAGTCATGAAGCAGAGGATGGAAAGAAGGAGAGACTAACTGACAGTCTCCTGGTGAATGCAAATCAGCATACTGATGTGTTGACAAAGAATTTGGAAGAAAACTCAGAGCAACATACTAAAGTGTTGCCAAAGAAAGATGAGGAGAAAGCCAATAAAGATTTTCTAAGTCTTGAAAGAGACTTCGAACTACAGAAAGCAGAATTGGTGACTGGATCATCAATTAAGACCACTGGGTCTCGTGATTTTGAAACTGACAATTTGATTGTGCTTACAGGTATTGCAGAAGACAATCCATCACTTGGAATTGTCTTGAGAGAAGAAGAACTGTTGCAGAAAGGAAATGAGACAGTCATGTCTCATATGCAGAGGCTTGTTACCATGCGTGACAAGAAAGAGTTGGCTTGTCTGAATAGCCAAGAGAAGACTGGAGGACAAAATTTTGGAACTGCTACAGTGATGGAGAATCAGAATTCTATTCTGATTAAAGATGAAGGTACAGTGCTTGAAGAACTTGATTTGATTGCCAGAATCAATCAAGAAGGTGAAGGACAATTACTGAAGATTGTCAAAGAAGAAGAAGATGTTGGATTTGAATTGCAGCATACTGATGATGTAAAGCAAGTACAGATGAGATGGCTGAAATATTTGCTGAAGACATTTGAACCAGAGAAAGAAGTTGCAAGCACTGAAATGAAAATGCTTGAAGCTGTGAAAAGAATAGGAGCAGATATTAGTTTGCAGAATTTAATTTTGCTTACTAGTATACAAACAAATGAGTATATTACTGCAGGAAGAAAATTAAATGATAATTTATTTGTTCAAAGTAAATTTGCAGGTGATGTGCAAAATAAAATTGTTGCAGAGGGACAGGAATTTTGGGAGGCAGCAACAATTGGGGAGACAATAGCAGCAACAAGAGGCAGAGGAATTTCCAGATAGAAGATAAGCTGGACATAGAGATTGAAAACATCAGAAGACTGATGATGAAGGTGTCTCAGAAGCAACAGACAGCAGCAAGAAAGCGAAAGAATTTTAATAAAAGAAAGGCAGAGACAGATTGTGAAAGTGCAGCCAATGGAGCAAGGCAGCATAAACTATCGAGACCTGGAGAAAAGCAGAAAGCAACAGCAGATGATGACTTAGGTAGTATAGACCATGGGCTGAGATACACTGCCGGGAGTATGACACTCCATGGATATACTGATGCCGATTGGGCTGGCAGTGTGGTGGATCGCAGGAGCACATCAAGATGCTGCTTCACACGTAGATCTGCTTCGAGTAGGAAACTGAAGTCAGTAGCCTTGAGCACCACTGAGGCTAAATACATTGCAACATGTATGGCCTGTTGTGAAGTCACTTGGTTGCGAAAGCTCTTAAGAGAGTTGTTCGAGCATGTGCTAGATGCCACCGTTATCCTTTGTGATAACGAAAGGGGGATTCGTTTGTCATAGAATCTCGTGTTCCACGATCAATCCAAGCATGTTGATGGCTAGTACCACTTTATCCAGGATATGGTACAGCGAGGCACCGTAAGGCTCGATCATAGGAATTGATGAGCAGGTCGCGAATATTCTCACTATGCCCTTGGGGAAGGTCATGTTCCTAACCTTTCGTGAGAATCTCGGAATCGTGGAACGACCCTATTCTGAGGGTCCTGTTGGACGATGAGCTCTTGGAGTTCTGGGGGGCTCTGGGGATAGCTTCTCGGAGCTATAGGCACACACGGGACTAGGCTTGCCGAACCTTGTGGTGCTTCTGCCCCACCGTTATGATGATTGAGTTGGTTTGCCTCTCATGATTTGTGCCCCGTATGCATCCTACCCATTTGAGTTCCGGACTCATGGGAAGTACCACTCATTTGGCCAATGAGGTGGGAAAAGCTAGAGACTAGTAGCAAAGACTGATGGATGCATCAAAGATTGCCATACTCTCTATCTAGGATGACACGTGTTCAACCACTTGATCTGGGATCAAGTCTAGTGGCATTTCGAACCTCCTACTGACTTCGGGTCAGATAAACCAACTTCGAGTTGGTATGTGACTCTTTGAATCCATATGAGGTTTCGGACCTCCAACTGACTTCGGGTCAGTGAGACTAACTTCGAGTTAGTATATATGACTCTCTTGAGTCCAAGTGAGGTTTTGGACCTCCTACTAACTTCGGGTCAGATAAACCAACTTCGAGTTGGTATGAGACTCTTTGTGAGTCCTATAGAGGTTTCAGACCTCTGGGTTGAATCTGTCAATTGGGAATGATGTCTTTGTGACTAACCCACCTCTGTTCTGAAATAAAGAGGCCAGCAAAGCAAGTTACAGCAGGATGACACACGATGTTTGGGTTGCACATGTGGATGGAGTTCTCCCTAGTTGAGAGGGAGTGTTAAAATTGGACAACTAGATCCAAACTCCATGTTGTGATGCTCAGATGAAGATACCAATATTTTTATTGGGTTCCTCTTTTGGAGAGGTGTAAGATCGATCTAAAGATCATCTTAATCCGATGAGCAGAACATTTATTTTGAATTTATTTTCTAATACATTCAAATATGTGCAGGTAAGCTTTAAGGTTTTGTACCCAGCAGATGTGTTACACACCCTCAGTGATTGATATAAATAGATTCAACGTTGGAGGACATTTCACTCATCTCATCCTCACACATTCTCTCTCCTCTTCTGATTAGTTCGAGCTCCTTGGAGGCAGTTTTCGGTTCACACGTGGGAAAGAAGGTCGAAGATATTTCTGCTACAGCTAGGGTTTCCACCGCAGGTTGACCAGCGTTGACTTTGGTCAATGCATGATCCAAAGGTGCTGAATTTTGGCATAGACTTCAATTTCTGAAGTCCGTACATTTTGGCACAAGAACCGAGGTCAAAGGTTGACCGTAGACTGTGCTGCGTTGATTTTTACTTGCTGTTGTTGCTGCTGTTGCTGGTGCTGTTGTTGCTGGTGCTGTTGTTGCTGCTGCTGTTGTTGTTGCTACTGGTGTTGCTGTGCGTTGACCGTTGACTGACAGCGTTGACTTTTTCTAGGGTTGACTTTTGAGTTGATAGTTTGGTTGTTCTGAGGGTTGTGTGACATTGCTGGTTAGCCGACCATATCGAGACTTTGCTGGTTGAAGCATCCTATTGACCACCGTAACGCACCACCACCCTTATCTGTTTCTGGTTTGTCTTCTATCGATCTATTGGTATGTTCTATCAGCATTTTACTTTATGGTTTATGTGATTGCTATCTAATATTGAAGAAAAGTAAAGTTGCATCAAGCATAGAACATCTACAAAAATTTACATGAAAGGAAAAGATCACGAACATATGCAACCATGGAGAAGCAATCAACATCCAAGAAGACCAAGAAGATTTCACTAGAAAGATGTCCCGAAAAAATATGAAGTCTCTGATGGAAGAGATAGAAACCTTAGTAATAAATAACCTGGGGAGATGTGTCAACATGAATGAAGGACGTTGATACCTACAGGAAGTTGTCATGATGAAAGACCATCACAAAGGTAATTTTGATTCAAGTATTCATTTCTTACTTTTGAATAATATATGGATGAGCTTATGCAGGGCTGCTAAAGGGAAGTAAATGTCTTCCACCGTTGATGACCATATAGCAGAAAGGAAGATCGTTAAAGAAATATGGTATGAAAATAACAGCATGACATGAAGCTAGACCAAATGAGAACATTGATGGATCACTCTCTGAAGGAATGATGAAAGTGATGGATGGTTTGTGCCCGATAAAGAAGTCCAGAAAGAAGAAGACTTCACAACATCACATCGAAGAAAGAAAGCTACTTCGAGTAGTTGGACATTCCATGAAGTTGTTGCAGGTCCCTGATTAAGAGGGAGCCTAATAATTCTTAAGCCAAGTGGGAGCTTGGGTACATTCCTTGTATAGGAATAAGTACATTCCTTTATGGAATGGATTGGTCATCCCTAGTTAAGAGGGAGGGACAGTTGTGTTCTTGTCATGCACTAGACCAGGACCAATAGTCGTAAGTCTTAGTGAAGGCCATGAAGAGGAATGTAGACACATGGTATATGTATCCTCCCTATGTGAGAGGGAGAGATAGACACGCATTCTTGCCTTCATTGGAAGAAAAAATGGAGTATTTTGGGACTTGGTAACCATCTGGCATCTGATGCTCTTTGAGAATGTGGTAAAGACGTTCCGATTAGAGTAGTCGAGGACGGATATTTTTTAAGGATTAGCTATCCTGATAAGAATAGTCCTATAAGGTTATACTCGGTGAACACCCGGGTGGAGTATGTACCTTGGAGACAATGACGATGGTGTCTATAGTCATTGGTCTCACCAGCGTTGTAGCTCACGATGGACCTGTTAGTCAAGGCCTTGCTATGTAATAAGGCTGGATTGATATGATGCTAGAAACAGATGGGTTACAAATCCAACTCTTCTTATGATATTTCTTCAAAGTGATTGAGTGTTACCCAGTATCATTATGAATGTCGCCCTAGTTAAGAGGGAGTGTTGAAAAGTGTAAAAAAAAATCAGAGAAAATAAAATGTATTTATTGTATTCCTTGCATCATGGGTTTCATGAGCAAGATGTTTTATTTGTAGGTCAAAGACTTCTAAGTTCTTCTTGATGTCTTTAGGATATATAAGATTCATTATCATGTGAATAGATTCATGTTACACTTGATAGAAGACCTCCAAAAGACAAGACAGCCTCAATATTAGTGTTATCAAAAACGAACCGGTTCCGGAAAACCGGCCGGTCCAACTGGTTTGAAGGCAAAACCGGTCTGAATTGACCCTCCGAACTAGAAATGATCAGTTTGGTACCGAACCGGCCGATTTCGGCACCGAACCGGTTCGAAGACCGATTCCACTATTTCACAAGCCTAGGCATTAAAAAAATATTTATATAAAAAAATAAAAAATGAAATAAATAAATAAATAAAAATACTGCATGAGTTTCCGATACGCGGGAACGAGTATCTGGCACGGCTAGAAGTTTTGCCCAAATTTATAGGAAACGTTGAGTTGGGAACGGCAATAATGTAATATATTAAAAATTAATATATATTAAAAATAAAAATAAAATAATTTATTTATTTCCATCCAAATCTTGCCAATCAAGATTGGCCAAGCGCCTCACCTTCATTTGGATAGAAGGGCTTTCCATAAACGGGTTTTTTCGCTTAGTTCCAAACCCATATCCAGATCTAGACCCAACAACATATCCTTCCCTTCGCACAGTTTTATCAATTTAAGCAACACCCAAGCCGGCAGCGTCAAATACACCTAAGTTTGCACTTATTCATTGTAGTGAAGCTCCCAAAACATCAAAAAATTGTTGCAGTGAAGCTCCCGAAAAGCTCCAAAGTACAGCAGTTTTGGAGCGTTTCCTACCAGCTCCCAGGAGTGGGGAAGCTTGGGGTATGTGCTCTCCAACGCCTGGGAGCGGTATCCGTGTAACTATGATATATATATATATATATATGTTGCACGAGTTTCCGGTACACGGGTACTTCGGGTACAGGGGAACAAGTATCCGGTACGGCTAGAAGCTTTGCTCAAATTTACAGGAAACGTCAAGTTGGGAGCGGCAATAATATAATATATTAAAATAAAATATATATTAAAAATAAAATAAAATAAAATATTTATTTCCATCAAAAACCTGCCAATTAAATTCCATCTTGCATTGAAATATGTAAAAGATTGAACTTTGAAACACTTGCCAGAAAAAATCAAAGTTGTAATCCATCAACAACTTGCCAGTAAAGAAACATGTGGAACTCCTAAACCGAAAAAAGGTTATTATTACTTGATTATTATGTGATTTCATGAAACAATATATTATATTCAATTTCGAAATTCAAGTTTGGAAATTTATAAAATGAAATTGACTAACACGCTGCTCTTTCTCTTTCTGACCATCATTGTAATTTCTTGAATCTTATCATTAAAGCTTCAAGATAGGCTTCAAGAAAGTAGATTTATTTGCAATTGTTCAACTTCAAGATTTGCAACGAAGCTGCCAAGGAATGACTGACAACTGTATATATTTTGTTGAAATCTTTGGTAGATCTCCACATCTTTGTTGCTTTACAGAGCCCATGCAGTCCACCCCTGTGACCTATCATGTATCACTTATGAAATAAACAAACGGTACCTTCTCTGCTCAAAATAGGTACCCAAAAGGTGAAAATCTGCTCAAAATAGGTACCTGAAAGGTGAAAATCTGCTCAAAATAAGTATCTGAAACGTCAAAATTTGTTGTAGTGAAGCTCCAAAGTACCCTTTGAAGCTCCTAGCGATTTTGGAAAGTTTCCTGGGGTACGTGCTCTCCAATAGCTGGGAGCGGTACCCATGTTACTATGATATATATATATATATATATATATATATATATATATATATATATTTTCGTAGTTACTAATGCTACCCTAGCCCCCCACCCCCCCTAAAGCTACGAAAACCCCCACCCCCTCTATTTCACTCACACTATTCATTCAAGTCTATTAAAATTCTTAAGCTGAGTTCGATGAGGACAGTTCAGAGAGGTTTTGAAATGGTTGTTTTAAGGGAGATTTTTTGCAGATTTGAAGAGTTAATTGGAGTCTGGGAGAGTTGTTGGGAGGAAGATTTTTATTTTTATTTTGTCGGGGCTGCTACATAGTTGATTTCAGAGGATTTTGGCGCTGATTCTCTCCAAAAATTTAGAGGGTAAATCAAGGGTCAGGGGAATCAAGCTATAATCCCATTGCAGACTTGGATGCTAATCCCATTGCAGACTTGGATGCTACTCATTCTTCAGATGAGGAATGATCAGGATGATGATTCTGATGATGATTGATGATTGATGATTTGATCATTGATTTGTTGTAGTTGTAGCTTGTAGTATCGTAGGTTGTAATATAATACTATGATCTATGATGTTATTTTGGACTATAAAGGCCTTTTAGAGCCTGCTTCTTGATGTTTGTAACATTTTTGGTTCAACGATGTTTTGCAATAACTGTTATTTTGGTTATATGCACTATTACTTGCTATATAAAATAGAACTTTTGCATATTTGTGTATACATGGTTTGGATTTATATGGATGCACATGAATATATCTGTTTTTTCTTTAAAATATGAATATTTTATGTGTTTTTGGCAGTGTAACAGGACTCGCCGATTATCCCGATTAATCGCGAGTCATACTATGTTCGGCGCCCAAACGAGCAGAGTCGAATCTGCGCGAGTCAAAATCGGCGATTCAACTCAGGGATTCAACTCGGCGATTTTCCCGATTTTCCCGACTGAATCGGCAATGAATCGACAGTTTAGGGTTTTAGATTTTTTTTTAAATTGTCACCGTCGGGTTTTAAACAGTCCTGCCGCCGTCTGTTTTGCACACCCGCTCGCTGAGGATATCACTTGCAGTCACTCGAGCCTTGGTCGCTTGGTTGCTTGCAGGGAATGGTGGTCGCTCGAGCCTTGCAGTCACTCGATCACCCGCCATCATTGTGGAGCAGCGCCATCATCGTGGTCGCTGGAGTGTGAAGTCACGACTGCCATCACCGAATCATCGTGGAGCAGCGCCAGATTTAAAATTCAGAAGAGCTGTGATTCATCCACACTATATACGTGTTGTCTTCCTGCGCGGAGGTTTCGGTTCAGTCTTTTACTTACATCTGAGTTTAAGTATGATGCTATAAAATAACACGAGTTAATGTTGTTATATATTGAAAAAAAACAGCACCAACAATGTCCCGCCTTCTCATAGTGGACTGTCCCCTTACCTCCACTCCCGTAAACCGCTTTCGATCGAAGAACCACGATTAAAATCTGGCAAACTGGAAATACTAAGCAGTGTAGGTGGCTTCTTTTCAATAGGAGTTTCAAGTTTCAACTCTAGGAGATTCCACCTACAAATTCTTGTTTAGACTTTTTCTTGCTTCAGCAAAATAATAACTGTCAATTAAATATTCCAGTGAAGAAATTGCAGATGCAAAAGCTGTGGAAAGCTCTCTGGCTTTTTCACTACCATTAGCATCCAAAAAATCACCAATAACTTTCAAGTTTCAATTACTGTCCATCTTGGACTACCGAAAGTCTTAATTTGTTGCAACTAAGGACTAGGAATTAGAATGTTACTTCATTTCCTGTTTTTTCTCCCTGTGCCGTTTTATCTTTGCGTTAATGAATATTCTCAGTTGACTATTTGTGGCATGTGCTTCATTGATGCTATGGTAGTTCAATACATATCTGTTGTTTCTTGCTATTATTATGATAAAATTATAAGGACAAAAATAAAAATATGAGAACAGGACTCATTGGATTTGCACAGCACACACCTAATTTTTTAATAAGTACTTGGCAGCAAGCTGCAAAGCAGCAAAACCCTCTCTCTTACTTATCTGCATTTTTAATTTTTATTTATTTTTTGTCTTGCAGGCAACAGGAGCCATAAATTAAACAAAAGCAGCAAAGCCACAACTTCAAATCTCGATTCTTCAATCTTAACAAAAGCCACAATTTAAACACAAGTCCAAAACAACTACAATGCCGAGGGAGAAGGATTTTGCTTGGGCTTATTGTGACAAGATTCCTGGAAGCGCCAAGCTCCTTTGTAAATTTTGCAAAAGTGAATGTAGTGGAGGCATCTATAGATTCAAGTACCACCTTGCACAAATACCCGGGCATGATATAGGTCTCTGTGACAAGGTTGACGATAATGTCAAACACCAAGCAACCTTGGCCCTTGACATGTTGAATCAGCATAATGCTAAGAGAGCAAAGCAAAAACAAAAAATAGGAACTCTTGGAGCTAGCGTTTCTTCTTCCAATACCCCCTTTTCATCTCCTTCTATTGAGTCCTCAATGCCATTCCCAAGTTTCTCACACATGCCTCCAAGTCCAAGTCAAAGTCAAACTCAAGCCCAGATGAATCGACCTGGATTCAACACTGGAGGTGGAAACATAAACACTTTTTTTCCTCCCCGCACAAAACCTGGTTCCCAACCTACCTTGGATGGCACTGGTTGGAAAAAAGATATCCATAAACAGGCAAGGAAGGCCATTGCTAACTTTTGGTTATATTCTGACATACCTTTCCATTGTGCCAGAAGTCCTTATTGGCAAGCTATGATTGATGCAGTTGCTGTTGCAGGTCCAGGATTCAAAGCCCCTACATCAAAGAGCCTTAGGACAGATTTATTGTTAGAGAGTGTTGAAGATGTCATGCTTGTGCTAGCTGAGTTTCGTTCATCATGGGTAGAGACAGGTTGCACCATCATGAGTGATGGATGGACCGATCAGAGGAATAGAACTTTAATAAATTTCCTTGTATCTTGTCCAGCAGGCACAATGTTTCTCAAATCAGTGGACGCCTCAGAAAAGGTTAAGACTGCCCAACTTATTTGTGAAATGATGGAGGAAGTCGTTCAAGAAGTGGGAGAAGAACATGTTGTACAAATTGTCACCGACAATGCAGCTAATTATATGGCCGCTGGTAGACTTTTTGAGATTAGGCACCCCACTATTTTTTGGACCTCTTGTGCTGCCCATTGCATAGATTTAATGCTTGAGGACATTGGTAAGCTTCATTGGATACATGAGGTTGTGGAGAAGGCAAAATCCATAACCAAATACATGTACAACCACACTATTGTCCTAAACACCATGAGAAAATACACTGAAGGTAAAGAAATTGTTCGACCTGCAGTGACTAGATTTGCAACAAATTTCATATCTTTGCAATCTGTGGTTGAGCAAAAGATAAATCTAAAGAGGATGTTCTTGGGACCCGAGTGGATGGCATCTAAACATTCCAAGGCCCTTGAAGGCATTGAAATTGTTGCACTTGTGTTTAATGACGGTTTTTGGAAAGATGCCGAAGAGATTATTGCTGTGACAGAGTCCCTTGTCAGAGTTCTCAGGTACTTCAAGTCTTTTAACTTTTTTCATTTTTAAAATTTCATTTCAAGCTTCTTTTTATTTTCAAAGTTTCATAATTCATTAATTTTGAAAGCTAACTTTCAGAATGGTTGATGGTGACAAACCCGCTATGGGTTACATTTATGAGGCGATGGATCTCGCAAAGGAGGCTATCAAAAGAAGATATGGGGATGAGGAGGCAAAGTATTTGCCTCTTTGGGATATTATTGATGCACGTTGGGGTAGGCAATTGGATTCCCCCTTACATGCTGCTGGGTACTTCTTAAACCCACAATATTTTTATGATAAGAGCAAATTTAATGAAGATGGGGAGGTTGGCAGAGGACTTATGACATGCATTGAAAGGTGCTCCCCTGATCCAGAAATTCAAAGCCGTGTCTTTTCCCAACTACAGGATTATAGGACGCCAGCCAAATTATTTGCCTATAGATGCTGCCAGGTACCCTGAAGGCTTCATCAATTCATTAAATTTGTTTAAAATTTATTTTGTATGTTAAATGTTTTATTAAATTTTGTTTTCTTTTAAGTTTTTACTATTTAATACTTACTACTCACAAACACTTGGCATTTGCTAGGTCTTTGGTGGCAAAATTTTGGTAGTGATACCCCAGATTTGAAGAGATTCGCCATTCGAATCTTAAAGCAATCATGTAGTGCTTCAGGTTGTGAGCGCAACTGGAGCATGTTTGAGAAAATACATTCTAAGAAGCGCAATCGATTGACACAAAAGCGCTTAAATGACCTTGTATTTGTCCATTACAATCTACGACTTCGCAACAAGCAAATACTAGGTGAGAGCCTGAATTTGAAGTTTTCATAATTTGATTTGCACTTTAACATTTAAACTTTAAAGTTCAAACTTTAATTTACATTTCAATGTCTCATGATAATGATAGGTTTGGATCATTCACCAATCAACCTTGAGGAGATAGATCTGCAAACTACAAATGCATCAGATTGGGTCCAAATAGAGGAGGAGCCTCCTCTTTTAAGTCTACATGACTTGGAGAACTTAGAGAGTCAAGCAAGTGAAGGAGTGGGAGGAATCGCTTCTAGTTCTCACTCTTAGAGTCTTAGACTCTCAGTATTGATTTTTTACTGATTTGCTTGGCAGTATTTTCAATTTTGTAAACTTTTAGAAGCATATGCTTCTGGTTCTATGTAGTCACTGGTTAGGACTCAGTACTTCGGATCACGTTTGGAATCATAACATATATGAGATACTTATTCATTCATGATATTTTGGACATCTATTGATATTATGCATTTTTTGGACATGGCTTTATTGAATATCAATGAAAAATATTTGTTTTAATTCAATATATGTGTATATCTTTATTTATTGAATTTGCCGATTTTTTCCCGATTTTTTCCTGATTTTTTCCCGATCCGATTCAAACTCTTCGCTCTTTTTCCTCGCCGATTTATTGCCGATTCCGAGTCTGGTAACATTGGTTTTTGGTAAACCGGTTTTTTCCGGTTCCGGTCCAGTTCCGACCGGTTCCCGGTCCACAAGGTTTTCCGGTTCGGTTCTGATAACATTGCTCAATATATATATATATATATGACATAATTGGAGACATGTCGGTGATATCGTCTCAAATATATAGACACAACTGTTCATTGGTTCAAGTCGGCTAATTTATAGGCTCCAACCACTATATAAAGGAACCTCGGCTCATTTCCTACAGCACAGTTCAGACAGTTTTCTAGGGCTCTCACCGTTCAGATGCCATCTCAGTTCAACGAAGTTCGAGGTTTTCAGATAGATCATTACAAAGAAAACGTACAGTTCAGGTCTGCGTTTTGGTGCGAAAAGAGAAGGCTGTCCAGCAACAAAGAAGATCCCTGTCTTGAGTCTAAGAAGAGCAAGTTAATGTTTATGTTGATGTGAAGAACAGAAGGTAGGATGAGGGCTACCATACTAAAGGAAAAGGTCTACAATACAGTGCGGAAAGGGAGCTGCATTCAGTGAAAGCCTCAGTCCTCGCCTAGGGTATATACAGCGTGAAGGAAGGCCAGCACAGCTATGATATAGTCATGATGTTGTTCAGTGCAAAGATGATGTTCAGTAATAGGTCTCAGTATCACAGTGCTGCACGGTGCAATCAACGAGGATGACTGTGTCTTGGTCTATGAGAGGCAGTTTAGGTCAAGGTTTTGGTCATGGTCTTTGTTCTTATCAGGTGAAGAATCTATAAGAAGAGACTTGCAGGTTTACCCCTCAAGAGGAGGGGTTTTACCCCTGGCTTGGAGCGTAACTACTGTGTCACTGATATTATTGTTTGATGTATTGAATGTAATCATAATGATGAACAAAGATAATAAGTAAAGTAATAACACAAACAGTTATCACATAAGAGAATTTGTATTAACTTTTGCCCTACCTAATTCTCACCAAATGGTACTACCTAATTCTCAACAAGTGGTACATGAGGATAGAGAAGGCCTGGTGTCTGAGTACTATCACCCACCATTTCATGATTATCCATAAACAAGATGCAATTGGATGGGGCTGAGCAGTAATGCTCTGCTGTTATATGGGCTTTTGTTTAGTTTATATCTGAATACTTATATTTTTTTTTAAGTTATGTAAAAGGAATTGTCCACTATATAGAACCGCGAGAACTTTATATTCTGTTTAACTTTTTACATGTTTTTTTTTAAGACGATATGAGGGTTATTATGATGGGGTCCTTTGGAGAGCTTTACACGTAAATGATGCTGGGCTGAAAACTCCTTTTGTTTTGAGGGCCAAGATAAAGACGAGTGCTATTCCTATGCAATGAAGTCAAAGCACTTGAAAATATAATTTTGTTCTTTGAAATAAAACTATGATCTTTTTTCCGTGGATAAAAAGACAGGGAGAAGAAAACCAACTTGGAATATTTGTTCCTCGCCTGCGATACCTCTCCCCGTATCTGAAAAATTCTACAATCTCTTCAAGTTCCCTCCTGATTTCACCCAAGCCAGCAACATCCGAAAACTTGACATCTGCACCCCTATCCAAATATCGAGTAGGCCGGCTACCTCTGGCACGACGAACCCGAGCACCAGAACGCATGAACCGCAACCCAAGCTTAATATCTGAATTTTTCTCAGACTCTTCAAGTTTCTCTTCATTTTCTCCACCCACAATGCCCTGGCCTTCCTTGGTAGATTTTAAAAATTCATCATCTCTAACTCCCATCTCGAATTCAAACAGCTTCATTTTCTTTCTCTCCTCTTCATCAGCCTTTTCAATCTTCAGCCTATCCTCGTAGTCCTTTTGGCGTTTCCTAAACCCAAGAATAACAATTTGATAAAACAAGAAGAAGACAGCAATTCCTATGCCATATTGAACACCTTCATCGTTTGATAATTGATACCAGTATTCAGACCACCGATCGATATCAGCCGGAGGCGCTTGCACCGTCTCTTGTTGTTTCTTCCTATTTTCGGCTTCCTTCAGCCGCCTTTCTTCAAACTGTATCTGTTCCTTCCGCATCTGTTCCTTCCGCTGTCTTTCATCACGCTTCTTCTGTTCTTGGATAGCCCTTTCTTTCATATTCTTCTGTCGCTTTAACTTATTCTCCATCTCCTTTCGTTGCCTCTCGAATTCCATTTTAGCCCTTCGAATCTCCTGCAATTGTGAATTCTGTGTCTTCCTCTTGCCCTTTTCATCCTTACCTTTCAAAACAGAGGCAAATTGCCCAAGATATTCAAGTACTGAACGTTGGGGTTTGGGTTTCGGCAATGGCGGTGAGTAAGCATCCATGATAAACGAATCAAGTCCCAGCTTATCCCATGCATCCCAGAACTTCTTATCTCTCTCAGCCACCGGCAGCACAGTTCTGACTACCCTGTCATCATCCAAGACCAGCAAAATTACATCCGGCCTGGCCTTGGGCAGAGTCTTGGGATGCTTGATAATATACTTCAGCCTGTCTTCAGACTTCAATTTCAAAACATCTGTATAAGGAATCCGTTCTTGAACAAACGGGAGCCCCTGAGTCCACGCTGCACGCTCCTCGGGCGTCATTATCTCAACCTCTCTAGCAGTTTTAGTCCTCTTTTTCTCTGCGACATCTGCGAATGCAGCTGCCTGCGGTAATGCTAATGAAACAATCGTCATTGTCACGGCCATTTCAGAAACCCTGAAAAGATCCTGTCGAAATCGGGTTCTTTCCTCGTTGTCTTGGGATTCTACTGCTAGGCATCTGATCTGAGCAGGAAAACGTAAAATACGAGTTCGAATCCAAAATGGACGGGAACAAATTCTTCTGCTCCTTAAACCCAAATTTAGGGTTTTGGAATCAAGCAATGGGGTAGCTTGGGAAGCCAATAGAATGGCTTCCATGGTGTGTCTGTATATATGTTTCGATTTAGTTTTCTTGTTATCTCGGCTCGATATAATCCCAAGACCTTACGGATATATGTTGCAGGAAGTTTCCCCTTGGCAAAATCTTGCAGGGAGTTTCCGAGATAAAATTTCCGAAGTAGACGTTCGCATTGAATACTCAGTTCCTTTGACTTATATATCTTGCAGGGAGTTTCCACTTGGAAAATTTTTGCAGGGAGTTCCGAGATAAAATTTCCTAGGTGGAAGTTAGCATTGAACACTCAGCTCATTTGAATAATACATCCATACAACCTGTGGTTTTCTCCCACCGTGGACATTTTTCGCTGGAATTTTTGGTACTGTTCAACGATAAGTTACCTGAGAATACCTTCCAACAATGAAAGAAGCATCCCTGTGTCTCACCTTATCTGATGCATTGTCTCCACCTTTCCTCCTGGCCAGGCTACTCTGGCTACTAAGCAAGAGCCTCCAGGCTCTCTAAGATGCTTCTATTGTGATTTCTGCATGGATACGGTGTATGGATACGTACACCGTATCCACATGGGTAATTTATCGTGTAGTCTTAAAAAAACTCACAGAATAGTAGTGAAAATAATGGAAATTTAGTTTTGAAAATAACGGAAATTTAATGAAAAATTATGCACAATTTTTTTTAAATTTGAAAATTTGAAGTGGAATTTATTTTCATTATTAAAAAAAAAAAATTACTCATTTCAATTATTTAATTTTTTTGAAAAAAAAAATTATTATCAAAATGTTGAATCCTGATTAACATCAATATTATTAAAACATAGATAATCATCAATGTTATTAAAACATAAATAATTTGTTTATATATATATATATATATATATATATATATATTAGTAAAAAAAATCATTTCTTTTTATTATATGGTTAATTTTATAAAACATAGGTAATATGGATAGTTTTATAAAACATAAACTAGTGAAAAGTATGACAATTTCCAAAGGAACCGCAGGCTTACTCTTTATCTGCCATGTAGGTTATTTCTATGCCTAAGGATGCCTACCTTACTGCTGGATAGACGATTTAGCTATTGTCTTTCTTTTTACTGGATTCTGGACTTCCTGTTCACTGGACCTGAGTCGTTGTTCATGCACACAAGCTCCATCACGCTCCATTGCTTTATCATCCGTTTTTTCATCTGCCCCTTTCGGAGCTGCCACATGGGCCAGATATGTGCAGGTGTGTTGTTTTTCCTTATGGGTTGGTCTCCACAGACGTCATCTATATTGTGCACCAAATGGCGCAGACATGGGTTTTCATAAGGTTTTAATCACATGCGCGCCTGATCAATAGACCGTCTACAGGATGTCAATATGTTTTAGCAGAAGCGCCGGTTTTCTTAAACTCTGTTTCTCCTTGCGGTCTCTTCAATGCACAGTCAGTCAATGGCATTTTGTTTTCTACAGGGCCACTTTTGACACACCTACCGGGCCTGTTTTTGTCGATGTTACTATGTCTCTTCTTCAATCATGTTGAGCCCAACAAGAATGGCAACATTCTCCCCTTTCAATGGGCTGATCTGTTGATTTTTTCTCTTTCTGGACTTGCAATCTGCTTGGGATGTTTATACGCCCATATTTGTATGATCCTTATATGTTCTCACTTTGACTCCTCCTTTCTTAGCAGTTGTCACTTTGGAACTGTTTTGGATCGGTTTTCCCCATCACCACATGATGGGAATGTTATGTTTTGTTAAATGCACTGTTAATACAAACAGCGTTTTTTTCTTTCTGGAAAAAAGAAAAGTACGACAATTTGTAGCTTCATTCACACTAAAGTGAGTAGATGTTGATTTCTACTTGTTGAGCTTCATAGCATTCATTAAATAGGTGCATTATGTACTTCTCCTAGTATTATGAAATCCTAAGCATAAGTACACCATACTGCTATTTGGGTAAATTTTCTTTTTTTTTGTTTTAAACCAAAATGATGTTTATATTATCAAAATAGTTGTTGCTAAGCTAGCAAATATACATATAGCTATGCCAAGGTTATCTTTTTTAGAAATTTGAAAGGAAAAACAAGTATACCACCAAGCTATGAAATGCTCTAATATTTTAGCCAAGCTAGAGATCCACGTATTCCAACATTGTAAAAGATTTACAAAACTGCCCAAAATAAAACATATGGAACAATAAAACATAAGTTTGTATTTAAAGTTGAGCAATATCATGTATTTCATGTCCCGTGGGGAAGTGGGGATCTTGGTCTTCTATTTTCGTTTGCTCTTTTGATTGATGTAGTGAGTCTTCTTCAACAATGCCTACTTGGATTGAATGCCTAGTCTTTGCATTGTTTAAACCAAGAGATAAAGTATTTGTCCTTTATGCCAAAAGGAGAGATATGAAATGACTACACTTAGGTTATATGTTGTTTGGACACTAGCTTTAGACATGGAGGAGGTTCATGATAGTAGTTTTATGTGTCGTCTTACTGTACACCATCTCCACCAACTTAGTGGAAATTGTTGACAATGTTGTCTTATTGCTTGGATGGCCTCTTTTTGTCTATGGGGGACTTTATGCATCTCTTTGGCTTAAGGTTGGTTCATAATGAGTCTTCTGAGGAATGAAAACCAAAAAGAAATAGAATTGAAGTAAAATCAATTAGAGATTTCAAATCATACCACTCTCGCGTTCAAACTAAGCCTTCTTCCCTCTAGTGCTTGTAGAGTGTCATGAGGGATGCATAAACAAATGAGCACAAGGTCACCATTTGCATGTATAACAAGTAGTATTCACAAATCCAAAGGAGACCTTAGACAAACACTGAGAATTTGCATGGTTGACTAGACTAAATAGTTATTTCGCATAGCAAACTGAGAGGTAGCCCAAAATCCTAAAACTTGCGGCTGAGGGATTTTTTACAATTCTATGAGGCACGCCTCTTGGAGAGAACTTCTATGAAGCCTTCAACAAAACACTAAAAAATTCATCCTCCAAATCAAACCATGCAAATCTGAATGAATCCATAACCTAAATTATTCTATGGTAGCCCAAGGCATTTCTCAGACTACCCATGTGCAAGCTAGGCTGAAGTGAGCCAAGGATGAGAGACATTCATATCACATCGTTTATATCTTAAAAAAACCAACAAGCTCCTTGGATTGAGAACCCATCTATGCATTCAAGGAGGAAAGGGAAACAAATGAATTCATCAAGGGATTAAGCAAGTCTTACAACCCCTTTTAAAATTAATGTCCCTTAGTCTAATGTAGAGTTCACCTTCACCCAGTGAGCAACTTCAACATTGTGCTTCAACTTGGTGTGGCAAATAGGAACTTGGTTCTTCTTGTGATCCTTGGAAAAATATCAAGGTTTCGCTAGTCCATGCCTTCTTAGTCCTTTCACAACAAAGGAAGATATGGGGAATGGATTCCTCACTTTGTTTGTATAAGACGCAATGTGAGGGACCAACTATTCCTTTATTTCTCAAATTCTTAACAATGAACATATTTTAATGTGCTAAAATCCATAACAAAGTATTTGTTTTGTGGACACTATTAGTGTTCCAAATTATCCTCTACTACATTGATTATCCTGCACCTGTGGAATTCAAATTTGCCTCTTGGAAATGACTTGGTCAAGATATATGCATCATGCTCCTTAGTTGAAATGTATGGTAGCATCACAATTCTTCTCTACACACAATCCCGCAAGTGATGGTTCCTGGTATCAACGTGCTTGGACCTATCATGAAATATTGGATTCTCAAAGTGTTTAATACAACTATGATTATCACAATAAATCATTGTCGGATCCATCTCCTCACTGAAAAAGACCCACAATAATTTTCCTCATCCATATGGCCTCACATGTTGCTTTACTTGCAGCCATGTATTCAGCCTCTGCTGAGCGGAGTGCCACAGACTTTGTTTCCTGCTATAGCAAGAAATAACTGCAAACCCAACATTGAAGATAACACTTGAAGTAATTTTCCTATTTGATGGACTCCCTACCTAATCTACATCAGTGAAGCCTTGGAGCTTCACTCCCTCAGTCCTTTTGTACCATGACCCATACTTGTTTGTGCCTCTGAGGTATCTTAACACATGCTTTGCTACCTTCTAATACAACTTGGTAGGCTTCACCATGGCTTTACTCAACTGATTAACTACGTAGCATATGTCATGCCTTGTGTTCACTAGATCCATTAAGGATCCCACGGGCTATCTGTAGATGGTAGCATATACTACCTCTCTTTAAGAGGGATCCTCCTTCCTCCAATTTGTAGCTAGTGGAGTGTCCTTAGGCTTGCAATTCTCCATGTGAAATATCTAAAGTATTTCATAGGAATACTTTCGTTGAATCACAAACAACTCACCATCACCCTACCATAATTCCATCCCAAGGAAGTAATGCATCAAGCCCATGTCCTTCGTCTCAAATTCTCTTACAGGGTCCTCCTTGCAAGAGAGTGTCAACTTCTCATCCCATGTAAGTATCAAGTCATCAACATACAATACCAAGATAAGCAACTTTCCATCTACCACAATGTGATAGATATTGGCATTTGCTTCACTTTTGGTGAAACCCAGTCCACTAAGATATGTGTCAATCCGAGTGTACCATGCTCGAGGAGCTTGTTTTAGACCATAAAGGGCTCTCCTGAGTCTACACACATGTGTCTCCCTATCACATGTCTCAAACCCCTTAGGCTGCTCTATGTAAATCTCTTCCTCAACCACTCCATTAAGGAAGGTACTCTTCACATCCATCCATTGGAGCTTCCACCCCATTTGCACAGCTAATGCTAGAATGGTTATGATTGAGGAATATCTTGCCACAACATAAAAGATGTCTTCATAGTCAACTCCCTCTATCTGTGAGAAGCCTTTGGCCACAAATTTGGCCTTGTACTTCTCGATGCTCCCATCAGCCGCATGCTTCGCTTTGTAAATCCATATGGAACCAACCACTAACGTGTTCTTTAGTCTCAGCACCACCTCCCATACATTGTTCTTCATAATGGCGTCAAACTCCTCCATGGCATCAACCCACACTGGTTGAGAAATTGCTTCCTCAAATGAAGAAGGCTTCGAGTCAATGAGTCCTGTCATGAGATCCATATACCTAGTGTATTTGTATAGTGACCTCCTCTATCTGCGAAAGCATGTAGGACCTCCCACGTCCTCCTTAGCATCTTGCACCAACTTGTCAGCCTCTATGGTTCTCTTCCTCCCCTCTCTGGAAGATTATGGTTGAGTGGATGCCTCCACTCGGCCACTTGTATACTCCTCCACATGTGGCTGCTCCACAACATCATGAAGCTATGTCTGAGGCTCCTACTTTGGATCTAGAGTCTCCTCCTCTAGTGGGATACTCAGCTCTCGCTCTAGAGAGCATCTCATAGCCTCCTCCTTGTCAAATTTGACATTTCTCCTCACAATTTCCATCCTGAGGGAAAATACACCTAGTAATTATGTGGTGTCTTTGTCTATCCTACAAAGACTGCCATCTTAGTTGTAGGCTCTGATTTATTCTTGTTATCCTTGGAGACATGACAATACACAATAGCTCCAAAATTCGAAAATGGAATACATTTGCCTTTCTCCCAAAGAAAGCTTCTTCGAGTGTGATCATGCCAAGTATTTTGTGAGGGCTCCTATTCTGCAAATAAAATGCAGTGTTGCATGCTTCTACCCACATATGTAATGGTAGACCTTGATCGTGCAACATGGCTCTTGTTGCTCCCACTATGCTTATGTTTTTTCCTTTCAACCACCCTATTTTGTTGTGGGTTATGAGGTGTTATCATTTCTCTTATAATACCCTCTTTGGCACAAAATTCCTTGAAGGTGTTAGATACAAATTCTCCTCCATTATCACTTATCAAAGATTTTTATTTCTAACCAGACTCCTTTTAAACTAATGCTTTGAATTCAAAAAATTTGGAAAAGACTTCATCCTTCTTCAGCATGACGAAGATCCAACATTTTCGAGAAAATTCATCAACAAAAATCACATAGTACATGTGTTTTGTTGTAGAGGTTGTAGAAAATGGTCCACATGCATCAGAGTGGACTCGCTCCAAGATTGCTCTGACTCTTCTATCTCGGCCCTAGAAGATGGATTTGACATATTTCCCTAGTTTTCATCCCTTACAGACATCATGTTGGTCAAGGGTGCATTTCGGGAGACCGATGGTAATATCTTGCATGATTTTAAGGCCCCATGGGGTAAGTGTCCCATGCTCCTATGCCAGAGTTCTCCAACATCTCGACTCTGCACATCTTCTGCCTTGTTACTCTATGAAACGCAAGCATCCACATCGAGTTTGTAGATATTTTTCACTCTAACTCCAATATATTTCACTTGCCCGGTAGATACATGCTTCAAAAAATCTTTTCCCTTGTTGAACACAATATCATAACCTTTGTCCTCCAATACAACTACAAAAATCAAATTCTTCTTCATCCCAGGTACATACATAACATCTTTCAGATGAAGATGGGAGCTTGGCTCCCTCTTAAAAGTGACAGTACCAATTCCTTTGGTATTATACCCCCCATCATCTCCAAGTTCTATGTGCATCTAGAGGTTCTTATCCTCTAGGCTATTGAAGAATTCTTTGCATCCTGTCATATGAAACGAGGCACCATAATCTAAGTACCACACACTTCCCATTACAATGCTTGCCATGCATCCAACCAGGGTGAATTCTAATTCGAACTGTGAGGTTAGGGCTTCACATATTGCTCCTCCTGAGGCCTTCTTGTTGGATTTCATGTGCAAACACTTGGTTGCATGGTGTCCATATTCATGGCAGTGAAAACATTTTATCTTGTTGTGGTCCTTATTCTTTCCATTGTTCTGGTTGGACTCAATATTGCCTTGGGACTTCTTTCCCTTGGCCTTCTTTCCATTGTCTACCAAGGAAAAAAAGTCCCCCTCCTCAACTTGGATGTTTCTCCATCTCTAATGTTCCTTTGAATTTCTTCCTGCACCAAATCAGACCAAAGTCTCTCCCAATTTTGTAATTTGTCCTTTCCATTTATAGAGTCTTGGTAGTTGTGCCAGGATTTTGGAAGGCCATGAAGAGATATGCTCACTAGCTCAAAATATGGCACATTTTCTCCTACTCCTCCATGTTCATCTCGAACCTAAGTGAATCTTGAGAGGTAGTGCGGAATGGTTTCATTTTTCTGCATGCAAATGTTTCTGAGCTTGTCCTTCAATGTTAATTTCTTGTCATCACTGTTATTTTCAAATAATTCAGTGAGGGTCTTCCACATAGAAAATGGATTTTCCTTGCCATGTAAATTCGAGACTATGTGGTCTCTCACACCCTCCAGGATGGTCCTCCTGGCTTTTGTAGCATCCTTCTTCCACTGGGTTAACTATTGTATATCTGATGCTACTAGTTTTGGAATGTTAGTTTGGGTGTACCCCAACACTCCATTATCATCGAGTACAACTTCCATCCTGTCCTTCCAAGCTATGAATTTTGAGGTTCCCTCCAAGGCATACTCCAATTTCAATCTGTTGAAAGACATATTCCCGCACAAAATAAAAATTGCTTCATTGAATTTGCAAATCAAAATTGAGAAGATCTATTGATTGGTTTGTATTGAGTTTCCAAGCTCTGATACCACGTAGAAATTAATATAAATTTGCTGCTATTGATGAACTCGACAGAAAACAAGAGATAACAAATTTCCTCTACAATTTTGCGGAATGGAAATCACAATTTAGAAACACATGCAATGACATGCAACCATCAAAGCCGCGAGAACACGTTAATTTATTGGGGAACCCAATTGGAAAAAACCCCTTTGTTTCTTTGCATTAATTCAAATGAAATGAGAAGCTATTACAATGACTGTCTTCAACTCTGAAGCACACCCTGCACTCTAAACATGTTCTCCTGTTGAATGACTATCTCTAGCCAACACTTAGCATATTCAAGCCTCCAGCTTCCTCCTATTTCCTTGCTCAATTCAAGAGAATTTTAGCTCCTAAATAATAACGAAATTCCCTAGTTCGAACAAAAAACAAGAGATTACAAATTTCCTCTACAATTTTGCGGAATGGAAATCACAATTTAGAAACACATGCAATGGCATGCAACCATCAAAGCCACAAGAACACATTGATTTATAGGGGAACCCAATTGGGAAAAACCCCTTTGTTTCTTTGCGCTAATTCAAATGAAATGAGAAGCTATTACAATGAATTTCTTCAACTCTGAAGCACACCCTACACTATAAACAGGTTCTTTTGTTGAATGACTATCTCTGGCCAAAACTTAGCATATTCAAGCCTCCAGCTTCCTCCTATTTCCTTGCTCGATTCAAGAAAATTTTAGCTCCTAAATAATAATGGAATTCCCTAGTTCCTTACACAATTCCCAATGAATTATTCACCTCCACTCCAACAAGGGGATTCTAATTCCATGCATGTCTGGGCTATTTTTGGCTGATTGACTACTTAACTAAGAGATCACCAAGTTGGCAAGAGTCATAACTACTCAACTGACCTTCAACTGACTAAATTGATTACTTGAGCTCAGTTAACAGAGTTCAACTGAAAATAACTGAACTAGATTGCTAAATTTTAGCAATCACTACATGCACAACTCTACTACAAGCCTACAAACTCGAATTTACTGATTTAACTAGTAGACAAGACCACGTCACTCTAGCTAATTTCAATTCAATTCATCCTGCTCATATGGAAAATTGAATTACTCAATTTTACCAAGGCACAAGTCAAATTGAGCCTTTATTGCTACAATTTATAACATTAATCTTGATTTTTAATCTCTCTAATTTCTCATTATACTTGCTTCCCGTGAATTAATAAGTTTTCCATTACAAGGTTGTAATCTTATGTTATAGAAGTGGGGAGGTTGATTTTAGAAGGACGAAGACGAAGAACCACTAATTAATATGATCTTCCAACTAAGTTAAATCATTAGGAGTTCCATTGCTCAAATTTCAATCGAAACTTTTCTAAAATGCATTGCTAGGCTTGGGAAGGGGTCTATTTGGTAGACAATGGACTCCTTGGATAACGAATAGAGAACCAAATTTATGCTATAGGAAATTCAAATATGTGGGAGATCGAAAGATTTATTAGAGGAGAAGCATTCCAAATAAATATTTGGCACTTTCAATGATCGAGGGACCTATTACCATAAAATCTAGCAAGCATAGTGCAAAACCTTACACTTTCCATGAACCCCAATAGACTTAGAATAATACTATTATAAAATAGGTTTTTATTGGAATGTAGGTTTACAACATGTGATAACATATAACGACAATGAAATAAGCTTCAAATGATATATTCAACAAAGAATCAAGAGCCATCGAGAGGTAAGCAAGGGATAAGGAAACTTCGGGCTTTAAACGGTTTCAAATGCATAAAACAACAATCAATATCTAGATGTAAGCCCTATTTGTGGGATAAAAAATATAATTAATGTTAGATTTTCCCGTTTTAAAATTCCTACATGAATTTCTTATCAATAGGACAAGAACACATATAAGCAAAATTAACATATAATGCAAATATAAACCAAACCCTAAACCTAACTACCAATAAATATGGAAAATATAATGTGTTAAGAGTTGATCCCATAATTAGAGTAGTGCGTCTATTCAATTGGGCTACTAAGTCAAAGAGGGCAAGGTAATTGATAGAAGGACTTGGATGAAGAGAGCGGAAGAGCAAATATCTTCTCTTGGAAACCCTGACGACTTCTTGTAGTAGGAGATCGAAGGTCAAAGCATGTGTTGTATCTCAAGAAACAATCCCTTGGCTATGGTAAGGAATCAGTGCTTAAGACATTTTGTAAATGCATGTCTCAATTATAATACCAAATGGCCTCTTCTTAATGCCTTTGGAATATAATTATTTAATACACTCAATAATCTGATATAATGAAAGCCTTCACAATGCCATAAAATGTTGATATCTGAATGAAATGAAAAGAAGAACTGTAAAGGAAACTTGAAGTGATATGCTGAGAAACATAATCTATCACTTTCAAGTTTTAGATGAAATTCATGGAGAGAGAGGAAACTCGAAATAATATGTTGCAAACACATAATCTTTTACTTTAAATTTTCATCGAGATTTTGTGAAGAAAGAAGAGATGAGGTGAAGGAGCACAAATTAAGGTTGTTTAACTCTTACTCGCAGATGTAATTAAGAGACCGACTGCTACATTACTTCACTTCATTCAAAGAGGAATACACAAAGCGAAATTGGAAAGACATATCAACATCAACAACTTCCAGGAAACTTGATCTTCTTTCATTTATTTCTCAGAAAATTCAGTACCAAATTAACAATCCTCCAAAGGTCCTAAAACTCAAAACCTATTTTCTTTATTTCTATCTACTTAAATACATCACAGTGGTTCATAACTCCTGAACTTCTTGAAACTATTCAACTACCTAAACTTTTAAGATTACTTTTGCAATCATACTTGAGAAAACAAATTAAAATTGGAAATATTGTTCGTTTTGTTGAATCTGATGTTGCTGATGCGTCCTCCCGAAGTGCCGAGGTGTCCTTTTTGGTTATGATGCAACGGCTACACAGCTCTGTAACGACGCCTCAGTGCCCGACTTGACCTAGTTGTCATGCTCCCAATAGGGCCACTATACGCTCTTCTGCCCGACTCTGCCTATGCCCCTGTGCTTCAAACGTTGTCAATCACACAACTTGCTACCCGACTCTGCCTCTTCTCCTTTGATCTGTGTTGGTCATTTTTTTTTTATTTTTTTTATTTTTTTATTTTTATTTTTTTTTTATTTTTTATTTTTTTTATTTTTTTTTTTTCGCGTTCTGCCCATTTCTTCGTAAAATGGTGCATAATCGCATAAGCCCGGACTTGAAATCCTTTATATTTCATCTTGGAGCCACATCACACAACTTGCCATGTCGCACTTCGCATTTCGTTGACTTTAATCTTTTCCTAAACACTTATCTTTTAAAACCTGTGATGTGCGCTATGTGATCGGGTCCCACCCGGCATCACACGTAGCACTTCGGCGACTTTATCACTTACCTCCCGCGCCTATCCTTTGAAACTTGTGATTTGCAGTTTGTGATTTAATCTCCGTTATCTATCTCTCCGCTCCAGTTCTACGCTTTGATCCCGACCATCTGTTTTTCCCTTTGCGCCTCCTCCAAAACTCCCAAGTGTTTAAGGGAAATGTGCCCTTTCTCCGTCATTGGGAAATTAGTTTGTTTTCTCCACAGTGTAACCCTCATGAGCTTATCCGGTGTTCTGTCGCACTGGTCCCTCCTGAGCTTACGAAAGAGCCCGACTCGATCCTGTTCAGCGTGCAATGTTCCGAACGTGCCCATCGGTCTGGCTCTTGAACCTATACGTGAATGAGCCTGACTCGACCTACCTTCACATATCATCACATAATGTTAATGTACCAATATATTAAAAAAATAAAAAATTTTGACACAAAAATTTGTACATTTTCTATCATATATGCCTTTTTGGTGTTTTGAAAAATATTTCAAAGGTAAATGCAAATGAGCCACAACATCTGGCTCCACCTGGGGATAGTGCTTTTTTCCACAGAAGCTTTAAGAACCGCAAATTAGTACCTCATCCATTGGGCATGGAGTCAAACGTTTCTTGGTGACATATGAAAAATGAGCAATCTGGTATTTACAATGGTGGAATGCTGACTTTTAATGCTTCAGATACTGCCCGTTCATAGGCAACTATACTGTCTCTCCATCTAGATCTTCCAAAATGAATGTGTTATTTGACCTTGCCTCAAAGATCTTGTATGGACCATACCAGAGAGGATCAAATTTACTATGCTTCCCCTTTTCTTCTCGTCTGGTGTCCCATATTAGCACCAAATATCCTGCTTGAAATAGAACTTCTTTTGCTTTTCTGTCAAATATAGACTTCGTGTTTTCCTAATAAGTAATCAAGTTATCCCTGACTTTGTTTCTATTTTCACTTGATTCAATTATTTTCTTCAATCTTCTTACCAGAGCATTTAGTTCTTCCTGAGCTTCTTGAAGGAAATAAATCACTGGTTTGGCTAGCTGAGTAGGAAATAGTGCTTGAGTTCCAAAAACCAATTCATAGGGAGGCTTCCCAGTAGATCTCTTGGTAGTGACTCGAACTGCCCAGAGGAAAAAATTCAACTTCATATCCTAATCCTTCTGATTCTCGGTGATTGTTTTCTTTAAGATTCTGACCAATGCCTTATTTGAAGACTCTGCCAATCCATTCCCTTGGGGATGATACCCTATGGAATGTGATAAAATCACATTATATGTTTGACAGAAATTAATGAAGCGAGTAGAGTTGAATACCTGAGCATTATCAGTCATAATTTTGAGTGGACATCTGAATCTGTTGAAAATCTTTTCTTCCAGAAACTTCATCACCACTTGTTCATTCACCTTCTTAGTGGGTATTGCTTCATCCCATTTTGTAAAATAATCAGTGGCAGTCAAAATCCACTTGAATTGTCCGCATGATGGCGGATTGATCTCTCCAATAAAATCCAATCCCCATTGCCCGAAACGTTCTTCAATAAATACTGGGATGAGAGGTAATGGAGCAAGTTTTTTCTTTTCATCAAACAACTAACACTTCTGACACTTCTGACCAGTCTATAAACATCTGCAAATAGGGTTGGCAAATAGAAGCCTAACTTAATAATTTTATGAGCATTGACCTTTCAGCTATAATGTTCTCCACATAGACTTTCATGATATTGTTTGGTGACTTCAATAGATTCTCCTTCAGTCAAACATAACAACAAAATACTAGCAGGATATTTCCAATATAGCTTCACTTATACGATAACATATGGTTGAAACTTGAGCTTGAGATATATGTATTTTGTTCTATTCAATGAAGTTGGACAGGAAAAGAAACACAGGTAATTCACAATATCTTATACCAATAAGAGCACAAAAATTTGCATTGGATACCTGTTTTGAACTTGCTTTGACCTTCTTCATTTACAGCTCCATCCACTGGTGCCAATAGATTAATTCCCAAGGCTTGAAAATTTGCCTCTATCAACAACTTCGCTAACCCCTGTCCCTTGACTAGCTTGGTGGGTTTGATGTCCAAATCATACTCTTGGGTTTTTGCTATCCACTTCCCCCTTTTTCCTTCAACATCACTTTGGACCAGTATGTCCTTCACAGCAGAATTAGGAACATAAGCAACTATTTGGGATTGCAACACATAAGTCCTGAAGGCTTTCAGTGCTTTGACCAAACCATATACTTGTTTCTCCAGAATATTGCATTTGAGCTCAGCATCTCTGAGAACTTTGCTGAAAAATGCAACTGGTTGCTCCTTATTGTCTTCATTTTTCTGCAACAACACAACATAAATAGTAGTGGGGGACACAAATGAGAATACCAGAAAGGCTTTTTGATATTCTGGGCTAATCAAAACTGGGGCTTCCAGCAGTGCTTCCTTTATTCTAGCAAATGCATCTCTTGCTTCCTTATCCCATTTCACTTCTGCATTTTTCTTCAACATATATGTTATACTTCTCACGATCTCAGTAATATTGGGCACAAGCCTCCTCAAAAAGTTTATTTTTCCCAGGTTTCTCTGGATATCCTTCTTGCTTTTGGGTAAAGGAATAGTCTGAATGGCTTCTACCCTTGCTGGGAGAAATCTTTACTCCTTGTTTAGAAACTATGTGACCCAATAATTTACCTTCTTCTAAGGTAAATAAAGATTTCTTTGGTTTTATTGACAGATCAAACTTTCTTCACTTTTGAAAAGTTTTTTCAAATGCTCCAAGTGTTCATCATCTGACCCTGAGAAAACAGTTACATCATCCAGATATATAACTACAAACTTGTCACCAACGAAGGCTATGTCCATGGCCCTCTGAAATGTTGCACCTGTGTTAATAAGGCCAAATGGCATCCTTGCATAAATGAAGGTGCCCCAGGCCATAGTGAAAGCAATCTTCTTCTAATCTTATTTTTCTATTGCTACCTAATTATACCTAGAAAATCTGTCAACCATAGACAACCTGTGACATCATGTCACCTTTTGTAAGACATAATCCATTTTCAACAAAGGATAATTCTCTTTTAGAGATGCTTGGTTCAAGTTCTTGAAGTCTACACAAAGTCTTATCTCTCCATTCTTCTTTCTTACAGGGACCAGATTAGAAACCTAGTCTAAATATCTGAGAGGGACTATAATTTTTGGCTGCAACAATTTCTTCGCTTCTTTTTTGATTGGAGCTAACAACAATGGATTGATCTGTTTGAGCTTCTGTCTATGTGGGTTGAGTCCATCCTTCAATGGAATCTTATGTTGAATAATGATTTTGCCATATGTTTTTCAGGTCTTCATACAACCAGGAAAACACATCTATATATTTATTGAAAAGATCAATGTATATTTCTTTGTAGTTTTTGGGAACACCTTTGAACAATTTCACTATTTTGGGTTCCTGCTGAATTCCCAAATTACAATCTTCCATCTCTTCTTCTTGATATTTTTTCTGTGAATCAACAGAAACATCATTAGCATCGAATAATATTTCAAGGGGAACCAACCCTTTGGGAAGCACATTATCTTTCAATTGGATAATCTTATGTTCACCTATTGATTGCTTAAGGTTTCTTATTTATGCTTTCTGCTCTGTTTTTTCTTCCTCTTGGTCTATCTAATCGTCTTCAAAGTTTCCAATCATGTCAGGAAGTGACTTATCTGTTCATCATCATAAACAACTGCCAATGTTTCACATTATCAGGGATAGAAGGTCTATGCCTAATTTCAATCTCATACCTTAACCTTGGATTTATTGGAGGTTTGAAGGTCTTGGCTGCAACTACTAAAGAATCGGCCAATCTATTCTCCTCCCTCGGAATATACTGAAGATTGAATGCTTCAAAATAGTTTTCTATCAGATCCCACACTTCATTCCTATATGATCTCAATCTCGGATGCTTGGTTTGACAATGATTTTTAATCTGCCTTATTATCAATTCCGAGTCACTAAAAATTGAAATACATTGAACTCCCATCTGTTTAGCAACTTGAAGGCTTGAGATTAAGGCCTCATACTCAACCACATTGTTTGTTGAATCAAATTCTAGTTTAAAAGAGAAAGGCACGAGGTTACCTTCTGGTGATATCAACAATAATACATCACCTGCGCCCTCCTTGGAGTAGGTACCATCAAAGTAACACTTCCAAATCTTCCTTGAGTGCAGCTCATTATTTACAACTGCTGTAAAGAGATGCTTCCCTGTGTCTTGAGAAAATTCTGCATCTTCATGCATAATGAAACAAGAAAGGTCTTCTGTTTCTTGACTATAAATGGTGGAATTTCCTGCATCTTTCTTGGAGTTAGTTTTCACAAACCTTGTTTCCCTGTACAACCTCCTTTCTTCCCCATTAAAAACCAGAATGATAGCATAAGTGAAATATAATTTTAGTACACCTCCCAACTTTTCTCCCCAAGATTTTGAGAGGATAATTCCAAACCTGGATGAGATGTCAGCAACCACTACATCCATGACTATACTCTTTGTTGGGATTTGTCCCGACGAAACTGCTACATCTTTAATTAACCCAACATATTTCACCCTTTTGGAATCAAATGAATATAGATCCCTTTAAGGTTTGGTAATCTGCAAGTTAAGTTCCTTCGTAACAGAAAATGGCATGAGATTATGGGACACTCCTGAGTCCAACATGCAATTATGTAGAGTACAATCATGAAGCAACAAAGAAATATAGAAGGGTGGAATAGAGGGATCTATTTCTTCTACATGAGGACCAAAGGTGATCACTGGATTTTATTCTTGTAAGTTCACTATGTCACTTATATCTTTCACTTGTGTGAGATTAATAAATTCTGAAATTTCTTTCTTGTAAGCTGGTATTTTGGCTAATTCTAAAAGAGGTACCTGAATTTTGACCTTCTCCAACTCAATTAACTACAATTTTAAATATGTGAATTGCCTACAGTATTCATCCATTTCATCTTGATCAAGAGAAACTTCATCTTCAACATATTCTTCCTCGAAATCTTCCTCTTCATCCTCTTCTATTGCATACATAGCAGATACTTGATCCTTGGCCTCCCTTTGGTCATCTTCAGCTGGCTCTCTAGGTACTGCCTCTATATACAATGGAGCTTGAACATGGTCTTGATCTCTTCTTTCCCTCTGCAAGATTTGTAGGGGATGTCTTCTGAATTTAGGGTTAAACCCCCCTCGATTTATTGTACTTGTCTTTGGGAGTTTTTATTTTCCAATTCCATCATAGCTAGCTTATTTTTCAGATTTTTTATCACCTTTGTCATATCTTCAATTCTTAAATCTTGTGATGATTCTTCTTCTGCCTTCCCCTTCTCTTGGATTAGCTGTTTCCCTTTCGCCTTTCCAACTATAGTCATATTAGCTTCATTCTCTAAATCATCTGTCTGTATCTGCTCAAGAGTAGGGGCTCTTCTCTCTCTCAATGTGAAGCTAAAATCAACTTCAAAAACCCCAACAAAAAATACCTTTGCTCCTAGAGGGGGGTGGGGGGCTTCATCTCTATAGGTAAACTATTGTACAATTTATTGAATCTTTTTACAAACTCATAAATGTTTTCATTAGGATCTATTTTAATTGCATTAAACTCTTTCAATGAGTAACCATGATCTCTCTTCTCTCCCCATATTCGAGTGAATTGAGTTTATAACTCTTCCCAGTCATTTATGGAGTCATTTGGTAAAACTTTGAACCATTTCCTAGCCTCTCCACTTAGAGACTGCACAAATAGTCTCATCAAAACATCAAGATGTTTTACATTTAAATTCTTAGAAAAAGTGCAAAACAAGGGTAAATGTTGTTCTGTAGTTACTTCATCTTCTCCAGTGAAACGAGGAAGTAATTTGAGGTATTCTTGAGGCATGGCATTCATTGGTTGCGGAAGATTTAGTGGTGCATATCTATCCATTAAGAAAGCTAGTGCTGCCATATTAACAACTTGGTTAACTGCTCCTTGGGTGGTTGAGGTTGATGAACCTACTGTGAAAGTTGATGAAGGTGGAGGCAAAACTGATATGGGGGTGGGCTAATGGAAAATAACAGAGGGACCAGAAACTATATTTGGTTGGGCTTGAGTGGAGGTAAAAGAAACAGACTCGAAAGAATGTTATTCTAACTGAGGTTCTTGAAAACAAATGGGTGTGGAAGGAGTATCTTGTTCCAAGAAAGGGAGTTAATTGGAAATATCTTCAAATAAAGGGTTATGAGAACTTCTGCCAGGAGCAGGCAATGCAGGATCAGGTATTGAAGGAGTTTTGGGTTTCTGAGCCTTTTTAGAATCTTTCTGAATCTGGCAAAGCAGGGACTATCTGCTGTCAGGTATCTCACCTTGTGTGAGACCTTTTGAAATCCAGAATTTTGAAAATAACAAACACAACCGAATATTTCCTCCTCACTGAAAACAACAATGCCAGAAAATGTTGTATCTCAAGAAACAATCCCTTGGCTGTGGTAAGGAATCAGTGCTTAAGACATTTTGTAAATGTATGTCACAATTATAATATCAAATGGACTCTGCTTAACACCTTTGGAATCTAATTATTTAATACACTCAATAATATGATATAATGAAAGCCTTCACAATGCCATAAACTATTGATATCCGAATGAAATAAAAGAAGAACTGTAAAGGAAACTTGAAGTGGTATGCTGAGAAACATAATCTATCACTTTTAAGTTTCAAAGGAAATTCATAGAGAGAGAGGAAACTCGAAATAATATGCTACAAACACAAAATCTATTAGTTTAAAGTTTCATCAGGATTTTGTGAAGAAAGAAGAGATGAAATGAAGGACTGCAAATTAAGGTTTTTTAACTCTTACTCACATATGTAATTAAGAGACCGGTTGCTACATTACTTCACTTCATTCAAAGAGGAATAAAAACAGAGCGAAACTGGAAAGACATATCAACATCAACATCTGTAGGAAACTTGATCTTCTTTCATCTATTTCTTAGAAAATTCAGTACCAAATTAACAATCCTCCAGAGGTCCTAAAATTCAGAACCTCTTTTCTTTACTTCTATCTACTTAAATACATCATAGTGGTTCGTAACTCCTGAACTTATTGAAACTATTCGACTACCTAAACTGTTAAGATTACTTCTGCAATCATACTTGAGAAAACAAATTAAAACTGGAAATATTGTTCGTTTTTTCTGAATTTGATGTTGCTGATGTGTCCTCCTGAAGTGCCGAGGTATCCTTTCTGGTTATGATGCAGCAGCTGCACAGCTCTGTAACGATGCCTCAGTGTCCGACTTGACCCAGTTGTCATGCTTCCAATAGGGCCGCTATACGCTCTTCTGCTTGACTCTGCTTATGCCCCTGTGCTTCAAACACTGTCAATCATATCAACTACTACACGACTCTGCCTCTTCTCCTTTGATCTGTGTCAGGTCACTTACCTAAGTTTTTTCTGCTGCGTTCTGCCTATTTATTTATAAAATTGTGCATAACTGCATAAGCTCAAACTTGAAATCCTTTAGATTTCATCTTGGAGCCACATCGTGTAGCTTGCCACATTGCAATTTGCATTTCGCTGACTTTAACCTTTTCCTTAACACTTATCTTTTAAAACCTGTGATGTGCGCTATGCGATCGGGTCCCACCTAGCATCGCACTTCGGCAACTTTATCACTTACCTCCAACGCCTATCCTTTGAAACTTGATATTTTCGGTTTGCGATTTAATCTCCGTCGTCTATCTCTCCACTCTAGTTATGGGCTTTGATCCCGACCATCAGCTTTTCCCTTTGTGCCTCCTCCAAAACTCTTAAGTGTTTAAGGGAAATGCGCCCTTTCTCCGCCTTTGGGAAATTAGTTTGTTTTCTCCACAGTGTAACCCTATTGATTTTATCCTGTATTCTGCCATGCTAGCCCCTACTAAGCTTGCTAATGAGCCTGACTCGACCCTATTCGGCGTGCAATGTTCTGAATGTGCCCATCGGTCCGGCTCTTGAACTGTTTTGTACGTGAATGAGCCCGACTCAACCCACCTTCACATCTCATCACGTAATGTTAATGTACCAATATATAAATCAAAATTATTTTATGACACACACAATTTTACATTTTCTATCATACATGCTTTTTTTGTGTTTTGAAAAATATTCCAAAGGTAAATGCAAATGAGCCACAACGTCTGGCTCCACCTGGGGATAGTGCTTTTTTCCATGGAAGCGCTAAGAATCGCAGATTAGTGCCTTATCCATTGGGCATGGAGTCAAATATTGCTTGGTGACATATGAAAAATGAGAAATCTAGTATTTACAATGGTGGAATGTTGGCTTTTAATGCTGGAAATAATGCTTCAGATATTGCTCGTTCATAGGCAGCTGTACTGTCTCTCCATCTACATCTTCCAAAATGAATGTGTTATTTGACCTTGCCTCAGAGATCTTGTATGGACCATACCAGAGAGGGTCAACTTTACCATGCTTCCCATTTTCTTCTCATCTGGTGTCCCAGCTTAGTACTAAATCTCCTACTTGAAAGAGAACTTCTTTTGCTTTTCTGTAAAATTTAGACTTCATCTTTTCCTGATAAGTAATCAAGTTATCCTTGAATTTGTTTATGTTTTCACTTGATTCAATTATTTTGTTCAATATTCTTACCAGAGCACTCAGTTCTTCTTGAACTTCTTGAAGAAAAGAAATCACTGGTTTGGCCAGCTGAGTAGGAAATAGTGCTTGAGTTCCATAAACCAGTTCATAGGGAGACTTCCCAGTAGATCTCTTGGTAGTGGCTCGAAGTACCCAGAGGGAAAACTTCAACTTCATATCCTAATACTTATGATTCTCGGTGATTGTTTTATTCAAGATTCTGACCAATGTCTTATTTGAACACTCTGCCAATCCATTCCCTTGGGGATGGTACACTGTGGAATGTGATAAAATCACATTATATTTTTGACAGAAATTAATGAAATGAGTAGAGTTGAATACCTCTTGATGGCGGATTTATCTCTCCAATAAAATCCTATCCCCATTGCCTAGAAGGTTCTTCAATAAATATTGGGATGAGAGGTAATGGAGAAAGTTTTTTCTTTTCAACAAACAACTGATACTTCTGACACTTCTGACCAGTGTATAAACATCTGCAAACAGGGTTGGCCAATAAAAGCCTGACTTAATAATTTTATGAGCAGTGACCTTTCAGCTATAGTTTTCTACACACATACTTTCATGATATTATTTGGTGACTTCAATAAATTCTCTTTCGGTCAAACATAACAGCAAAATACTAGCAGGATCTTTCCAGCATAGCTTCACTTCTACGATAACATATGGTTGGGAGTTGAGCTTGAGAGCTCTGTATTTTGTTCTATTCAGTGAAGTTGGACAGGAAAAGAAACACAGGTAATGCACAATATATTTATATTAATCGAAGCACAAAAAATTATATTGGATACTTGTTTTGAACTTGCTTTGACCCTCTTCATTTAGAGCTCCATCCACTGTTGACAACAAATTAATTCCCAAGGCTTGAAAATTTGTCTATGTCAACAACTTTGCTAACCCCTGTCCCTTGATCAGCTTGGTGGGTTTGATTTCCAAATCATACTCTTGGATTTTTGCTATCCACTTCCCCTTTTTTCCTTCAACATCACTTTGGACCAGCATGTCCTTCACAACAGAATTAGGAACATAAGAAGTTATTTGGGACTGCAACATATAAGTCCCGAAGGCTTTCAGTGCTTTGACCAAAGCATATACTTGTTTCTCCATAATATTGTATTTGAGCTCAGCATCTCTGAGAACTTTGCTAAAAAATGCAACTGGCCGCTCCTTATTGTCTTCATTTTTCTACAACAACACAACAACAATAATAGTCAGGGACGTAAATGAGAATACCTAAAAGGATTTTTGATAGTCTAGGCTAATCAAAACTGGGGCTTCCTGCAGTGCTTCCTTTATTCTAGAAAATGCATCCCTTGCTTCCTTATCCCATTTCACTTCTGCATTTTTCTTCAACATATCTATTATAATTCTCACGATCTCAGCATAATTGGGCACAAACCTCCACAAAAAGTTTATTTTTCCCAGGAATCTCTAGATATCCTTCTTGCTTATGGGTAAAGGAATAGTCTGAATGGCTTCCACCCTTGTTGGGTCAACCTTTACTCCTTATTTAGAAACTATGTGACCCAATATTTTACCTTCTTCTAAGGCAAATAAATATTTCTTGGGATTTAATGACAGACCAAACTTTCTGCACTTTTGAATTTTTTTTTTTCAAATGCTCCAAGTGTTCATCATCTGACCCTGAGAAAATAGTTACATCATACAGATATATAACAACAAACTTGTCACCAACAAAGGCTATGTCCATGGCCCTCTGAAATTTTTCACTTACGCTCATAAGGCAAAATGGCATCCTTGCATACATGAAGGTGCCCCAGGGCTTAGTGAAAACAGTCTTCTTCTGATCTTCTTTTTCTACTGCTACCTGATTATAACTAGAAAATCCGTCAACCATAGACAACCTGTGAGCTTCTGTCACCTTATGTAAGACATAATCCATTTTCGGCAAAGGATAATTATCTTTTAGAGATTCTCGGTTGAAGTTTCTGAAGTCTACACGCAGTCTTATCTCTCCATTCTTCTTTCTTACAATGACTAGATTAGAAACCTAGTCTGAATATCTGAGAGGGACTATAATTTTCGCCTGCAACTGTTTCTTCACTTCTTTTCGATTGGAGATAACAATAATGGCTTGCTCTGTCTGAGCTTATGTTTATGTGGTTTGAGTCCTTCCTTCAATGGAATCTTATGCTGAATAATGATTTTGTCATATGTTTTTAGGTCTTCATACGACCAGGCAAACACATCCATATATTTCTTCAAAATATCAATATATCTTTCTTTGTAGTTTTTTGGAACACCTTTGAACAATTTCACGATTTTGGGTTCCTGCTGAGTTCCCAAATTACAATCTTCCATCTCTTATTCTTGATGTGTTTTCCTTGAATCAACAACAACATCATTAGCATTGAATAATCTTTCAAGGGGAACCAACCCTTTGGGGAGGACATTATCTTTCAATTGGATAATCTTTTGTTCACTTATTAACTGCTTAAGGTTTCTTATTTCTTCTTTTAGCTCTATTTTTTCTTCCTCTTGGTCTATCTCAGCGTCTTCAAAGTTTCCAATTATGGTCAGTAAATGACTTATCTGTTCATCATCGTCAAACACCTGGCAATGTTTCACATTATCAGGGATAGAAGGTCTATGCCTAATTTCAATCTCATACCTTAACCTTGGATTTATTGGAGGTTTGAAGGTGCTGGCTACAACTGCTAAAGAATCAGCCAATATATTCTCCTCCCTCGGAATATACTGAAGATTGAATGCTTCAAAATAGTTTTCTATCGGATCCCACACTTCATTCCTATATGATCTCAATCTCAGATGCTTGGTTTGACAATGATTTTTAATCTACCTTATTATCAATTCAGAGTCACCAAAAATTGAAATACATTGAACTCCCATCTGTTTATCAACTTGAAGGCTTGAGATCAAGGCCTCATACTCAGCCACATTGTTTGTTGAATAAAATTATAGTTTAAAAGAGAAAGGCATGAGGTTACCTTCTGGTGATATCAGTAAGAATCCAACACCTATGCCCTCCTTGGAGTATGTACCATCAAAGTAGCACTTCCAAATCTTCCTTGAGTGGAGCTCATTATTTAAAACTGCTGAAGAGAGCTGCTTCCCCGTGTCTTCAATAAATTCTCCATCTTCATGCAGCATGAAACAAGAAAGGGCTTATGTTTCTTGACTATAAATGATGGAATTTCCTGCATCTTTCTTGGAGGTAGTCTTCACAAACCTTGTTTCCTTGTACAAACTCCTTTCTTCCCCATTAAAAACCGGAATGATAGCATAAGTGAAATCTAATTTTAGTACACCTCCCAAATTTTCTCCCCAAGATCTTGACAGGAGCATTCCAAACCTTGTTGGGATGTCAGCAACCACTACATCCATGACTATTCTCTCTACTGGGATTTGTACCAACGAAACTGCTACATATTTAATTTTTTTATTTTTTATTTTTTACAGGAACGATTATGGGATATTATTAAATACTTGGCCTAAATGCCAAAAGTTCTGTTTACATAGAGTAGAGCACTTGCCCATAAAATCTCGCCACTCAGGATGATAATGGAGCTTATACTTATCCTCCATCTCTTACAAGCTACAGTTGTGGAATCAATTTCAAAAATTTTCCTAATTTTATGAATACAAACAAACTAAAATAGAAGAAGGCAATAAAACATGGCAGCTAGTTAGATTAAGGAATAGATTCCCATCAGTTTTCTTCGTCCCTCGTCATATCTCCAGCAGAAATAATGGCAGCTTTATTGGCTTCTAGATCGACATCCTTGTTGTTGATTCTCAGCACATGAAAGAAATTTAACTTCTGAAAAGAGTTTCTCAAGTCTTTAATTCTAGAGATTAGCCTTGCCAGTCTTAAGTCCAAAGGGGAGAATTTGACACCATAGCATTTATGATGATTTGGGAGTCTCCGAAAACATTTGCTTCGCCGATATTTAAGACTTTGAGGAGCTTGAGACCTTGAAATAGAGCAAAAGCTTCGGCTTGGATACTAGTTGAGTGGCCTAGACCCCAGGTGAAAGAGTGAATCTTTTTGCCATTTGTATTCATTATGAATCCACCAGCTCCAGCTTTCCCTGGATTGCCCTTTGTAGCCCCATCGAAGAAGAGGGAATGTCTTGATTGGATTATGAGCCAGTCATGGAAGTCTTTTTCTGATTCCCTTATTTTCCAAGCTTTGGGAGGAGAGGCAATGTTTACAGCTTTATGAAATTGCAGATCAAAAGAGGAGCCCCAATCTATATCATGTTGGCTGAGATTAGTATAATCTTTTAGATCTATCAGACATTCTTTTAATTGATCTTTTATTTTGATTTCAATAGCTGTGGGATTTCGCTCTATATCTCTGAAGGTTCTTCTGTTGCGTTCAAGCCAAATCTGCCAGCATATTATTTTGGGGAGGGAGCACCAAGCAACTTTGATTACTTTATTTTTTGGGGAGGGACCAGGATACCTGTTCAGCCACTTTAAGAACAACTCGGTTATGGAGGCGAAGTTGAAATTCAGGTTGTATAGAAGATCAAACCAAATTTGCAGAGAAAAATTGCATTCCAACATCAAATGGATCACACTTTCTGTTTTTTCTTTGCATAAGGGGCACCTTGATGGTCCGTGAAAGCCTCTTTTTTGAAGATTATCATGGGTCAAGACCTTGTTGTGGCTTAGTAACCAGCAAAAGTGGTCAATTGTGGGCCACGTTGGGTAGTTCCAGATTCTTTCCACGGTTCCGGATTGGGAGGGACGTGAGGCCTCTCCCTTAGCTTGGCGTAGCCTCGAGCAACTATGTATCCCCCAGCCATCGTGCCCCATCCTCTCGATTCATTTTTGGAAGCATGGATGGGCGCCATGCCATGGAGTTTATCAAGCAACGATCTCCAGTCACTATGCATCTTGATTGGCACGGAGATATGCTTCCATCCAGCCTAGGTCGGACCTATCCATGCCGAGATATCCCACAGGGAATTGAAACCCACTTCCTCCATCCATTTACGCAACGCGCAGAGGGAATTTCTATATGTTATAGCATCTTCGTGCATGATCCTATCTGTCCAATTTTTTATAGATTTCCCGTTACCAGGGATCCAAAATGAATGCTTTGTAATTAAAGAGGCAACTTTGGCAAATTGCTTGAGGAAGGGCAAATTGGATTGTTGGATGGGAGTTTCCAAGCAACGTTTACGTTTTCCACTGAAATATTTTTTCCAAAGTGCCAATTGGGCCCAGCCTGGCTTGGGCACTATAATTTTCCATATTATTTTTTCTCACATGGCAATGTTTTGATGACTGAGGTTTTTGAAATGCATTCCTCCTTCCAACAGAGGTTTGAATATAGTCTCCCAATTGACTAGAGGCAGTTTTCTTTTTTCATTCTGCTTTCCTCCCTTCCAGAAGAAGCACCGGATACACTCCTCCATTTTTCTGATAATGCCCACCGGTGCAAGAAGAACAGAGAAGTGGAATAGGGGGAGACTGAAAAGCACAGATTTACCAGCTATATTAAGCCAAGAGTAACCCCAGGCTTGGAGTTTGCACTTGAATTTCTCCAATCGAGGGAGCCAATCTTTGCTGAAGGCTCTTTTAGGGAAAATAGGAAGGCCCAGATATTTGAAAGAAGACCAAGAAGAGGAGGCAGCAAAGCCTAAACATATGGCTATAGAGGAGAGTAGACCGGGCGGAGTGTTCCAACTGTAAATATGGCATTTGCCCTTGTTTAGCATGCTGCTCGAGACCTCACAATAGACATCCAACACTTCTTTGAACTTGGTGGCTGAAGATACAGAAGCAGCCCCCAATAACAAGGTATCATCCGTAAAAAGGGCATGATTGATGTTTTTAATCCCTCTTGCAATACATAGCTCATTGATTTCCTGTTCTTGCAATTTCTTGTTTAAGAGAAAGCTGAGAGTCGAGGCCTGAAGAACAAAAACCAGAGGAGAGAGGGGGAATCCCTGCCTAAGGCCTCTTGTGGCTTTAAAAAAATCAATGGCTCTACCATTTACTAAGGTTGCGATCCATGGCTCCGAGATGCAAGCCTGGATCCAATTTAAAAATCTCTCACCGAATCCAAATTTGCTCAAAAAATTGAACAGAAAGCTATGCCTTACTCGATCAAATGCATTTGCTAAATCAATTTTGATGACCATACCTTTTTCGTTATGATACAAGCTTGAATGGATTGCCTCTTGAACCAAAGTGAAGCTGTCCTCAATCTGTCTGCCATGAATAAAGCCTCCCTAATTCTCCGGGATGATTTTTGGTAGGATGAGCTTCAGTCTATTTGCAATCACTTTGGTAATTAGTTTGTATCCAATATTGCACAAAGAGATTGGGCAAAATCTGTTAAAGTTGCTGGCACCTTTCTCCTTAGGAATGAGGGCAAGAAACACAAAGTTAGTGTTGCCCCCGATCTTCTGACATTCTTGGGATTTTTGAACCATTTTTAGAAGATATTTTTCTATTACCAGCCAACAGGTTTGAAGGAATTTGGCTGAAAATCCGTCTGGCCCAGGGGCCTTGACAGGATCCATAGCGAAGAGGGCATATTTGACTTCATTCTTGCAGATTTTGGCTTCTAAGATAAGATTTATATTGGGTGAAATCGAATGAGGAATGACATCAAGCAGATTTGGATGATGATCCGGATCCATATCTTCACTGTAAAAAATTTTGAAATGAGAGAAGGTTGCTTTCTTGATGTTTTCAAAGTCCTTATAAGTGACATTCTCTTCCTTGATCTCGGAGACGGAGTTAAAACATTTCCTGGCCTGAGCTTGCTTGTGGAAGAAGGAAGAGTTTCTGTCTCCTGCTTTGAGCCAGAGGTTGCGGGACTTTAATCTCCAGTATTCTTCTTCAGCCAAACAGGCCTTATAAAAAATTTGCTGAAGATGTGTTTCTTTTTCTAAGATCTCATTGGTTATAACAACATCCTCTACTAGAAGTTGATGGGCATCTAGGGTACTTTGAATTTTTCTCCTTTCTGTTGCCGGATTGGGCAACAATTTGGCCCAACATTTCAAGTCCACTTTCACTCTTCTTAATTTTTCTTCCCAGACAAAAAAAGGGGAGCCATTGACTGGCAGATTCCAACAATCCTTGATTAATTGCATGAAGTCGGACTCCTTGACCTAGAGTGGGCTAAATCTGAAGGGGATAGGGCCCAAATCAAGATGGGCCTGCAATTCTAACATAATGGGCTTGTGATCCGTAGTGCTGTTAGAAAGGATGTGTAATCTAGGTTCTAATCCTAGCAAAAGAAAAGAACTTTGAATGAAAAATCTGTCTAGCCTAGCCGCAATATGGCCTGGGCCTGTCCTTTTGTTAGACCAAGTGTACTTGCCGGAGATTGGCTTGATGTCCAGCAGGTCCCAGTCCTGCATTAGTTCTTCCACCCATTCCCCTGCCAGATCTCAAACAATGCTGCCTCCTCTCTTATCTGACGAGAGAAGAGTGAGATTAAGGTCTCCGGCTTTGATGATATTTTCCAAATTTGGTAGATCTGCATGGTTTCTTATGGAGTCCCAACAGATCTTTTTTTCCCCCGCATTAACTGGGACATACACATTAAAGAGGCAGAAAATCTCTTTAGTGACCAGATGTTGCATTTGCAACAACAGCTAGTGAGTATCTCGAGTCTTAGATATAACTGAGAATTTACTAACATTCGAAAGTGCACCCAAACCTCCCGAGGACCCCCGGGCAGAGATTGCTCTGGATTCACTTCTATTCCAGAGTTTCTTGCTTGTTTGCAGGAAGACTGAGTCTTCTATTTTAGTCTCATGGACGAGAAATATGCCAGGGGCTTCGATCCTTATTAGGCCTCTGATGGCTTCTTCCTTAACTTTTCTCCCCATACCTCTACAATTCTAGGAGATGATCTTCATTATTTATGTTTCTGGTGGGCTCCCTTGGAGCCTTGGGGTTGATTTCTTGCCATATTTGGTTTTGAAGCTAACAAATTCTCAAGAGTTGGCTGGTTGCCCTGTAGCTTTTCTTTATACGTTTCCTGCTCTCTTTTTTCCTTGTCGGTTTTGTGGCCTCTTGTGGATCTCCTTACCGAGGCTTGAGAGTCACCTATTTCTCCTTGCTCCTCTGAGTCCTCTGAATCTTGGTCTTATTCTTCGACTTCTAAGGGGATGCCTTTGGAACTTTCAGCTGCACTTGCTCCCTTAAGAGAAAAGGAGGGAGTGGCTTTGCTTGGGGAGACTGGTTTTTGGATCTTGGCCTCCTGGGGACCCTCTGCTTGCTGGGAAAGAGGGTGAAATTTTTTCTCTTGCCCCCTTTTGGGAGGGGGCTTCTGAGCATTTTCCTAAGGGGGTCCTTTTCCATTGGGGCCTCGAGTCTTTGGAGCTTTGTGGGTATTTTCTCGCTTGACTTGATTTCACCCCTCCTCGTTCTCTTTCTCTGTCTCGGCATTTGTCAGGCATCCTCTAGCAAAGTGTCCATAGACATGGCATTTTCAGCATTTGAAGGGAAGCTGCTCGTAATCAAGTTTCTGCACATGAGACAAGCTGCCAACATTGATTTTAATGGCTTCCGGCAGACCCACCTCAAGATCTACTTCTACGAAGATTCCGGCGTAGTCATATTGATATTTGCTGTTAGCCCGATCTATGAATTTCCCGAGGGCATTACCAATGTGCTTCAAGGAATCCCAGTTCCAGCAATGAACTGGGAGATTTGGAAGCCAAACCCATACCGGGACTGCCGTGGGGAAATCGACATCAAGGTCGAAGTCTAGCGTCCATTTATTAAGATACATGCCCTGAGGGCCCATGAAATAGGGCTTGTTCTGAAATATGAGGTCCTTGTCATCTTTTGAGGAGAACTGAAAGAGAAAGAACCCTCGTCCAAGGAATTAAGAGGTAATGTTGTGCTTGATCAGAGGAGCCCAGTTCTTGTTAACCCAGATCTCAGTAGTTTTTGGAGACGGCCACATCCCAGTGAATTGACCAACAAGAGCACAGTCAATTAAGGACAGAGAAAATTGAATAGGGGTCTCTGGAGGCCGTGAGATTTCTGGAATGTCATCTAATTTCTTCACAAATTTAGCTGGTTCATTCTTCTTCTTCGGGGGTAGACCAGCCAACAGCTGGTTGAAGGAATCTGCGGCGGAAGTTGGTGGAGGGGGCGGAGGCTCCTTTGGCAAGCCCTGCGCCTCCATGATCGATGCCCTAGGCAGGCCGCCGCTAGAGTGCAGCCTTGCTGCGTAAAGGACCGCAAGCTGCAAACCCTAGCAGGAGAGCGAAAACGCCCAAATTGTATAACTTTTTTTCCATCTTTAACTAACCCAACACATTTCACCCTTTTGGAATCAAATGAATATAGATCCCTATAAGGTTTGGTAATCTACAAGTTAAGTTCCTTCATAACAGACAATGGCATTAGATTATGGGATACTCCTGAGTCCATCATGCAATTATGTAGAGTATAACCATGAAGCAACACAAAAATATGGAAGGGTGGAGCAGAGGGATCTATTTCTTCTACATGAGGACTAAAGGTGACCACTGGCTTTTCTTCTTGTAAGTTCACTGTGTCACTTATGTCTTTCACCTGTGTGAGATTAATAAATTTTGAATTTTCTTTGTTGTAAGCTCGTACTTTGGCTAATTCTAGAAGAGGTACCTGAATTATGACCTTCTCCAACTCTTTTCTCAAATTGAAAGCATGAGTTTTCTTAATGTTATTTTCAGGTTCTTCTTCACTCTTTGTAGAATTTGGTGCTTGTTCGAGTACAGGAACAACTCTCTCCAATATATTAGTGTCAATTGATTTGTTCTGGGAAGATTCACCCTCCTGCACATTTGTTCTATAAAGTGAATTTATAGGTTGTTTCTTATTACTGACCTGTTTCGTAGGGTCATTTTGTAGTGGAGTCGCCATTGGATGAGGAATGGAACCTTGTTGTTCACCTTCATTATCCTACACTCTAGGTCTCTTTCTAGACCTCAAATCATATTTTTTTATGTAACTCAGCTTGCATGAAATCTGTGAATTGCCTACAATATTCATCCGTGTCATCTTGATCAAAAGAAACTTCAGCTTTAGCATATTCTCCCTCGCAATCTTCCTCTTCATCCTCTTCTAGTGCATACATAGCAGATACTTAATCCTCAGCCTCCCTTTGGTCATCTTCTGCTGGCTCGCTGGGTGCTGCTTCTATATACAATGGAGCTTGAACTTGGTCTTGATGTCTTCTTTCCCTCAGCAAGATTTGCAAGGGATGTCTTCTGAATTGAGGGTTAAACCTCCCTCGGTTTTATTGTACTTGTATTTGGGAGTTTTTATTTTCCATTTCCATCTTAGCTAGATTATTTGTCAGATTTTTATCACCTTTGTCATATCTTCAATTCTTAGATGTTGTGATGATTCTTCTTTTGCCTTCCCCTTCTCTTGGACTAGGTGTTAACCTTTTGCCTTTCCAGCTGTAGTCATATTAGCTTCAATCTCTAAAGCATATGTCTGTATCTACTCAAGAGTAGGGGCTCTTCTCTCTCTTAATGTAAAGCTAAAATTAGCTTCAAAAGCCCCAGCAAAAACTACCTTTGCTCCTACATGGGGGGGCTTCATCTCTATAGGTAAACTATTGTACAATTTGTTGACTATTTTTACAAACTCAAAAATGTTTTCATTATGCTTTCTTTTAATTGCATGAAACTCTGTCAATGAGTACCATGATATATCTTCTGTCCCCATCTCTGAGTGAATTGAGTTTCTAACTCTTCCCAGTCATTTATGAAATAATTTGGTAAAAATTTGAACCATTTCCTAGCCTCTCCACTTAGAGACTGCACAAATAGTCTCATCACAACATCAAGATGTTCTAAATTTAAATTCTCAGCAAAAGTGCAAAACAAGGGTAAATGTTGTTCTGCAGCTACTTCATCTTCTCCAATTAAACGAGGACGTAATTTGAGGTATTCTTGAGGCATGACATTCATTGGTTTTGGAAGATTTAGTGGTGCATATCTATCCATTAAAAAAGTTGGTGCTGCCATATTAACAACTTGGTTAACTGCTCCTTGGGTGGTTGAGGTTGATGAACCTGCTGTGAAAGTGAATGAAGGTGGAGGCAAAAATAATAGGGGGGGTGGGCTGATGGACAGTAGAAGACGGACCAGAAACTATATTTGGTTGATCTTGAGTGGAGGTAAAAGAAACAGACTCGAAAGAATGTTCTTTTAACTAAGGTTCTTGAAAATAAATGGGTGTGGAAGGAGTATCTTGTTCTAAGAAAGGGAATTCCTTGGAAATATATTCAAACAAAGGGTTATGAGAACCACTTCCAGGATCACACAATGCAGGATCAGGTATTGAAGGAGTTTCGGGTTTCTGAGCCTTTTTAGAAACCAATCTTTATGAATCTGGCAAAGCAGGGACTATCTGCTATGAGGTATCTAACCTCATGTGAGACCTTTTGAAACCCATAATTTTGAAAATAACAAACACAACCGAATATTTCCTCCTCACTGAACAACCAGAGGAAATAATGTGAAAAACCCAGGGAAAATAAACTCGTCCCCGGAAACAACGCTAGAAAATGTTTTATCTCAAGAAACAATCCCTTGGTTGTGGTAAGGAATCAATGCTTAAGACATTTTGTAAATGTATGTCACAATTATAATATCAAATGGCCTCTACTTAACACATTTGGAATCTAATTATTTAATACACTCAATAATTTGATATAATGAAAGCCTTCACAATGCCATAAACTATTGATATCTGAATGAAATGAAAGGAAGAATTATAAAGGAAACTTGAAGTGATATGCTGAGAAACAAAATCTATCACTTTTAAGTTTCAGAGGAAATTCATGGAGAGAGAGGAAAATTGAAATAATATGCTGCAAACGCAGAATCTATTGCTTTAAAGTTTCATCAAGATTTTGTGAAGAAAGAAGAGATGAGGTGAAGGAGCGCAAATTAAGGTTGTTTAACTCTTACTCACATATTTAATTAAGATACCGACCGTTACATTACTTCACTTCATTCAAAGAGGAATAAACACAGAGTGAAATTGGAAAGATATATCAACATCAACAGCTGCAGGAAACTTGATCTTCTTTCATTTATTTCTTAGAAAATTTGGTACCAAATTAACAATCCTCCAGAGGTCCTAAAACTCAGAACCTATTTTCTTTATTTCTATCTACTTAAATACATCACAGTGGTTCGTAACTCCTGAACTTCTTGAAAATATTTGACTACCTAAACCGTTAAGATTACTTCTGCAATCATACTTGGAAAAACAAATTAAAACTAGAAATATTGTTCATTTTGTTGAATCTAGTGTTGTTGACGCGTCCTCCAGAAGTGCCGAGTTGTCCTTTCTGGTTATGATGAAACGACTACACAACTCTGTAACAACGCCTTAGTGCTCGACTTGACCCAGCTATCATGCTCCCAATAGGGCCACTATATGCTCTTATGCCCGACTTTGCCTATGTCCCTGTGCTTCAAATGCTGCCAATCTTATCACCTACTACTCGACTCTGCCTCTTCTCCTTTGATTTGCGTCGGGTCACTTACTCGAGTTTTTTCTACCACGTTCTGCCTATTTGTTCATAAAATGGCGCATAACCGCATAAGACTAGACATGAAATCCTTTATATTTCATCTTGGAGCCACGTTGCGCAGCTTGCCATGTCGCACTTCGCATTTCGTTGACTTTAACCTTTTCCTTAACACTTATCTTTTAAAACCTGCGATGTACGCTATGTGATCGGGTCCCACCTGGCATCGCACGTCGTACTTCAGAGATTTTATCGCTTACCTCCCGCGCCTATCCTTTGAAACTTGCGATTTGCGGTTTTCGATTTAATCTTCGTCGTCTATCTCTCCACTCTAGTTCTGCGCTTTGATCCCAACCATCCGTTTTTCCCTTTGCGCCTCTTCCAAAACTCTTAAGTGTTTAAGGGAAATGTGCCCTTTCTTCGCCTTTGGGAAATTAGTTTTTTTGCTCAACAGTGTAACCCTCCTGAGCTTATCCAGTGTTCTGCCGCGCTGGTCCCTCCTGACCTTGAGAATGAGCCCGACTCGACCATGTTCGGCATGCAATGTTTTGACCATGCCCATCGGTCTAGCTCTTGAACTGTTATGTACATGAATGAGCATGAACTGAACCACCTTCACATCTCATCATGTAATGTTAATGTAGCAATATATAAATCAAAATTATTTTATGACACACAAAATTTTACATTTTCTATCATATATTTTTTTTTGGTGTTTTAAAAAATATTTCAAAGGTAAATGCAAATGAGCCACAACAACATGCATGCAACAAGTTCCTTTGGTGGATTCTTGATTGAAATTTTTTACATAACATATAGAAACAATATTTCATGAAAGATTTTGCACTTTTTAATATGGCATAAGAGAAACCCTAATTTCATAAAATTGCATGCAAAATGGAAGAAAATTGTCAATAAACTTACACCATTTAATCAAGAGTCACTTCGGCAATCCAAATATAATCTCTTCATGCAAAAATATCCCTCTCAAGAAAATTCACTCCATCATTCATCCATAGGGAAGAAGAGAAAAGGAGAAGAAGAGTAACGTGCAATCACTAAATAGAGAAAACAAGGGTATGTGAGATGATGAACAAGTGAACATGATTTCCCTCTATTTATATGAGGGCAATCGAGACACTATTCACCAATTCACAACAAAAAGTCCCAATAGTTTGTTTGGAGTGTTCAACTAGGCTTAAAGGCCACAAGTTGACCTTAATAGCTTTATAAAATGATAAAACATAAGAAATACATCATAAATCCTCCACAGTTGTTGGAGGAAAGTGTTAGTTTGTGTAGGTCGGGCATGTGTTCTATTCTTAGGTGGTGTCTATGAGGCTAGAAATATAGACGAATTAATTATACCCAATAATCATAATTTTTTTTTTTGTAAGGAAAATTGTCTTAGTTAGAATTAATTAGTGAGTTTAATTATTTTCCCAAGTCTAACTTAGAAAAAGTGTTTAATTAATCAGGATTAATTGAGACAAATCGATTTTCCTCTAGTGACGTCTAGAAAAGTCATTTGATGGGGTCAAGATGATTTTAGCCATGGATTGAGATTATATCATGGTTTTTTATTCATCAATGAGAGATTATAAGAGGAGATCAATGGGCATGTGGAGAAAAAATTTGTGTGACAGATTTGCAGTGATAGCAAGGGCACAGAGACAACGTGGACATTAGAGGAAATTTCAGTCTAAGAGTGGCCTCCTGAGTAAAATCACGAAATTAATAAAAAAATGTCATGTAGACAAATTCTTAATATTTCTTTACTTCTATCTATGTTCCACAATATTTATTAGCACTAGCACAAGGTTTAATAGAATTATTTAATATACTATTTCTAATCTTTTACTTTTAATATATAAATGTGTGATATATGCATATATATTATATTTTATTATTATTAATTTTTTAATAACGTTGTCTATTGAGGTCACAATTTCACCAAGATTATATGTTTTGGAGTAGTCAAGTGTGAATTTTTGGGAAGTTTTCCAGTTTATTTTCCGATCTAATTTGTTAAGAATTTGACAAAGATTCATTGAAATCACAAGTTTGATAGTGAACTCTTCACAATCAAAGTGCCCCATGGGGTTTTTAGGGTGTTGAATCCATATATGCAGTCAAAAAACTTGTTTAAACAACACAAAACTAGATTTGGCCAAAAAAAATTCGTTAGATTCCAGCTAAAATCTGTTAGAAACTTTAAAAAGTGGCACTTAAAGACTACATCTATTTTAGCCGAAATCATGTAATTTGTCCTTTATGGAATACATTTTTTAACTATTTAACTATATATTTATATTTTTGGTCCTTAATTTGTTCTTTATGGAATATGTTTTTTTAACTATTTAAGTATTTTATATTTTTAGCGAGTAATTTGAATAAGTTTTTCAACTATTTAACTATATTTTATTTAACTCTATTTAACTATTTAAATATTTTATAGTTAAGATTTTTGTGTGTTTTTTGGGGCATGGTTATTAATTTCAAATGGGCCACTGTTCACTAAATATCAAGATTTACATTGCATTAATAACTTTTTCGATATTCTAATCCAAATATATATTATATATATATATATATATATATATATATATATATATATATATATGGCGTAGTCTAACTTTATGACGAAATATACTTTTTCAGGAATCTGTAAAATAATTTCAAGAAAGAATGTGATTTTTTGTTGTTTAGAATGGAATTTTGAATGTATAAATGGATTCAACACCAAAAACCCTTCACTCCAATTATGCATTAAATAACTTAAACTCAATTTTTTAAAAATCTTTATCGAATTTTGATTAAAATTAACTAGAAAGCATGTCGTGAAAAATGTTATTTCGTCTATAAGCTAAGTTAGACTATATATATATATACACACACACACACACACACACACACACATATGAGTAATTTTATTAGTAATTATGTGCTCGGTCGCAACAAATACATGAGGAGTACAACTTTCAATTTCACAGAAGCTACCTGACCATCACACTATCTCAAAGTTGGACTCTATCTATCAACCTATTGACATATATCACAATATTGCTTATAGACGAAACATGTTGTTGCATCCTTTAGAAGCAACATCTAAGCTTTACAAAATTAGACGAAAGTATTCTTTACATAATCGAGGCGCAAAAAGAAAACCTCACAAAATTGTAACCCAACACAGAAACACATAGATCATTCAGAGATTGGAGCTAGATTTTTAAGGTCCATATCAGGATTGATAGAGATGTCCATAGGTTGGGCCAAAAGATTTATCTTATTGAGCTTAAGGTATGTAAGAATTCCTCAGAGAGCATCAACTTTGTCTTCCATCTTAGCCAATTGTTGCTTGAGAGCTAAATTGAACTCTTCTTTGTTCCACCTATGAATGAAACAACTTACAAAATTTCACCCATAGGTAATATAATTGTTAAAACACACATGGTGAGCACGATAAATACACAAGACACATAGGAAGATAAACCTTTTATGCACTATTACTCACAATGATACATATTTATCATACATGGAGTGACACTTGGATTCCATATTCCAGGGTCTCTTGGACTTCCTATGTTCATTTGTCCTCTACACCTACCCATAGAGGATTAAGTGTCCAACTTCCCCCCCCCTTAATCCAACGGGGTATGTGTGAGTCCAAGAAGAGAGTTGTAATACAAATGTGCAAAGTATGCATGGCAGCACTTAGGTTGAATCAACTCTCTGAAATGTTGGCATAAAGAGGTGGTTTAAGGATGACCACCAACACTCGAACGCTTATTGTAGTTCCCATAACTCTTCCAAATCTAGCAAGAAGTTGAGGGATTATTCTAGAGGAAGCGTCCCTCATATTTGAAGAGGGAGACTTTCACCCTAGAAGAAGGGAGGTCTACAACCTGTGATGGTTTAAGGATGACCACCAACTCTGGAATGCTTGATGCATTTCCTGGAACTCTTCCAAAACTGGCAAGAAGATGATGTCTTCTACTAGAGGAAGTGCTCTGAATTCTTTGAAGAGGAAGAATATGAAGCTCGCATAGATGGTTTAAGGCTGTCCACCAACCAAATTCATGCTCGTGGGCATCCATGTCTCTAGCTACAACTCTGAATCTGGAATGATAAGTTGTGGCTCAGGCTCGCTTGATCCGTTGTGTCTTTGGCTACAACTCTGAATCTGGAATGAGAGATTATGGCTTAGGCTCACTTGATGTGGCTTTGAAGCTTGTAAATGACCACCATTTCCCCCCCTGTCAGGTACAAGGTGAGATGATGGCAAAAACTCAACTGTAAGTTTGCTCAATATTCTAGACCATAGACAACCTGTGAGCTCCTATCACCTTATGTAAGACATAATCCATTTTCGACAAAGGATAATTATCTTTTAGAGATTCTCGGTTGAAGTTCCTGAAGTCTACTACACAGTCTTATCTCCATTCTTCTTTCTTATAGGGACTAGATTAGAAACCCCGAATATCCGAGAGGGACTATAATTTTCACTTTGGTTTCTTCACTTCTTTTCGGTTGGAGATAACAACAATGTCTTGCTATGTCCGAGCTTGTCTATGTGTTTGAGTCCTTCCTTCAATGGAATCTTATGTTGAATAATGCTTTTGTCATATGTTTTCGTCTTCATACAACAAGGCAAACACATCCATATATTTCTTCAAAATATCAATGTATCTTTCTTTGTAGTTTTTGGGAACACCTTTGAACAATTTCACTATTTTGGGTTCGTGAGTTCCCAAATTACAATCTTCCATCTCTTATTCTTGATGTGTTTTCCTTGAATCAAAAACAACATCATTAGCATCGAATAATCTTTCAAGGGAACCAACCCTTTGGGGAGGACATTATCTTTCAATTGGATAATCTTTTGTTCACCAATTAAGCTTAAGGTTTCTTATTTCTTCTTTCTTTCTTTTTTCTTCCTCTTGGTCTATCTCGGCGTCTTCAAAGTTTCCAATCATGGTCGGAAATGACTTATCTGTTCATCATCGTCAAACACGTGAAAATGTTTCACATTATAAGGGATAGAAGGTATGCCTAATTTCAATCTCATACCTTAACCTTGGATTTATTGAATGTTTGAAGGCGCAGCGCTAAAGAATCCCAATATATTCTCCTCCCTCGGAATATTGAAGATTGAATGCTTCAAAATAGTTTTCTATCGGATCCCACACTTCATTCCTATATGATATCAATCTCGGATGTTTGGTTTGACAATGATTTGTAATCTACCTTATTATCGATTCGAGTCACCAAAAATTGAAATACATTGAACTCCCATCTATTTATCAACTTGAAGGCTTGAGATTAAGGCCTCATACTCACCACATTGTTTGTTGAATAAAATTATAGTTTAAAGAGAAAGGCATGAGGTTACCTTATCGTAAGAATCCAACACTTGTGCCCTCCTTGGAGTATGTACCATCAAAGTAGCACTTCCAAATCTTCCTTGAGTGGAGCTCATTATTTAAAGCTGAAGAGAGTCCCGTGTCTTCAACAAATTCTCCATCTTCATGCAACATGAAACAAGAAAGGTCTTATGTTTCTTGACTATAAATGGTGGAATTTCCGCATCTTTCTTGGAGGTAGTCTTCACGAACCTTTTTTCCCCTGTACAAACTCCTTTCTTCCCCATTAAAAACCGAAATGATAGCATAAGTGAAATATAATTTTAGTACACCTCCCAAATTTTCTCCCCAACATCTTACGGAGCATTCCAAACTTGGTTGGGATGTCGCAACCACTACATCCATGACTATTCTCTCTGGGATTTGTGCCAATGAAAGCTACATATTTAACTAACCCAACACATTTCACCCTTTTGGAATCAAATGAATATAGATCTCTATAAGGTTTGGTAATCTACAAGTTAAGTTCCTTCATACGACAATGGCATTAGATTATGGGATACTCTTGAGTCTAGCATGCAATTATGTAGAGTATAATCATGAAGCAATAGAGAAATATGGAAGGGTGGGGCGAGGGATCTATTTCTTCTACATGAGGACTAAAGGTGACCGGCTTTTCTTCTTGTAAGTTCATTGTGTCACTTATGTCTTTCACGTGAGATTAATAATTTTTGAATTTTCTTTGTTGTAAGTGGTATTTTGGCTAATTATAGACGTAAAATTATGACCTTCTCCAACTCTTTTGTCAAATTGAAAGCATGAGTTTTCTTAATGTTATTTTCAGGTTCTCTCCTCACTCTTTGTAGAATTTGCTTGTTCTGCACAGAACAACTCTCTCCAAGATATTAGTGTCAATTGATTTGTTTGGGAAGATTCACCTGCGCACATTTGTTATATTAAGTGAATTTATAGGTTTTTCTTATTATGACTGTTTGTAGGGTCATTTTGTAGTGGAGTCACCATTGGATGAGGAATGGAACCTTGTTGTTCACCTTCATTATCCTGCACTCTAGTCTCTTTCTAGACCTCAAATCATATTTTTATATATAAGCTTGCATGAAATCGTGAATTGCCTACAATATTCATCCATTTCATCTTGATCAAAAGAAACTTCAGATATCTCTCGCAATCTTCCTCTTCATTCTATTCTAGTGCATACATAGCAGATACTTGATCCTCGGCCTCCCTTTGGTCATCTTCTGCTTGAGTGCTTCTATATACAATGGAGCTTGAACTTGGTCTTGATGTCTTCTTTCCATTTGCAAGATTTGGGGATGTCTTCTAAATTGAGGGTTAAACCCCTCGGTTTTGTTGTACTTGTCTTTGGGAGTTTTTAATTTCCATTTCCATATTAGCTAGCTTATTTGTGTATTTTTTATCACCTTTGTCATATCTTCAATTCTTAGATGTTGTGATGATTCTTCTTTTGCCTTCCCCTTCTTGGCTATTTACCTTTCGCCTTTTTTGTAGTCTTATTAGCTTCAATATCTAAAGCATATGTCCGCTCAAGAGTAGGCTCTCTATCTCTTAATGTAAAGCTAAAATCGCTTCAAAAGCCCCAACAAAAACAACCTTTTATCCTACATGCGGGGGCTTCATCTCTATAAGTAAACTATTGTACAATTTGTTGAATATTTTTACAAACTCAAAAATGTTTTCATTATGATTTCTTTTAATTACCTTAAACTTTGTCAATGAGTAACCATTATCTCTCTTTGTCCCCATCTCTGAGTGAATTGAATTTCTAACTCTTCCTAGTCATTTATGGAATCATTTGGTAAAACTTTGAACCATTTCCTAGCCTCTCCACTTAGAGAGCACAAATAGTCTCATCACAACATCAAGATGTTCTAAATTTAAATTCTCGCAAAAGTGCAAAACAAGGGTAAATGTTGTTCTCATTACTTCATCTTCTCCAATTAAACGAGGAAGTAATTTGAGGTATTCTTGAGGCATGACATTCATTGGTTTTGGAAGATTTAGTGGTGCATATCTATCCATTAAGAAAGTTGGTTTGCCATATTAACAACTTGGTTAACTTCTCCTTGGGTGGTTGGTTGATGAACCTGCGTGAAAGTGAATGAAGGAGGAGGCAAAAATAATAGGGGGTGGGGATGGACGAGTAGAAGACGGAGAAACTATATTTGGTTGATCTTGAGTGGAGGTAAAAGAAACGACTCGAAAGAATGTTCTTTTAACTAAGGTTCTTGAAAATAAATGGGTGTGGAAGGAGTATCTTGTTCGAAGAAAGGGAATTCCTTGGAAATATATTCAAACAAAGGGTTATGAGAACCTCTTCCAGGAGCACACAATGATCGGTATTGAAGGAGTTTCGGGTTTCGAGCCTTTTAGAAACCAATCTTTATGAATCGGCAAAGGGGACTATGCTATGAGGTATCTAACCTCATGTGAGACCTTTGAAACCCATAATTTTGAAAATAACAAACACAACCGAATATTTCCTCCTTTGAACAACTAGAGGAAATAATGTGAAAAACCGGGAAAATAAACATCGTTTCTTTGTCCCCAAACCTTAAAATGTTTTATCTCAAGAAACAATCCCTTGGTTGTGGTAAGGAATCAATTCTTAAGACATTTTGTAAATGTATGTCACAATTATAATATCAAATGGCCTCGCTTAACACCTTTGGAATCTAATTATTTAATACACTCAATAATCGATATAATGAAAGCCATCACAATGCCATAAAATGTTGATATCCAAATGAAATGAAAAGAAGAATTGTAAAGGAAACTTGAGGTGATATCCGAGAAAAAAAATCTATCACTTTTAAGTGCCCCATGGGTTTTTAGCGTGTTGAATCTATATATGAGAAAACTAGTTTAAACAACACAAATCTAGATTTGGCCAAAAAATTGTTGGATTCTAGCTAAAATCTGTTAGAAACTTTAAAAAGTGGCACTTAAAGACTACATATTTTTTAGCCGAAATCATGTAATTTGTCCTTTTTGGAATACATTTTTTTAACTATTTAACTATATATTTATATTTTTGGTCCTTAATTTGTTCTTTATGGAATATGTTTTTTTAAAACTATATAACTATTTTATATTTTTAGCGAGTAATTTGAATAAGTTTTTCAACTATTTAACTATTTTTTGTTTAACTCTATTTAAATATTTAAATATTTTATAGTTAAGTTTTTTGTGTGTTTTTTGGGGCATGGTTATTGATTTCAAATGGGCCAATGTTCACTAATATCAAGATTTACATTGCATTAATAAATTTTTCGATATTCTAATCCACACACACACACACACACACACACACACACACACATATATGATGTAGTGTAACTTATAGATGAAATATACTTTTTCACCGGAATCCTGTGAAATAATTTCAAGAAAGAATGTGATTTTTTGTTGTTTAGAATGGAATTTTGAATGTATAAATGGTTTCAACACCCTGAAAAAACCCTTGGGGCACTCCAATTATGCAGATTAAATAACTTGAACTCAAGTTTTTAAAAATCTTTGTCGAATTTTGATTAAAATTAACTAGAAAGCATGTCGTGAAAAATGTCATTTCGTCTATAAGTTAAGTTAGACTATATATATATATATATATATATATATATATATATATATATATATATATATATATATATATATATATATATATATATATATATATATATATATATATATATATATATATATATATATATATATATATGAGTAATTTTATTAGTAATTATGCGCTGTAACAAATACATGAGGAGTACAACTTTCAGAAGCTACGACCATGACACTATCTCAAAGTTGGACTCTATCTGTCAACCTATTGACATATATCACAATATTGCTTATATAAGTAACACGTTGTTGCATCCTTTAAGCAACATATAAGCTTTACAAAATTAGACGAAAGTATTCTTTACATAATCGAGGCGCAAAAAGAAAACCTCACAAAATTGTAACCCAACACAAAAACACATAGATAATTAGGAGCTAGATTTTTAAGGTCCATATCGATTGATAGAGTTGGTCCAAAAGATTTATCTTATTGAGCTTAATGTAAGAATTCCTAAGAGAGCATCAACTTTGTCTTCCTTCTTGGCCAATTGTTGCTTGAGAGCTAAATTGAACTCTTCTTGTTCCACCTATGAATGAAACAACTTCCAAAATTTCACCCATAGGTAATATAATTGTTAAAACACACATGGTGAGCACGGTAAATACACAAGACACATAGAAAGATAAACCTTTGATGCAATATTACTCACAATGATACATATTTATCATACATGGAGTGACCCTTGGATTCCATATTCCGGGGTCTCTTGGACTTCCTATGTTCGTTTGTCCTCTACACCTACCCATAAAGGATTAAGTGTCCAACTTTCCCCCCTTAATACAAAGGTATGTGTGAGTCCAAGAAGAGAGTTGTAATACAAATGTGCAAAGTATGCATGGTAGCACTTGAATCGCTGAAATGTTGGCATAAAGAGGTAGTTTAAAGATGACCACCAACACTGGAATGCTTGCAGTTCCGGAACTCTTCCAAATATGGCAAGAAGGAGGGCTTGCTAGAGGAAGTGTCCATGATATTTGAAGAGGGATACCTTCACCCTAGAAGAAGGGAGGTCTACAACCCGTGATGGTTTAAGGATGACCACCAACTCGGAATGCTTGATGCATTTCTGGAACTCTTCCAAAACTAGCAAGAAGTGAAGTCTTCTAGAGGAAGTGCTCGAATTCTTTGAATAGGAAGAATATGAACCTCACATAGATGGTTTAAGGTGTCAAGCAACCAAAGGCATGCTCGCGGGCATCCATGTCTCGGCTACAACTCCGAATCTGGAACGATAAGTTGTGGCTCGGCTCGCTTGATTGTGTCTCTGCTACAACTCTAAATGGAATGAGAGATTGTGGCTCAAGCTCACTTGATGTGGCTTTGAAGCTTGTAAATGACCACCATTCCCCCCATCGGTACAAGGTGAGATGATGGCGAAAAATTAACCGTAAGTTTGCTCAATATTCTAGACCATAGACAACCTGTGAGCTCCTATCACCTTATGTAAGACATAATCCATTTTCGACAAAGGATAATTATCTTTTAGAGATTCTCGGTTGAAGTTCCTGAAGTCTACACACAGTCTTATCTCTCCATTCTTCTTTCTTATAGGGACTAGATTAGAAACCCAGTCTGAATATCTGAGAGGGACTATAATTTTCGCCTGCAACAGTTTCTTCACTTCTTTTCGGTTGGAGATAACAACAATGTCTTGCTATGTCTGAGCTTCTGTCTATGTGGTTTGAGTCCTTCCTTCAATGGAATCTTATGTTGAATAATGCTTTTGTCATATGTTTTCAGGTCTTCATACGACCAGGCAAACACATCCATATATTTCTTCAAAATATCAATGTATCTTTCTTTGTAGTTTTTGGGAACACCTTTGAACAATTTCACTATTTTGGGTTCCAGCTGAGTTCCCAAATTACAATATTCCATCTCTTATTCTTGATGTGTTTTCCTTGAATCAAAAACAACATCATTAGCATCGAATAATCTTTCAAGGGGAACCAACCCTTTGGGGAGGACATTATCTTTCAATTGGATAATCTTTTGTTCACCAATTAACTGCTTAAGGTTTCTTATTTCTTCTTTCTGCTCTGTTTTTTCTTCCTCTTGGTCTATCTCAGCGTCTTCAAAGTTTCCAATCATGGTCAGGAAATGACTTATCTGTTCATCATCGTCAAACACGTGAAAATGTTTCACATTATAAGGGATAGAAGGTCTATGCCTAATTTCAATCTCATACCTTAACCTTGGATTTATTGGATGTTTGAAGGCGCAGGCTGCAACTACTAAAGAATCAGCCAATATATTCTCCTCCCTCGGAATATACTGAAGATTGAATGCTTCAAAATAGTTTTCTATCGGATCCCACACTTCATTCCTATATGATATCAATCTCGGATGTTTGGTTTGACAATGATTTGTAATCTACCTTATTATCAATTCAGAGTCACCAAAAATTGAAATACATTGAACTCCCATCTATTTATCAACTTGAAGGCTTGAGATTAAGGCCTCATACTCAGCCACATTGTTTGTTGAATAAAATTATAGTTTAAAAGAGAAAGGCATGAGGTTACCTTCTGCTGATATCAGTAAGAATCCAACACTTGTGCCCTCCTTGGAGTATGTACCATCAAAGTAGCACTTCCAAATCTTCCTTGAGTGGAGCTCATTATTTAAAACTGCTGAAGAGAGCTGCTTCCCCGTGTCTTCAACAAATTCTCCATCTTCATGCAACATGAAACAAGAAAGGTCTTATGTTTCTTGACTATAAATGGTGGAATTTCCTGCATCTTTCTTGGAGGTAGTCTTCACGAACCTTTTTTCCCTGTACAAACTCCTTTCTTCCCCATTAAAAACCGAAATGATAGCATAAGTGAAATATAATTTTAGTACACCTCCCAAATTTTCTCCCCAACATCTTGACAGGAGCATTCCAAACTTGGTTGGGATGTCAGCAACCACTACATCCATGACTATTCTCTCTGCTGGGATTTGTGCCAATGAAACTGCTACATATTTAACTAACCCAACACATTTCACCCTTTTGGAATCAAATGAATATAGATCTCTATAAGGTTTGGTAATCTACAAGTTAAGTTCCTTCATAACAGACAATGGCATTAGATTATGGGATACTCTTGAGTCTAGCATGCAATTATGTAGAGTATAATCATGAAGCAATAGAGAAATATGGAAGGGTGGGGCAGAGGGATCTATTTCTTCTACATGAGGACTAAAGGTGACCACTGGCTTTTCTTCTTGTAAGTTCATTGTGTCACTTATGTCTTTCACCTGCGTGAGATTAATAATTTTTGAATTTTCTTTGTTGTAAGCTGGTATTTTGGCTAATTATAGAAGACGTAACTGAATTATGACCTTCTCCAACTCTTTTGTCAAATTGAAAGCATGAGTTTTCTTAATGTTATTTTCAGGTTCTTCTTCACTCTTTGTAGAATTTGCTGCTTGTTCGGGTACAGGAACAACTCTCTCCAAGATATTAGTGTCAATTGATTTGTTCTGGGAAGATTCACCCTGCTGCACATTTTTTATATTAAGTGAATTATAGGTTTTTTCTTATTACTGACCTGTTTCGTAGGGTCATTTTGTAGTGGAGTCACCATTGGATGAGGAATGGAACCTTGTTGTTCACCTTCATTATCCTGCACTCTAGGTCTCTTTCTAGACCTCAAATCATATTTTTTATATAACTAAGCTTGCATGAAATCTGTGAATTGCCTACAATATTCATCCATTTCATCTTGATCAAAAGAAACTTCAGCTTCAGCATATTCTCCCTCGCAATCTTCCTCTTCATTCTCTTCTAGTGCATACATAGCAGATACTTGATCCTCAGCCTCCCTTTGGTCATCTTTTGCTGGCTCGCTGGGTGCTGCTTCTACATACAATGGAGCTTGAACTTGGTCTTGATGTCTTCTTTCCATTTGCAAGATTTGCAGGGGATGTCTTCTAAATTGAGGGTTAAACCCCCCTCGGTTTTGTTGTACTTGTCTTTGGGAGTTTTTAATTTCCATTTCCATATTAGCTAGCTTATTTGTCAGATTTTTTATCACCTTTGTCATATCTTCAATTCTTAGATGTTGTGATGATTCTTCTTTTGCCTTCCCCTTCTCTTGGACTGGCTATTTACCTTTCGCCTTTCCAGCTGTAGTCTTATTAGCTTCAATATCTAAAGCATATGTCTGTATCTGCTCAAGAGTAGGGGCTCTTCTCTCTCTTAATGTAAAGCTAAAATCAGCTTCAAAAGCCCCAACAAAAACAACCTTTTATCCTACATGCGGGGGGCTTCATCTCTATAAGTAAACTATTGTACAATTTGTTGAATATTTTTACAAACTCAAAAATGTTTTCATTATGATTTCTTTTAATTACCTTAAACTTTGTCAATGAGTAACCATTATCTCTCTTTTGTCCCCATCTCTGAGTGAATTGAATTTCTAACTCTTCCTAGTCATTTATGGAATCATTTGGTAAAACTTTGAACCATTTCCTAGCCTCTCCACTTAGAGACTGCACAAATAGTCTCATCACAACATCAAGATGTTCTAAATTTAAATTCTCAGCAAAAGTGAAAAACAAGGGTAAATGTTGTTCTGCAGCTACTTCATCTTCTCCAATTAAACGAGGAAGTAATTTGAGGTATTCTTGAGGCATGACATTCATTGGTTTTGGAAGATTTAGTGGTGCATATCTATCCATTAAGAAAGTTGGTGCTGCCATATTAACAACTTGGTTAACTGCTCCTTGGGTGGTTGAGGTTGATGAACCTGCTGTGAAAGTGAATGAAGGTGGAGGCAAAAATAATAGGGGGGGTGGGCTGATGGACAGTAGAAGACGGACCAGAAACTATATTTGGTTGATCTTGAGTGGAGGTAAAAGAAACAAACTCGAAAGAATGTTCTTTTAACTAAGGTTCTTGAAAATAAATGGGTGTGGAAGGAGTATCTTGTTCGAAGAAAGGGAATTCCTTGGAAATATATTCAAACAAAGGGTTATGAGAACCTCTTCCAGGAGCACACAATGCAGGATCAGGTATTGAAGGAGTTTCGGGTTTCTGAGCCTTTTTAGAAACCAATCTTTATGAATCTGGCAAAGCAGGGACTATCTGCTATGAGGTATCTAACCTCATGTGAGACCTTTTGAAACCCATAATTTTGAAAATAACAAACACAACCGAATATTTCCTCCTCACTGAACAACTAGAGGAAATAATGTGAAAAACCCAGGGAAAATAAACATCGTTTCTTTGTCCCCGGAAACGACGCCAGAAAATGTTTTATCTCAAGAAACAATCCCTTGGTTGTGGTAAGGAATCAATTCTTAAGACATTTTGTAAATGTATGTCACAATTATAATATCAAATGGCCTCTGCTCAACACCTTTGGAATCTAATTATTTAATACACTCAATAATCTGATATAATGAAAGCCATCACAATGCCATAAAATGTTGATATCCAAATGAAATGAAAAGAAGAATTGTAAAGGAAACTTGAGGTGATATGCTGAGAAAAAAAATCTATCACTTTTAAATTACCCCATGGGTTTTGAGTGTGTTGAATCTATATATGCAGTCAGAAAACTAGTTTAAACAACACAAATCTAGATTTGGCCAAAAAAAAATTCGTTGGATTCTAGCTAAAATCTGTTAGAAACTTTAAAAAGTGGCACTTAAAGACTACATATTTTTTAGCCGAAATCATGTAATTTGTCCTTTTTGGAATACATTTTTTTAACTATTTAACTATATATTTATATTTTTGAGTTACTTAATTTGTTCTTTATGGGCTATGTTTTTTAAAACTATATAACTATTTTATATTTTTGAGTAATTTGAATAAGTTTTTCAACTATTTAACTATTTTTTGTTTAACTCTATTTAAATATTTAAATATTTTATAGTTAAGTTTTTTGTGTGTTTTTTGGGGCATGGTTATTGATTTCAAATGGGCCAATGTTCACTAATATCAAGATTTACATTGCATTAATAAATTTTTCGATATTCTAATCCACACACACACACACACACACACACACACACACACACACATATATATGGTGTAGTGTAAAAAACATAAATTGAAATATCTTTTCTTGAGATCTGTGAAATAATTTCAAGAAAGAATGTGATTTTTGTTGTTTAGAGATACAGATTTTGATGTATAAATGGTTTTAACACCTGAAAAAACCTTGAGGCCTCCTTGGTCTAAGATTAATAGCTTGAACTCAAGTTTTAAAAATCTTTGTCGAATTTGATTAAAATTAACTAGAAAGCATGTAAATTGAAAAATGTCATTTCGTACATAAGTTAAGTTAGACTATATATATATATATATATATATATATATATATATATATATATATATATATATATATATATATATATATATATATATATATATATATATATATATATATATATATATATATATATATGAGTAATTTTATTAGTAATTATGCGCTCGGTCGCAACAAATACATGAGGAGTACAACTTTCAATTTCACAGAAGCTACCTGACCATGACACTATCTCAAAGTTGGACTCTATCTATCAACCTATTGACATATATCACAATATTGCTTATAGAAGTAACACGTTGTTGCATCCTTTAGCAGCAACATATAAGCTTTACAAAATTAGACGAAAGTATTCTTTACATAATCGAGGCGCAAAAAGAAAACCTCACAAAATTGTAACCCAACACAAAAACACATAGATAATTCAGAGACTGGAGCTAGATTTTTAAGGTCCATATCAGGATTGATAGAGTTGGTCCAAAAGATTTATCTTATTGAGCTTAAGGTATGTAAGAATTCCTCAGAGAGCATCAACTTTGTCTTCCTTCTTGGCCAATTGTTGCTTGAGAGCTAAATTGAACTCTTCTTGTTCCACCTATGAATGAAACAACTTCCAAAATTTCACCCATAGGTAATATAATTGTTAAAACACACATGGTGAGCACGGTAAATACACAAGACACATAGAAAGATAAACCTTTGATGCAATATTACTCACAATGATACATATTTATCATACATGGAGTGACCCTTGGATTCCATATTCCAGGGTCTCTTGGACTTCCTATGTTCGTTTGTCCTCTACACCTACCCATAAAGGATTAAGTGTCCAACTTTCCCCCCCTTAATCCAAAGGGGTATGTGTGATTCCAAGAAGAGAGTTGTAATACAAATGTGCAAAGTATGCATGGCAGCACTTAGGCTGAATCAGCGCTCTGAAATGTTGGCATAAAGAGGTAGTTTAAAGATGACCACCAACACTGGAATGCTTATTGCAGTTCCCGGAACTCTTCCAAATATGGCAAGAAGCTGAGGGCTTCTGCTAGAGGAAGTGTCCATGATATTTGAAGAGGGATACCTTCACCCTAGAACAAGGGAGGTCTACAACCTGTGATGGTTTAAGGATGACCACCAACTCTGGAATGCTTGATGCATTTCCTGGAACTCTTCCAAAACTAGCAAGAAGCTGAAGTCTTCTGCTAGAGGAAGTGCTCTGAATTCTTTGAATAGGAAGAATATGAACCTCACATAGATGGTTTAAGGCTGTCAAGCAACCAAAGGCATGCTCGCGGGCATCCATGTCTCTGGCTACAACTCTGAATCTGGAACGATAAGTTGTGGCTCAGGCTCGCTTGATCTGCTGTGTCTCTGGCTACAACTCTAAATCTGGAATGAGAGATTGTGGCTCAAGCTCACTTGATGTGGCTTTGAAGCTTGTAAATGACCACCATTTCCCCCCCATCAGGTACAAGGTGAGATGATGGCGAAAAATTAACTGTAATTTTTCTCAATATTCCAGACCATAGACAAACTGTGAGCTCCTGTCACCTTATGTAGGACATAATCCATTTTCGGAAAAGGATAATTATCTTTTAGAGATTCTCGGTTGAAGTTCCTGAAGTCTACACACAGTCTTATCTCTCCATTCTTCTTTCTTACAAGGAACAGATTAGAAACCCAGTCTAAATATATGAGAGGGACTATAATTTTCACCTGCAACAATTTCTTCACTTCTTTTCGATTGGAGATAACAAAAATGGCTTGCTCTGTCTGAGCTTCTGTCTATGTGGTTTGAGTCCTTCCTTCAATGGAATCTTATGCTGAATAATGCTTTTGTCATATGTTTTCAGGTCTTCATATGACCAGGCAAACACATCCATATATTTCTTCAAAATATCAATGTATCTTTCTTTGTAGTTTTTGGGAACACCTTTGAACAATTTCACTATTTTGGGTTCCTGCTGAGTTCCCAAATTACAATCTTCCATCTCTTATTCTTGATGTGTTTTCCTTGAATCAACAACAACATCATTAGCATCGAATAATCTTTCAAGGGGAACCAACCCTTTGGGGAGGACATTATCTTTCAATTGGATAATCTTTTGTTCACCTATTAACTCCTTAAGGTTTCTTATTTCTTCTTTCTGCTCTGTTTTTTCTTCCTCTTGGTCTATATCAGCGTTTTAAAAGTTTCCAATCATGGTCAAGAAATGAATTATCTATTCACCATCATCAAACACATGCAAATGTTTCACATTATCAGGGATACAAGGTCTATGCCTAATTTCAATCTCATACCTTAACCTTGGATTTATTGGAGGTTTGAAGGTGCTGGCTACAACTGCTAAAGAATCAGCCAATATATTCTCCTCCCTCGGAATATACTGAAGATTGAATGCTTCAAAATAGTTTTCTATCAGATCCCACACTTCATTCCTATATGATCTCAATCTCGGATGCTTGGTTTGACAATGATTTTTAATCTACCTTATTATCAATTCAGAGTCACCAAAAATTGAAATACATTGAACTCCCATCTGTTTATCAACTTGAAGGCTTGAGATTAAGGCCTCATACTCATCCACATTGTTTGTTGAATAAAATTATATTTTAAAAGAGAAAGGCATGAGGTTACCTTCTGGTGATATCAGTAAGAATCCAACACCTGTGCCCTCCTTGGAGTATGTACCATCAAAGTAGCACATCCAAATCTTCCTCGAGTGTATCTCATTATTTAAAACTACTGAAGAGAGCTGCTTCCCCATGTCTTCAACAAATTCTCCATCTTCATGCAGCATGAAACAAGAAAGGTCTTATGTTTCTTGACTATAAATGGTGGAATTTCCTGCATCTTTCTTGGAGGTAGTCTTCACAAACCTTGTTTCCCTGTAAAAACTCCTTTCTTCCCCATTAAAAACTAGAATGATAGCATAAGTGAAATCTAATTTTAGTACACCTCCCAACTTTTCTCCCCAAGATCTTGACAGGAGCATTCAAACCTTGGTTGGGATGTCAGCAACCACTACATCCATGAATATTCTCTCTGCTGGGATTTGTGCCAATGAAACTGCTATATCTTTAACTAACCCAACACATTTCACCCTTTTGGAATCAAATGAATATAGATCCCTATAAGGTTTGGTAATCTACAAGTTAATTTCCTTCATAACATATAATGGCATACTCCTAAGTCCAGCATGCAATTATGTAAAGTATAATGATGAAGCAACAGAGAAATATCGAAGGGTGGAGCAGAGGGATCTATTTCTTCTACATGAGGACTAAAGGTGACCACTGGCTTTTCTTCTTGTAAGTTCAATGTGTCACTTATATCTTTCACGTGTGTGAGATTAATAAATTCTGAATTTTCTTTGTTGTAAGCTGGTATTTTGGCTAATTCTAGAAGAGGTACATGAATTATAACCTTCTCCAACTCTTTTGTCAAATTGAAAGCATGAGTTTTCTTAATGTTATTTTCAGGTTCTTCTTCACTCTTTGTAGAATTTGCTGCTTGTTCGGGTATAGGAACAACTCTCTCCAAGATATTAGTGTCAATTGATTTGTTCTGGGAAGTTTCACCCTACTGCACATTTGTTCTATTAAGTGAATTTATAGGTTGTTTCTTATTACTGACCTGTTTCGTAGGGTCATTTTGTAGTGGGGTCGCCATTGGATGAGGAATGGAACCTTGTTGTTCACCTTCATTATACTGCACTCTAGGTCTCTTTCTAGACCTCAAATCATATTTTTTTATGTAACTCAGCTTGCATGAAATCTATGAATTTCCTACAATATTCATCCATTTCATCTTGATCAAAAGAAACTTCAGCTTCAGCATATTTTCCCTCTCAATATTCCTCTTCATCCTCTTCTAGCGCATACATAACAGATACTTGATCCTCAGCCTCCCTTTGGTCATCTTCTGCTAGCTCGCTAGGTGCTGCTTCTATATACAATGGAGCTTGAACTTGGTCTTGATGTCGTCTTTCCCTTTGCAATATTTGGAGGGGATGTCTTCTGAATTGAGGGTTAAACCCCACTCGGTTTTGTTGTACTTGTCTTTGGGAGTTTTTATTTTCCATTTCAATCTTATCTAGCTTTTCATATTTTTTATCACCTTTGTCATATCTTCAATTCTTAGATCTTGTGATGATTCTTCTTTTGCCTTCCCCTTCTCTTGGATTGGCTGTTTACCTTTCGCCTTTCCAGTTGTAGTCATATTAGCTTCAATCTCTAAATCTTATGTATGTATCTGCTCAAGAGTAGGGGCTCTTCTCTTTCTTAATGTAAAGTGAAAATCAGCTTCAAAAGCCCCAGCGAAAACTACCTTTGCTCCTACAAGGGGGGGCTTCATCTCTATAGGTAAACTATTGTACAATTTGTTGAATATTTTTACAAACTCAAAAATGTTTTCATTATGCTTTCTTTTAATTGCATTAAACTCTGTCAATGAGTAACCATGATCTCTCTTCTGTCCGCATCTCTGAGTGAATTGAGTTTCTAACTCTTCCCGGTCATTTATGGAATCATTTGGTAAAACTTTGAACCATTTCCTAGCCTCTCCACTTAGAGACTGCACAAATAGTCTCATCACAACATCAAGATGTTCTACATTTAAATTCTCAGCAAAAGTGAAAAACAAGGGTAAATGTTGCTCTGCAGTTACTTCATATTCTCCAGTTAAATGAGGAAGTAATTTGAGGTATTCTTGAGACATGGCATTCATTGGTTTTGGAATATTTAGTGGTGCATATCTATCCATAAGAAAGTTGGTGCTGCCATATTAACAAATTGGTTAACTGCTCCTTGGGTGGTTGAGGTTGATGAAGCTGTTGTGAAAGTGAATGAAGGTGGAGGAAAAACTGATAGGGGGGTGGGCTGATGGACAATAGAAGATGGACCAGAAACTATATTTGGTTGATCTTGAGTGGAGGTAAAAGAAACATACTCAAAAGAATGTTCTTTTAACTGAGGTTCTTGAAAATAAATGGGTGTGGAAGGAGTATCCTGTTCCAATAAAGGGATTTCCTTGGAAATATATTCAAACAAAGGGTTATGAGAACCTCTTCCAGGAGCACGCAATGCAGGATCAGGTATTGAAGGAGTTTCAGGTTTCTGAGCCTTTTTAGAAACCAATATTTCTAAATCTGGAAAAGCAGGGACTATCTGCTATGAGGTATCTAACCTCATGTGAGGCCTTTTGAAACCCAAAATTTTGAAAATAACAAACACAACCGAATAGTTACTCCTCACTGAACAACTAGAGGAAATAATGTGAAAAACCCAGGGAAAATAAACATCGTTTCTTCGTCCCCGGAAACGACGCCAGGAATTTTTTTATCTCAAGAAACAATCCCTTGGTTGTGGTAATGAATTAATGCTTAAGACATTTTGTAAATGTATGTCACAATTATAATATCAAATGGCCTTTGCTTAACACCTTTGGAATCTAATTATTTAATACACTCAATAATCTGATATAATGAAAGCCTTCACAATGCCATAAACTATTGATATCCGAATGAAATGAAACGAAGAATTGTAAAGGAAAATTGAAGTGATATGTTGAGAAACAAAATCTATCACTTTTAAGTTTCAGAGGAAATTCATGGAGAGAGAGGAAAATCAAAATAATATGCTACAAACGCAGAATCTATTACTTTAAAGTTTCATCAGGATTTTGTGAAGAAAGAAGAGATGAGGTGAAGGAGTGCAAATTAAGGTTGTTTAACTCTTACTCACATATTTAATTAAGATACCGTCTGTTACATTACTTCACTTCATTCAAAGAGGAAGAAACATAGAGCGAAACGGGAAAGACATATCAACATCAACAGTTTCAGGAAACTTCATCTTCTTTCATTTATTTCTTAGAAAATTCAGTACCAAATTAACAATCCTCCAGAGGTCCTAAAAATCGGAACCTATTTTCTTTATTTCTATCTACTTAAATACATCACAGTGGTTCGTAACTCCTGAACTTCTTGAAACTATTTGACTACCTAAACTGTTAATATTACTTCTGCAATCATACTTGGGAAAACAAATTAAAACTGGAAATATTGTTCATTTTGTTGAATCTAATGTTGCTGATGCGTCTTCCCGAAGTGCCAAGTTGTCCTTTCTGTTTATAATGCAGCGGCTACACTGCTTTGTAACAACGCCTCAGTGCCCGACTTAACTCAGCTATCATGCTCCCAATAGGGCCTCTAAACGCTCTTATGCCCGACTTTGCCTATGCCCCTATGCTTTAATTGCTGCCAATCTTATCACCTACTACTTGACTCTGTCTCTTCTCCTTTGATCTGCGTCTGGTCACTTACCCGAGTTTTTCTATCGCGTTCTGCCTATTTATTCATAAAATGGCACATAATCGCATAAGACTAGACTTTAAATCCTTTATATTTCATCTTGGAGCCACGTTGCGCAACTTGCCATGTCGCACTTCGCATTTCGTTGACTTTAACCTTTTCCTTAACACTTATCTTTTAAAACCTGTGATGTGCGCTATGTGATCGGGTCCCACCTGGCTTCGCACGTCATACTTCAGAGACTTTATCACTTACTTTCCGCGCCTATCCTTTGAAACTTGCGATTTGCGATTTTCGATTTAATCTTCGTCGTCTGTCTCTCCACTCTAGTTCTGCACTTTGATCCCGACCATCCGTTTTCCCTTTGCGCCTCTTCCAAAACTCTTAAGTGTTTAAGGGAAATTTTCCCTTTCTTCGCCTTTGGGAAATTAGTTTGTTTTCTCCATAGTGTAACCCTCCTGAGCTTATCCGATGTTCTGCCGCGCTGGTCCCTATTGACCTTGAGAATGAGCCCAACTCGACCATGTTCAGCATGCAATGTTCTGAACGTGCCCATCGTTCTGGCTCTTGAACTGTTAGCTACATGAATGAGCATGACTCGAAGCACCTTCACATCTCATCATGTAATGTTAATGTAGAAATATATAAATCAAAATTATTTTATGACACACAAAATTTTACATTTTCTATCATATATTTTTTTTGGGTGTTTTAAAAAATATTTCAAAGGTAAATGCAAATGAGCCACAACAGCATGCATGCAGCAAGTTCCTTTGGTGGATTCTTGATTGAATTTTTTTACATAAAATATACAAACAATATTTCATGAAAGATTTTGCACTTTTTAATATGGCACAAGAGAAACCCTAATTTCATAAAATTGCATGCAAAATGGAAGAAAATTGTCAATAAACTTACACCATTTAATCAAGAGTCACTTCGGCAATCCAAATATAATCTCTTCATGCAAAAATATCCCTCTCAAGAAAATTCACTCCATCATTCATCCATAGGGAAGAAGAGAAGAAGAGAAGAAGAGTAATGCGCAATCACTAAATAGAGAAAACAAGAGTATGTGAGATGATGAACAAGTGAACATGATTTCCCTCTATTTATATGAGGGCAATCGAGACACTATTCATCAATTCACAACAAAAAGTCCCACAAGTTTTTTCGGAGTGTTCAACTAGGCTTAAAGGCCACAAGTTGACCTTAATAGCTTTATAAAATGATAAAACATAAGAAATACATCATAAATCCTCCACAGTTGTTGGAGGAAAGTGTTAGTTTGTGTAGGTCGGGCATGTGTTCTAGTCTTAGGTGGTGTCAATGAGGCTAGAAATATAGATGAATTAATAATACCCAATAATCATAATTTTTTTTAAGGAAAATTGTCTTAATTAGAATTAATGAGTTCTATTATTTTCCTAAGTCTAACTTAGAAAAAGTGTTTAATTAATCGGGATTAATTGAGACAAATCGATTTTCCTCTAGTGACTTCTAGTAAAGTCATTTGATGGGGTCAAGATGATTTTATCCATGGATTGAGATTATATCATGGTTTTTGATTCATTAATGAGAGATTATAAGAGGAGATCGATGGGCATGTGGAGAACAAATTTGTGTGACAGATTTGCAGTGATAGCAAGGGCACAATGATAACATGGACATCAGAGGAAATTTCAGTCTAAGAGTGGCCTCCTAAGTAAAAATCACGAAATTAATAAAAAAATGTCATGTGGACAAATTCTTAATATTTCTTTACTTCTATCTATGTTCCACAATATTTATTAGCACTAGCACAAGGTTTAATAGAATTACTTAATATACTATTTCTATTTTTTTACCTTTACTATATATATATATATATATTATTAATTTTTTAATAATGTTGTCTACTGAGGTCACAATTTCACCAGGATTATATGTTTTGGAGTAGTCAAGTGTGAATTTTTGGGAAGTTTTCTAGTTTATTTTCCAATCTAATTTGTTAAGAATTCGACAAAGATTCATTGAAATCACAAGTTTGATAGTGAACTCTTCACAATCGAAGTGCCCCATGGGTTTTTTAGGGTGTTGAATCCATATATACAGTAAAAAAACTAGTTTAAACAACACAAATCTAGATTTGGCCAAAAAAAAAATCGTTGGATTCTAGCTAAAATCTGTTAGAAACTTTAAAAAGTGGCACTTTTTTACTACATATTTTTTAGCCGAAATCATGTAATTTGTCCTTTTTGGAATACATTTTTTAACTATTTAACTATATATTTATATTTTTGGTCCTTAATTTGTTCTTTATGGAATATGTTTTTTTAACTATTTAACTATTTTATATTTTTAGCGAGTAGTTTGAATAAGTTTTTCAACTATTTAACTATTTAAATATTTTATAGTTCAGTTTTTTGTGTGTTTTTTGGGGCATGGTTATTAATTTCAAATGGGCCACTGTTCACTAATGTCAAGATTTACATTGCATTAATAACTTTTTCGATATTCTAATATATATATATATATATATATATATATATATATGGCGTAATCTAACTTATAGAAGAAATATACTTTTTCTCTGGAACCCTGGAAAATAATTTCAAGAAAGAATGTGATTTTTTGTTGTTTAGAATGGAATTTTGAATATAAAAATGGATTCAACACCCTGAAAAAACCCTTGGGGCACTCCAATTATGCAGATTAAATAACTTAAACTCAAGTTTTTAAAAATCTTTGTCGAATTTTGATTAAAATTAACTAGAAAGCATGTCGTGGAAAATGTCATTTCGTCTATAAGTTAAGTTAGACTATATATATATATATATATATATATATATATGAGTAATTTTATTAGTAATTATGTGCTCGGTCGCAACAAATACACGAGGAGTACAACTTTCAATTTCACAGAAGCTACCTGACCTTCACACTATCTCAAAGTTGGACTCTATCTATCAACCTATTGACATATATCACAATATTGCTTATAGAAGAAACACGTTGTTGCATCCTTTAGCAGCAACATCTAAGCTTTACAAAATTAGACGAAAGTATTCTTTACATAATTGAGGCGCAAAAAGAAAACCTCACAAAATTGTAACACAACACAAAAGCACATAGATCATTCAGAGACTGGAGCTAGATTTTTAAGGTCTATATCAGGATCGATAGATATGTCCATAAGTTGGCCCAAAAGATTTATCTTATTGAGCTTAAGGTATGTAAGAATTCCTCAGAGAGCATCAAATTTGTCTTCCATCTTGGCCAATTGTTGCTTGAGAGCTAAATTGAACTCTTCTTGTTCCACCTATGAATGAAACAACTTCCAAAATTTCACCCATAGGTAATATATTGTTAAAACACACATGGTGAGCACGGTAAATACACAATACACATAGAAAGATAAACCTTTGATGCACTATTACTCATAATGATACATATTTATCATACATGGAGTGACCCTTGGATTCCATATTCCAGGGTCTCTTGGACTTCCTATGTTCGTTCGTCCTCTACACCTACCCATAGAGGATTAAGTGTCCAACTTTCCCCCCCTTAATCCAAAGGGGTATGCGTGATTCCAAGAAGAGAGTTGTAATACAAATGTGAAAAGTATGCATGGAAACACTTAGGCTGAATCAACTCTCTGAAATGTTGGCATAAAGAGGTGGTTTAAGGATGACCACCAACGCTGGAACACTTATTGCAGTTCCCGGAAGTCTTCCAAATCTGGCAAGAAGCGGAGGGCTTCCACTAGAGGAGGTGTCCCTCATATTTGAAGAGGGAGACCTTCACCCTAGAAGAAGGGAGGTCTACAATCTGTGATGGTTTAAGGATGGCCTCCAACTCTGGAATGCTTGATGCATTTCCTGGAACTCTTCCAAAATTGGCAAGAAGTTGAAGTCTTCTGCTAGAGGAAGTGCTCTGAATTCTTTGAAGAGGAAGAATATGAACCTCACATAGATGGTTTAAGGCTGTCCACCAACCAAAGGCATGCTCGTGGGCATCCATGTCTTTGGCTACAACTCTGAATCTGGAATGATAAGTTGTGGCTCAGGCTCGCTTGATCTGCTGTGTCTCTGGCTACAACTATGAATCTGGAACGAGAGATTGTGGCGCAGGCTCACTTGATGTGGCTTTGAAGCTTGTAAATGACCACCATTTCCCCCCCTGTCAGGTACAAGGTGAGATGATGGCGAAAACTCAACTATAAGTTTGCTCAATATTCTAGACCAAGTTATGACATGTGACTTAAACATCTTCTTAGATGTTGATGCCCATTGCCAAGAAGCAATCCATCCAAGATGAATCTTTGTTCTTGTAGGAGGCTTGTTTCTGAAGCATCTATGTGAATAATGGGTGTGCCGACCACAGTGCTTGCATGGGTGAAGATCAAAATAGTGATATTTCATATGGTCAACTCGATCACAGTGTTGGCATTTCACAATTTTTTGTTGCTGTTGTGGAAGAGGAGCAGGATCTGGAACAACTGAAGGTGAGCTATCATGAAGAAATCTGGCACTCTGAAATTTGATGGGCTTGGAGTAGTCTGGAATATGAAAGGACAACTCCTTGTCATATCCAAGACTTGTTCTGTGCTTGTTGTGAACAAGCTCTTCCCAAGGTCTGATGATGGGCTTGGGAAGTGAAGTGTGAACATCTGCATCTTCATACAAATCTACTTTCGAACTAGGCACTGAATGTGAATAGACTACAACATTATTGAGTTGCTGTTTATGGGAGTCTGTTTCAATTTTATGAACAGAAGCAAGTTCAGAATGATGACTCTTCTATTTTAATTATTCTTGCTGGAGCTGAGATTCAAGCTGCAGAAACTTGATATTTTCATGTGCATTTTGCAAGTACGTTTGAATGTCAAAGAGAGTGTCTTTGCTTATTTTTGCTATCCCATCAACAATGGAATGTATTAAAGTATTCAACAATTATAAGCATCATTAATCCCAACCATCTCTTCTTCTCTTCTTCTCTCTTTAAAAAAAAAAAAAAAACTGTTCAACCTATACCATCCACCCTGAAAAAACTTCAACACATTAATCAAAGAAGGTGCCAACATACATGGTCTTCAGAAATGATTTAATGCACCTTATACCATACACTGTTCTACAAAAGAAACTCAGTTAAAAAAAATTCAACTGACTGACAACAGTGCACAGAGATAATTTTGCACAATGGCCAAAATACAGTATTGGAAATTTTCACTCTTGGCCTCTTCAAGGAATAATCTCAACAAATTGAAATGAGACAGCTTTGCTCCTTTATACACAAACAATCCGGACTCTAAAATATCAGCAACTCGGCCTTCTTCTGGTGATGATATGGATCAATAAGCTCGACCTCCCCTGAAAGATAACTCGACTTTTAGAGTTGGATAAGATGGTCTCCAAATGCTAATAAACTCAGCCTTCCAAGAATTTAGATCTCAGCCTCCTTAATTGAAGAAACTCAACCTCCAAACAATAAATAAATTTCCTGAGAATTATAATGCCCGAAGTAGTAGCTCGACCCTTTGGAATTTATCTTTGGCAGATGGATATTAAACACTCAGTAAATAAATCATCAAACATGTAACTTTAAAGGTCAACATCCAGACTTGTTCAAAACTATAGAACCCGCACACGTTGTAACTCCTCGAAATCAATTGCAATGCACAAACTTCAATTAATGCCCATCTGCATCTATGTCTTGATTATGCTCTCTCTAATTATTCCTGACATGAATAGCAACATTGAAGATTGTTGGTTTCATAGTACTGTGAAGAAAATCTGAGACCCCAAAATCCGGCTGATTGTCTATGCCCTACCTTCTCTGGCCACCTTCAACATTCTCAGGGTGAGATTGAAGTCAACACTTATAGCCTTTCCACCTTTTTTTTAATGCTAACTATACTATCTTAAATTTATGACTCAAACTGGAACTGCATATTTGGGCGCTTGCATTTTTTATGCTCTGACTGTCAGGGAACCCATAACGACATATATGTAGAGGCGTTTTAAATAACTTCAATGTTCCATTCTTTAAAGCCCGATAGCATTTAATGGACACGATATACACTCAACGGAATTCAACCAATGCACGAACATACTAAAACTTTGCACTGAGGTTATGAATCATTGCACCAAGCATATGATTAAAAGTTTACATCGAGGAGCTTGGTGACATGCAAACGGGGTCGGTGAGGGATGAGTAGTGAGCCAAGAAGCGGTGGTGCAAAGGGAGGAGCGTGACGAGAGGAGAGCGTTGCGGAGGAGCAGCAATGGTGTCAAGGATTTGGGGAGAGAGAGCACGGAGTGTACGAAGAGGGATAAGGTTGCGAGGTAACGCAGCGTTGCTAAAGGGCCAACGACCGACGACCGAGGAAGGAGAGTGAACTGTTCACCTCCTTTACAAGGGAAAGGGCCTGCGCCAAGAAGAAGATGTATTAAATATCTTTTACATCAGGGTCTTAGGACTGTATATTAACAACAAGATTATGTTTTGTATGCACAATCCAGATTATGTGTGTAGGTACACTTGGCTCAAATTTTTGTAAGTTCCTCGACCTGCTTCTGAAGAGACATGAAATATTCAACAACCTCATCTAACATGTTGCCAATATTTACTGTCGACTGGAACGGGTCGATGGGCACGGCGTAGGAGAAAATTTTGAAGAAATCGGTGTGTGCAACGAGAATGGGCACTAGACCATGTTCGGGGACCAACTGTGATAATGTATCAATGATTATGTTAACAGAGAGAATGAATTGCAGGGAAAGTAGGTGAACGTTGCAGACCTGACATGCACGTCTGGAGTAAAAGAAAACTTCTCAGCAAAAACCAATGTAATATAACGTATGAAATACAACCTGTATAATAGCGTAGATAGCGTTGATAAAGAACGTTTCATTGTCAGATGTCAGATGTGAAATAATGAAATACCACGCTTTCAGGAATTGACACTCGAGAAGTTAAAAAAGGCCAAACTTGTGGGGGAGACCGACTCAGAAGCGCTCATACAACGAATCGAGCCAATGGAATTTGACCTCAGATTAGTACGTTATTCTTCGGGAACTGAATTGCTTGAATGCATGCATCTAGGGAGCATATGTATACCAGTCATTCAACTCATATAGAATACATTTAAACAATTCAATGTTGTGGTCTTCAGTAATATTGACACATACCATTTAGCGTAGATATCTCCCAGTAGACACACCAATTTGATCCTGCATGGAGGCACCAGTTCACTGTCATAAATTGACAGAACCAAGGAGATCGCTTAATGCAGAGAATGGGGCAATGGTTTATAAAGGCCACACAGCATGGCTTTGATACCATGTTAAAACACACCCATGGTGATCATGGTAAGTACACAAGACACATAGAAAGACAAACCTTTGATGCACTATTACTCACAATGATACATATTTATAATACATGGAGTGACCCTTGGATTCCATATTCCAGGGTCTCTTGGACTTCCTATGTCTGTTCGTCCTCTACACCTACCCATAGAGGATTAGGTGTCCAACAATAATTCATGTTGTAGTGCTTTAGTTTCAGAGATGCAATTAGGACATTGGTGATTATTCACAAGAGCATCAGATGAGCTAAAATCCATTGATAAATGAGAAATATTGCGATGGATTAAACAAGGGTAGTCCCTGCTAACCCATAGGGTAAAATCTTGACAATATAATTTAACTTCCCAACAATCAATCCAGACCATTCCCTTGAGAAATATTATGGAGTGTCCCTGAACACAGACTGAGAAATTTATAAATTCAACAAGGGGAATTCATAGATACCTTTGAGCTTAACTGCATGAAGAAAACTCTTATTTGTGATGTTGGTGTCAGCAGAGGAGCCTTGCTAGCTGGAAAGCCCTTTTCTCAGAATGACCCACGAACATAAGTGATGAGCCTTGGAAACCCATATCGCCAGATAAAGAGTCTAGATCATGACACAAAGCTCTTCACAATGGAGACAAGAAAAAGCTCTTCTAAAATCCACAACTGAATCCACACACCTAAAATTTTCCTAATTCCTCAACTGTGAATGAAAGCACAAAATTGCTGAAATGCTAGACGATATTTTAACCAGGGTGAGAGCCATTTTATAATCAATTTGTATGAATTTCCACATGATTTCATTTCATCATTATTTTTTCTCGAACACCCATCCTTGAAAATCATTTGAAATATGGTTTGCAGGAGATTCCAATGATTTGGCCTTGGATTATCAACAGTGCAAGCATACAAATTAGAGAGAACCACCACTCCATGGTGACGAGAACCATAAACAACCATGTCAAGAACAAATTTGATAGTGGATATATTAATTGTCACATTGATGATGATACAACAAGAAGGACAAAATAGGATCTGCATATTGCAAATGAGAACAACCATGGGGAGGGAAGAGCAGGGAAGAGGGGAAAGGGGAATATGGGAGTAAGGGAAAGGGAGAGTGAGGGGAAATTTAATCAAGAGGGGGGATTTAAAGGATAGGGGAGGGGAATATGCAACCCAAAGGGGAGCTAGAGAGGAGTGGAGAAGAACCTTTATTTCAAAGCAAGGATCAAGAAATTTCATAAGGTCAAACTTAGTGCAATAAATGAAAATCATTGGTCCTTAGGGAATAGGGTTGATATTAAGGGTACCATTTATGTCGAGGATGGATTCTTCTGAAGAAAAATATTTATTTTTTTCCAAATCAACCTCCAAATTGTTGCCTCTAAGAATGTGGTAGTATTCCTTAGAGTGAAAGGAGTTTTTCAGAATTTTTATTTGGGTTAAGATCTAAGAGAGGGAATTGTCTTTTGGATTGTTAGGTTTAGAGAGATACGAGATTGTTATCAATGAATCCCCCAAGTTGATGATGTATTTAATACCTTTATCTTTGGCAATTTAAGGCCTTGAAGGAGGCCCTAAAGTTTCGTCTGGTTGTTAGTTTTCCTTCCCAAACCCCAGGCATACTCGATTTCAACAATGCCATCAGGATTATATAAGATCCCCTCCCCTCTTGCTGCCCCTAATATTAATAAAATATTTGATAAATAGCCAAATTAATAATAAAATATTTCACGGGTACTCAAATTAAACAATTTAAAATTATTCAAGAGATGTATCTCTTTTAACATTTAAAACATGTTGGCATCATACACAAATTTAAAACTGCAAATTTGTCATACAAATGTGTTCTCCAAATGCCCATCGGTCTTCTGTTATAATCTCTCATTGACGAATCAACATTCATGATCTAATCTCAATTGATGGATAAGAGCATCTTGACCCCATCAAATTGCTTTTCTAGAAGTCAATGGAGGAAAATCAATTTGTCTCAATTTAAATTGTTTGATTTAAGTATCCATGAAATTTTTATTATTAATTTGGATATTTGTCAAATATTTTATTAATATTATTTACTTACCATGCCCATATGAATTAGAATATCGAAAAACTTATTAATGCAATGTAAATCTTGATACTAGTGAAAAATATAAATTAAAGGTGTTGGACCATTTGAAATCAATAACTAGCCCCAAAAAAACACAAAAAATAGTTAAATAGTTAAAAAAATTATTCGAGAAAGGACAAATTACCAAAAATATAAAATAGTTAAATAGTTAAAAAACCATATTTTAGAAAGGACAAATTACCGTATTTAGACCTAAAAATATGGAGTAGTCTTTAAGTGCGACTTTTTGAATTTTCTGGCGGATTTCCGACAGTAATCTGACGAAATTTTTTTGTGGTAAAATCCTTATTTGTGTTCTTTAAATTATTTTTTTATTGCATATATGGATTCAACACCTTCAAAAACCCCGGGGCACTTCTATTCTGAAGAGCTCATGTATCAAACTTGTGATTTCAATGAATCCCTCCCCAATTTTAGACAAATTAGATTGGAAAATAAACATGTAATGCAACAACAACAAGACCTAATATTCTAACTCATATGGGTATGGTAGGTAAATAATATTAATATTTTTTTTGACAAATACCCAAATTATTAATAAAAATATTCTAGAGACACTCAAATTAAACAATTTTTTTTTTTTTAAAGACATGTACCTCTTTTAAAAATTAAAACATATAATGTTGCAGTAGTAAGACTCAAAAAAGTGAGGAGTAACGTCAAGAAAAAGTGGCTCTAGTAGGAAAAGGGAAAGAGGAGAAGGGTTATATCAAGGGACTTAACCCAAAAGGAGAGAAGAAGAAGGACCTTTCTAAGGTCAAATGCTACATGTGTCATGAGTTTGGCCACTATGTCATCAATTGTCCATAGAGAAATAAGAGTGAAAAGAAGCGCAAGGAGTAGGTAGTACCTCCAGTAAGTTAAAATGAGCTCTCTAGCAGGATGGAATGGGAGTTAATGCTCATAACTTGCCTAACTAGCTCAACCTTAGAGGGTGTTTGGTATCTATACAATGGGGCATCATTCGATATGACATGAGTTAGGGAGTAGTTCTCCATTTATAAGGAGGAGGAAATCAGATTCCAGATTCAGATGCGGAACAAGTCCAAGTGCAATCTAGTTGGGAGAGGGACTATTCTATTTTAGAGGGAGTCTTGCAAGTTTATTCCTATTCATGATGTGTCACATGTGCCATGCTTGGGCATGAATTTGATTTTTGTATGTATCCTTTAAGATAAAGGGTAAAATGTGCTATTTAGAGGGGTACAAGTGTTGATCAATCACAATGATTGGAAATCACCCATAATGATTAGAGTTAGGAGTGACTGAATCTATAGGTTACAATTCAATACTCCTAAGGCACTAGTTAGCAACAATAATCCTAAAGATGAGGGAGAACTATGGCGTAGGAGGATGGGCCATATACATCATGGAGAACTTATATTGCTTCGTGAGACATAACATGATGATGTGTTTAGGGGATGTCTGTTGGGGAATTTTATGAAATCAACATTTCCAAGGAGTGACACTAGATCCAAGGGTGCTCATAATCTAGTGCATTCAGATATATGGGGGATAATGTCGACAAAGTGTCTTAGGGGATACAAGTAATATGTTACTTTTATCAAATATTTCTTTAGGAATAGCTAGATATACTTATTGAAGACCAAGAATGATGTCTTCAGTCGCTTCCTAGAGTTTAAAGCTCTAGTGGAGAATGCGACAGACAGGAATACAAAGGTTCTCCAGTGAGACAACAGAGGCATAGTACATAGGGAAAGAGTTATAGGAGTTATGAATTAGAGAATGAATAAAGAGAGAGTGGAAGGTTCCTTACAACCCATAGCAAAATTGTTACTGAGAGGAAGAATAATTCTATAAATGTAGTGAGGGCTATGTTCTATGACCATAACATGTTACATTATTTATGCATAGAGGCATGAAATATGGTTGTTTATATATAGAACATGGTGTCAAATATGGAATTAGCTGATATAACACTAGAAGAAGCATTCACAGGGAAGAAGCTAGATGTCAGTCACTTCGGAATATTTGGGATTTTAGCATATTCTCACATTCTAGGGTGTGTAGAAATCTAGGGGAAACTAGATTAAGCGATTTCTCTTACTTTGATAATTTATTGTGAGGTATTGTTACTTAAATCGATTAGATTTTTATTTCACTTGATTATTATTAGTGTTCTCTATAATAAAAAAACTACCAAACAATGAAGATCAATGAGACACAAAATGTAGGTTGTCAGTTACGGCCAAAACCTCTCCTCTTGAGAGGAAAACCCACAAGAATTCTTCTCTTCTTATAGAATCTTCAAATGATGAATTCCAAGACCTAAGACACTTTAAAAATACCCCAACAATACCAAGTCAACCTTCCTTCTTGAAGAGCTTATAACAACAAAATTTGACCTTCCAGTGACAACTTCGACCCCAACAACTTCTCCAACAACTTCGATCCTAGCAACTTTTCTAGCAACTTCGACTTTCCCAACAACTTCCAGCAACTTTGTCTTGCCCAAGAACTTCCAACAACTTTGACTTACCCAACAAATTCCAATAAATTTTAATTTCCCAACAACTTTAGAAACCCTAACACAAGAGAGAGAGTGAGAGGTACAAAACTTCGATCTTGCTTCTTTTCTTCTTATCCTTGATTTTCGTCCTTTTCTTGTGGTCTTGTTGCTTCTTTCTTCTAGAGATCAAACTTGCTTCTTATTGTGTCCAAATAAGCTCAAGTTCCTTCTTATATATAGGCTTTCGAGGGGTACAAATTTCTTCCATAAGGCCGACTTGATCTTTCATGTAGGTCGACTTGCTTGACAAGGTCTTGTAGGGTCTTTATGACATTTTTGACTCTATAAAAAAATTATTTACAAGATACAACATTCCCAAATGGGTCTTACATGTATGACAATAAATATTTTGACTTCATAATTATGTGACAAACCTAGAATCACTAAATGGGTTCTTGACCTATAAATAAATTTATCTTGAGCAAGAAACCCATGCCTTAGAATGGCAATAATAATTTTCTTTTATTTTTAATATCAAATATACAAAATCATGATTACAATAGACGTTATGAAGACAAAACCTAGTTACACATTTCAAAACTCCCTCTTAACTAGGGAGGTATTTATAATCCATACACAGTACTTGGACATTTTCATACTGAATAATTCTCATAAGAAGAGTCGGATTGGTAAGCCATCTCATAAGATATTGTTTAAGCTTATCTCATTACATCTCATCATACCAACCAACATTGTCACATAGCAAGGCCTTGACTAACAACTCTATCTCTCCACAAGATCAGATCATAATGTTGGCGAGACAATAACTGATAGACACCATAATCATTATCTCTTAAGGCACATACCCCACCTGAATGTTCACAAGGTATGTCCTTTTAGGACAATTCATATCTTGGAATAACACATCCTCAAGGAATTTCCTCTTCGACTACTTTTACCTATTTGATTCCCCACCATATCCTCAAATCAAAAACCATATGCTTACCCAATCCTCCACTCTTTCTTCGTAACATGGAGACAAAAATGATGTTTCCATCTCTCCTCATGGCCTTTACTAAGACTTACGACTATTAGTATTGGTCTAGTGCATGAGACATGAAGCATTTTTCACTCCCTCTTAACCAGGGAGAATCTAATCAGTCCTATAAAAGGAATAAACCTAAGCTCCTTATTACCTAGGTACTTGTTACCAACAAAAACTATCTACTCTTTGTGGAGATCATGGTACTATCAGCTACTTGTAGAGCCCTCTTTTTTCATAATGTCATGTACTTCATCTTCTTTATCATGGAGCCTTATTCATCATTACTTTATCGTAGGGCATCGACCATCTTCTCCATCACTTTCCCTTCAACAAATCATAGTGTTGAACCAATAGTCATGTCATCCCTTTCTTCATCAGAAAATGATCTTGTAGTTCACATTTGGCTTTTATTCATATACATACCTCTTCCAAGTCATGTTTCTTTCAGGATATTCCATCCAATCACATGAGTAGTAGTTTTAAGTGACTTCTACAACCTTCTATTGGTAGCAGTGTAACAACCAATCAAAATGTTTTCAAAAATAAAAATGAACATCAAATCAAAGTTACCTTCTTTATGATGGTCTTTTGTCATGACATCAACTTCTTGCAACATCAACATCCTACACATGTATGAATCCATCTCCAAGGATGTATTTTTCCAGCATACCTATCAAGGTATTCATACCTTCTTCATGGAGATGTCATATTTAATCCTTCTTGTTATGAGATGTTTATCACTTATCTTATCTTACGTGACTATAGTTGCATATTTCACGAAATCTCCTTTCTTTCTTCATGATCTTCCTTACATGGTTCTTTAAACATAGGAACCATGATTGTAAACCACCTCATATTCCATATGAGGTCATATTATGTTGATCTAATCTTATAAATATGTAGAAGAGTTCAAGACACCTTTTCTACCCTCCTTCATGTATATTTATAAAGGAAGAGTTCCTTCTTCTTTTATCGTGCTCACGAGATAAAGCATTCTACCCATTCTATCTACAACCATATGATGACATGACTTTAATTATCAAATATATACATACCTCTTCCTTCTTTTGGTCATCTAAAATTCCTTCTAGCAACTTTCTTTCCTTGCTTGAAGATGAAAGTACTTCAACCAACTTGTCATTCTGCACATCTTTGTCATCATACCGCCATCCTTTTATCTTGTAGATCCCACATAATGTTTAATGTAGGCAATCAATGAGACACTTTCTTCTTCCAAGTAGAGGTGAACCTTCTTATAAAGATTATAGTGGAGGATCTAAATGATCCTCATTTTTCAAATGATCCTTTCTATGATGTTGTACGATGGCCTTTATTTATCTTTTTGACTTTCCTCCAGCCACATATACTTATACTTTGTTTTACTTATAGTCCTTCAATGGAGATTCCATTTCTATCATGATGACTGCTATAACCATGTATACTTTCTAATCTAGCTATCCTTCCAATATTATATGATAAATGTCATCTCTATATCATCTCTAATACATCTAGATGATTCCTATAATATTATATAATATAAAAGAACCAAGTGAAGGATATTATCTCAATCATAGTAGAAATCTTTCACTTCCTCACTCTTTGATTTCTTCTTTTCTGATTCTTCCACTTCTTCAGTAACACGAGTTTCATTTCTTTCCTTTCTCTTCTTGTTGTCCTTATTGGGTTTAGGACAATTCCTTTTGCAGTGCCCATATTCATTATACCCATAACTTTGTATCTTTGACATATTGATCTTCTTCATTTTCTGAGAATCAAACTTTCCAAACTTTCCTTTTCTCCTGGCCATGGCAACGTATGGTTCAAATTATTCATTTGATCCAACATTGTAACACCCTCCTCCCACATTTACCCAAGCTAACTGGTCCACCAAGGTAAACATGTGATGAGAGGCCACTATATGATATTCAACCTCCTAGGTCACCTTAAGGAAGTGGAACTGACGAAAGACAATCAAATTGACCATTCACACATCCTACAAAACCTCAAGGAGCCAACCAACCTTTCTAGGTGATTAACTCCTGAAGCAACTTGTATTTTATTTAAAAAACACCCGAGTCACTCCCATGACAAGGAAACAGTGCGGCTGGAACTGTTTAGTCTCTCCCACAACAAGGCCATCCTAGCGACTGTGGAATTTTTCAGGTAGTCATGTGCCAATGACCTCATATTTTGTGCCACTTTTTCAGGGCCAGGACTCAGGCCATTGCCCAAAACTCCATGAGACTTCCATAAATGATACATAACACTAAAATAAAGGTACTAATGCAAAAATTTGATCAAAGACTTGATTTGACCCCTACTATCCATGACAGGCATTTCGTCAAACATGTCACAAATATACATTCTACAGGACATAATAACATATATGAGCATAAGGGTCTCATACTTATCTGAGAATCACTAAGGAGCCTTGATGCCTTATCAAATTAGTTGCATTATCATATATTAGATCATATATTCATTGTTCAATCATTTACAAATCAAAACATGATGAGAGCCATACATCATCACTGCAATAAAACATACTCATAAACAACATAAATAACAAGAATACAACAACTATAAATGCATATAGTCGCTTGATATTTCTCTTCCTTGCTTGATATATGCTTCCTCTTTTCCTTATTTACTTTTCTTGATCCAATGCTGAAGTGCTCCAAGAAAACTCTAACTGTCCAAGAGTGTGTGAGAGAAAGAATAGAGAGACAACTCCAAAACTGAACTGACAAAAGGTTACACTAACAAAGGTACCAACTAATCCTCAAAAGACTTTTTCTATTAATGAGGCCTCTATTTTATACACTTTCCATTATTTTTCATTCATTTTCATTCTCACATGCAACCTCTGATTCCTCACCTTCCTTTTCTCCTATTTTCCGTTATTTTCGTAAATAAAATGCCGATTAATGCCTCTTGTCTTTCCAAAGCCTTTGCCATTACCTTTTCCAATTTCCTTATCCATAATAAACCAAATGAACACCCACACTAGGATGTTTTGCCAAACATTCATCTTGGAATATGTGTCCCATAACCGTGGTTATTATTTTTCCTTTATTAACTTTTATTACATGGAATTTTCACTAGGGATTTTACAAACATTGCTCTTTTCCTTCAACCTAGTTTCTTCAATCTTACATAATGACCAAATTTCACTAAATGGAGTGGCTTAATTCTTTCCATAGATACTCGATAGAAATTTTCCCCATTCATCAAGTAGTGCATTGAGTACAATGGTGGTCATCTCTTTATTAGACATTATTTATCCTAGTTCTTGTAGTTGATCTCTTATTTGTGACACCCTCATAAGGTATGAGCCTATCCCTTCTTCTTTTGATACCTTCATTTTGTATAATTCGGTTCTCAATGACATGAATTATCCTGGAGTGCTTACAAACAATAATTCTACCAACTTTTCATAGATATCCTTAGATTTCTTCAACTCTGCTACACAAAGGACGAGGGAATCATTGATTGATTTTATGAGGATTCTTTGAGCCCTTATTTCCCCTTTCATATACTTCAATAGTGCTTGATCTTGCTCTTGATATGGTTTGAAGATTAAACCCTTAACATATTCAATAAATTCATTCTCTACGATGATCAAATCTATCCTTTTATTCCATGCAAGGAAATTTGATGACCCAACTAGTTTGTTGCGTTCCTAGCAAGATGAAGTCATTTTGATAGTATATTTAGAAATAGATATAAATATTCTTACTTGTCAAGTGAAGATGCTCCTCGATAATGATATCTTCAACTTGATTCCTTCTTGATAATGTTAATCCCTTGATGATCTTCTTCAAGGATGTTTGACATTTGATCTTTGCTTCAACGTGAGGGAGATCGCCTTTATGTCTTTTATGATGATGGCAATACTTATTATTACTTCCTTGGATGATAATGTAGAATTTGGAGGCTTCCAAATGTGCTTTACATGTAGAATCCTTCTTTGAGAGGGGTGGGGTATTTTGATGTCTTATACAAAGTGTTGATGCTTCTAGATGATACGATCCTTGTGATGAGATGAATGGTCCTCTTTGATGCTCCTTAGTTCTTTTATTAAAGATGATGTGTGGATTGGTCCTTCTAGATGATGTCCTTGTATATGGTCTTTATATATCCTTCTTCAATTGATGATCTTCAATCTTTCTCTTCTTGTCTTGTCACCTTAGATCTGATACCATGTCGAGAAATATAGGGGCAGTTAGATTAGGTTATTTCTCTTTGAAAACTGCTCGTGAGGTATTGTTACTTAAATTTATTACCTTCTTCTGTAACTTGATTATTATTAGGGTTCTATATCATCAAAAAACTACCAAACAATGAAGAGATATAAGACAAAGAGACACAAAATGTAGGTTGTCATCTAGGGCCAAAACCTATCCTCTTGAGAGGAAAACCCACATGAATTCTCCTCTTCTTATAAAATCTTTAAATGACGAATTCGAAGACCTAAGTCCCTTGAAAAATAACCCTCCAAGACCAAGTCAAAATTCCTTCTTAATGATCTTGTAGCAACGAACTTTGACCTTCCAACAACAACTTCAACCCCAACAACTTCTCTAGCAACTTCGACCCCAATAAATTTTCCAACAACTTCGACCTACCCAACAATTTTGACTTACTAAAAAACTTTAGAGACCCTAACGCAAGTGAGAGAGAGAGGTTCAAAACTTCAATCTTGTTTCTTTTCTTCTTATCCTTGATTTTCATCCTTTTCTTCCAGTCTTGCTGCTTCTTTCTTCTAGAGATTGAACTTGCTTCTGGTTGTGTCCAAATGAGGTCGAGTTCCTTCTTATATAGGTTTTCCAGGGGTATGAATTACTTTCATGAGGCCGAATTGATCTTTCATGTAAGTTGACCTGCTTGAAAAAGTATTTTATCCAGGTGGATATTGGTGGTCACCCACCTATTCCACCTAGACCTCTATTCGGTTTCATTAGTTTCTTGGTTTATAGTAGCATTTACTATTTTTAGTAGTTTTTTGGGTTCTAAACTTCTAGAGCTGTTTTGACCCCCTAATACTATTTTTTAAAGGTCCGCAATAGGCCCATAGCCATAGGCAGGGGCCTATATAAAACATTGTATTACTCGGAGAGATATTTTCGATGATATATCGTATGATCCAAACGAAGATAATATGACCAAGTTACGATCGTAGGAAGTTGGCTGCCCAACTAACCCAACGAGGCCCACAAAATCTTGGTGTTCCATCTCTCAAGGTTAGGGTTTTGGTTGTTTAGGGTTTTCCCGTGTTTTTCAATAATGAAAAGGCCCTTGACCCTCATTGTAATACAGTTCAAAGGCATGTGGCCGCCACATCTCTTCATAGAGATAAGCTACCATCGCCCAAGCTAGTTTATTTCCTTTTATCTGTAAGCTTATTTCAGTTATTTGATATTAAAGAAATGACGTATATTTTCTGTTGCATCTCTGCGTTTATTTTTATTTCTATATTTTATTGTTTTCCTGCATAAATTTGGATCAGTCTTGGATGGTCTTTATGAAAATTTTGACTCTACAAAATTTGTCTTTACAATATACAACATTCCTAAAGGGCTCTTAAATGTATGACACTAAATATTTTGACTTCATATTTATATGACAAACCTAGAAGCACTCAATGGGTGTGTTGTCACCTGGATTGTACAGGCACCGTGACAATGTTCAAGAAAAGTACTGTCACTTTGATCCCCGCCCACTTCGTTCTAGCTGTCTCCCAAAATTAGGCTATGGGGGGTAGTCCCCATAGAATGCGATGGAATGAAACAAGTTGGAAACCAACTTGCTCGGAAGACACGGATGAGTGGCCTAGCCACTTGGTTGAAGTTAAGAAAGGTTATTGATTATATTAGATTCTTTATTATGCGACCAGTGCTTTAATGGAGTCACAAATCCTCACTTTTAGTAAATTAAAACCAAATGACCAGATTGACACCCATTGCTTGAGATGATTGACTAACCTATTTGGAATGTAGTGATCTTGGTAAATTTTAGTTATATCCCTTAGTCTACGTACAACCTTTCCCCCAACTATTTTGAGAAATAATACTCAAATTAATTTGAGAAATGGAAGCCAACGGGAAGAAGGAAACTACCTGATTAACGATACCTCCCCTTGTGTTCCAACCATCCAGTGTCTCTGGCACTGTAGAGACTGTGGATCTAACGACTGCAAGGTCACTGTATTAACCACTAGGAGAAGTTGAATCTCTCAAGCTAGATTTGAAAAGGGTTGCCCTATATCTCTATCAACCTAGATTATGCTACGAGGTATGTTATTAGTGCAATCTAGATCTAGTATGAAAATGCAAGAGATTATGAGTGAGATTTATCTTGAGTTAATATTTTCTTAAGGTGTTTAAGTACTTAATTAGAATCTTCTTAAGAGTACTTAACAATAGTGAATTGCAATCTTAGACAATATAAAATGCTTAGAGATACAAGTGTAAAATTCAACATTATTGCACAAGATACCAAGTAACTAATGAACCCAAGATGCCAAATGCTTAAGTTAATCAATCAAGATGTTGATCACAGATTTATGACAGTTTATACTAGCAATATTACTTCAGAAAATTCAGAGTTTATCAATGTTATGAAAGCAATACATAAACCACTTCAAATGGTGAAACTTTCCCAACACATAAAACACAAATTTTATAATGACCAACAAATGTAATCCAACTTGTTTAGACCACTTTAAGATGATGTATTCTTGATTTGCAGCAGTAAACAAGGACAAATCAACAAGATAAAACTGCAAAAAATAGATGGCCAATATGCCCAAAAATAGCAAAAATGCACTAGAACTTGAAAATTTCAATTTTAGGGCTTTTAAAGAGTTTGATTCAATAATTTCAAGAGCTGATATGTTTATTACAGTAGTGATTTAACCATAAATCAACAAAATAATCAAGCCTAAGATGATGCCCAATATTTCAAAAAATAAATAAATAAATAAAAAATAAAATAAATAAAATAAAAAATAAAAAATTGGGAAATTGGAAATTTTAGTTTGTTTGCCTTTATTAAGAATCTGCAGAAAACTTCAGTTATAGTGAAAAATCTAGTAAGCTTAAATGTTATATCTAGGCGAAAACTCAAATGCCCAAGAGGCCAAAATTTGTGAAAATGAAGATTTTACAATTTTAAATGACTTTGGCCATTTAGTTTGTAATTTAAAGGCCTAATTATTAGTAATTTGATTATTGTAATAAAACTAGAAAAAACAAGGGTTTAGAGGTCAAACCCTAGGCCTAAGGCCTTGAAGATCCCACCGTTGAAAATCGTTGAAACTTTTGGATCAAGTTGTCATTTGAAAAATATAAATTCTGAGAACTTAATCTAGGAAAATCTCCAAGTACTTTGCCTTAAAACTTCAACTTATGGTTTCAAGTCAATTTTGGGGCAAAAGAGGCCAAAAAATAGAGAACAAGGGTAAGGGAGGCAAATTTGTAGGGATAAATGGGTTAGGACAATAGATCAAGGCACAATGATGAAGAATATGGCCTCAAATGGCCACCGTTATGCCTAGTGAGGCTAGCGTTGGGGATAAGGAGGGTTTGAAGGCCTAGGAGGGCAGAGCTGGGGCACAAAGCCTTGAAAAAACTTGAAACCCTTGCTAAAATTTTTTTTATGCTTCAACTCTTTGATTTTCCGATAAATTTCTCCTTGGGAATCCTACAAAAATTTCTAAGAGACTAGATCTTACCCTCAAGGGCATAGATCTAGCTCTTATCCCACTTGGCTTCTTGATCCAACCTGCAAAAATGAAAATAGAAACACCCAAACCCCAATATATGCAAAATAAATCTAAAACCCCGACCCAAGTTAAAAAAATAATTTACAAATTTAAAATTACAAAATTATTTACAAAATATCCATAGGTTTTCAAATAGATTTTGAGAAAATAATTTTTATGATATTTTTCCTTGAAAGAATGTCTAAAATATTTGAGAAAAATTATTGCTCATTATAGCCCTAGTGAAGATTTAATCCACCATATAAAAATTAGGAATCCAAGCAAGATAACCTGTAATATTCCAAATGTGAAAATTTGGGTTTTTTTGTAAAATTTAACTAAAAGAATACTTTAGATAAATTTTCATTCATACCAGAAAATTGCCATGTAAAATATGACCAATAGAGTTAAGCAACACAACAACAACATGTCAAGTATAAAATGATATCAGCTTTTATTATAATATATAAACTAGGGTTACATGCATGTACAACCAAAATAGCTGAGATGAGATGCTGGAATTCGAGATAATCTGCTCCACTGCTACGTTGGCCATCAAATAGAACTGCACTTCCACTGCTAAGCTCTCCTATGAATTCTGGATGAATTCACCTAGGGGAGATGAGTGCTCGCCCAATCTCTCTAAATTACTTGATGGTTTCCGTCCTAGGGCTACCAATGGAGTAGAGAACGGAGTTCTCAATCTCACATACAAGGAGCAATACTAAATCCAAGATGTCCTCCAATGGCCTCCTCCTCCTCTTTTTATAGATCTGATGGACCCCTCTAGAAGCTCCTATTTTATTATTATTTTAATCATTGAGCACATTTCCCTTAATTAAAATATTCTTTTTAATGTGGGAAAATAGTAAATTGGTCACCATGCCTCCACAGGTCACTAAAAGTCACTTCTAGCCATCCCATATTGTAGGCCTTCTCGTTCCGGTTCCAATGAGCTATTACACTAAAGTGTTTTACCCAATATTCCTCCTGAAATGCCACCTTAGGCATAATTAATTGAGTCAGGCCCATTAATAACTTAGTTTTCCGAAAAATGTCAGAATGCAATAGATCAAAAGGAAAATTGTGTAGATGATGGCCCATACCAAGCGAATGCCATCAAAGCTCATAAAAAATCCACAGTACCCCTGAAAAAATCCCCTTGGCCCATTGATGACACCAGCCTGCACCTGTGACCCGTTCGTCCCCAACTCTAAAAATCCATCCTAACCATGTCAAAAGGAACAACAGAAACAGGAAAATTACAAATCCTCCACCCCAAGATTTCTTGCCCTCAAGTAATTCAAATCCGTGGACCAACTTGTTGGCCCGATGCAACTGAGACCCATTGCTTGGATCCCCTACAAACTGCCGAGTGATGCTATGCCTCCCTCTTAATCTACCAGGAACAGATCCATCAATGCCCAGATCCAGACCAATCTCTGACTGAGAATGTCATCAACAAATTCTCCTGGATCCAAATGCCACCATGAACAAGAATCAGTGCTCCATGACTCATGCTGGGCTATAACCCTGGCTTAGAATGTTGACCCACCAACTGCGTACCAACTCATCACCTCTCTCCAGTCCAACTCGAGACTCAATCCAATGCTAATATTGCTCTCCTGATGCTAGTATGGAATGTTGAAGAGTTGTTGACATGTATCCCATTGCCAACTGGAACCTGTAGTACCTGTCATGTCTAAGGGTCCCTGCTCCACTATGCTCCTAACTAAGAATATTGTACCATCAATAGGATACCAAATCACGATCTCCCGCCAATCCACTGTACAAACACTTGTGCAAGGAATAAGTCTACTATGCTGACATCGGTCCATGCTCAAATCCTAATGCTCTGCTTGGTCAACCAACAAAATATGTCCAAGAAGTCCTGCCCCTCTCCCTATAATGGAAAAAAGTGGGTAGGTTGTGCTACAAGCCCTGTCTATGTGCTCCTGGATAGGGTTGCTGCTTGAAAATGTTGCGGATTTTTTGGCCGCCACTACCTTCGTTTGCACCGCATCAATAGGTAGACCTTGATGGATACACTGTTGTATCCCTTGCCTGATAGTAAACTCCACACTCCTCCAGCCCACCAATATCCTGCAAAACTGTCCCGTCAACGTCCAACATCTCCTGAGGATAAGTGTGTTGGTTATATATACATTTGTCTGCTCCTCATCAATGGTTGATCCCAGGGGTGGCTGCTCATCCTCCTCCATTAGGGGCTTAATATGATCCTCCAAATGGCTCTCCAAAAAAGTCTCATCATGCATATTGTGCATATCATCCTCCTCAGCTGACCCATGCTCCACCATATGATGCTCATGCTAAATCATCACGGGTGACTCAACATGCTGCATGTCTCCCATAGGGTCCATTGACTGCTCACCATACATACTGGAATATAAATCTGGCCTACTTTCCACAACTCCATATGATTTCTCATGCTCCCTAAAGGCATCCTCATATGACCCCATGGACCCATACAAAGAGGTGTCCTCATCCTGAAAGGCAGAAGGAATATCCTCCTGCTCTACCTCTGTCATCTCTTGTGCATATGTAAAGCATGAGTGGTCAAGTCCCTAAGGGTTCTTGAAAATGAAGCAAATATCCTTCCTCCTCAGCTCATTCTTTCTGCATGGTCTCCGAATCCTCCATAACTCCTCCCGGGCCAATCGTCTCCTAAACAACTCCATGTTTTGCACTACTAACCTTTCGGCTAGTCCATACACAATAGGTGAAACGAACTAATCTCTCCTCCAAATGGCCAATAATATGGAATGCAACCTCCTGCAATTGGCATCATGGCCTCCCATACATGAGGAAAAAATGGATTTCATGTGTGGTATGACTGCGTCAGGATGATGTTTCATAATGTTGAAGAAGCATTGGAACATCTGCAGGATCAAATCATCACACTCCAACTCGAACATAAGGTCAAAAGATCTAACCAAGGCCATTAATTCTATATTATATAGCCTCTTCCAAAAGGTAGGGCCCTCACTGTTATCCAAATCCTGAAAGGTCTCTACTATCAGTCTGAAGACTCTCCTCATAAGGCCATTGCTGTAAGGAGGTATAGGTGCGGTCAACATCATGATACTACTAAGACAAGAAGCAACTAGAGGTTTGAACCCTACACAAGGATGCTCCAAAAATTTGTGTTGTATAAGAGAAAGTATGGCTAGTTTAAGAGCCAAAAACAAGCTATTTCCATCTAATTGATGCATCGTGGAGAGAGGTGAAGCAAGTTTTTCTTGTTTGAGAATGGATTTTGTTGTCACCCCCATGAATCTTAAATATTTCTCAAGTGCAAGAAGTTTGTGTCCCAAATCATGTTCTTTCGGTGGTTGTTCCTGTTGTAGCATAAAAAGTACCTCCTTGGAAAAAGTTATGTTGATTTATGCTGCAAATTTATTAAGGGTAGCTTTGAAGGTTTGATCCATGTTTTAGTTCAATGATGACAAGTAAATCAAATGGACTCATACAAGACCTTGACTGGAAACTCAACAGAGGTACATACTAACAGTAATATGACCAAACCTTTCACCTATAATAGACATGAACTAAGATTTACATTCTGTCCAAATATACTAATACTCAGGCATGATGCTCTGCAATAACAATATGTCAGGGCAACAACAGAAGCAACGATTTTATTTTCTGATTTTTTTCAACCACACTAACATATCCTTGAAGCAGCTAATATTGGAGCCATATTTAACAGGACTCTGTCACACAATAGTGTGACAATTATCCTCTGTTCATAAAACATCAACAACCAAAAATTGCTACTGACATATAATTCAGTTATAGGTATTCCACCTTTACTTCATCAATATCGATGTTACAAATAACATCAACAACTTACATATATAACAGCTAAAACAACATGACCATTGTACTATGCCTCATATACTCCTCTCTGCACACATATAACTTTAGCTATTCACAATTTCTGTTTCTGCGCATTGATTTCCATACCCTTTGTCATACACTTTGTATTAGGTACATAAGAGTCTCAACTGACCGTCTTTCATGCACTGCAAATTTTGGCTTAGGAATGTTATCTCTGTTAAAATTACTCCAACAACATCATAACCCTTCGCAACACATATGCAATCTGCTATGTCGCAAGACGTTCATGAGTGTATACCGATCATACCATTTTCAGTCACGAACAAATGCCTCATATTGCACTTTTTCCTTTACTCTCGCATAAGTTCAAAATTGTGCGTATTTGACCTCGACGTTCAATCCCACCATAGAATTCTGTGCCAAACTTCCCTCGTGCAATCAAATCGCGAAACCAATTTTACAATTCTACAACTGGAAATTTGTTTTAGATCGGCTCGCTTCTATCTATGTTTGCGTTGGTTTACCAAAATGGCCCCAAGCATGGTCTCGATCCCCTGCCAAAACCATACTGTGGTCCCGATAACTCTGGCCTGACAATAATGATAAATTCAGTGACAAATAATTTTGGCCCTCTCTGACTTTATCGAATTATCGGCTACTCAACCGCTACCTCAACTTTTATTTCCACATTGATGACCTAGAACAAATCGACGTCTATGACTGGAAACCTGATACTATGCTTAACAACTGAAATGTGGTTGTGCTAACCAATCATGCCATAGAATTGAGCCAAGAATTGTTCCGCTCACGTAGGAATGACGTGCAATCTCTTGAAACTCTTCACCTAGTTGACAAGTTCGTCATAGTTGTTCCTATGGCCCGCATGACGATCTTATGTGTATGGCATGTTAACATGTCACGACCTCTACTTCATGATTTATTGACGTGTCATCGGTGGATTGATCCCATTATCCACGATTCTCCATCGAAACACCATCAATACGAGAAACAAAATTAGTTCGCACTCGCTCTTTTGGCACTCGTAGGCAGTCACAATCCATTGATTGTCTTCAAATCGATCCAACGCCACTTTACATTCAATACAAATCGTAGTGGACCTCCATTGCTACAGGTGTGCACCTTTATTCGTATATCCCGTCCATTCAACAAGTTCCCTAGTCAATGCATGGCCAACACACGCTTACATTCACACACATATGTAGCTCAAAACAAAGTTTCCAACATGCAACAACCATCATTGTAATATCCCCTTGTTACACACAAGTTGGTTTATTGATCTTCATATTTTACTGGTAATCTTCTGTTACGAATGAAAAATTATCTGAAGTATTGTTTGAGTTAAAATTTAAATAAAACCCCAAAATTTTGCATTTGAAATATTACATAACCCTTGCCCATAGTCTGTGAACTTAGAGACCAAGGATTGAGTACCTGCAAACATTATGTATTATCTCAAAATAATAATCATAAAGCACCATATAGGAAGCCCGTAGTCAATACATACCAAAGATCAATGAACAAGAAAACCTCGAGTTGCACCCCAAAGTATTTTATTATTGTAGAAAAAATAGTTCCTAGTAGGAAAATAATTTACAAAATGCTTCAGTAGCAATTATAGCTAGAGATCAAGATGATTAGAGACTCAAATGACTCTAATTTATAGATAATTCCTCCAAGTGGAAAAATAACGACTAGTTTCTTTGATCCTTGTCAAAATAATATTGGTCTTTGATAAACAGTTCAAGATATTTGAATCTTGGCCCTTGATCTTTTTTATTTTTGAAGAAATTTCGAATTTATCATTTAACTCGACATTAATTAACTCAATATTAGTTATTTTGAGCTAATTTCCTCAAAAATTTCACTTTAACTTAACCACTAAGGCCCAATGGTCCAATTTTTTCTTGAAATATACAATATTCCCTTAGTGGAGGACTTTTAAAATTTGATTCCTTTAAGACCCAATATTTTTTCCACTTGGAGAAATAATTTTTCTAAGACAAATTAACCTGACTCTAATCAATTAATTTTTTGGCTTAGGATTTTCTTTTATTTTGCGAGAAAAATTAATTAATTTACACATGAGGGGATTTAATAATTTTTCCAACTCTCATGTACATAAGATTTTACATTTTTTGACTCAGAGAGGGAATACATATTAGTCTTAGACCCTCAAGGCACACAACCCAACTACGACACATTATGATCTAGTAGACCAAGTGATTTGAAATAAGATAATTAAACCAACTAGCTTAAATTATTCCCAAACTATTTTTACATTAGACTCAACTAAAACGCTAGGACTCATCTAAGACATTGTCAATAAACTTCACTCTAGATTTGTGGGTTTAAGTTGGAGGGAAAAAACTCTTCTGATTAACTGTGTTTAGAAATACAGGTAATCAACGAGGTTAAAAAACCTCCTAGGATGAAATTTGTCACCAAAAACATAGACTTACCGAGGTTGTTAAATCAACTCAAGGTCTTACTAGGATCATTTACATCATATAACCTGCAAAATGGGGTGACCATGACACATGGAATTCTGATAGGTGATCCGATCTTTGTTGAAAAACTATGCACTTCCGCTTCCTTGGAACTTTGACAACTTGAGTGCAACAGGGGGCTTGACCTATAAATAAATTTATCTTAAGCATGAAACTCGTGCCTTAAGAATGAAAATAATAATTTTCTTTTCTCTTTAATATTAAATATATAAAATCATGATTACAATAGACATTATGAAGGCCAAACCTAGTTACATATTTCAACACAGGGGATGCACATTCCAAGTTAGATTAGGCTACAGATAGGTGTACCTACTGGGTACAATGTGACCTCAAAGGGAATATTAGATATTCATTCCAAGGGATAGGAGGATTATTGTCAAACGTGATATCAAGTTCACAGAGGACAAGGCATATAGAAGGTAGAGAGATTTTTCAACAAGAGATTATTAGAGTGAGCATCCAACAAAATATTTTAGAGTTGAGCTGTAGGATCAAGGGTAACCGAGCACGAGTACAATTACCAGTATGAGCATAAGCTTAGGTGTAGGGGTTCCTGGGTGTTTACAGAGTATGGAGTAGAAGATGCAGCATATCAAAGAGATGCATCAAGAGGATGTGTAGGTTGACATTCCACCCTCTATAGTTGGTAGGAGGAACTGTGAGGTTTAATAGACACTTAAGGATGTTTAAGAGTTTGTGGGAACTCCTAGAATGAGTGGTAAACAACAGAGAAAACCAAACATGTACATTGGCTACATAGCATTGTCAGTTAGTTGGTAGATAGTGGGAATTTTGGCTATCATGAGGCCATACAGTAGCATGTGTGGCTAGATGTTATGGTTGAGGAGTACATCTCGATAATGTAAAATGATGTTTGGGAGGTTGTGCCTAGACCACATGATAAGGTGGTGATTAGATCAAGTTGGATTTTTAAGATAAAGCACGGTGTAGATGGAAATATCGAGAAATACAAGGTAAGGTTTGTGGCCAAAGGGTTTTCTCATAAGGAGGGAATAGTTTATGAGGAGACATTTTCTCCTGTGGCTAAGTATACTTATATACGAGCCGTGATCTCACTTGCAGCATAAATGGGATGAAATATCCATCAAATGGATGTCAAGATGATGTTCCTTAATGGTGAGTTGTAAGAGGTATATATAGAGCAACCAAAGGTATATATATATATATATATATATTCATCATAGGGTGGAGGCGAGCCTCTAGATTCCATTGATGATTGAGGATAGAGGAGAGCCACTGGATTCTGATTGTTACTTGGACAACTGATCCAACATATGGAATTTGAAAGGAAAAGAAGAGAAGGCACTAGGTGTGTTGGGTATGTGTTATATTCTTTCCACGACTAGCTCCACGCGCTGTACGTTGCGCTGGGCGCAGCAGGGGGGTCATAGGGGGGTGGCAGCCCCCCTTGTCAGGGTCCGGGGCAGCACCCTGGCAAATTATTATTTTTTGGATATGCGGTCCCACTCATAGGCAGACCCACCCATGTTTTGTGCATGAGTTTGCACATGGTTTTGGGGTACGATGGTTTTCGTCCCCTGGTATTTTGTAGATCCGGTCAAGGGAACTACGGTTATGTTCTAATCCAGGGTTAATGGATTGCGGTTTATGTATGCTTCGGCATGTATATATATGTGTTGTAACGCTAAAAGGAATATAATGAAAAATCAAGCTGGTCGTCCCGATTTGGGATCCAGGGGAAAATCTCTGTGTTTATCTGTTTTATGTTTTATGCTCTCGCTATTGCTTATTTTCTGTTATAAGATTCGTGTGTAGATAATTTATGTTCAGGGTTAAAACATACATTTGGTATCAGAGCTGTTTTGGTTTCAAGGGGACGCCTTTGCTGCTGAGGGTTTTTTGCTTGGGCCTGAGGTAGACCCTGTTCAGTGGGAGATCTGCGGGATAGATTCTTGCGATGAAAGAATATGGCGAGCGGCGGAAAGATAGAGATCGAGAAATTTAATGGTCAGAGTTTTGAGTTGTGGAAGCTCAAGATGGAGAATCTGCTGGTGGATAAAGATCAGTGGATCGCGGTAGATCCAGGTACTAAACCAACGACAATGTGAGATGAAGACTGGAAGAAACTGGATCGGAAGGCTAAGAGCACAATATGGTTGTGTGTCTCAGATTCAGTATTATTGAATGTATCTAGGGAAGCTACTGCGAAGAATTTGTGGGAAAAACTTGGGACTTTGTACCAATCTAAGTCTCTGGTGAATAAGTTGTTCCTGCGGAAAAAGCTGTATAACCTGAGGATGAAGGATGGAGAATCGGTGATAGAGCATCTGAACGCCTTCAATACTGTGGTAAGTCAGTTGTCATCTGTTGATATTAAAATCTCAGATGAAGATAAGTGCATCAGTTTGTTGTGTTCTCTACCAGACTTGTGGGACAGTTTGGTTATTGCAATAGGTAGCAATACAACTACCTTGAATTTTGATGACATTGTCTCAGCCTTGCTGTTGGAGGAAATGAGATGGAGAAATATGGAGGGTCATAATGGAGATGCCTTATCTGTACGAGGAAGGTCCCAGAACAGAAACAAGAATAAGGTTTCGAGTGGGAGATCTAAATCTAGAGGGAGATCTAAATCTCCTGGAAAGTTTGTAAAGGTATGTTGGAAATGCGGAAAGGAAGGGCACTACAAAAAGGAGTGCAGATCTAAAGCTCCTGAGAAAGGAAAGGGATCTGATGATGCTCCTTCTACAGAGGCAAAAACCACCTCGGATGAAGGTGGGGATGTGTATTTGGCTTCTTCTTCAAGTACACATGTAGATGATGAGTCATGGTTGATTGACTCAGGTGCATCCTTTCACTTCACTCCCCATAGGGAGTGGTTCTGCGAGTATGAGAAATATGATGGTGGTGATGTCTTCCTAGGGGATGATAGGAAGGCCAGAATCGTCTAACGTGGAAAGGTCAAGCTGAAGCTGCAAGGTGGAAGGATTAGAACACTTCCTGGTGTTCTGCATATTCTTGCATTGGCCAGAAATCTGATTTCTGTAAGCAAGATGGATGATGCAGGTGTAAAAACAGTGTTTGAGAAAGATGCTTGCAAGATGGTTCGGGGAGCACTGGTATTAATGCGGGGAGTTCGGATTGGAACTCTATACAAGCTACAAGGTAGCACTGTTATTGATGGGTGTAATATTTCTGTGGTTCCTGAAAGATGAGCAGAAAGCCTAGCTGTCTCTTGGAGAAAATACCATACTATGGCATCAAAGGCTTGGACATATTGGAGAGAAGGGCCTTCAGATACTGCATAGAAATGGTATGGTAGAAGGTATGTCTAATTGCTCTCTGGATTTCGATTTTTGTGAACATTGTGTATATGGGAAGTAGAATTGGGTGAGTTTTCCTTCTGGTGCTAAGAGGGCAAACAAGATATTAGAGCTTGTGCACAGTGATGTGTTTGGACCTGTGTCAGTTCCATCACTGGGAAAGTCTGTGTACTATGTTTCATTCATAGATGACTTCTCAAGGAATACATGGATATATTTATTGAGGAAGAAATCTGAAGTCTTTGACAAATTTAAAGAATTTAAGGCTCTGGTGGAAAACCAGACAGAGAAGAAGATAAAGGCGTTGAGGACAGATAATGGTGGGGAGTTCTGCAAGAAGGAATTTGAAGAGTTCCGTAAGAAGTGTGGTATAGCACGACAGAAGACTACTCCATACACACCTCAGCAAAATGGAGTTGTAGAAAGAATGAATAGAACACTGATGGAAAAGGCAAGAAGCATGCTCAGTGGTACCGGGTTAGGACAAGAATTCTGGGCAGAGGCAGTGGAGACTGCATGTTACTTAGTTAACAGATCACCTTCATCAGCGTTAGAGGATAAGACTCCACATGAGGTATGGACTGGTAAGAAACCCTCTCTTTCACATCTAAGGGTATTTGGATGTGATGCATATGTACATGTTCCAAAGGAGAAAAGGACCAAGTTGGATAATAAATCTGAAAGGTGCATCTTTATTGGGTATAAGGATAGTTTAAAGGGTTACAAGCTTTGGAACCCAGAAACAAGGAAGGTTGTGTACAGCCGAGATGTGGTGTTTAGAGAAGTGAAAGATGTTGTTAAACATGAAGTCCTAACAAAGGAACCTGAGAAGATAGAGTTTGAGCTAAAGGAGGATGAATCAGACTCTACAACAGAAGAAGACTCGGAAGATGAAGAGCCACAAACTCCAGCTTTGAGAAGATCAGTTCGGGAAAGAAGGCAACCAGAAAGGTATAGTCCATCTGCTTTCTGTTCAGGTTTTGCCTTAACTATAATTGATGATGAACCCAGAACTGTCAGGGAGGCAGTAGATTCAGAGGATGGAAAACTCTGGAAGGAGGCCATGGTTGATGAAATGGCATCCTTTCACAAAAACGATGCATGGGATCTGGTGGAGTTGCCGGCTGGAAGGAAGCCCATTGGGAGAAAATGGGTGTTTAAAAAGAAGATGAATGTAGAAGGCAAGGTGGAGAAATACAAAGCTCGGTTGGTAGCAAAAGGTTATTCCCAGGAGCCGGGAATTGATTTTGGTGATATTTTTTCTCCTGTTGCCAAAGTTACTTCTATTAGATTACTTTTATCTGTTGTTGCTGCATTTGATTTTGAGATAGAACAGATGGATGTGAAGACAACATTTCTTCACTGGGATCTAGAAGAGGAGATCTACATGAAGCAACCTGAAGGCTTTATGGTGAAGGGTAAGAAAGAATTGGTATGCAGGTTGAAGAAGTCTCTGTATGGGTTAAAACAGTCACCAAGGATGTGGTATCAGAAATTTGATACCTATATACGGGGACTTGGCTTCACCAGAAGCAAGGAGGATCACTGTGTTTATTTTAAATTAATTGGTAACCATGTTATTTATTTGGTCTTGTATGTGGATGATATGTTGTTGATTGGAAATGACAAAGAAATTATCCAAGATTTGAAGACCCAAATGTTCTCCAAATTCGACATGAAGGATCTGGGTGCTGCAAACTATATTTTGGGCATGGAAATTAAGAGAGATCGGGCAAAGAGGAAGCTCTGGTTAAACCAGAGGAAGTATGTCGAGACTATATTATAGAGGTTCAATATGCAGGATAGTAAACCGGTGAATGTTCTGATTCCTGTAGGTACAAAGCTGTCTGCTGAACAGTGTCCCAAGACACAAGAAGAAGAGGAGGATATGTCCTGTGTTCCATATGCAAGTGCAGTGGGTAGCCTGATGTATGCAATGGTCTGTACTAGACCAGACATTGCACATGCAGTGGGAGTATTGAGCATGTTTATGTCAAACCCAGGGAAGGAGCATTGGACAACAGTGAAGCGGGTTTTCAGATATTTATGTGGCACTAGTGATTATGGCTTGTGCTACCAGGGAAGACCAGGATTGGAAAGAATGTTGGAAATTCATGGTTTTGTTGATGCAGACTGGGCTGGAGATCTGGACCAAAGAAGATCTACAAGTGGGTATGTGTTTAGCCTATTTGGAGGTGCAGTCAGTTGGATGAGTAAAAGACAGTCTGTAGTGGCGCTTTCAACTACAGAGGCAGAATACGTAGCAGCCACTCATGCAAGCAAGGAAGCAGTTTGGTTGCAGAGATTGTGTTCAAGTATGGGGCTGGTACAGCAAGCTATAAGGATAGACTGTGATAGCCAAAGTGCAATTTTCTTGGCTAAGAACCCTGCTTATCATTCAAAGACAAAGCACATTGATGTTCAATATCACTTTGTTAGAGATATGGTTGAAGCTAAAAGGGTGTTGTTGGTAAAGGTGGACACTTTGAAGAATGTTGCAGATGCATTGACAAAGTCTGTGAGCACTCAGAATTTCTCTTGGTGTAGAGAAACAATGGGTGTTGAAGAATTGGTCCAATGACTAAGCTCTCTTGTGGCCCCTTGTGGAAATAAAACAACAAGTGGGAGAATGTTGGGTATGTGTTATATTATTTCCATGACTAGCTCCACGCGCTGTACGTTGTGCCGGGTGCAGCAGGGGGGTCACAGGGGGGGCGGCAGCCCCCCCTGTCAGGGTCCGGGGCAGCACCCCGACAAATTTTTTTTTTTTTGGTATGTGGTCCCACTCATAGGCGGACCCACCCATGTTTTGTGCATGAGTTTGCACATGGTTTTGGGGTACGATGGTTTTCAGCCCCTGGTATTTTGTAGATCCGGTCAAGGGAACTAGGGTTATGTTCTAATCCAGGGTTAATGGATTGGGGTTTATGTATGCTTCGGCATGTATATATATGTGTTGTAACACTAAAAGGAATATAATGAAAAATCAAGCTGGTCGTCCCGATTTGGGATCCAGGGGAAAATCTCTGTGTTTATCTGTTTTATGTTTTATGCTCTCGCTATTGCTTATTTTCTGTTATAAGATTCGTGTGTAGATAATTTCTGTTCAGGGTTAAAACCTACAGGGTGCTTGTCCAGTTTGGAAGTCGATCCAATGTATGTACATAAGAGTGAAGACACTAGATGCTTCCTTGGTTGGACAGTTGGTCCAGTGTGTATAAAGAAAATAAGCAAAGAACAAATTAAATATAAGTATCAGTATATTATGTAGGTTTTGATGCCTACATTATGAATCTAATACCATGTTGTGATTTATGATGGTTTGGGTTATGGGCTAATTTGGTTTTGCTATGATAGGAATCAAAGAATTTTTTTTTCCCAAGTTCACCTCATGGATATGCTACTGATGAGGTACAAATTAAATTTATTAATTCCTTTATGATGAGTCTAATGGAAATTTTTGTGCCATGATGTATGAAGGCATGGGAATTTACATGTTTGGGTGGTTGGAGTTGGCTACAAGATTAATAATAGTAGCATCAAAATAATTAAAACATGCAACAATATGTTGGTAGAAAGATTTCGGGGGTTGAGCATTCTAGGATACTAGCACCAATGGTGCCAACTGATTTCCATAAGCATGTTGTAACAACCTTACCCCACCTTCCCCGGTGGAGTGGTTGTTACTCCCTAATCCAATTCCTCTTGTCACATGTCAGAAGAATGGGATAAACCCTTTTTTTTGTTATAAATTCCTCCTTATCAATTCTTCCCTTATGGAATTTAATTCTTTAACTTAATATTATGGTTTCTTTCCTTTTCATATGAGCACAATAACTCAGAACTTCGTGGCTTCATTTGATTAATTTATAATTGACCTTGCAACACACACACACACACACAATGCTTGTAGAACCCTCTCCCAAGTATCGGCACCCCCAGGGAGGGAACCACTAGGACGCATCACCCCGATGCCTTCATTGCAAGACTTGTATTTGAATATAAATATATATGTATTTATTTATGTATGTGCACACTCATAACATGAGTGTACGAATGGAGAAGGACTGATTTTTCATAATTAATCGGGGTTTTTCCTCCATGGGCCATACTGCACTCAAAGCCTTCATTATTTCAGCTTGAAAAAGAAGCTAAATGATTTATTCAAACAAAAAAGGTTGAAGTGCCCACCCCCATGCGTAATAACATTGTCTTCTTAACTATATGCACAAGGATCCCTCAACACTAACATTGACACATACACACACACAAACATATATATTACACCTATTCCAAGTACAAGTCTAGTTGAGCACTATGACTATACTTGCTATTCAACATGGATTACCGCTTCAATCCAACACAAATATGACATACACACTACACCCCTTAGCCTTAAGGGATTCAACACCGATACATACCAAATAGAGATGCAACTTTGTGTGAAGTACAAGGTTATAAAACCAAGTTATTCAAGCTCATGAAACAATGTTATATGTAGCATTAAAGCAAGGCTTACTCATGCTTGAGCTCTCACTAACAAGGGATTTATAACCCAAAACCAAGGTATATATACTTGATGATATGAAGAAGACCTTCATTTGGAATAACATGTCAACAAAGATAAAAGAGGAGGAAATCCTCAGATTCACCACATTGCAACATAAGCAACATGAATGCAAGCTTGAGATTCTTGTGGTCATCATGCTATTATGAGGAGAAACTATCATGCTAGAAACTATCATGATTGACTAATAATAATGCAGACATACCTCATGTAGTGATAATCACCATATCAATCAGGAATGCAACATTATTTATTGTGAACAACAGACATAAGAGCACTTGTATTTTATTGTGAATAATCAAGCATAAGAACACTTATCTCAAACAATGCATAAATGCTCCAACTAAGAGTGGGAATCTAACTCTCCACCCAAACATAAACAAGATATAACCACTATTACTTGTAGTTGTCACCCTCGATCCAAATTCCCGAGCTTGAGGTGGAGTGCCTTTAGAGAAAAACCTTTAATGAATACACAACTAAACCAGAGCACCACCAGGCCACCATGATTTCATCCTCAAGTCAGGCCTCTCTTTGTAATATTTATTCCCAAGAAGTTTTGATAGGGCTTTTTGTTGTTTATTTCTCTCCTCAGATATCAACAAAACAACTCCAAAAATCCTACTTTTTCTGCCTCTTCTCTAGCCTCTTGCTATCCTGTTAAATGTTAATTCATATCCCCCTTATGCGGTCAAATTCCCTTCTCTCTCCTTTGCTTTGCTTCCTTTCTAAATGAGAGTCAAATAGGAGAATCAAATGAGATCCCCCTCTCTCCTGCATAGTTATTTCATCTCGTCCTTACTTCCATCCCATTCAAATATTCATAATTCATGTCCTCCTTGCCTTATAATGTTTCTCCAAGGCAGTATGGGACTGCATACTTCTTTTGCAACCCAATCTAATTTTGAAAACTAGTCCATTTAAGGCTCAACACCCAACCTTCAATGACTGTAAAAAAATAATTCAGAGTCCCGCAACAAGGAAGCTTGAAACCCCTAAGCAAGTAATCCCCTCAACCAACCAAGGACTGATAGTTAAATAAATAATTCCCTCAAGCAATATCCTACCTCAAGCGATGGAATCTGTGTCCTTATCTCAAATTTTTAATCTATAAAAGTATTTACATTGCGTACACGAGGATAAAAAATTTGGGTTGTTACAACCCCCCCCGTTGAGGGAACACCGTCCTTGGTATTCTCTGTCCATATACATAGAGAAAACATGCTAAATTAAGAAAAAATTAACACACTATATTTGGAGCTTTATATTCACAAATTTTTACAAGATTGACATATATTTACATGTCACACATTCATAGTTTCTTGCCTAACAACTAAACAATTATAAATGATATATATATATATATATATATATATATATATATATATATATATATATATATATATATATATATATATATATATCAACCACTTGTTGTGGCTCTTATGTAATTTCTTGGTGCCTTTGCTATACCAAATCCAACTTGGATTCTTTCCTTTGCTCTGGAGGATAGTATGCCTCCAATGTCCAAAATTGATTTTCTTTGCATTCTTGTTCCATCAACGAATAATTCTCGACTCATTGCTTCCTGATACAACCCCAATGTGCTTCTGATTCCAATAAGTTATGCTCATGACCAAGAAACCCAATTTATTTTTTGACCTTCCCTTCTCTGCTTCTCAGTCCCTCGGGAAATCTAGTTATCCCCTTTCCATGCAATCACTCACCTTCCAATTTCATACATCTCCTTCTCTTCTTCTTAGTCCCTTAGGTGATGCATCCCTTGGCAAGGCTTACTCGCAGCGAAAGGGTCCACAAACAAGGCAGTCCCTCCTTATCACAACTATATAGGTCATAGCATGCTTCATGGTAATCAATCTTCATCATTGGTGCTAGTGTATCACAATGGCCCCATTCTTGAAATCTTTAATCAACGTGCCATTGTACATTATGATGTCTTTCAACTGCAACTATCTATCTTGCGGCAAGGTTCATCCAACCAAACTGGGAGATTTTATACTTTCCTACATCATATCACACATGTCTCCATGAGTCCCACCATTAAGGAAATGAAATATATTTAAATCATACCTCACCAGCAACTTATTCATGAGGTGGATTGGAATTATCCTTTAATTCCTATCACAACAAAGCTAGGTTAGCTCATAACCCAAACCATCATAAATCAGAATATTTAATTTAGATTCATAAAGTAGAAATTTAAAAATCCATGAAATATTGATACTTATCTTGATTTTCCCCTTGCCAATTTATTTACACACACTAAGTCGTTAGACCATCTAGAAAGCACCCAATGCCTTATCTTCACTTTGACCATGTACACAAACCTGATTGGTTTCCAACCTGGCAAGCACCTAACGCCTTCTCTTTGCTTTGACCACATATACACACCAGATTGGTTGCCAATCCTGCAAGCACCTAGTGTCTTCTCTTCACTTTTACCACATACACACACCGGATTGGTCAAGGGCCTTCTCTTCTCTTCTCTTCTATTTGACTTCCACTCCAAGGTAGTATAAATATATATATATATATATATATATATATATATATATATATATATATATATATATATATATATATATAGATAATACAAGCCCTACCATATAGGTAGTATCTTGTCAACAGGGGGTTTACTCATTACCATTCATAGGTTCCTTTCCACCTATACAAAAAGAAATTCCCATGCCTAGTCCAAACACAATCCCACACCAAACTACACATAAACAATTTACACATACACCACACACAGGCCCAACTAATCCCATACATGCATGTCTTTAACGCTTTGCACATACACAACACACAGGTATAGATAGTTCCATACCTGCTAGTCCTAAATGCTTTACACATTGCATAACACACGTTTATACAAATGGTACGACACAATGCACATAAATAAATTTACCCTATTCCTATGCACAAAAAATGCACACGTACAATAGAAACACATACACACATAACATGTCACGTTACACAGTATGAAAATAGTTCCAGAGACCACCTTGTCTCTCATGACATATCACCCTGTTTCCATTAATCTAGAGACCACCTTGTCTCCATGCGGGTGAAATAGGCCATACTGCCTCATTTGTTTTTCCCATGTTCTTAACCTCGACATGGGCACTATTATCATCAATAAAAATTAGGTTGGTTAGGGAGGTAATTTTGCATTAGGTCTAGTGTGTTTGTCAAATAAATTCACGGAAATTGATAAAATTTCATGTTTTGTCTATAGTTCTAAAGATTCAAAGTGTTCCTATGCCATCTCATTAAAGTCTTGTCATAAGAAAATTTAAAAAAATCCGCATGCATCAAGTTAAATAGGCCATTTTAGACACTTGTCACTTTTTACCCGAGTCTGCAGCGATTTTTGTGTAAAACAGGTCGTTTTCGCTACAGACTCACATAACAGTTCCGTAGTGAATCTACCCTTTGCAGAACTAGATTCAGCACGAACTTCAGTTTTTCTGCTAACAATGGGAAAAGGGATACCAAGTGTCATTAAAGGTTCCATCATAGGATTTTCATAGTATATTGGCTCATCATTGCAACTTATAGTCATTTTCCATCATTTTTGAATGCATGCATCATAGCTGCTTAGTCATCATATTCCCTTTTGATGCTTTTATTTCGATTTCTTGTTTTGAATACACTCTTTTCACATCCTTGTGATATACTTGATTCCACCACTCTTTGTTTAATTCTGAGTCTAGTTGCTGTCATAGGTGAGTTTAGCTCTATCAACAAGCAACTTGTTGTTTGATACTCTCTTTTATAGTTGTCAAGTTTCTAAGAAGACATGCGTTGTTTTGGAAGATATGACTGCACATAAGAAGCCTACCAAGGGTGGCTATGTGGTTAGATAGGAGCCTATGGATATGAGTCTAATTGAATAATATCCCATCTTCTCACAAGCTTTTTCCAATACAAGTTGCATGCATTTATGCTAGAAGCTACAAGGGGATTTGCTGTGTTTTTGGACTGTTTAAGAAATCAACTTCAAGAGCAGTTTCTGGGTAAACGAAGATGAATTCTAAAAACTTGATAGAGTTTATTGTCAAAAATGGATCAAATAACATTAAAATCTTTCACTTTTATCACAGGTGCTACAAATTGGGAGATTCGAAGATGTCTTTGGGTTCTATTTCCAGAGTGCGTTTTTTCCCTGTTTTAGACATGTTTTTCAAATGAATATTCCGGACACCTAGAAATGGTTTTAAGAAAACCAAGAGAGATTTTTCTTCATAACGATCTTATTTACAAAAACCTCCTCCCATTTTTTAACAAATATCAAGGATCGAGAGATAGGAGCTCATTTATGACCCCTAGTTTTCAGAAAATCAGGTCCATTTTTCATGGTAGCCAGTTCTAAAACTCAACATGAAGGAGGGTAAGTCATGATTTTTGATTAGTTTTGACTATAATAAAACTAAAAAATACATATGCAGGCTATTTAGGCTTTAATATGGTTTTTTTTGGGCTTATGAAGAAAAAAATGAAAAATCTGTCAAATTAGGCAAGTTTGTAGCGAACTCCAGGCTTGAAGCCAAGTTTTCGCTACGAACTCGCTGTAACTTTCCATAAGCTTTAATTCCTTCAAAAATTATATAACAGAGATGTCTTAAGGCATGTATTTAGCTTATTTTTGCTAAGGAAGGATCTCCCATAGGCTACCAAGTTAGAAAGTTTGCAGAGGTGGATATTTTCAAATTGCTATAGAAATTACGCTACAAACTTGGCTAGAGCTCTGTTTTTCCAACAGTCAAGTTCTTCGGTATTTTTGGAGGCATTATATGCATTTAAAAGAGGAAATGAGCTTTTTTAGGTTTCATCAGGACTTTGGCAATAAAAAACACTCAGCCTACACTACATCAAAGGGACAACTTGTCAGCATTTTCCACTTCACAAAGAGACAATTTTCACTTTGGCCAATTCATCTATTGATAAAACATCAACATATTCTCTACATTAAAGCCTAGAGTTCAGTTGAAAGTTGGGCACCTCATTTTTCTGTTTGGGTTCGATAGACATCATTTGAGTGGCCATTTAAAATTTCTTGTTGATGTAATAATTAGTGATAGAGTCTTATTTGGCTACAAACTCTTCTAAAACAGAATTCTCCTATTCCTTCTCAATTTAATAAAGTTATTTTAGGAGTAGGTGTCTTTGGAGGTTTTCGAAGGTCTAGCATAGCTGGAAGATTCCATGTAAAGATATATAAATCTATAAATAGGAAGATGAGAGGATGAGAGAGGGTTGATTGATGTAATGCTAGAAGCTACTTTTGTAATTTTTTCTGCCAGTAATATACAGTTGTAGAAAACTTGTTTCTCACCTGAGATTCATCATGTATTCTTGTATGTGTTTTTCCTACATGCTATTTTAATCTTCTTTCAATTTACTTTGTGGGTAATTACTTGGAATTAATGGTTAAACATGCTCCAACTTCCTTTATACGTTTAGTTTGATGTTTATGTTATGTTTTGATGAGAATACACATGCCTTAGCTTCCATGAGAGATGTTTTGTATGTGATTGAGTTTCCTAACTGACTCCATGCCCAATGGTAGCCATTTATTTGCATCCTTCACTTGCATAAAAACATTCCAAGCACATTTAAAAGTTAGCCATATTTTTTAATCTTAATCTATTGAATATCATTCATATCCTTGAGAGAGCCCTCTCATGTTGGAAAGGCTAAGTTCTAGCCAAAAGTAGGTTTGAAATAGTTACTCTAGGTTGACTGTTGAAGTAGCCCATCAATATCAATTTAGTGATAACATGCATAATGTAAGAGTCATGTTCACATAATTATGCTTTAGGAAAATTTCCTTTCCGCCCAATAAATTCCTCCTCACAGTGGGAATCTTTTGTTCCTTCCATGTTCGCATTAAATAAGTATAAATAGTCCCTCTTCCACAAGAAGAGTCCCTTACAAAACCTTGTCAGACAAAATGGAATTCTCATAGGTCTAAACATATACATCAATCAACATGATCATGTATGCAATATACCACCACTCATCAACATAATTATGGATGCATCATACAAGTATCCATCAACATAATCACATATGCAATATATAACTACACATGAAAGTATAGTCAAGGGTTAAGAGAACTCCCTTCTTGCCATTTTCCTAGCTACACATATCTCTATCCATTATTCTTATGGACTCTACCAACCCATTAGGTTGTTAAATTACTTAAACATGGCCACAACAACCATTAGCTTGTGCCAAATAAATCTAGGGTTTATATGACTCCCTCATTGCGTTCGAGCATGCATTATACACCCTTTTCACACTGTTATTGTATCATTTTTACATCATGTTCTGCTCATGTCCATTGCCCAATAACGGTCCATTTTACCTGGAACTTTACTTAGCATGTTTTCCTTCATGATTATCAAACATTGCCTTTTTTTAGGATTCTGTGGCCTTCTTGCCACTCCAAACTCCCAATTCCAAGATCCCCAAGCATGCAATTCAAATTTCAAAAATCAAAGACTAATGCAAGAGGAATTACAAAGGCAATCATTGCAAAAGGACATGAATTTCATAACAACAGTCATTCACAAAAGTCACAAGTAAAATATTATCATCAACAAGACCAAAACAACATGATAATAACACTAAAGTTCGATCTTTGACCTATACTAACAACACTAATTAATATCATCTTCTCTTATGGGGATACACTACTATTTTAATCAACTTTTTGGACACAAGAAGAATTCAATACTCTTATCAAGGTCCAGAACAACCATGGCATCTGCAACTTCAAAGGGCTAGTTAGAAAAATCTCATGTTATCTTTACACTTACCATACTTATAACTATCATATTCACACAGATGCATTAGAGGACCTGCATATGCAATTCAAGTTAGCCAATTTCGTAACCCTACCCCAGTCAGAATGCACTCTGCTCATGTAACTACTTAATACTAACTAACCATGATATTTGTTGCTTTAACAAATATATGCAACCAAATATTTGTCAATCACTTGGCTTCCTAAAGTTACACAACATCATACCTCTAATCTCTTGAGGCACTATATCATGTACGGGCAACCAACATAAGCAAAAATCATCTAACACATCATTCTCTAGAAATATATAGATCCTACATCTACAAGGTCTACACAGGACCCCTACCTTTGAGTTCATCCAGTTCCGGTATTACGAGAAAGCATTAACAATTGATGATAAAACTCCCATAAAAAATATAATAACCATTTCATCATATAGGAATAGTTAACATGCACCGGGGTCCTCGCCATATGCCAATCAGGCCATGGAACTCTCACACCCCAATTATCTAGCATACACATCACTAAATCACCATGTAAATGCACCAATCATGCATGCCATAATCATTTACAACCAGCTTTTAACACCTAAATATTTGTTTTATTATTTTTCTAAAAATAATTATGAAACTCTCCTTACTTAGGAACCTGTTACTACTTGCCTGTGATAGATCCCATCCAGTCCAAGTGCTAAACATGGATGCTCTGATACCACCTATAACAAACTTACCCCGCGTGCCCTACTGGAGTGGCTGTTATTCCCTAATCCAATTCCTCTTGTCATTTGTCAGAAGAATGGGATAAAACCTTTTTTGTTATACATTCCTCCTTATCAATTATTCCCTTAGGAACTTTAATTCTTTAACTTAGCATTATGGCTTCTTTCCTTTTCATCTAAGCAAAAGTATTCGACATCCCCAGGGTGGGAACCACTAGAACACGTCACCCTTGTGCCTTCACTGCAAGACTTATATTTGAATATGAATATATATGTATTTATGTGCTCAGAACCAGAGTGATATGAATGCAAAAGGACTAGTTTTGCATGACCAATATACGATTTTCCTCCATGAACCATACTTCACTCAAATCCTTCGCTATTTCAACTCGACAAAGAAGCCAAATGCTTTATTCAGAAGACAAAGGTTAAAATTCCCACCCCAATGCATAATCACGCTGTTTTCATAGTTGCACACACTCAGAGCCCTCAACCCAATTCCCTCACCGAGTACAAGTCCAGTTAAGCACTATGAATATACTAGCCATTCAACATGGATTTACTGCCTCAATCCAACATAGATATGACTTACAAACTACAACCCCTAGACTTGATGTATTTATCAAAAATACATACAAAATAGAGATGCAACTTGATGCGAAGTACGAGGATATAAAACCAAGTTATTCAAGCTCATGAAATAGTGCCATCCATGACACTAACACAAGGCTTGCTCTAGCTTGAGATCTCACTAACAAGGGGTTTATAACCCATAACTAGGGTATAGATAACTGATGATATGAAGAAGACCCTCATTTGGAATAACATGTCAACAAAGATAAAAGAGGATGAAATCCTCAGATTCAACACATTGCAACATAAGTCATGAGCCTCAGTTTCTCAATAAGAATGTTGAGACTCCCAAGGCCACCAACTTTAATTATGAACCCGAGGTTTGTACAAAATTAGAGGCGACAGTATTATATGCACGGTAGGTAAAATTCTACTCATGCCACCTTCAAGTAATGGATAAGATAAAGACATACATATACCACTCCTTCAACTAGATTAGAGAAATAAATTGCATGAAAAGAGAGAATTCTACTTTATTTGCAGGAATGAAAACATTATTCTAATTGCATAAATGAAAGTGTTATTCATCCAAATGTAAATACTGACTCTAATTGCCAGAATTTGATGAATATGCTATTTTCAGAAATGAAAAGTGTTATTCTACTTGGAGAATGTAAAACAATACTCTACTTGCAGAATGTGGAAAGTTGTTTTGAAAAAGGAATTTTGATCTTTTGAACAACAATGTGTGTGACAAAAACCCTAAGAAAGAATAAACTCAAGAATGAGGTCTAATCTACTTTGAATTGGTGAATCACCCTTTTTATGACCATTTTCAATGAAACGTAGCCTTAGAACCAAAATCCATGTACATTTAATAAGAAAACATTCATTTCTATCCACATGTGGAAATTTGTCTTCTAGTTCTAATTGCACATTTGGACTTACTGTGAAGGAAAGGTGGGTCTAGAGTGGTATTTGGTCTTCGCCAATCATGGATTCAGAGCCTGGGGGTCATTATTCAATCCCAAGAGGCAAAAATCAATCTCCTAGTGAAAATCTGGTCAAGTTTGGACAATGCTATAAGATGTGATAAGACTGTTAAAAGATTGCTACATGATGCTACAATATTGCCCTGTTTGGCTATAGGAATAGATCTGTGAGAATCCTGAGGGTATAAAAAGTTTTTGAAGGTGGATAAAGGTATATGAAGGTGTATGAAGGCTATTTTTACGCCTTTTCCAATCTTAGCACCCCTCAGAGTCCCATCTTGCACAAATTCAAGTGTTCACGGTGTCCATTAATGACCTAGGAATGTGGTCTCAATGGCAGAGTTTTGAGGGAAATGTGAGTGGTAAAGAATGAGGTTGATGGTGACAAAAGAGATGTAGGAAGAGGGTTCCAAACCTAAAAGCCTCTTGTAATACCTACAAATCAACAATCAATCCCTTCTTTTTATTGAAAATAATGCCAAACCAATGATCAAATTGTAGCAAAACAATCTAAGAAAGAAAGGATGAATCAAATTTTATGAAATAAAGGAAAGAAGGAATTTATTTATAAAGAACTAATTCACCTTCCAAAATACATCTAACCTGCATACATGAAATCTCGAGGAATATGATTTTAAATCCTAGATTGTAGGAACAAATTATGCAAGAGAACAATGAGCTAAAGCCTAGCAATATGCAAAGGAAGGAAACCACATATATTTGTCCTATTGTTGTAGACTCTTCAACCACGCTTCCCACAAGAGAGGTGGAAATTAGGTTTGCAACCAAAATTATTTTGGAAAGCAAACTTCTACACAAACAAATAAGGAAATGCTGCTACTAAAATATTGCATAAATAAGATACACAAAGAGAGATTGAAGCCTCTGGGTTGGGCCCTAACCCAAGGGGACTCAACCCTCTGAAATAAAATCAGATGTGAAACAAAAATAGACGTTTCATTAACATAAAATGGAGTTCAAATACATCATGCAAATGAAAATGAAAATTACAATCTTAAGCACTTGGCTCTTAGTAGCTCTCCTTTCTCCCCAAAAATTCGAATTCTAGTGAGCGCTAGGGCTTGTTGATTTATACAAATATGATTGAGGGGAAAACTGCTTGGGAAGAGGACTGATTCCCTCCAAAATCTTGAGAAAAGTGGATCTAGCTCCCTTAGACCCTTGTAATTACTCAAGTTCATTGGCTTCCAGTAGACGTCGAGTTGTTGATGAGTGATTGTAGGGATGAAGTTGAGATTAAGGAGAGTAAATGTAGGGGACACACCTCCTACATCTCCTCTAGATGCCTCCAATGTGAATCTGATAGTAAATGCACTCAAAACTGCTCTTTTTCTCGTAGATTAACCACATTAGGCAACGAAGTATGACAAACACATTTTAGTCTTTCTAATAAGTACATCATAGTTAAACAGATGCTAATTAATATGAGAAAAGAAGAATAGATAGGCTGCAAGATTGGAAAAATGGCCTTATAATAAAGCTATTGATGGGACCCATCATCAACCCCTGCTGAAAGTGTTGCTAACCCTATAAGCAAATTACTTATTGATATGTAGTTCATGCATGGCCCTCGTGGCCTCTTTGACATCCTAAGGAATATCAGATGACATGCCTTCTTGTGGAGAGAATCCTGCATTTGCCTTTATGGCTTCCCACTCCCTTTGTTCCTTTGCTTGATATCTTCTATATTGTAGGACCAATAGAAAGGGAGGACTAAGTTTTAGCCCTATACAATTGATTTTCAACCTTTGAATAATTATTTTGTAGAATGGGGTACTCTCTAAGGCACTCCTCAACCTTTTAGGAGAGTGATATTCCTTGATTTGTGGACTGTGGGGCAGATCCTGCTATATTCTTTGTCAAGTCTAAAAAATCTCAGTCCCCAATAGCCTAAATGTACGTTCAAAATTGAGGATGGCTCATTCTTATGTTGCTAGGTAACGAGGGGCCAATTTGGCATCTGCAGAGATAATTTTATGGTTGCTTATGACAACCTTTGGGTTTATTAAATCTCCTCTAATGTATAGAGGTTGACTTTCTTCTTTTACCATAACCCTCTTTGCTTCCTCAACCCTTGTTTCTTCATGGGCCAGCCAAGAGGCCAGTGCCATCAATTTTTCATACCCCAATCTTGAATTGGGGTCCCAAAAGTTCATGTCTATGAGGACCTGCTGTAATATACAACATACTCTATTTATTTTAATAATAAATAGGGACCGTTAAAAAAATAAATAGAAATTTATGAGCATTATTTCATTTTAGCATAAGTCTTAAAACTTTAGGAATAAAGGTTTTTTCCTTTCGCTTTGATTTCAAAATGCTCACCGCAAATCGCATAACTTACAAGCCAATTAAGTTAAAACACATAAGATTTGCGAATTGCGATATGCGCTTCAACCTTTTTGGAATTATATAAAATCCCCGTTGAAAAAGCTTAAAGATCACTTTAAAAGAGAAATAACATTGTGCCTTTTTAAAAGAACAAACTTATAACATTTCAGAAAAGTTGCGATGAGCCGGACCCGACGAAACAATAAAAGAACAATTAAAAGTATCCAAAAGTCTGCTAAAGCACAAAAATGTGAGTCTTTAGTGCATTTCGCGACGAGAAACCAAATGAAAATTTTTATACACCGCAATAAGTTGCGATGTGCGATTTTCGCAGATTACATTTCGCAAGATTCATCGGTGTCGAAAACATAACTATTGGTATCTGTTAAAAGTTTCGATGTGCGATATAAACCCTTAGTATTCAAGTGCGTGAAATGATTCTTATTCAATCAATCTATTATAAGATCTAATGACTTAGATCGTTAGTTTAGACATATTGCGTAAGGTGTGTAAGAGATTTGATAGAAAGAGTTATGGGTTATTAACGACATTTAATGGGTGAAAGATTCAAAAGATTGATATCTACTTGAAGTGTGCTTTAAATTTAGAGCACCGTATTTTGATAATGATATTTTAACTGTATTCTCTATCCTTCTCTCTATTCATCTCAGATCTGAATTTACTTTTTTCACCTGACCTAACGAAGTAAGAATAACTGGAATGACAAAGAAAGGCAAGGCAATTTCCCAAATGTACGCTGCAAAAGACACAAACATGCCTCCATTGTTCTCAGACACAACGTGCAACAAGGACTGTTGGAGTTTTTCATGGGATACAATGTACAACCTGTTTGAGGGAGAACAACCAAGAGAATTAGTGAAAACATTAACAATAGATGGGGCAGTTTCATAAGACCTGTCTTACTTTGAAGTTGCATGTTTGTTTCTCCACAAAATAGTGACGAGGCTGAATATATTACCATATATAGATATGGTAAAGTGGGTCATTGACAACCTCAGCATAGCAGACAAGTCATTCAAGAATTCTATGCTGGAGAATATTAGTTCATTCACTGCAGAGGATTTACGGATAATGTATCACTTTCGAATGTAGTGTTTAAAGGCTAGGTCAGATCTGGGATTACATAGCCAGCTCAGCTAAAGCCAATGGTAGATATTTTTCACCTCAGATATCAAATGCGCAAAGAGGATCAACCCACCTAAGCATGTTGTTATTTTTATTTCCTAGATTGTAGTTTAAGTTTACTCATTACGAGGAAGGTTGTTTGAAACCTCCTCCAATTTTTATGTAATAATATATTTTAAACATATTTAGTTTAATATTTAAACCCTTCTCATGAATTTAGAGAAGGGTATAGAAATTTGTCAAAAACATTTGAAAAGAATGCACTTCTGTAAGTTTTTGAATGCTTTGATGAATTAATGGAACAAAATCTGTTATTTTTTGACATAGAAGTTGTTTAACTGAAGTTTCACTATTGTAATCATTGAATTTCTTTAAAGTGAAGAGGAGTAGAAAACTACTGTCGGTTTGAATGGGTAGAACCTCATATATATGGTACTTTTACACATTATATTAAGTTTTACTTCTTGAATTGAAAATAATCTTTTTATCGGTATTATATATGAAAGCTGTTATCGTAAGTGAATGTTAAATGCACTTCTGTACTGATAGTTTTTTATCATTACTTATCTCATATATAATCGAACTTATAAATGCGATATATATTTCAAAATACTTTTGATTAAACTATTTTTTCAAAAGAATTACTTTTACATAATTTTAATCTCTTTCAACTTTTGTATAATCTTCATTACCAATTGTTGAAAGATATCTTTCTAGATCGCATTAAGGAATGAACAGTCCCGGGTATATATTAGAATAGATATTTAAGTTAAATGCATATGATAGATTAAATCATTTTCCATTTGCATGTTATAAAAAAAACACACCCTGATCATCCTTTTTGGGAAACTGGTCCCTTTACCCCCAGGTAGAGCCACCATACCAAACGAAAAAGGACTTGCTCTAAGGTCCGGACCGAGCGATTTTCCTTCATGTTGTTGCAATGAAATTTCGGGGCTTCAACATTTTGGCACTAGAAGGAGGGCTAATTGTGAATGGCAAGAAGGTCTGATCAATCTAAAATCCAATCTAAGAGTCTCTCTCCCTCTAGATCCCCTTCAACTTCTAGAACATTAGCTAGATCTAAATCATTAAGATCTAAAGTTGAACATCCCTCTCCTAAGTTTCCTAGTAAAACTAGACCAAGACTATCTCCAAATTTTTACCAAAATTCCCCAGAAGTTCAATCTTTGATAGAAAATTTAGAGAGAGTATCTATTTTTGCTGAAAAGCCTGAAACTTCTCAAACATATTAAATTAGTGTTTCATCTTCTTTACAACCTAGACAAATATTAGCTCGATCAGAAACTCAAAAGACAAGAATCCATCCTTTTGAATTTCCTATTGATACTTCTCGAAGGAAAACAAATCAACCACCAGTGAGGTCTTATCCAATAATCCACCCCATTCACCTCCATTATCTCCACTCTCTTTCACAACTTTTATTCCAACAATCAATGTTAGTTTAACTAGTTCCAGTACTCAAACTACTACTCCTACAACTAGTTCTAACACTCAACCTACCTCTTCTTCAACTCAAAATTCACTTATCATCTCCACCCAAGGTCCAAAGGTAGGCCAACAACCTCCACCAAATGTACAACCATGGAACAATCCAGGTGTTGTACAAATGCCTGCTCCTCTTCATACTCTTCCAAAATAACCTGAAAGATGGCTACCTAAATTAAATCCTGATGATGGTCTTCCAGCTGAAGAACACATCCATAATTATATGTTAGCCATCAATTTAAAAGAGGTAACTGAAGAAGACTGTGTAGTCAGACTATTTCCATATACTCTCACAGGATTTGCAGGATCCTGGTATTTCTCATTACTTGCTCGCTCTATAACTAGCTGGAATATGTCTGAAGAACAATTTTTAGCTAATTTTGGAGATGATAGAAGTACTGCATTGCTCATCAATGACCTATCAAATCTAAAGGCTAAAACAGGAGAGAAAATAAAAGACTTCAATTCTAGATTTAATAAGTTACTCAATAAAATCCCTGCTACATCAGTCTCTGGTGCAAAGGTTCAAATTGAGTGGTATATTTATTCTCTCCCATCTAACATAGCCATTTTTGTTTATAGAGAAAAGTTACTTACATTGGCAGACAATATGAAGGAATATTTGTATGTAGAGAAACACATTATAGCCCTTGAAAAGAATAATTCTCAAGAAGATAGGAAATCTAAGAAAGTATCCTTTAAAGATGATTCAAAGAAGAAGCCACCAAAAGATCCTTTTGATGTAGAAGGTCTTCAGAAAGTTTTAAATACCATGACAAATGAAATGGCAGATATCAAAAAACAAGTTGCTGAAAGTTCTAGTACAAAGAAGAATTTCAGACCTTTCAAGAAAAATCAACCTTCTAATTCTCAGTCGCCCAACATCATATCTAATGCCGAGTCTGATCAAGACACAGATGAAGAGCAAACAGAAGAAGAAGAAACTGAAGTCGAAGAAGAAGTTGAACTAAATGGAATGTGGGATTTCATCCTACCAAATGATGAACAACAAGAATCTTTACCCTTTAGTACAAGAAGCAAGAATACCACTGAAGCAACACAGCCTAATCAGAAACAGAAGAATTCAACTCTGCTAAAGAGAAAACAATAAGTAAGAAGTCTACATCTAAGACTACACAAACTAACCCTACTAATTCAGATGTTCCACCTACATCAAAGAAAATGGTGGTCTCTGACACCATTGAATATAATGTAGTTGATGATATGAAAAAGACCAGGGCTAACATTTCAATCCATGAACTTACTAAACTAAAACAACAACAAAATATTTTACCTAGAGATTGGAATGCATTTCATGCTTCAGCCTTACCTGCTCCAGTAGTAGTTCAAGTTGCTAATCATATGGGTAAACCTCCTTCTCCTTCAATTAAAATAGATGCCACAAATATTATTATGATAGGTGATCGATCCATCTCTCATACTCCTCCATTTCTCTTAACCTATGAAATATACAATAAGAACGTCCATAATTGTATAATTGATTCAGGGGCTTCCTCTAATACCATGAAGAAATCAGTATGTGCTAAATTGAACATAACTCATCAAATTTCTCTTGTTCATATAGTACAACTTGATAGAACAAAAGTAGAGGTTGTGGGAGAAATAAATTTTGTTTCTATTAGATTGTCATCAAACCATAAGGTTTTCCAGATAATTGATATATTGGTAGTTGATATTCCTGAATTTTATGGTTTAGTATTGAGCAGAGACTGGTCTGAGAAACTTAATGGATATTTCGGAACAGACTGGTCTCGTATGTGGCTGACCCACAATGGAAAGCCAAACCAAATTCGGGTAGACTGTGAGAAATTCATGAAACATACAGTTACTGATCTTGAAGGAATCAATGAGCCAGTAGCATTCAATAATAATATTATTAGAAATTAATTGGCATAATCATTTCTTGGAAACTTTAATGCCCAACCATCACTCTTTTTCGATAATGCGGTTATCTCTCAAATTGAAAATTTTTCCTAGACATACATTTCTAAGTGTAAAAAATTAAACTGGTAGTTAATATATATATATATATATATATATATATATATATATATTTTTTTTTTTAATGGGTCTAAATCATAAAATAGTGCTGGAGTTGGCTATATTTTAATAAGCCCAGAAGGAGAAAAAACCATGCTAGCCTATAGACTTGAATTCGATTGCACAAACAATATAGCAGAATATGAATCATTAATTCAAGGTTTGTACAAAGCAATTGACCTTGACATTAAATATATGAAAGTACTGGGAGATTCAGAAATCATTGTCAAACAAGCAAGAAATACTATCCATTATCATTCTGGACATTTTAAACATTATTAATCATTAGTCCAGGAATTGACTTCTCATTTCTTAGCTTTCAATATTTCCTCTGTACCCAGAATACAAAATTCTAGTGCAGATTTATTGGCTAATGTAGCATCGAAATTAATTCCATCTCAAGAATTTAGTCCCGATAGGTTTTCTATCGAATTGATTTTTAGACCATCTATTTTTGATAATATTACTAATTGGAGAGTCTTTAATCATGATTATGATATCATAGATTTCATTACATCTGAAGGATCTTATGATAATATAATTCTAGATGAAAATGAACATGATACTCAGATAAAGGAAGAACGGGATGAAAATCCAATACCAAAGTCAGTTGTCAAATGAGAAGACCTTTATGATTTAAAATATAGGTTTAAGAGAGTTACTAATTCTAAAACTCAAGTTCAATTTTAATATTTGAGTTAGTAAATCTTGGAATTGATGATAAACCAGAAAATGTCAATTTAGGTCTTGGTCTGTCTTCTGAAGAAAGATTATCATTTGTCAAGTTATTAAGGACCTACAAAAGTGTTTTTTCTTGGGATTACACTGATCTTAAAACATATGTCACTTTTGTTATTTAACACACTATTCCTATGATTTCATATGAGAAACCAATACAACAAAAGTTAAGGAAAATTAATCCTAATCTTGAAAATCAAATTAAAATAGAGTTGAATAAACTCCTCAAAGGTAAGATCATCTTTCTAGTTAGACATTCAAAATGGGTTTCAAATTTGGTTCATGTCAGGAAGAAAAATGGTGACATTAGGATTTGTGTTGATTTTAGAAATTTGAATAAGGCATATCAAAAAGACAATTTTCCATTACCAACCATGGAACAAGTACTGCAAAATGTAGCTGGTTCTGAAATAATGTATTTTCTAGATGGGTTTTCAGGATATAATCCAATCCTGGTATATCCAGATGACAGATTAAAGACTACATTCAGGACTAAGTGGGGAACTTATGCCTATCGAAAGATGTCATTCAGGTTAATCAATGCAAGTGCCACTTTTCAAAGAGCCATGGACACAACTTTTAGAGGACTCATTAACAAATCAATGGTTATTTAGCTAGACGACATTACTATCGTTTATAGACAAGCAACCAACCATGCGAATGACCTAAAACAAGTCTTTGAGTGATGTAAAAAGTATGGAATTTCACTAAACACAAATAAGTCATATTTTGCTTTAGATTAGGGAATTTTTTTTAGGATTCATCGTGTCTAAAAGGGGTATTTATATTGATCTTAAAAGGATCGAAGAGATTAAAAGGATTACTTTCCCTCATAATAAGAAAACCATGCAGTTGTTTCTTGGACAGATAAATTTTGTAACGAAATTTGTCCCTGAATTTTCACAGATAGTTTTACCTTTACAAACAATGATTAAGAAAAAACAGTCTTCAAGTGGGTATATAATGAAAGGGAAGCATTTGATTTAATCAAACAATCTATTATCAATGCTCCATTCTTGACTACTCCCAATTTTCTTAATCCTTTCACTTTATATACATTCTCATCAAATACATCTTATGCTGCCGTTCTGACACAAGTCAATGACCAACAAATTGAAGCACCAATATCATTTTTTAGTTCCAATTTGCAAGGTGCAAAACTAAACTCTTCATCTGTTGAGAAACAAGCAGTTGCTATCTTCAAAGCTATAAAGCATTTTAGGCCATTTCTCCTCAAAACTCACACCAAGATAATAGTTCCATTCTCTGCAGTAAGGAAATTACTGATGCAAAGAGAACTAGGAGAGAAAAGGGATAAATAGGTTACTGCTTTACAAGAATATGATGTAGAAATTAGGCCTTCTAAAATGGTTAGAGCTCAAGTTTTTTGCAGAATGCTAACAGGAGCATCCCATTTATCATCAGAGGCAGATTCAGGTAATGATGTGCAAGTGTCAGAGGTAAGCCTCAACGATGCTCAGTCTCAATATTCTAATCTCAAGTTTTATTTGAAAAATGGATATTCCCCAACACAAATCAGTTATAAAACAAAGCGTTCTTTAAGATTGAAAGCTAAGCAATACGAAATGGTCAATGATGTATTGTTTAGAAGAAAATTTGATTCTATGTTATTAAGATGCTTAGAGAAAACTGAAGCAGATAAAGTTTTGCAGGAACTCCGTGATGGACCAGTTGGAGGACATTTTGGAGGGAATACAACAACACATAAAATCCTGCATGCAGGTTACTATTGGACAACACCTTTCAAATATGCTCATGATTATGCAAGGAAATGGAAATTTTGTTAAAGTTCATCTGGAAGACAAAGGAAACCAACTTTTCCGTTACAACTAGTTAACATCGAACAACCATTTGAGCAATGGGGATTAAATATAATTGGTGAGATTGTTCCTAACTCTTCCAAACAACATAAATACATCCTCACAACTACCAATTATTTTACTAAATGGGTGGAATAAATTACACTAAAAGTAGTCAACTTTGAGAATATTAATGAGTTCATTGATCAATTTATCATAACTAGATTTGGTTTACCTACTACTTTGATGTTTGACAATGCATCTTATTTCTTAGGAGTTGCTATGATATAATTTGCTATTAAAAGAGGTTTTAAACTCAAATATTTTTCTAACTATTATCCTCAAGGAAATGGTTTAGCAAAATCAACAAATAAAAACCTTATTAGAGTCATTAAATGAATTGTTGACCAGAACCAAATAAATTGGCACAAATCATTAACATTTTCTCTTTGGGCAGATCGAATAACTCAGAAGGCTTCCATTGGCACTTCTCCATTTAATCTTGTTTATGGGAAATAAGATGTTCTTCCTACCAATTTAGTTATTCCTTCTCTTGCTTTGGTCCAATTTATTGATGAATCACCTTCTTATTCTTTGCAAGTAAGACAATTTCAAATCCTCAAACTTGAAGAAGAAAGAGAAAAAGCTAAAGTTACTCATGCACATCATCAACAATTAGTTAAAGCTTCATTTGATACAAATTATATCACTCCAAAAGCATTTCAAATTGGTGATATGGTTTTGAAATGGGATAAGGAACACGAGGAAAAAGGTAAAAATACCAAATTCCAAAGACTGTGGCTAGGACCATTTCAAATCATAGAAGAAATAGGCCCATCAATGTTTTTATTTCAAGATCTATCAGGAAAAAGAGTTTTTTTGCGTGTTAATGGGAAGATTTTAAAGAAATATTTTTCATAGGAGGTAACCCCTTCTATTCCCTGTATATTACTATCTTTTATTTTTCTTAGGAAAATAAAAGTTGAATGGTATTGATTTTTGGCTTTTCAAATAAACATTTGTAATGTTCCCAATTTTAGCCTCAAGCTAAAATGGAACATTATAGTGGCATATTTTATTTTTTCTTGATAAAATGGGTAAGAAGACCCCTTAACCCCTTTGATGGAGAATAACACTCCTTGTGTGAAAGGAGAAATAATAAAGCAGCTGAAATAAACACCCCATGGTGTGAACATGATGAGGATCACCTTGAGTTGGCCATTTTGACCAAGTCAACAATGCTGCCTTAGAGGGTTGGCTTGCTTGAGAAGATAACGCAACTTTTGGAGGGAAAGAATTCAAAAGTGAATGGAAACCCTAATTGTGGGCCTATGGTGAAAGTGAGTTCATTTGCTTTATAAGAACGAAGGAGCAGCTCATTTGATTCATTCTTTGATTCATAAATTTTGTGGTGAAGCCAAGGACTTGCATATCCGGGATGTTTAGCTGGATTGCAGTGCTCTTGAGCACTGGGGGTGTTCCCGTTGGGGATCCCCCACCTCTTCCTCATGGGAGGAGAGGATTTGAGCTGAATTTCCTCATTCCAGCATTTGGCCAAGCTTACTCCTTCAGTTGCAGCGTTTCCTTGTAGCAGGTTGGTGCTGTGTAGCTGGGGTAGCAGCAGAGGAAATCATAGAGTTCTTCCTTACTTGCCTTTTCAGTGGAGGATGGATTTCTTCATTGGAGGAGTTGTAGAGAAGACTCTTGGAGTTGATTTCAGATCTGTGGCATTAGGCCACTCATTCACCAACTCCCACTGCGCAGTCACTTGGAGAAACTGCGTTATTCCATGAGGGCAGTGTTGAGGGAGATTCTTGTGCTCATCAGGAGCAGTGATTTTGAGATTAAGGGGATCAACCCCTTTTTCCTTGAGGGAATTATCAGAGGATGGAATTAGCATTTCAGATCAGCCACAACCTCATATTCATTTGGTTTCAGTTGCAGTGACAACTAGTTTGTCACTTTGTATTTTATCCGGCATTTCTAGCAATCTCCTCGAGATTGGCTAGAAATCCCATATTGAGCCCATTTTCCTTTCTTGGGCCATTATCTTTGTATTCCTTCAGCTACATTTCATTTTTATACATTCAGCAGCTGCATCTCCCATAGAGACTGTGCAGTTATGTTCTTCCAACATTCTGTGTAGCTGCAACTACTCCGGCATTATATTGTATATCCATTGGAGATTGGTTCTAATGCTTGGGGGCTTTGTTCCTCATGATATTTCTGTATAATATTGCTGATATATTAATGCAATGATGGCTGTGATATTTACCCTCTTATGGTATATTCAGATTTGCAGAGTTCCATACTTATGTTTTGCATATTGCTGCAAGCTCTTTCATTGAGCATTGTTTTAGAGACCTAGATTGGGGAGATTTAAATAACCAATCTAGTGTTATTTTTTTGAGCTCATTTTCTGCAGGGGAGTTATATTATATATTTTCTAGGGCATCCCAGTGCTGGTTTTCCTTATTTATGTAGCAACTTCCTTATACAGCGTCCTCAAGGACCCTGTACCAGAAATTCTCGAAGTGGAATATTGCATATCCATAGGCAGAGTCTGTGAAGGGCGAGCTAGCCTCAGGATCTCTCCCTTCTTTGGAAGGAGACATATCCTATAAATGCCCCAACAGTCAATCTCTGAAATGGACTTGTAGTGTCTCATTGAAGAAGGAAAAATGGAACATCTTAAGATGTTCCTGATGGAGCAAAAAATCCCTCATTTGGGACATTACAACATCTCAGAAAATCGTTTTTGATTTATTGCTTCTAGAAATAAGAATTGTTAAGGAAACAATTGAAAGATTTGAATATCAAATAGATTTTATTTCGCTGAAAAATGTAATTTCACTGAAGTTATTTATTCTTTGATAAACTCGCATTTTTATAAAGTATGGTTACTCTATTATCAGTCATGAAAATAATCTTTAACATAGTAAATACCCTTTTACAGATAAGTAATCTTAAAATCTAAAATTATCATCCAAAATCCTCAAAAGGAGCAATGATTTACCCCATCCGACAAACTTTTCAATTTCCAGAAAGTAATTCAAAAAATTATGCTAAAAATATTAGAAGATAATAAGTCTCATCAAGAACTTGTTTACCATGTTCATAGGAAAATAGTTAATATGACATTACCAATACTGCTTACCAAAATAGGGTAACGAATTGAGATTATATCAAAGGACAAGGGGTCTCATTAAGAGCTAGCTTGATCAGTTTAGTTACAACCAGTGAATGACATTGTCAATATTTGGTTACCAAGCCAAGACAATGGCTTTTAAGTGATAAAAAATACATAGAAAATATCCACAAAAAAAGAAAACAAGTTCCAAAAAGAGATAAAGTATATAAAATTGAACTCATTTTTGGAAGGTTATGAGAGTAATTGGATGGGACAATGAATCATTGTTAGGTAAAAGGTAACCCTGTGAAAATCTTAAATTGCCTACTAGATTAGAGGCTCTACCTGTGATAAAAGAGTATATATTTATAAAGCTAATCTGAATGAGCCACTTGCTTCATCCTTTTGAACTTAGAAAAGACTTATATAAACATTCATAATTTCATTTTTAAAGAGGAAATATTATGGATTATTATCAAGTGATATTTTATTGCTTAGTGAGATATTATTTGCATTGAAATTCATTCCTGCAACTATTTTTATTTTGAAAAGTTTTAGAAATTTCAAAAAACCAATTAGAGATAACTAGTTCTCCCAAGTGAATCATCAATTGTTTTACTATACAACACCCCCCATTTATTTTAATAATAAATAGGTACCCTTTAAAAAATAAATAGAAATTTATGAGCATGATTTCATTTTAGCGTAAGTCTTAAAACTTTAGGAATAAAGGTTTTTTCCTTTCCGCTTTGATTTAAAAGTGCTCACCGCAAATCACATAAATTACAAGCCAATTAAGTTAAAACAAATATAAGATTTGCGAATTGCGATATGTGCTTCAACATTTTTGGAATTATATAAAATCCCCGTTGAAAAATATTAAAAATCTCGTTAAAAGAGAAATCACGTCACGTCTTTTTTTTTTTTTTTTTTTTTATATACAGTGGGATCGGCAACTGGGGCAGCCTCGCGACTCGCGTTACATGGGGCCGATTCTGACCACTACCACTATACCCACTGGGAGCATGTGCCCGCCCCTCTCCACAACTCCGCTTTAGTCCGGGGGATTTGAACTCGTGACCTCCTGTCGGGCTCGCCTTACAAACGAAGTTCACCGCATTTCGATTACCAACTCGCCTACCCCCGTGGGGTTCACGTCACGTCTTTTTAAAATAACAAACTTATAACATTTCAGAAAAGTTGCGATGAGTCAGACCTGACGAAACAATAAAAGAACAATTAAAAGTATCCAAAAGTCTGCATAAGCATAACCACGTGAGCCTTTAGCGCATTTCACAACGAGAAACCAAATGAAAAGTTTTATACACCACAATAAGTTGCGATATGCGATTTGCGCAGATTTCATTTCGCAAGATTCATCGACGACGAAAACATAACTATTGGTATCTGTTAAAAGTTGCGATGTGCGATATAAACACTTAGTATTCAAGTGCATGAAATTATTCTTATTTAATCAATCCATTATAAGATCTAATGACTTAGATCGTTAGATTAGACATATTGCATAAGGTGTGTAAGAGATTTGATAGAAAGAGTTATGGGTTATAACGACATTTAATGTGTGCAAGGTTCAAAAGATTGAAATCTACTTGAAGCATGTTTTAAATTTAGAGCGCCAGATTTTGATTATGATTTTTTAACTCTATTCTCTATCCTTCTCTCAATCCATCTCAAATTTGAATTTACTTGTTTCACCTGAATTCAGGAAACCACCTAACGAAGTAAGAATAACTGGAATGACAAAGAAAGGCAAGGCAATTGCCCAAACGTCCGCTACAAAAGACACATACATGCCCCCATTGTTATCAGACACAACGTGCAACAAGGATTATGGGATTTCTTCACGGGATGCAATGTAAAACATGTTTGAGGGAGAACAACCAAGATAATTAGTGAAAACAGTAACAGCAGACGGGGCAGTTTCATCATACTCGTCTTACTTTGAAGTTGCGTGTTCGTTTCTCCACATAATAGCAATGAGGCCGAAGATATTACCATACACAGATATGGTAAAGCGGGTCATTGAAAACCTCAACATAGCAGACAGATCATTCAAGAATTCTAAGCTGGAGAATATTGGTTCATTCATTGTAGAGGATTTATGGATAATGTATCACTTGCCTATGCCGCAGAAGAATTATGATAAAGTTTTTGTCCAAAGCTTTACAAAGAAGAATACAGACCTCATGAAAGTGATAAAGGGATGGAAATAAGATAAAAGGCAAGCTAAAGCGGGATAAACTTGGTATGTACCTGATAGCACAGTTATCCTCCCCTTATTGTTATGCAGCTGTAATGCTATGTAGGTTATTTGCTAAACCAGATACCACTAGATTTTCCATAGAATGGGTTCCTTTGATTGATGCAATCGTCAATTCCTTTGTTATGAATTGGAAAACCATTTTGTTTGATAATCTAGCTAAAACCATTATGGAATATAGGAAAAATAGAGTCTATTCCACCAGGAAAATACCTCCCTTCTACATGAGTGCTTACATCATGGATGCAATTTTCTCCTATTCAAGTTTTCCTATCATGGGATGGAAATGGACAAGCCAGGACCCCACTCCAATTCATATTTACCATAAAGAACTGTGGGAATCTGAGTTTCATCTGCATTTCTATAAAATTTGTAATGGAGTTATGTTGCCCATCCATTAGATCATCTTTAATGAAAGAACCCCTAGGATTTCTAAGGAAGCTAGCACAAATATTTTACTAGTTGATAGATGGTTTGCTGAAGAAAATTTCACCGATATTAGAGTTTTTGGGAGTTATTCTTCCCCCCATGTTTTTCCTTATTATATTCATGATATTATTTTAGCCAGAGAGATTGCTTATCAAAATTTAGTCAGCGGTGTGACCAAGCAACTCAAAGATTCCAAAAAATCTATCTGGCCTACTTTCCCAGTACAGTGTGGCACTTTTGCCCTTTTTGACATTGGTCATGCAGCTAAAGAGATTTCAAATATTAATTCATTGAAACTAGCTTTAATGCCTAAGAGACCATATGATCCTAGTGATGTGGTTCAGAATTTTATCAATAATATTAAACTCAAACCTTTCATGTATGAGAAGGATATGTTCGATGATTTATTTGAAGGTGTAGATAAGTTTACAGATGTGTTGAAAATTTCATCTAATAAACTCAGTAAAGCAGACTTTGAAGCTTTTCAATCATATAGAAGCAAGAGACTAGAAACAATTCCTTTGGACTTGTTATTTATTGAATATGTCAAAAGGACAAATCCCAGCATTAGTCTAGATGATGAGGCTAAGGACATGCCAGAAGATGGATCTCAGGAAAAATCAAATCAAGAGTCAAAACAATCACAACACCGCTCTCATAATTTAGATCACTTTGACAATGAATCTGAAATCAGGAATGAGTGAGAAAATAATTGAGAAAGTGATTAAAGGAATTGAGATGCACACTGAAGGAGAAATTAATGGAGCTTAATCATCTTCTAAAGAAATTCAACATATCTGGAATACACTTGAGTAGACAGAGAAACCTCAAGAAAAGGATTTAAAGAAAGAATGGGAGAAGTTTTCTAAAGCACTGGAAACACCACCACCACCAAAACCTAATGCTGATGAATCAACAAGTTTCCAAACTCCAGAGCAGACCCAAATTTTAGTGGAAACTGTAATGCCACTACAGCAGGTACTGTAAGATCAGGATCAAGAGATTATCCTGACCTACCAAATACAGGAAATCATTTTGAAGATTGATGAAATTCCTCCATTAGATGTTTTCTACAACCCAGGCCACAAAGCCGTAGTTAAGAGAAGAAAACGAAGAAGGATTGATGAATCAATAGCTTCCCTTGACAACGACTCAGTGGATGTTGTATGGAAGGACTCTTGTGCTAATCCTACTGAACATCTCACTAGACTATTGTAGTTTGCATGAGCATATGCAACTGCTACCATTTGCAAAGCAGAAGAAGACAAGCTTCTTCTCAAACAACAGGAAGACAAAGTTTAAGAGTTGGAGAAACTACTAGAACATGAAAAGTTTTATTCTAGTACGCAGATTGAAATGAAGATGTCGCAATTCCAAAAGGACTTTGATATATTAAAGTTGCATCAGCAAGTACAAATTTCGGAAATGGAAACTCAGATAGAAGTAGCTATGAATAAATTGAAAGGTCAGCCTCAAACAGAGCAATTTATTACAGAGGCACTTGAATGGAACACAAAATTAAAGCAGCAACAAGAATGTTTTTGTCATCAAATTTTAGTTACAAGTTCATACTGTGATACAAGCAATATTTTGACCCAACAAGTGGCTAACAGGAGGCTAGAATGCGAAAATATCCAAAAGAATATTTCTGAGTTCATCCAATGGCAAGAGTCTGATGAAGGAAAGAAACTTGATCTCCCCAAGATTGATAAATCTCACAAAGATATCATATTCAACGATTGGGAGATGCAGTTGAGACAGACACGGAAGGCAACATCAAAGGCAACAAATCTGTGCAATGAAATCATAGAATCTGTTAATTGACAGCTTCTAAAGACTGAACTTATCAAAGAAACCACATCCTAAGTACTCCCAGAGCTTAAACTATTAGAAGCACAGTGGAAGGAAAATGCAGAAATACATGCATAAACTATTAAAAATCTAACTAAGTTTGATCACAAAAATTACTGGAATTTTCTGATCAAACCATATCATCAGTGCCAGACCCTACAGTCATTAACTGATTCTACTAAAAAATTGCTGCCAACACTTTCGAATGTAATGTTTAAAGGCTAGGTCAGATTCGGGAATACATAGCTAGATCAGCTAAAGCCAATGGTAGATATTTGTCACCTCAAAGATCAAATGCGCAAAGAGGATCAACCCACCTAAGCATGTTGTTATTTTTATTTCCTAGATTGTGGTTTAAGTTTAATCATTACGAGGAAGGTTGTTTGAAACCTCCTCAAATTCTTATGTAATAATCTATTTTAAACATATTTAGTTTAGTATTTAAACCATTCTCATGCATTTAGAGAAGGGTCCCGAAATTTGTCAAAAACATTTGCAAAGAATGCACTTCTGTAAGTTTGTGAATGCTTTGATGAATTAATGGAACAAAATTTGTTATCTTTTGACATTGAAGCTATTTAACTGAAGTTTCACTATTGTACCCATTGAATTGCTTTAAAGTGAAGAGGAGCAAAAAATATTGTCGGTTTAAATGAGTAGAACCTCATATATATGGTACTTTTACACGTTATATTAAGTTTTACTTCTTGAATTGACAGTCAACTTTTTCTTTGTTTAATATATGAAAGTTGTTATCATAAGTGAATGTTAAATGCACTTCTGTACTAATAGTTGTTTATGATTACTTATCTCATATATAATCGAACTTATTAATGCGATATATATTTCAGAATCCTTTTAATTAAACTATTTTGTCAAAATAATTACTTTTACATAATTTTCATCTCTTTCAACTTATGTATAATCTTCATTACCAATTATTGAAATATATCTCTCTAGATCACATTAAGGAATGAACACTCTCGGGTATATAGTAGAATAGATTTTAAATTAAATGCATATGATAGATTAAATCATATTCCATTTGCATGTTATAAACAAAACACGCCCTCATCATCCTTATTGGGAAACTGGTCCCTTTACACCCTGTTGGAGACACCATACCAAACGGAAAAGGACTTGCTCGAAGGTCCGAACTGGGTGGTTTTCCCCCATGTTGTTGCAACGGAATTCCGAGGCTTCAACAAGACCATGTTGTGCATATAAAATTGAGCCAATTTGACCCTATCCTCAATGCTTACCTACTGGTAGAAGTGAATGAACTTCCTATAATCCTAAAATAATAGAGAGCCATATTGTGCCAACGTCTTGATTCGAAATTACAGACATTTATATCTGAGGAAAATGTCATATGATTTGGATGGATTGTTTCATTGGATGGACTTCATGGACAAGCTTTCCATAGTGGCAATTTGTGCCTCCTTTTCCTAAAGTTTCTCTCTCAACCTCTTGTTTTCTAACTGTAGTTGCTCCTTCAAAATTGATTAATTTAGCCTCAAGTTAGCCATTTCATTACCCATTTGTTGCATATTTTCCTCCATGAAGCCCACATCCTCTACTTTATTCGATTTTGCAATCTGCATTCAATGGTGAGTTCTTCTCCTCTCTTTTTCTAACTCAAATAGGATGGGAATTGCAAAATTTTTAGGTATAATTCTTCCTGCTTCTACAAAATTGTAATAGGATCCAAGATGAGGTGATGGATTGGGATCTTAGAGTCCTTGTGGTCCTCTTCCCTCCTCTTGAGGTATTTCTTTCCTTTCCTATAACACTTTTTCCTTATCCTATCGCAATTTTGTTCCTTCCGATAGCAACTTTGTTTTTTCCTGTAGTAGCTTTGATTTTTCCTCAAGCAGGGCAGTTTATGCTTTGACTTTATTCGTTGTGACTGCCTTAGTGGTTGGTCTTCTCATCGGTGTCAAAGTTGGTTTTCCATTGGCTTTGAGGGAGGCGGGCTCCTCAATTTTCCCTTCACCTCATCCTAATTCTCCTTCTTAGTGGCTAACTAATTCATCAATTGTTATTGGGACTGTTTAAGTAGGTTGAGGCTTCCCTTGTTTGATCTGGGTGCTCTTTATTCCTTTAAAGTAAAAGGGGCCTTTCCTGGGCTGCCTCCTGTTTATTTTGATAAGTGTGTTAAGGGCTACTAGAGTAGAAACCACCTCTTATTCTGTATTCCTCTCTGAGAGGCTCATATGTTTCTTTTGTTTTCCCTTCTTATGAGGTCTAGACGACTCTCCAAGGTTCTCTTTTCCTACCTTTTATTCCCCTATTTATTCTTTCCTCTCTTCATCAACTTCTCCTTCAACCTCTTCCTCTTTTTCTTCTTCTTTGTCTTCAACCTCTTCTCATTTTTCTTTAGCCTCTCCTTCTTCTTCTTGTTTACCTCCAACACTAGATTATTTGGTCTCTTCATGTTGTGTCAAGTTTTGGGCTTGTGTTTCAATGAATTCCTCCCTATCCATGTCCACAAAATAATTCCAAAATAGAAGGCTCCTAGGGTGGCTTAATGCAATCATAACAATGAGCCTTATGAGGTCATGATGGGAAATGTATTGTTGCTTCCCTTCCCTCACTCTCTGGCTCATTTCAATCATGGAATGAAGGAGGAAATGTGGAACACTGAGCCTGCTTGGAATGGGAAATTATGTTTAGAACCATAGATCATAGAGTAGCATAAATTGATAGGAATGTACCACAATCAAACTCCCTTCACAAGATATGTACTTGAGGATGCTATAGGCCACTTCATCCCAAGGGCAAGGTTGTCTCTCCCTTCTTACTCCATTTTTGTCTTTAACAAAATTATCTTCAGAGAGGAAGACATTTTTATTATTTGTGATGGAGTCTATTATATCTTCCTTGCCCCATATAATCCCCAAGAGTATGGTGGTTACTCAGTTAATTAGCTCTGCATTCACATGGATGGAAAGTCCCTTAATAACAATGGTGGCACTGCCTTCCCCTTGAGAGTGAAGGGCCATGGAAAATTCACGGGTTATGTCATCATCATACCCATTCAATTTTTCAAATAACCCCATCTATTGATGTCTTAGGAAGATATCTCTGACAGGAGGATGTTGATGAATTATGTTGGTGTCTATAGGGTTTCCTTTTATTGAAACCCCCTCTCATGTTTTCCACAATAGTTTCTTCAAATTTCTCAAAGAATTTTCTGTGGAGGTTGTGTTAGGAGCAACCTATGGTTTCAAGATAGGGGTGAGAGGGTTGGAACTTTATTTATGGTCAAATGAAGGAAAATTATACGAAAAATTTCAAGTGGACTATCTCTGCTACCACCTTTCCTCACACATATAAAAGGATTTGTTTTTTGTTAAGGGAAATTAAACTATACAGGGATTTGTCATAGAAATTAATATGTATATTCTAAAATGATCATGAAATTTACTAAATCATAAGACTAGAAGCTACTCTACTGATCTCCAAAAGCATATTCACGATCAAGAACAAAAATAATTGACACGTCAGAAGAAACATCACACGTGCACATATATTAATCTAGGGGAAAACAACTGATCAAAACCCCTTACTATTTGTATTGCATTAATCAAACAATCTGGATGAATACAATATGCTTGCTCAATCTTGAGCACAACTTGCACATGTATCTGCTATCTTCTACCTGTCTAATTGAACCTGACCAATACATTCCAAATTTTTTAGGCCTCCAAGCTCATATTTCCTTGCAATTTTCATTGAGGATTTAACCCTATTTTTTAGGGAAATTCCTCAATTGAATTGTGCAATTCCTGTAGGCCCGTCCTTTGACTGCATGCACCACTTGTACAAATTGGACTAGTTTACAACTGATCTTACATTTCCTTTGAACTCCAATCTCAACTGTGTAACTCGAATTCCTTACATGCATCAGCTATTTTAGGTTGATTTATTAGTGAAATAGATGACCACTAAGTGTAACTGAAGTTATACTACACAACTTGAACCCCCATTAGTTTCTCCAACAGTTGGAACTAGTTAGCTTAATTAGATTGCTACAAATTAGCAATCAAACATGTAAAACTGAACTCAAGTGTCTCCAACTTGAATTAAATGAGTTAATTGAGTGACAAAATCCATGTCACCTCAGTTAACTTCCTCCAAGTATATGCTGAAATTGAAATTCGAATTTAATCTAGTTTGACCAAAGCAAAGTCAAATTATATTTTATTGCTACATTTTCAACACTCCCTCTCAATAAGAAATGGATTATATGACACCTCAATCCCGCCTATATGGAACTCAAATTTACCTATTGACAAATATTTTATCAAAATGTTTGCATCTTGTTCCTTTTTTAGAATGTACTGCAACAACATGATCTGCCTTTGCACACAATCTCGTAGATCGTGGTACTAGATATATATGTGTTTGGATCGATTGTGAACAAATGGATTCTCATAGATTTCAATGTAAATCATATTGTCACAGTAAATATAGTAGGATCCATCATCTGACCAAATAACCCAACAAGAATATTTCTCATCCAGATCGCCTCACATGTTGCTTGACTGGTAGCCATGTACTTTGCTTCTGCTGAGCTAAGTGCCACAAATATCTGCTTTATGCTATACCAAGAAACTGTTGCGGACCCAACACTAAAAATTCCTCCTGATGTGTTGTTCCCGTCTGATGGGCCTCCCGCCTGGTAATCATCTGTGAATCCCCTCAGTTTCACTCCCTCTGTCTATACCAAATTCCAAATTGAGTGACGCCTTTGAGGTACCGTAACATGTTTAGCATCCCTCCAAAATAATTTGGTCGGTCGAACCATGGCTTGGCTCGAATATTTAACTGCATAACACATGTCTAGCAGTGTGTTCACAAGGCACATGAGTCAACCCGCCAACTACTTGTATATGGTAGCATCCACTTCCGCACCTGAAGTGGTATCCTCCTTCCTCTAGTTGGTCGCTAGAGGAGTCTCCATGGGTTTGTGTCTGTCCATGTGGAACTTCTGAATTATCTCGTTGGCATACATTCCCTTAGAGACAAATAATTCCCATTCTCTTTTTCCATACTTCTAAAGCAAGGAAATAGTGCATGAGACCCATGTCGTTCATTTCAAACTCTCTTACAAGGTCCTCCTTGAAAGACCTGATAATTTGTTCATCACTGGTCAAAATCAAGTCATCAACATGTAAGACAATTTACCTTCTACCAAGATGTGGTAAAGGTTTGCATCCGCTTCAATTTTGGTGAAGCCCAAACTGGTGAGGTGGCCATCAGTCCCGGCGTACCAAGCACAGGGTGCTTGCTTCAACCCATACAACACTCGGTTGAGTCTACACACATGGACCTGTCTGTCATAGGTCTCAAACAATTCAAGTTGTTCAATGTACACCTCCTCCTCAATAACTCCATTGAGGAATGTTGTCTTCACATCCATTTGGTGGATATTCCACCCCATCTATGCGACCAGAGCAAGAATTGATCTCATGGAAGAGTTCCTTGCTACAGGAGAAAAATTCTCCTCATAATCAATACCATCAACCTGAGAATACCCCTTAGCCACAAATATACCCTTGTGCTTCTTTATGCTTCCATCTTCTGCATGCTTTACCTTATAAATCTATGTCAAACCTACCACTGATTTGTCTCCTAGTCTTGATACAATTTCCAAAACATTGTTTATGACAATGGAATAATATTCATCTACCATAGCATCAACCCATATAGGCTTCTCTATTGCTTCCTCGGATGAGATTGGTTCTGTCTCTACTAGCTCAGTCATCAGAGCCATGTATCCAATGTGTTAGACTCCTATACCAATAGGTGTCATATATCATGATTGACTTGATGGGCTATGTAATATGTTCATACCTTTTCTTCTTGCAAAGGTTTTCCATATTGTTAAAAAAGAAATCAAAAAATTTAAAAAATGTAAAGAGGGTATACCCTAAAAGAAAAATCAAAGGGTAAAAAGAATAAAATGGCCAAAAAAGTGAAAGAAAATGAACCCCACCAAAAGAAAGGCCAAGGAAAGTGTGCAAGTCTAAATGCCACTATTTTTGTGCTCTTATGTAATAAATAAATTGTGTGCAACTTGTATTTTATGCCACAATTTATGAAAAGTCAAACAGTTTAAGCTTGGCTAGTTCATCTTTCAATTTTATGTTTTAGGGATAGAGAATAAAATCTGACCAAACTGTTTAATCTTGGCAGATAAGTAGATAGGTAAAGTAAATAAAAGGAGCTCAACAGTTTAATCTGAGCCCTTGGATGTAATAAGGATAGAATTAGATATATTTCTAGATGTAAAAGAAAAAGTGTGATGAGGGTTTTCCAGTCTAAGTGCACCCTAATAAAGAAGAAAAAATGGCAGGGTAAAGTAGGTAGGGTAGGTAGATGTTGTTGCAGAATTACATGTGATGGATAATGACTCTAGATGTGTTAAATATTTACTTTCATCACAAGTGAAAAGGCAGACACTACACTGGAATAATTTCAAGCAAAGCAAAGTTAGATTATTAACTTCCCTTCTCATTTTTCCCTAAAAATTTCACTAATTTCCCTTAAGTACTAAGGCATTTGAAAATTAGAGGGGCTCAAGGCATTTCCTTGAATTTTGGAGGGACCGGACCCTCGTCCCAATAATTGGAAAGGCCTAAATACTTAAAATCATTCATCATGACATTCACTCACTTCTAAAAAATCTTTTCCTAAGTAAAATCCCATTTTACTTAGGAAAACTATGCAATTTTTCATAAAAAACCCTATTCATAAAAGCATAAGTTAAATACATTATCTTGATGTTTTACACTTAGCGCTTTATTCATTTTCCATATTAATTTTTAACTTATTATTTAAATCCCAATGAAAATTCCCTTTTTCCCGTATTAATATAAAAATTCCCATATAATATAATATTTTGCCCATTGGTTGAAAAATAACCATACAATTATTAAAAATGATTAATTGGTTGAAATTCCAATCAATTAAAAACCCAACACCTCGCCGCGTTTAAAATACATTAATTAACCCTCATGGTTAATTAACAATCTATTCCACCAATCAAATCACCCCCGACGTAATTTAAATTATGTTTAATTGCATTGGGCCCACCTATTAATTCCCCGTCATCTTCCTTTCCCGACGACTGTTCGATAAATCAATCTAAGATCTACGGCTGTCATTTATATCGCTGCGCATCCTCGTCCGAACAATAACGCGCGATGGCCAAGCGGTTTTCTGAACAGTGCCGCGCCACACGTCGTCCATCATATGGAATCGCTCGCCCTCCGCTGAAAACCGCCCGTCCCCAAAAGCTGTACGATGGAAACCGCTTACCGCCTGCCTCCCGTGACAAAGGCACTGTACTTGCTGACGTCATCTATTAAAAAATAAAAAAACCCGCCAACCTTTGAATTTGCAAATAAAACAAAAGAACCCGCCAACCTTTGAATTTGCAAATAAAACAAAAGAACCCGCGTCATTTTCACTATCTCGTGCAGTGACGTCCAGTGTCCCATACAACGAATTTCGAAATCAACTGTCGAAGTTTTCCAATCGTTACCTTGCTGAAGAAAATTGCAGTCGAGTAATCCAGAGTTCATCCGCCATAGTCAGCACCTGTTTTGTCATTATTCATTTCCTAGAAAACATGTATTTACCTAAATTTCCGCTGCGCTCTGTAAAAATCCTGGTTTTTTTTTTTTTTTTTTTAAATTCCACACAAAAAACTGAAACAGGGTTCAAGATTTCTCTTTAGTTCATTCCTCAATTCCCAAAACTAGAATTGCATTCCCAAACCTGTGATTGTGCCTGTTTTTTCATCAAAACCCGCAATTCATTTCTGAATCCACAAGAACCAGAAATGGAAATTCCCGTGGCTTGGAATGTCACACCCCTGAATGCCCCTCACAGAGATTTAGACTATCTGCCTCTAGTAGATAGGGATTTCCAAATTAAAGACCTTGTTCTTAGTGAAAATCCTCTTCGAATTTTTTTCCGCTGCAGAGATAACTATCTAAACGGCTCTGATATTTTTGGATTATGGGAATCCAATCTTCCCATGTATCTTCTCCCTTCAGTCCATATTTGTCCTGAGATAATCCATTACTGCCATGCAAATTATGATCCTAATCAACAAGCAGTTTTATCCCCGAGTCAAACCATTCTTTTCCCAATAACTGCTCAGTCTATCAACGAAATGTTACAGTTTCAGCCTGGTCAAGCCCTGACTCCCCTTTCCATGGGAGAATTACTTGAGAAATCTGCCAATTTATCCCAAAAAGAGTTGAATTGCCTTTGCCAAACCTTCATGTTACCAGAACATCAGCCCAAAGGCCCTCCCCCTTATGGTTATAGCTTTTTCACTGATGTGGGCAGACTTATTCTGAATACGATATCCTCTATAATGGGTTTCAATACTAGTGAATATGTTGATCAATTAACCTTAGTATTGTTGTCAATTTTTACCCCTGGACAGCCCCCTGCTGTCAAGTATGATTTTGCTTCCTACATTGCTAATAAAATCCATGATCAGTTCATGAGATTAGAGAATGAAAGAGTGTTCAAGTATTCCTCTGTTATATACCATCTCATGCTTTACTTTCAATCAGAGAGTTTCCCTTTCTATGTTAAAAAACTTGATGCCAAAGGAAATCCTAGGTCTGTAATCTTTTGGTCTGCCATCACTCATAATTCCTCTGATTCTCCTTACTCTATTAATGAGTTTATTGACCTATTTGTACACCCTACAACCACCTTGTTGACAGGAGTCTTTCCTCCTAGGGTCAGTAGCGACATCAGGAAAATTCTCCAACTCTCAAAGCAATACAAGATAGGTGACTGGTACCTATACCGAAATCACACAGATATCAGAATATATGGGTGTGAGTTATGCCCTTTCAAGTTGCAAAAATATGTCCCAATGAGATTTTTTGCATTAGAGTATTTCAGACAGATGATTAATTCTGACATAGTTCATTTCTGCAATGCAAAGAAAAAGGCTCAACTCCGGATTAAAAGTCAATTAGGTCCCTTTGTCTGTAACTCTAGAGATGCTGGAAAGGAAGCTGAAAGAATATTAGAAGACTATCTCAAATTACAAAAAAGTTTCTATTGGGTACCTTATGACCCAAACAACTTTATTTGTGATAGAAGAATGAAAAACAAATTATCACCATACATTCATCAAAGAATCCCAGAAATTGAACAGTATGCCAATATGGACGAATGGATGGAAGGGACATTGATAGAACAAGATAGTGAGCAGGTCAGTGTTGAAAATGTTATGAAAGACCTTGAAAAAATACTTGACCTAGACTCTTTTGGACAGGTGCAGATACCAGGTATTGGTTCTTCTTCTGCTGGGACTTCTCAAAAATTTTTATAGGAAATCAGTGCATTAGCTACAATAGCATCTAAAGGAAAGGAGAAAGAGGTTGATATACAAGTTACAGAGAAATTTACAATGACAGAACAGCCTGAAACTTCTAAAGCACAGGGTCAAGTACAGATTTCTCCTACTCAGACCAATGTGGCAGAAATGTCAATTTTACAAACTCCTCTCAATATAGAAAAGGGTAAAAAGAGAGATGCTGAAGAAGCTACCCCTATCAGTGGGTCTTCAGAACAGCCTGATGTTAAAAGAAAAAAAATGAATCCTCTTCCAGAAGTGGAATCTGTTCACGAAATCCCTGATAGTCAGACGCAAGAATAATTGGGTAGTCAACAAACATGTACAATCAATGGGACATCCACTACTTTATAGAGAAAAGAGCTGCAAAGGCAACAAAGTGCAGAAGTATCATCTTTCAAACCACCAGTGAAAGATGCCTAGGATATTAAAAGGACATTCATAAATATAAAGGCCAGAAATGATCCACTCAGACTGCAAGTTTACAATCAATATTTGAAGATGGCTCCTAAGAATCAACAAAGATTGATGTCAGCCTATGACATTCAACATGATAAAATGGTAATGAGTCACTTCAAACCCAAAGTGCAGCAACCTCAAACAGCTGCAGATTATATCAGAACTAATTTTGTAGTCATAGCAAAGGATATTCATCCTTTGGATCAAATTGAGCTGCATAAATAGACAGGTGAAATGATTTATTCTACTCTGATAGATAAATCAATGATGACCCAGAAATTGCAGGATTCTTTGGAGAATACTAATGCTCAATTAAATCTTGAAAAAGCCTCTTCTCAGGCTAAGGACAACAGGATAAAAAATTTGGAGGAAATAATTATTGGATTGGGTCATAATCCCAAGGATGTCAAGGGTATAGAAGCTTTGATCAAGAAAAAAGATGATGATATCGCAACCTTGAGAAAACAATTGAAGTTACCAGCCTTAAGACATCCACAGACTGCAGAAATCATAAAGCAAAATGCTGAAGAAGAATTGATGGATTTTCTCTTGAAACTGAATGAGCAACTTAATGAAACTGAAAAAGAGCTTAAAAAGGCATTAAAAGACAAGCAGTCAAATACTCCAGCATCTACAACTGAAGTGATTACAGGTACTACAACAACAGGTCAGCCAGCAGAATTATCACAAGGCAATACTTCCAATTTAAGTACCGAAGAGTTAATAAAGTCAATGGAGGAATTGAAACTCCAAGTGACAGAACTTCAAAGAACAAAGGTACAATTCACCACTTTAGAACAAAAATATGATCTCTGGAAGATGAATGTTGCAGATAAAACAAGAGAGGTCAACAGATTAGAAAAGTTGGTCAACATATTGGAGAAGGATCTCACATTGGAGAAGCCTTTAAAGGAAATAAATGAAATTATTTGGGACAACATCATCCAGTCAATAAAAGATGTCTGGCCCTCAATTCAAATAATGTATGAACAGAATGATTTAGTCAAATTGGCTCTGGAAGAAATCCTAAAAGCAAGAGAAGAATTGGGAAACATGCCTGAAGAAGCCAATGAACTTATCCACTTTTTAAATACTCAGAACAAGCATCAACTTGAAGAACTTGACATTCAAGATAGGACAGGAACAATTTTGGAAATAAAAAGAGTTTTTACCAAAAGAACTCTGATGCAGAATCTAGAATGAAGATGCTCTGATATGCAAGAAGAAATAAACGCCTTTATAAAAAGATTTGATATTTTGTTGAATAAAGGATTGCCCAGTCCTTTAGTTTCAGAGGATAAATTGATGGATCTTGAAAGTTATGTTGAGAAATTGGACAAGCATGCTGAAAATCAGGCCAGTTCCTCAACTAGTTCATCAGCAGCAGCATTGCCTACAGGAAAAAATCTTCATGATAGATTGGAAAATTTGTTTTATCTCGAGCATGAGGTAAGACATTTGTTCCCAATTCAACCTACTTTCTTCAGATATACAGAGACGGATGAAACTCTTAGAAAGCTGCAAAGAACCAGAATACCAGAAGCTAAATGGTGGGAAGAAATGTTTGAACTTTTGTAAAAATTATCCTTACATGAATTTTTTATCATTTACTACAGTAAAGTTATAATAAGAAGGATATAAGGGTAAACAGAGGTTAAAGAGTATCAGTAAATATAAAGAGTATCAGTAAAATGGAGCAGCCAGCATAGAATTACTAAAGAGGACAAAAACGAGCCAAATCTTAGGGCCTACATCCAGCACATTCTTAAAAGAAGGAAACAACACAACATCAGTTATCATTTCTCTTATCTACGAGACCATCTGTCTCTAGTTTGTTGTAACATACTTATGAGTCATCCTAGATTATATCTCAATCTGTTATGAGATATTTTTTATAATTTTTTGTATAAATACTCCCTCAATCAGAGTATTGGGGGTGGATTCTTAGACTTTACTGTAACATTGACTATTTTGGAATAAATTGCTGTTGGAGAAATTTTGTGTGGCTAGCTGGATAAGGAATTGATGCAAAAGACTTTTTATAGGATTCTTGTGTTAGACTATGGATCAATAATTCATCTATCTCTTATGTTTTGAAGTGTTATACTTGTTTATTATATCATTTGTGTCTCATATCTGAATAATTAACGAAAAGGAATAAATCAGAAAGTGCTTAAGTGCAATCTGTTTTTAATCGTTGTTATTCTAAATGTTTTCTTCTGAACTAGTTTAAACAGTGAATTCTTAATTGCTCCTACTTTTCTAGTTTATGCATTTTTATTATTTGATAAAGAATTCTTAATTTCTCTTTATTAATAATCACTCAACTTCCCTCTTTCGAATGTGTTGAAGGATTATTAATCGTCCTTCATCCATTTTGATTCCATTCCATTCACTTTAGATCTATAATTGTTCCCTGTTTGATTACCTTGCCCTGCGAAACCATCTTTTGTTAAGAAACTTGATCCAATTAAGCTATCCTTTTCGACTCCATTAGCCCAATGGCCTAAACTACTCAATCTTACCAAAAGCTATTGAATTTCATCACCCAAACTCAATCAAAATCCTCGGACTTTATAACTAGCCTAATATTCTTCAAAACAAAGCTAAATTTTACAGAGAGAGCCCTCTCTGGGTACAGATTGGCTAGATTCTATACCTAAAAGTTGGTTTGTGGTTACCTCGGACCCCTTTCCTCTTCCCAACAACTTCAAGGAAAATCTGAGTGATAACACAGTGTACCGATCTGGTGACCTCCTCTACCTATGCTGTGATGTGGGTGCTCCCACATATTGTCTAGCATCCTGCAATAATATTTTAGCTTACCTGGTTCATTTCCTTCCTTCTCTGGAAGTCTTTTCTTGAGTAGTTGTCTCCACTCTCTCCTCCTCTGCTTGTGGAAACTCCCAAACTTATTTAGGTTCTTCCTTTGGATTCAAAAGCTCATGATCTGCATGCAACTAAAGCTCCCTCTCAAGAGAATACTTCATTAGATTTTCCTCATTGAACTTCACATCTCTACGAGCAAGTATCACCCTAAGAGATGGCAAGTACACATGATAGTTGTGAGGTGTATCAATGTACCCCACAAATATCCCTAATTCTGCTATCAGGTCTAGATTTTTCCTTGCTTCCTTGGAGACTTGGCAATATCCTGATGCTCCAAAGATCATGAAGTGTGAGACATCTAGTTTCTTCCCTCAAAAATATTCTTTTGGTCTACTCATCCCAAGAATCTGATGAGGACTTCTGTTCTAAAAATAGACCATTGCGTTGCATGGTTCATCCCACAAGTGTAGAGGTAGGCCTTGGTCATGCAACAAATCCCTTCCTGCACCCACAATACTACTTTTATTCCTCTCAGCCACCCCATAATGCTATGGGTTGTGGGGTCCTGTAAACTCCCATTGAATGCCTTCCTTTGCATAGAAATTTTTAAACTCATTCGACACGTAATCACCACCATTATCGCTCCTAAGAGCCTTCACTTCATGCCAGTTTCTGTCTCAACAAGTTCTTTAAAGTAATAAAACTTGGATAATGTCCAATCTTTATTATGCATGAAGAAAATCCAACACTTCCATGAGAAATCATCTACAAATATAACATAATACCTTTGCTTAGCAATGGAGGTTGTCGAGAAGGGTCCACATAAATCAGAGTGGATCCTTTCAAGGATTTCGTGTGCCCTACTATCCCGATCATTGAAGGTGGATTTTGTGTACTTCCCTAAGGTACACCCTATGAATTTATTTTTCTACTCTAGTGCTCCTTTGGGGAGGCCTGTGGTGATCTGATGCATGATCTTCAAGGCTCCATGATGCAAATGGAAAATCCTTATATGCCATAATTCACCGACATATCGCCTCTGTACTTTCTCTGCCTTTGTGCACAAATCATCACAGTCTTCCACATCTAGCTTGTGTAGGTTCTTCACTTGAACCCCGATCTGCTTCACTTGCCCCATGGAGATGTGCCTCAGGAATCTATTTGTTCTGTTGAATATCACATGGTATCCATGATCTTCCAAAACTACGATGAAAACCAAATTCTTCTTTAGACTCGATACAAACATCATATCCATGACCCTGAGAGGGGAGCTTGACTCCCTCTGAAAGGTGACGGTGTCTATCCTGGTCACACTGTACCTTCCATCATCTCCCATATTGATGTTCACCTGTAGATATTTCTCCTCCAATTCACTGAAAAAATAATTGTTCTCTGCCATATGTAATGAGGCACCGATGTCGAGATACCAAACGCTTCCCATAATTGTGATTTCCATGCATGGAATGAGAGTAAAATTAAGATTGAATTGTGAATCTAGATCTTCACCTACTTCCCTTCCTGAGGTCTTATTGCTTGTCTTCTTGTGTGGACATTTCGTGGCATAATGCCTGAATTCATGACAGTGAAAGCACTTGATTCTTGACAAGTCTTTCTTCTTTCCCCCTTGACTAGATTCTAATTTGGATTGGGATTGATTCCATTTCCATTTCTTTTCCTTTCCATCCAAGACATGATCCTCATCATCCTCGTCCTTAGATGAAGTCTCATCTCTGTTATCCTCCTTATTTCTTCTTGTACTATATCAGACAATTACCACTTCCAACTTGGTAGTTTCTCTCTACCATTTACCTAATATTGATAACTATGCGAGCTCTTGGGAAGGCATGAAAGGGCTAGAGTTACAATGCCTTCTTTAGGTACATTATTTAAAACCAACCCTGCCAAGTTCATCACGATACTTGTAAATTTTCTTAAGTACTACAAAATTGTGTCATTCTTTTGCATCTTTATACTTCAAATCTTGTCCTTGAGTGCCAACTTCCTGTGGTCACTATTGTTCTCGAAGAACTCTGTCAGTGTTTTCCACATTGCAAATGGATTGTATTTTCCGTGGAGATTCGAGAGAATATGACCTTATACTCCCTCCAATATCATTCTCCTCACTTTGGCCACATATTTCTTCCATTGAGCAAGATTCTTGGCATCTAATGCTTGGGGATTTGCTACATCTGTCTTGATGTATTCTAACAACCCATTGTTATCCAATACTACCTCCATGCATATCTTCCATGCCATAAACCTTGTGATTCCTTCCAAATAATACTCAAGCTCGAGTCCATTGAAAGTCATATTCTTAGTCCTTGAGAAAACCTATAACATTGATCTTCAAATTTGAACCTCCTGCAATGAAAAATTCAAACTTTATTCTCTACTGTGAATCTAGCTTTGATACCATAAAGAAACTATTGTGTATATTCTAAAATGCTCATGAAATTTAATAAATCACAAGATTAGAAGCTACTCTACTGATTTGTGGAAGAAAATTCATGATCGAGAACACAAATCATTAACATTCAAGAAGAAACATCACACATGCACAAATATTTATCTAGGGGAAAGCAACTGCTCAGAATCCCTTACTATATTTATTGCATTAATCAAAGAATTTGGATGAATGCAATATGCTTGCTCAACCTTGAGAAGAACCTGCACCTGTGTCTTCTATCCTCTGCCTGAATGACTGAACCTGACCAATACTTAACCAAATTTTCAAGCCTCCAAGCTCCTATTTCCTTACGTTTTTCATTGAGGAATTAGCTCCTATTTTTTAGGGAAATTCCTCAATTGTATTGCGCAATTCCTGTAGGCCCATCCTTTGACTAGATGCACCAGCTGTACAACTTGGACTAGTTTATAACTAATAGTATTCTACTCTTGAACTCCAATCTCAACTGGGTAACTCGAATTCTCTGCATGCATAAGTTATTTTGGGTTGATTGATCAGTTAAATGGATGACCAATCAGTGTGATTGAAGCTACACTACACAATTTGACCCTCCACTAGTTTATCTAACACTTGGAACTAGTTTAACTGACAATAACTCAACTTAACTGGATTATATTACTACAAATTAGAAATCAATCATGTAGAACTGAACTCAAGTGTATCGAACTCGAATTAACTGTGTTAACTGAGTGACAAAATCCATGTCACCTCAGTTAACTACCTCCGAGTATTATGTTAAAATTGAAATTGAAATTTTAATCTAGTTTGACCAAGGCAAAGTCAAAACTAGATTTTCTTGCTGCATTTTCAACATTTTCTACAAGATGTCTGCATAGGAAGAATTTTAATTAAATCCTCTTCATTCTCTATCATGAAAGGTGGTGATAAAAACACTACTTACCGTTCTCCAGGTCGTTTATCTAGGATTATAGGTAATTAGAGGAAGAATTTTGTCAATTTGGACCATATTTTCTTTCTCAACCCAATCCTATAACACTTGTTATTGAATCATATAACACTTGATTTTGACCCTACAACGCCTGCTAGCTGACCTTGTAGCTTCTGTGTAGAACCCTAGGGAACCCCTAGTCATAGATAGCTCACCTCTCGATGTCTTAGTGGGAATCTCCATCCATTTTGGGAATGAGCTCCTTGGTACAACTAAATTCGGGCTTGTCCTTTTTATTTCCTATTGTGGTAGTGGGATCAATGCTTTTTATGAGCTAGCTTGTACCTTCCAAACACGTATTTCCTTTTTGGTACCGTTGATCCCCACTACTTGTAATAATAACCCTCCTTCGTTTGACTTTTCCATGCTGCATGAAAGGCGAGTGAAAGTCACTTTAATTGCCTGATGGTCGCCAAGTTTACTAGCCACCTCCAATCTATAATATTCATCCCTCATCTATTAATTTTTTTTTTGAACCATTATGCGCTTAATGGAGGAAGAAAGGAGTGTCATACCTGATCCTACTTGATGATGTCAAGTTGGTTTTGATGCCTGCATGTTGCTTCAGTGATCGATATGCTGGCCTATGGAGGTTCTATCTCTCATATTGGTCCTTTTATACACAATTTTTTTATAGATATTCTCTGATGTGTGTCTGACTAAGTGAAATCTTATGATACAAGTTACTCAATGATCACTTTGCTGCTAATGAAGGTGATCAATGCCCCTATTTCTACTCCTAGAGAGTGTTGTGGCTTCCTAGGATCTCAAGGATGGTCTCTCAATGCTTCTGGGTGGCCAAATTTTCATTCTGGAGCTGTCACATGTTTTTAGATGTGGTCCTATAGGGTTTGTGTAGGCTGTTACAAGATTGGATTTTTCCTATGGCAGTCACAATGACTCTTCCAAAATCACAATACCCTTTGTGAAATACAATAATAGTCTTGGATAATTTGTGGTGAGCCTTTTGACAAGGACTAGAAACTTTGATGGTGGTGAGAACTCATGAAGAAGTGGTAGAAATAGAGTTTTTCATGAACAAGAGTGATTTTTTGGATGGAAAAATGGCTAAGTGATGTGGATGGAAGATGATGGAGGTGTGATGACCCTATCCATTCATTCTCCCAAGAAAAACATGAGATGTGACCCCTTTTCATATGTCGATCTCAATTCTATAGAAATCATGTTCAATCCTCTAGCATTTCAAGACAATCCTGTAGTAGTTGTAGGATTGAGGCAGAATTGAATAACATGAGGTTCCTAATGATGGAGGAATATAGAAAGATGGATTGAGTGATGAAGGACATGTAGGAGGATAGCTAGGGAAGTGGAAAAATGGAATGTGGCCCCCCTGTTTTACTTTCCCGTTGTTATTTGATTGTGGTTAGAACCATGCAAAAATTTGTTAGCAGAACTATTGTAAGGGCTCCTTTACCTTTATGTTACTTTCTCATTCTCTTTCTCTTATTTTTTTCTCTCCTCTTTTTCCTTTTTTTTTTTTCTTAATACCTACAAGCTGCCTCTAAATAGGTTTTCTGCAGGCCTAAATAAGGTGCCTCAAAGGAGGTTTTCACCTGGGGATCTTTTTATTTTTATTTTTTTATTTTTTATTTTTCCTCTCTTTTGGGATACCTATGGGAGGTTTTCAACGTGGAGTTGGCCTTAGGTGCCTCATGGAGGTCTTCACCTAGGCATTTTATTACTTTTTTTTCATTGCCTTCTTTCGCTGATAAGAGGCTGAATGAACTGAGGGTTGTATGCAAATCCTTACTTATTGAACTAGTACGCTCCTCTTTTGATAGAGGCTTCTTGTATGACTTCAACTAGTAACCATTAAAAAGTAATGGAATACCTTCCTCATCGATTATTTTGATTGGAGAGATGCATTCTCATAAAATTTTTCCACTAGATAGGGGCCCATCCACCTTGTTATCAATTTACCTTTGAAATTATGAAATCTTGAATCATACATAAGGGCCCAGTTACCCGCTTGGAAGGCTCTCTCCTTAATGTATTTATCATGCAAAACCTTCCTCTATAGTTGGACTACCTCAATGGGCATTAGAGCTTGCAGTCTGAACACATCCAAACCATTGACCTGGAGTAGCCTTTCTCGTTGTGTTGTAGTGAGGTATAAATCCAACTGTGTTGTCATCATCAAGGTATTGTATTCAAACTCAATGGAAAACATGGATTTATTTCCATAAACCAATTCAAATGGTGTAAATACAATGGTGGTCTTCCAGGTGGTATGCTAAGCTCAAGTGGTGTCTACAAGTTGATCTTCCCAATCTCTTCTACTACTGCTAACAACCTTGGTCAAAATTTTATCTGTTTTTATGTTTGTGACCTCCACTTGTCCATTTGGCTAAGAGTGATAGGAAGTGTATTTGTTGTGCTGCTCCATGATGTCCAATCAAATTTGAGGTGAACTGTGTCCCTTAATAAGTGACCAACCCCCTCAAAAAACCAAACTTTTAAAATATGTTATCCCTTAATAATTCAACCAATTTATGCTCAGTTGCTACCTTTATTGACTTTTTTGTAGCCACTTGGTCAAGTAACTGATGCACACAATGATATACCTATTTTTCCCATATGGGGGATCAATGGGTTCAATAAAATCCATGCCCCACTTCTCAAATGGCTCCAGGGTCACTTGAGGTTGCAGGGGCATCTCATCCTTGGGTGTAGGCTTTCCCATCCTTTGGAAATCATCACACATTGCATTGTACCTCCTTTCATCTTGATTTAAAGTAGGCCAGTATTATCCAGTTTGTAGAACTTTTAATGATGTCATTTTAACAAAAAAACTGCCCCCAGAAGGGCCATCATGGCATTATGAGAGGATGTCAAATAAATCCTCCTCTCTCACACATCTTCTTAGAATATGATTTCCCCCAAAATTGAAGATATTTTCCCCAATCTAGGTGAAAGGGGCACTCTTCCTAACAATCTTTCTCTTCTCCCCGGAGGATATATTAGGAGGGAAACTCCTAGAAACCAGGTAATTTTCTATATCAAAAGACTAAGTAGATAACACCGAGATGTAAAAGAGGTGTTCATCTAGAAGTTCATCATCTACCATCTCCTCATTTCCTGCAGGTAAGGTAAGTATTGATAGAAAATCTGCAACCACATTCTCTTGTCCTGGCTTGTCAACAATAGTTATATAAAATTGTTGTAATAATAACAAGCATCTAATGATTCTAGCATTGAGATCAGGTTTATTCACTAAGTATTTAATGGTTGCATGATCAATATGAACAAAGACTTGATATCCAGTGATATAGTGCCTAAACTTATTAAAAGAATGCACCGTAGCTAGGAGCTCCTTTTTAGTGTCTATATAGTTGAGTTCAACTTTATAAAGGTTTGTATTAATGAAATATATTTCATAAGGAAAATTTCCTTCCACTTTTCCTAAGGTTTCTCCTACAACTTTATCTGATGCATCTATGTGGATGTGGAAAGGTAATGCCCAATTTGGGCCTCTAAGGATGGGTGCAATGGTCAATTTTTATTTTAGATTTTCAAATTCCTCTTGGCACTTGTTTGTTCAATAAAAGTCTGAATCTTTAGCCAACAATCTGAATAGGGGTGAGGCCAACTTATTGAAGTCCTTGATGAATCTTTTGTAATATCCAACAAACCCAGGTAATATTCTGACATCCCTTTTTTTTGAGGGGTAGGGACCTTTCTAATGATGGAAACTTTATCGGGGTCAACCTGGATCTCTTCCATGGATATGAAATGGCCTAGGACAACCCCTGCATTCATCAGAAATTCACACTTCTCGGGACTTAATGAAAGATTAATATCAGTGCATTTCCTCAAGAATTTACATAGATTAGAAAGGGTTTCCAGAAAATCACTCCCATAAGGGGTGAAATCATCCATGTATATCTCAACAATGTCATGCACAAGGTCAGAAAACATACTTAATACTACCCTCTGGAAAGTAGTAGGATCATTACACAAACTAAATGGAAGGACCATATATGAAAAGGTCCCTCGTGGGCATGTGAATGTGGTCTTATCTTGGTCCCCAGGGCTGATTTGAATTTGGTTATACCCACTAAATCCATCTAAGAAGGAAACACATTTCTTTCCTGCAAGGCCATCTAGGACTTGATCAATGAAAGGTAGTGGGAAATGGTCCTTCTTTGCAGCCTTGTTAAGTTCTCTATAATCAACACAAATTATCCACTTCCCGTTTTTCTTGGGTACTATGACAAGAGGATACACCCATTCACTATTTCAAATGGGGTATATGAACCTTGCATCCATGAAATTTTTCAATTCTTCTTTTATAATATCCTTAAGGGCAGGATTCATCCTCCTCTGTGGTTGGCGCACAAGCCTGCATCCTCCTTGATGTAGACATGATGAGTACAAATTGAGGGATGTACCCCTTTTAATTACTTGTAGTCCCATGCAAAGACATCGAGATGTTGCTTCTTTCTCAGCTGAAAGGGAAGGGCTGATTTTTAGAGTCCTAGATGGGCTAATTCCCACAGCCTTGGGTTGGTCTAGATCAAAATCGACAAAACATAGATCGGTCCATTTATTTTTCTCAAGTTTCTCTAAGGATTCCTCCACTAGTTCATAAATTGACATGGAAGTAGGAGGTTGATTCTGTAAGAGGGGGTCAATAAGGTCATCTTCATCTAATTGCATACTTCCTGCAATAGTGTCTACTATACAAACTTGGTAGAGGGATGACTGATAAAAGTCTTCTTCTTCCTCGTCCTTTATCAACAAGGGTAACTCGTTCTCAACAAAGGGTTGAGCAGTGGGATATAATACAATATTATTTGTGAGATGTCCATTCTTGATGGTCATGTTCCCAACCCTGCAACTAATATAAGCATCAACAATGTCCAACCAAGGTATCCCTAGGATGAGAGGATAACCATTAAAATTGGTACTGGGCCAAAGGACAAGGAAATCTATGGGATACACCTAGGAGTCGATAAATACCATCACGTACTCAATAAATCCTTTAGGGGATACTGTGGACTTACTTGCAAACTGTAGTACTATGGTGGTATTCCTTAAGGCTCCTTGGAGGTTGAGTTTTAGCGTAGTTTCCTTGGTCATAACATTTATTGCAGCCCCAAGGTCAATCAAGGTGTTAGGGACCACAATGTTATTAATGTGCACATCCACTACTGGGCTACCAGGATCTAAGTTCTTTGGGGAGATCACCCTCCCAATCATTAGATTAGATAGTTTCCCAACAACATTGATAGTGGGGGAATATCTTCTTCTTCTCCCAGGCCTCTTGAAACATTCTTACTTGATAATATTTTTGTATATGGGGACATATTTGATGGCCTGGAGAAGGGGTATTTTAACACACAATTTCTTTAATTCTCCTAGAAGTTCAGCCTCTTCCAGGGTGTGTTGTTTAGGTTGGAACAAACTTTCAGGATAGGGAGGTTTATTGGCTTGAGGGGTACCATATTCCTTCTCTTCTGCAAGACCTTCAAGTGGAGAAGGTTGGTGAGCATATGGAAGTAACCTCCCATATTGAAGGTTGATATCTTGGATTTACAATACATAAGTAGGATAGAATGTTTCCCCATTGTAAACTTGTTGTGCCTGCTTATTGTTCGGATTCAGATTGGATTGGGCCGGAATTTGAGGTTTCTTAGTTAGGTTTTTGTGAGGAAAATATGGTTGAGGTTGAGGAGGAGTCATGAAGGCAGGAGGTTGGGTTGTTTGAGGCTTCCATCCTTGTGAATGTTTTTCCCATTGAGGAGGATGGGTTTTCTGAGGCCTCCATCCTTGTGAATGGTTGGCCCATTAAGGAGGTTGAGGTTGATATGAATGGAAAGGTGGGTTGACAATATGAAGGGGATACTGAGGAGCATAGGAAAAGTGATAGGGCATGGACCACGATGGACGAGTAGGAGGGTACGAAAGTTGGAAGGGTGCATTTTGGTTTGAATTGTAAGGAGGATATTGTGCACCTTGCATGCCCTGTTGATATGGCATAGGGCCTTGGGGCCTACTCTGGTTGATGAAACAGAGTTGTTCCAAGCCATTCTATGCTCCTTGTTATACAAAATTTAGGATTGGAAGAGAGCAACATTTATCTGTTGCATGATTTTCCTCACAGATAGAGAAAACCTATATGGTGTTCAGTGGGCACTCATTTCTTGGATGCCTCTTAGTGCATCTAGGGAAAAATATAGCTAGTTCCCTTTCTACTTCCTCTCGATTCCTTTTAATTTACATAGTGTCCATCTACAAGGAAAAAGCATGCACCATTTCACTCTTTAAATCTTCCAACATACTCCCTATCTCATGTTTGATGGTTGAGGTGGAGAGAGAAGAGTTAACCTGGCCTTGACTAGACCTTCCCCTTTTCCTAGCAGCCCTCGAATGGTTCTTGAATACTATCTTGATGTCATCATAGGACAGATAGTAAATATCTCATATAGAAAAAATATTGATGTTCTCCATTACATCCTCCTTGATCCCTCAGATAAGTACAAGCTTGAGTGATTTAGGAGAAAGGGTACAATTATCCCTCCCATAATTGAGTTGGAACCTCTCCTCATAATATTCTAAGGACTCATATGGACCTAGGGTCATCCTAAATATTTCTTCTTTTTTTCTCCTTTTACCTATATTAATCCATGTAATTCTCATTAAATGATTGCTACATATGTGCCTAGGTAGTGATGCTGCCTCCAGGTAGACTAAAAAAACAGCGCTAGGCTGACTCTTTAAAGGTGGAGGGAAATAACTTCAGCTTTTGTTCATCAATGGTATAGTCAGGTCCTACAAATTACAACAAACTCAAACATAAATATGTCAGGGTCCTTAGAGGCTAAGTCATGGAAGTGTGGAAGGGCAGTGGGGCTAATATTCTTCATCCTAGCCTCCCATTTGGTTTCTCTGATGGGAAAGAACTCATTCTACATGTTTGCAACCATGTTTTGGATTTGTGATATGGGTTCTTAAAAAATTTCAAGTTTCTCACTTATAGGATTTTCTAACTCCCCTGTGGTCATAGAGGGAATCTCATAATCACTAAAGAATAATGACGGTTGACTGCTTGAAGAGGTGGGGGTTTTTGGTAGGAATTTCCCTTGATTATCCCTACTCCTACGTGGCATGAAAGAACTAGTTTTTTTTTTCTTTGAAAATTTCCAAGACAATAGTACTAATGCAAAAAAAAAGATAGAAAAATAAAGGGAAATTTTAAGTAGAAACAACACCTACTTAGACACATCCCCAGCAACGACGCCAAAAAGTGATGAGCCTCAATATCTCAACAAGAATGTTGAGACTGCCAAGGCTACCAACTTTAATTATCAATCCACGGTTCATACAAAATTATAGGTGAAAGTGCTATATGCATAATAGGCCAAGTTCTACTCATTCCACCTTCAAGCAATGGATCAGATCAAGGCATAGAAATAATACTCCTCCAGGTAGCTTGGAGAAAGAAATTGCATGAAAAGAGAGAGTTCTACTCTATTTGCAGGAATGAAAACATTATTCTATTTGCAAAAATGAAAGTGCTATTCATCCAATTATAAAGAATGATTCATCTAATTGAAATAATTTAAATACTATGCTAATTGTAGAAATGGAAAGTGTTATTCTACTTGCAGAATGAAAATCAATACTCTACTTGCAAAATGTAGAAAGTTGCTTTAAAAAAGGAAAATTGATATTTTCAACAACAATGTGTGTGACTAAAATCCTAAGAAAGAATAAACTCAAGAATGATATATAATCTACTTTTCATTGTTGAATCACCCTTTTTATCATTGTGTTCAATGAAACTTAGCCTTAGTACCAGAATCCATGTACATTTCATAAGAAAGCATTCATTGCTATTAAAATGTGGAAATCCGTCTTCTAATTCTAATTGCAGATTTGGACTTGTAGTGAAGGAAAAGGTGGGTCTAAAGTGGTATTTTTTCCTCCAAAATCTTGGATTGAGAGCTTGGGGGTCATTATTTAATCCAAAGAGGCAAAAATAAAGCTCCTAGAGTAAATCTCGTCAAGTTTGGAAAGCGTTACAGGATGCTAGAGGATTGCCCTATTTTGCTATAGGATTGGATTCGTGAGCATCCTGAGGGTATAAAAAGTGTCGTGAGGATGTATAAAGATAGATGAAGGTGTATGAAGGCTATGTGAGGATTTTTCCAAGCTTAACACCCCTTAGAGGCCCATCTTGCATAAAATAAATTGCTCACAATGTCCTTCAATGACCCATAAATGTGGTCTCGGTGGCATAGTTTTGAGGGAAATGTGAGTGGTCAAGGAAGAGGTTGATGGTGAAAAAAGAGATTTAGGATGAGTGTGAAAACCCTGCAAGCCACTGGTAGTACTTGCCAACAAAAAAAATTCCCTTCTTGTTCTCGAAAAGAATGCCAATTCAATGATCAAATTGCAGTAAAAAAAACTATGTAAGAAAGTATGAGTCAAATTTTATGAAATCAAACGAAGAAGGATCTTATTTTATTAAGAACTAATTCACCTTCCAACATACATATAACCTACCTCCATGAAAACTTGATAAAGATGATTTTAACACCTAGATTGTAGAAACAAAGTATGTAACAGAACAATGAGTTAAAGCCTAAAAATATTCAAAGGAAGGAAACCACATATTTTTGGCTTGTTTTTGTAGACTCCTCAACCACACTTCCCACAATAGAGGTGGTAATTAGGTCTACAACCACAATTTTTTTGGCAAGTAAAATTCTACTCAAACAAAGAAGGAAATGTTGCTACTAAAATAATGCATAAATAAGATACATAAAGAAATACTAGAGCCTCTGGGTTGAGTCCTATCCCAAGGGGACTCATCCCTCTGAAATAAACTCAAATGTGAAACAACAATAGAATTTTCATTAACATAAAATGGAGTTCAAATACATCATGCAAATGAAAATGAAAATGACAGTCTTAAGCACTTGGCTCTTAGTAGTTCTCATTTCTCCCCAAAAATTTGAATTCTAGTGAGCACTGGGGCTTGTTTATTTATACAAAGACGACTGAGGGGTAGCCTCCTTTGGAAGAGAACTAATTCCCTCCAAAATCTTGAGAAACGTGGATCTAGCTCCCCTAGACCCTTGCAAAGACTCTAGTTCATTGGCCGCGAGTAGACCTTGAGATATTGATGAGTGATTCTATGGATCAAGTCGAGTTGAATAAGATTAAATGCAGGGGAAAAACCTCCTACATCTCCTCTAGATGCCTCCAACATGCCTCTGCATGGTAAACACACTCAAAACTGTTATTTTTCCTGCACATTAATGACATTAGGCCGTACAATATGACAAAAAGATTTTACTCTTCCTACTAAGCACACTATAGTTAAAGAGATGTTAATTAATGCGAGAAAATAAGAATTTATAGGCCGAAGGATTGGAAAAATTACCTTATATTATACCTATTGATGGGACCAACAATAAGCAACACCGATCAAATCTTGAGATTCATGTGTTCATCATACTACAATGAGGAGAAATGCTCATGCTAGATATTTCTATAACATAATCAGTATTTATACCCACCATACCAGTGCATTCAAACCTCAACATGACATATTAGTTAGTACTATTATAATAATAATGCAAAAATACCCCCTATAGTGATAATCACCATATCAACCAAGAATGAAACACATTTTATTGTGAACAACAAGCATTAGAGCACTTGTATTTTATTATGAATAAGCAAGCATACGAACACTTATATCAAACAATGTAGAAATGCTCCAACTGAGAGTGGGACTCTAACTCTCCAACCAACCATAGACAAGCTACAACCACTATTACTTGTAGTTGTCTCCCTCGAGCCAAATTCCAAATACTGAGGTGGAGTGCCTTAAGAGGGAAACCTTCAATTAATACACAACTGAACCAAAGCACCGCTAGGCCACCCTCCCTTTGTCCTCAATGAAAGCCTATACTCTTTGTAATGTTTATGTCGAACAAGTTTCGATAGGGATTTATCTCCTGCGTAGTGATTTCCTCCCACCATCCTTGTTGTGAGTGAAATCAAATATTCATAACTCTTTTCCTCTCCGCCTTGTATTTTTTTCAAGGCAACATGGGTCTGTATACTTCTCTTACAGGCTAATTTAATTACGAAAAGTATTCCATTTAAGGCTCAACACCCAGCCTTTCATTACTGTAAAAAATAGTTTAGATTCCTGCAACAAGGAACCTTGAACATCCTAAACAAGTAATCCCCTCATCCAACCAAGGAATGATATTTAAATCAACAATTCCCTCAATCAATGGAATTTGTGTCCCTTTCTCAGCCTTTTAATTTATAAAAGTATTTAGATTGCGTACACAAGGATAAGTAATTTTGGTTGTTACACATACTATGACCATTATGATAGTTTTGAGGTAGGGGTATGCCTTGGGTTTGAGACCCTTCTAATGTGAGGAAACCCTACCAAATAATGGATTGCCCGAGGGGCTAGGGATCAAAGAAGGGGATGGTGGAGCCTGGAGGGTGAGTGACTACACCAAAGTTTGGGTTTCTAGATTCCTCAAGGGATTGGGAAGCAAAGAAGGGAAATCTTGAAAAGTAATTTTTTTTTGGTCATTATTATACCCGGTTTGAAATTAGAGGCACATTGGGGTGTACCCAGGAAACAATGAGTCGAGAACTATTCACTGAAGAAATAAGGAGCATAAGATGGCAATGCTGAACATTGGAGGCAAGTAACACTCCAAGGAAAAGAACAAAACCAAGTTGGACTGAACACATCTAAAGCATGAAACAACTACAAAGAGGACCATGGGAAGATGGATGAATTATGAATTGAAGTTTATCATATCCCTTTTGTTTGTTGGTTGAAGCAAACATATGTATATAATTGTAAATACTACATAGAGTTATGTGTACAAACCTCCATAAAAAATATGTTGAATTTTTTTAGGCATGTACTTATGCTTGATAAGGGAAAAGAACACCTAGGACTGTGTTCCCCCAATGGGGAGGGGTTTGTGGCAGGCTGATTATATTCCCACTTGTGAATGCATTGTAAATATGTCATTAATTTTAATTACAAAAATTGGAGTTGAGTCAAGGGACATGGATTCTAGGGACTAGGGCATGAAAGAGAAAGAGGACACTTTTATTTTTGGGCAAACATGACTCAAACCAACCTAGATCCATCTTAACTCTGGATCTATCAAGCACCGAGAGGGATCAAATCTATCGAGGTACAAACCTCTTTTTTGAGTGCAAAACTAGATCCATCTTAGCACAAATTTGTGAAAAACTGTAAACAATCATCTATTATAAATATATTTTTCAAATAAGAAACTATTATTGACCACAAATTTGTGAGAAACTTTAAACAATTATCTATTATTAATATATTTTTCAAAGAAGAAACTATCATTGACATTGTCTGTTACAAATGGAGTTAGAATTTTAGAAGTAATCATAGCCTGATTTATCGTAATAGTTTTATTTCAAAATTTATAAATAATGTTTCATAAATTTAATTAATTTTAAAGATACATAAATATTATATCATATATTTATTTATTTATTTATTTTTAATCAAATTCATATTAAAAGCACGCATTTATACGATTAAGTTAAGGAAAACAAATAGATGCAAGTTATTGTGCCGAGAGGCACATTCTATGACCCAATATGGGGGAGATGTGTAAGTTTGTCTGTCCGAATGAAATTAAAGCCAAAATTTCATCCAGACAGAAAAATTGACACATTTCCCCCATACTGGGCTATAGAATGCGCCTCTCAGTGCAACTAGCCTAGATCCATCTTAACTCCGGATCTATCAAGCGTCGAGAGGGATCAAATCTATCGAGGTGCAAACCTCTTTTTTGAGTGCAAAACTTGAGGAAAATTTTGCACCTCGAGAGATTTGATCCCTCTCGTCACTTGATAGATCCAGAGTTAAGATGGATCTAGGCTGGTTTAAGTCGTGTGCGTCCAAGGAAAAACTATCGAACATATGATTAATTTTATCAATAATATGTAAATACATCTAATATTAATATAACCATTTTAAATATGCTAAATATGTCTGAGATTTATCGGGTCATTTTAATTTTAAATTCATTTAGTTACCTCAATTTGTTAAAATGATAAATATTGTAAAATAACTTTAATGATGAAAAATGATGAAATAAAAGTTTTGAATGCAAAGTGACAATGTAATAGTGTTGAATGATAGAAAATATGAATAATAAGAATGTAGTCAATTACAAATAGTACTCATTGTGATCAATCTCAAACTATTTTCTTCTACTATTATTATTGTCACCCTTGTTAGTTTTGTCATCTTTTCATATCGATTATATGAAAAAGGACAGTTGAAATCGTAAACCATTCAAATATTTAGCTCAAGTTGTTGTAGTAAAAAACATACCTTGTCTCTCTTGCTCTCTAATATTAATAGGTTTAATTACTATAACACAAAAATCAATGTACATTGTTAATAATTTTTTGTGCTTACACTGAAATCAATGCACACTATTAATCCAATGAATTTAAAATTAATGTACCATCATATATCAAATTACATCAAATTGGAAATCAACATATACGTTGAAATCAATGCAACTAATGCAAGAAATCAAATAAGATTAGAAAACAACATATATAGTGAAATCAATGCATCTAATGAAAGTAATCAATTAGGATTAGGAATCAACATCTACACTCAAATCAATGCATCTAATGCAAGTAAGCAATTAGGATTAGAAGCCAGCATATACACTGAAATCAATGCATCTAGTGCAAACAATCAAATAGGATTAGAAATCACCATCTACACTGAAATAAATCCATTTAGTGCAAACAATCAAATATGACTAGAAATCATCTACATTGAAATTAATGCATCTAGTGCAAGCAATCAAATATAATTAGAAATCAACATCTACATTGAAATTAATGCATCTAGTGCAAGCAATCAAATATGATTAGAAATAAACATCTACATTGAAATCAATGCATTTTGTTGAAAATGCAACAAGATGATGGAGCTTAGTGAAATGAAGTCGCCTTCACTAAGTGGGCCCGCAGGCTATTTTTGGCGCAAAGTCTATTTTTAGGCTATGTCTATTTTTAGACATATGGAGCATGGTCTAGGAGTTGCAGTATGCTATTCTTGGATGATTGGTCGAGTTGGTAAAAATAGATGGACCTCTATTTTTAGACATACAGGTCGAAGTCTATTTTTAGACTGGCTGTCTAAAAATAGGTCAGTCAAATATTATTAGCCCTTAATAATATTTGGACTCTAAACTTCAGTTTATTCTCTTACAGCACTTCAGTTGGAGCTACGGATGTGGCCCATGCACTTGACAGAAGGAATTACGCTATTCCTAGGGGTTTGGTGAGCTCATGCATGGTTGACTTCAGTTAGAACTCAAGTGGCGGAGTTTGGTGGAGTTGATGAGACAGTTGGTGGAGTTGTGTTCGGTTTAACTTAGTTGACCTAGTTGTGTTTAGTTTAACTAGCTAATACACTAGTGATGAGTTGAGTGAATTAAATATTATTTAATTCACTAATTATTAACTCACTATTCAACTCAAGAACACATCAGTTCACTACAGTGCATGGACAGTTCAGTGAAGACCAGTGGAAGAGGTAGATGAAAGGGTGAGTTTTCTATTAGTTGCGACATGAGTTGTGCATGAGTTTTGCACAAGAATTGGAGGATATTGCCCATGAGGATTGCGCAGTTGAAGCCAAGGAGATTCGAACTTGGATCTCTCATTGAACCAACTTGGATTGTGTAGTAGAGGCAGGCAATTAGTGGATGAGTTTTGAACCTGTGACTTGTTCAAAACTGAGCTAGTTTGTGTGTAACTTTTGGAGACAGTACTGAGTGCTTGTGAGGAGTATTGTACTGATATTGTTACATGTTCTCTTCTATTATAATATACAAAATAGCTGGGGGTTTTCAGCTATAAGCTTTCCCCATTACATATCGTGTTTATGTGCGCATGCGACTGTTTCTATTTCCGCAAATTGTTGATCAATTGTAGAAGAGGTTATGTGTTATGCATGAATTCGAATTAGTGTGTGACCAGGATAATCTCAGTGGATAAATCTTCATTATTCAGCAAATTTCTACATGGTATCGGAGCGAATTGATCATCGGGATCTATTACAGTGATTACAATTTTATTTCGGTAGACAGAGTCTATAACGGGCCAGGTAGCCTCTGGATCCATCCTTTCTCTGAAAGGTGATATATCCAGTAAATGCCCTTACAGTTGATCTCTGTGCTAGAAATAATTTTTTCTCACAGATCCAGAAGCAGTTGAGTTTTTTGAGTTTGGAATTCGAATTTTGCAGCAGCTTGTTTTCTTGGTGCCGGAGTTGAAATGTCTTTCAACGGTTTGCGACTCGAATATGCTCTTGAAGGCAGTTCGAATTATGTTGCATGGAAAGATCGAATGGAGGCAGTATTAGAAGATAATGGGCTGAAGGAGTTCGTAGATATGGATGTCCAAAAGCCTACTGATCCTACTGAAGTTGAGGCTTGGAAAAAGAAGATGGAAAAATGTCGAAGGATTCTGTTGGAGGGCGTGAAGGATCACATTGTATCCAGCTTGCATGGAAAAGCTTCTCCATATTTGATGTGGAAAGCGTTGACAGATCTATTCCAGAGCAAGAGCAACCAAAGGAAGCTGGCGCTCAAGGATAAACTCAGAAACATTAAGATGGAGAAAGGCGACAGTATCGCCAAGTACCTCACGAAGTTCACTCAATGCAGAGATGAGCTGGGAAGTGTGGGGGTGACTGTCGATGAAGAGGACTTGGTGGACTTGGCTCTCCTTGGTCTTCCGAAGAGTTGGCATTCCTATCAGGACTCTATCAATGGTTGGGAGAAGTTGCCGGGATGGGAGCGACTTTAGGCGGATCTCATGCAAGAGGAGATAAGGCAGACTACCAGGGATGGATCTTCATCAAAGGCATCTGATGAAGAAAATTGCGCTTTGGCTGCCAAAGAAAAGAAGGGGAAGAGAAAGAAAGCTTCTCAGTCTGGTGCAAAAGGCAAGAAGCAAGAAATTTCCAAGGTGAAGTGTTTTAAGCGTCACACGACACGGACACTATGCCACAAATTGTCATGAGAAGAAGAAAAATAAGAAGAGAATATTTGTGGATCTACTTGTGGGGAGAGGCATTGGCCTCCGGTTCGAACTAAGATTCCTAACGATCGCATGTGCTTGGTCTCAAGTGTGATGGGATCAGTATGGTTCTTGGACAGTGGTGCGTCATTTCACATGACAGGAGATCGGGATTTGTTTTCAGATCTGGAGGAAAAAGATCTTGGAGTGCACATCGAGATGGGCGATGATGGTAGATACGGTGCGACCGGTATCGGTACCATTTCCTTTGAGAGGGAGTCTGGTAAACCCTTCGTATTGAAGGAAGTATTGCATGTTCCAGGATTGATGAAGAATCTGATCTCTGTGGCGATGTTGGAAGACAAGGGGTATGATGTGGTCTTTAGCGAAGGAAAGGCTTTCCTGTGCAGTAAGACAACTGGAGAGACCCGGAAGATAGGGGTTCGAGTCAAGAACCTTTATCAGTTGCAAGTAGATGGCTGCGCAGCAATGGCATGCAAGGCGGAAGCAGTGGTGAGCCGGGATGATGATGTCGAGCTGTGGCACAGGAGATTGGGCCACCTTCACCATGGCGCTTTGAAGATACTGCAGAAGATTTCTACTGGGCTTCCTAAGGGCACTCTTGCGCAGTCAGATCAGTGCAAGGGGTGTACCTTGGAAAAATATGTGAAAGCCACCTTTCACGAGAAGGATAGTCGCGCCACAACGATCCTTGAGAGAGTTCACACAGACATGTGTGGTCCTTTATTTGTAGCTTCGACAGCAAAGCACAAGTACTATGTGATCTTTGTTGATGATTTCTCTCGGAAGTGCTGGATCTTCTTCATGCAGAAGAAGAGCGAGACATATTCAAAGTTCTGTGAATTCAAGGCGCTAGTTGAGAAGGAATCGGGGAAGCATGTGAAGGCTCTTAGGAGCGACAATGGTGGTGAATTCATCTCTACTGAATTCAAAGACTTTTGCAGCACAGAAGGGATTCGGAGAGATCTCATCGCACCCCATAACCCACAGCAGAACGGGGTGGCTGAGCAGAAGAACAGAACGATCGTGGGTGCTGCACGAGCGATGTTGCATGATTAGGGCCTACCCCTTCACTTGTGGGCTGAGGCATGCAATACAACAGTGTATGTGCAGAACCGTTGTCCTCACAAGGTTCTTGGCATGAGTACACCAGAGGAGGCTTATTCTGGCAAGAGGCCTGATATTTCCCATTTGCGGATTTTCGGATCTCCTGTCTACATGCATGTGACGAAGGGTGCAAGAAGGAAGCTGGATCCAACTGCTGAAGTTGGAATATTTGTGGGGTACACTGATACACCTCACAACTATCGGGTGTATGTGCCAGACAGTCGCAAGACTGTTGTGCGACGGGATATAAAATTTCAGGAGGAGAAAGCCATGCGGTGTTCGCTTGAGAGGGAGCTACACTTGCATGCAGATGAGGAGCTGTTAGTTCCTAAGGAGGAGCTTCCGGATGTGGATCAGCCACAAGAGGAGGTTCAGGAGGTGGAAGAAACCACTCAGGCAGCGCCAACCATCAGAGGGGCAAACGCCTTCTGAGCATGAACGCGGCCCGGCTCAAGATGCGCAGGCAGCTTGTAGGACACCTACGACACAACGCGAACGAGGAGGCAGATCATGGGACCATTCTAGCTGGATACATGGCTCTTATGAGAAAATGTGTCGTGTGAAACCATCCTCTTTCGAGAGCGTTTGTGGAGGAACCCGCATGGGTAGATGCCATGGTGGAAGAGTATGATTCGATTGTAGAAGCAATGCATGAGGTGTCCACTGGTGGAAGAAATGCGATGGTGGGTTCGCGATGGATCTACAAAGTGAAGTAGGCGGCTGACGGGAGTGTGTAGAAGTACAAGGCAAGATTTGTTGCTGGAGGCTTCTCACAGATAGAGGGGATCGATTATGAGGAGACTTTTTCACTTGTCACAAGGTACTCTTCCATACGAACGATCCTAGCTCTCTCAGTGCAGATGGGGTGGCACATCCATCAGATGGATGTGAAGACTGTGTTCCTCAACTAAGTCATTGAGGACGAGGTGTACATAGAGTAGCCCGAAGGTTTCGAGATCTTCAGTAGTGAGTCGCATGTGCTTGACTCAGAAAACCTTGTACGGGTTGGAAATGACACCTTGTGCTTGGTACACGGATAAACCAGGTTATTTCCATAGGACTTGGATTCTCCAAGAGTGAGGCGGGATCCTATGCCAGGATTGTGGTTAAGGAAAGTTCTTCGATCATTATGCTTGTATTTAGATGATGCGATTTTGGCAATTGATGAAATTTGTTGATACTTTCATGCAAGGAGGACCTTGCTAGAGAGTTCGAGATGAAGGATTTGGGCCTCCTTCATTATTTCCTGGGATTGGATATTTGGCAGCGTAGTGGAGGACTGTTTGCTTCTCAGGGCAAGTATGCTCGGGAGATTTTGGAGAGGTTCAACATGCATGGCTGCAAGCCTGTTGACACTCCTCTTCCTGGTGGTTGGAGGAAGGAGGATGCTACTTCAGCGGAGGTAGTGGATGCCACTGTCTATCGATAGTTGGTGGGGTCGCTTATGTATCTGGTCAATACACGACCCGATATATTCTATGTCATAATCAGATTTCAAGGTGTTGCAGCAGTTTTTACCAAGCTCTTCTGGAAGGCAGGCAAGCATGTATTACGTTATCTTAGAGGCACATTGGGATATGGTTCCAGGCTGCAGAAGAGGTTGAGCTAAGCTAGCGGCTTCACCGATGCGATTGGGCAGGGAGCCCGTTCGACCGAAAGAGCACATCTGGAGGAGTTTTCAGCATTGGGTCGATAGAAGTTTCCTGGTACAGCAGGAAGCAGAGATCCGTGGCACTCAGTTCATCAGAGGCCGAGTACATGGCAGCAAGCTTGGCCGCATGCGAGGCTATTTGGATGAGGAAGATCCTCGTTGGATTGTTCGGGTTGCATTTGGAGCCTACAGTGATTTATTGTGATAACCAGAGTTGCATTAAACTCTCGGCTAATCCAGTATTTCATGATATATCCAAACACATCGACATCAGGTACCATCATATCAGAGATTGTGTGCAGCGGAGAATCATGTTACTTTCATATATTCCCACGGAGGATCAAGATGCTGATATCTTGACGAAGGCGCTCACCAGGAGAAAATTTGAATACCATAGAGGCAGGATAGGGGTTGCAGATAATCCATATCTTATTGAGAGGGAGTGTTGAAAATGCAACAAGATGATGGAGCTTAGTGAAATGAAGTCGCTTTCACTAAGTGGGCCCGCAGGCTATTTTTGGCGCAAAGTCTATTTTTAGACTATGTCTATTTTTAGACATATGGAGCATGGTCTAGGAGTTGTAGTATGCTATTATTGGATGATTGGTCGAGTTGGTAAAAATATATGGACCTCTATTTTTATACATACAGGTCGAAGTCTATTTTTAGACTGCCTATCTAAAAATAGGTAAGTCAAATATTATTAGCCCTTAATAATATTTGGACTATAAAATTCAGTTTATCCTCTTGCAACACTTCAGTTGGAGCTACGGATGTGGCCCATGCACCTGACAGAAGGAATTACTCTATTCCTAGGGGTTTGGTGAGCTCATGCATGGTTGACTTCAGTTAGAACTCAAGTGGCGGAGTTTGGTGGAGTTGATGAGACAGTTGGTGGAGTTGTGTTCGGTTTAACTTAGTTGAACTAGTTGTGTTTAGTTTAACTAGCTAATACAATAGTGATGAGTTGAGTGAATTAAATATTATTTAATTCACTAATTATTAACTCACTATTCAACTCAAGAACACATCAGTTCACTACAGTGCATGGACAGTTCAGTGAAGACCAGTGGAAGAGGTAGATGAAAGGGTGAGTTTGCTATTAGTTGCGACATGAGTTGTGCATGAGTTTTGCACAAGCATTGGAGGAGATTTCCCATGAGGATTGCGCAGTTGAAGCCAAGGAGATTCGAACTTGGATCTCTCATTGAACCAACTTGGATTGCGCAGTAGAGGCAGGCAATTAGTGGATGAGTTTTGAACCTGTGACTTGTTCAAAACTGAGCTAGTTTGTGTGTAACTTTTGGAGACAGTACTAAGTACTTGTAGGAGTATTGTACTGAGATTGTTACATGTTCTCTTCTATTATAATATACAAAATAGTTGGGGGTTTTCAGCTATAAGCTTTCCCCATTACATATTGTGTTTATGTGCGCATGCGACTGTTTCTATTTCCGCAAATTGTTGATCAATTGTAGAAGAGGTTATGTGTTATGCATGAATTCGAATTAGTGTGTGACCAGGATAATCTCAGTGGATAGATCTTCATTATTCAGCAAATTTCTACACATTTAGTGCAAGCAATCAAATAGGATTAGAAATCATCTACATTGAAATCAATGCATCTAGTGTAAGTAATCAAATATCATTAGAAATCAACATTTACACTAAAATCAATTCATCTAGTGCAAGAAATCAAATAGGCTAAGAAATCACCATCTACACTTAAATCAACGCATCTAGTGCAAAAAATATTCTTCCCTCTCTCCCCCCTCCATTTATATATATATCTCCCTCCATCTCTCCTTCTTTATCTCTTTATCTCACCCCTGCAAACACACACACACTCACTCAATCCATATCTATGAATCTCTCTGTCCCTCCCTCCCTGTCTCCATCTCTCTCTTCTTTCTCTTTAACTTCCATATATATCTCTATCTCCCTCTGTCTCTCTATATCAACCCAAAAACACACACTCTCTTTCTCCAATATATATAACTATAAATACCTCCTCCTCTCCATCTCTCTCTCTCTTCCCCTTCCCTCCCTCTCCCCCGATTCTATCTCTCTTCCCTCTCTCTCCATCTTCCTTATCGATCCCCCTCTCTCTCTCCACATTTCTCTCTCTATGTCTTTCTTCTTACCTCCCTCTCTCTCCCCCTCCATCTTGATCTCTCTTTCCCTACCTCTCTCCACTCTCTCACATCCTATCTCTCTTCCTTAATCTCCCACCTCTCTCTCTCTCTCTCTCTTCCAACTTTGTTACTATATTCCTCTCTCCCCCCTTATCTCCATCCCTCCTTCTTTGTCTCTTAGTCCCAACCCAAACATACACACTCTCTCTCTGTATCTCCCTTGTCACTCCCTCTCTCTCTCCACTTCTCACTCTCTATGTCTTTCTTCTTCCCTCCCTCTCTCCCCTTCCAACTCCATCTCTCTATCCCTCCCTCTCTCCTCCAATATCCATCCCTCTCTCCTCCTCTCTCTCAAGTCCTATCTCTTGTCCTTCCTCTCTCTCGCTTTCTTTCCTCTCTCTCTCTCTCTTCCCCCATCACTCTCTTCCTCTCTCTCAAGCCCTCTCTCTTGTCCTTCCTCTCTTTCCCTTTCTATCCTACCTCCCTCTAACTCCTCCCCCCCTCTCTCCCTTTTCCATTCAATCCTCTCTCTCTCTTTCTCTTTTCCCTCTAATCCTCTCCGTTCCCCCATCACTTTATCTCTCTCTCCAACTATGTTACTATATACCTCCCTTTCTCCTTCTCTCTCCTTCTCTTCCCCCTTGGCTCCATCTCTCCTTATATGTCACTTTATCTCACCCCTAAACACACACACTCTCTCTCCATCTCTCCCTTGACAATCCATCTCTCTCCACTTATCACTCTCTATGTATTTATTCTTTCCTCCCTCTCTCACCCTCCAACTCCATCTCTCTATCCCCCCTCTCTCTTCATCATCTCATCCTTCCTCTCTCTCCCTTTCTCTCCTACCTCCCTCTCTCTCCCCCCTTCTTTGTCTCTCCCTATCCCTACCCTCCAATCGTATATCCTTCTCTCTCTCCTTCCTCCATCCTTATGTCTCCCTCTCCCTCTCTTAGCCTTCTCTACCTCTCTCACTCCTCTCCCTCTCTTACCCTTCTCTACCTCTCTCACTCCTCTCCCTTTCTCTCTCTTCATTCCTCCTCTGCCCTCTCCTTCAGTTTATCACCATCTCTCCCTTGTCACTCCGCCTATTTCTCCACTTGTATCATATGTCTTTGTTCTTCCCTCCTATATATATCTAGAGTTAATATATATATATATATATATATATATAAAATAACAAATTTAATATTGTATTAATCCAAAGTTATTAAATTTAATAATATTAATATTATAATATATTAATATAAATATTAGATTTAATAATAATAATAATAATAATAGGGTTAATAATGTTTTTTTTTTTTTTTGCATGGTATTAATAATAATTTGGTCCATGTTATTTGGCCCATAGGCTTGGTATATAATTAGATGTTGATTTCTAATTCTATTTGACATATTTTTATTTATTTACCTTACTTCTTTATACCTATTTTATATTTATTTATTTACCATACCTTTTTTATAAATATGGTATTTGTCCCATGGTATGCTTCACCTAAATAAAACCTCTTTTTGAGTTTTTGTAAATATAAAGAGGTTTATAGAGTAAATATAAAAAGAAGTTTTATTTGTTTACCATACCTCTAGTTTATTTATATTTATATTTATTTACCAAATTTCTGGAGTAACTATAAAAAGAGATTTTATTTATTTACCATATCTATGGTTTATTTATATTTTTATTTATTTACCATATCTCTTTTTTGAGTGTTCGTAAACCTCTTCATATTTTAAATTTATAGTGTTTAAATTTATTTTTAATGAATTTTTAATTGTTTATTTTTATTTATTTACCAAACTTTCGGAGTAACTATAAAAAGGGATTTTATTTATTTACCATACTTATGGTTTATTTATATTTTTATTTATTTACCATATCTCTTTTTTGAGTGTTCGTAAACCTCTTCATATTTTAAATCTATATTGTTTAAATTTATTTTTAATGAATTTTTAATTGTTTATTTATATGACAAAAAATGAAGGCTCTGGAGTTTCCTAATTTTATATCTAAAAATCTACACCACATAAACCTCCAATCTATCATTATATAGGTTTTTTTTTTTTGCTGATGTGAAATTTCATCCAGATAAACAAACTTACGCAATTACCATAGCTAAAGATAGATTATTATCCATTTATGTCGACTGATAATACATCTATTACAATTAGGTGTAAACTATGAAAAATGTTCCATGTAACCCCTCGTACGTCGTTTAGCTACTCCTCCACCAATAGCGTGCAAATAAACTTCATGGAAGGCAAATATGTGACTAGGGAGATCAATGACCCACAAGCAATAGTGCAACTTCCAGCCCCCCTGTGACGTCAACGGGAGGGAGGGGTGTTACTGCTCTTGCGTATTGACCATGGGATGAAAGGAAAAACATTGAGCTACCAGATGTGGCCTAACATGTTAATTATAATATTTCGTGGCAAATACCTATGGACATATACGTGTATATAATATGTGTTATATGCAACACCCACATAAGGGATTCATCATGGTGAAAATTGTGGTCATATGGTTGGTTGTTTACACCATGGCGAAGTTAATCATATATATATAAATAACTATACGCACGAGCAAAACTATAATTGCATTGTGGGAATAGGAAATCCACATGGGATATGCCACTTAGGCATGTTCCCTTGGGTTTATGAGACCTTTTTCCCAACAAAAGTGGGGTGTTATGCAACTTGGGCGCCACTTGGCATGAAAGAGAAAGAGGACACTTTTAAGCTAATGAAGCTTTAATAAGCATAACTTAAGGTCCTGAAAGTCTAAATTGGGAAAAATTATATCATTTGAAATGTCTGGCTCAGATAAACACAATGAAGACATCTAAAGTGAGTTTAAGGACTCAAAAGAAAGTAAGAAAAAAACATTATTATCTTATTTCTCTAATTGTATGTCAGAAGATGGGTAAGTATAATGAGCACATCCTTGAGGTTAAGGGGGTGTATTTACAATAAGAATTAACTACTTCCTTTCCTGAAATCCTACATGGAACATGCTAAAATTTATCAAACTTTATGTGCATTTTGGGCTTTTCTTTTCTCCTCATGACCACACTTCCTTCTTCAAATTCCTTATATCTAACTCTTTAATCAAATATGATCTTAATATTCTCTTATTTATTAGCTATTTGATAATAAGCGAAGCATCTAGACTCATCTGAGTCGATTAGTTGGTCAATCCTAGCTTGCACATCATCTTTTCCATCAGATATAGATTGCAAGCATTGGATGATGGACACCTACAAATTAATTATTAGCTTATATTTTAGCCCATATACTAAGGCAAAGGTTGTAACCACTTCCCACCCCCTTGTCCTTCCTAGGCTATAGGAGGGATACCAGTTTGATTCGATCTCTAATGTTTGTTATGAATTTAGGGTTACAAAAACCTCATTTTTTGAATTCGTCATAACTTGAAATTGATACCACCATTACGTTCAACTCATCAAGAGATTTTTGGCGATATAATTTTTATCTCAATCTAAGTCTTGGATCGAAAGTTATGCCCATTAGAAGTTTGGCCCATTAAAAAGGGCCATGTCATCTCTAGGGCGCTGTGTGGAACCTATGTGGCCTTCACTTGGCTCAAGTGGCACTGCCATATCATCATCGCAAGGGTCACCTTGTGACCCACACCATGGTTGGTCAATATACATTACACATTGATATGCTTATATGTGAATCAACCAACAACTAGGACTCGTCGCTTAAAGTGGAGCCCACTGGTTCACATCATACTAGACTAGGCTCACTCAACTCTAGTCTTCCACTATGATGCTCTTGTCAACCTGATGGACCAAAGGCCCATAACCCTAGTGGGGCCATGTCGACCCACATCACACTGGGTATGGTTCCACCAAATGCACTCACCATACATTATCTCCACAACTTGATGACCCAAAGGACGAGCACCTAGTAGGGCCCATCCTGGTCCACGTCATGTCAGACCACTGGATTATTGGCTGCAAAATCTTCCAAGTGATTCCTATGTAATATAATGCCCCAAAGGCCTAAGGATTAGTGGGGTCCATGGGGCCCACATCTTGGCCAAAATTGATCAGTATCAGCACAAAAAAATCAGGGAAGTTATTGAAATAGAGAAGCACCCCAATAACCTTAACAAATATGATGGGTGGAAAATTAGCAAAAATTGGATTCCCAATTTCACCTCAATATCCATCCCTAACTAAACCTCCCACTCTATTTTGTCTTGTGTTTCTCCTCCTTCTCCTCTTTTTGTGATTTATCTTTTTCTTGATCCATCCATTTCCTCCCTTTTTTTTGTTCAAAGTATTGAACGTTTTCTAGGATTTTTTCTTATCATGTTCCTTATGATAACATATATGTATAGGGAGTAAAAATCATATATACATTAATAAATATAATACATATATTAATATTAATTACACTTATTTACATATATTTTATATTAATCAATAATATTATTGTTAATATTAATATAAATAATCCTTACTATTAATTAGTAACATTATTTTATTAATAAAAAATAATATTAATATTATTATTATTATTATTATTATTATTTTAAAAAAGGAAGGTAGTTTTATATATTATGAAATTGGAACACGGGCCAGAACCCTTACATTCACATTCATAGACTGTTCTTCAACAATTGCAAACCACAATTAGTCAAAATGGATTCTGCCTCTTTTTGTCTATATCCTATCTTTCCTATGACTGAGTTTATCTTATATAATCTCCAAAATAGGCCATTATATAGCACTAATTTACAATACATTGATAAAAAAAAGAGAGAAGACTGAACTAAACTACATTCCTGGAGATTCTCCATTTGCCACGACATTTCCATTTGTTGCCTCTTCTCGCATCGGGAACCCAGCTTCCGCCACCTCAACAGGCTCGCCTGAATTATCCTCGATTTGAGGTGGAGGATCCTTCAAGCCGAAGACTTCTTTAAGGATCCCCATGACTGCTGCTTCCACTATTAACTCTATTCCCTCCACTTTGGCTAATAGGTTTTCTATTTTGTGGTTTCCACACTGAGCCTTATTCTCTCCACATTGTCTTTCATCAACTCGACTTCATGCAATAATAGCAAGAAATGGGTTTGAGCCTCCATCAATAACTTCTCTCCGATTCGCTCCATCCCGATCAATTTATCCTCTTGCGTGACCACGTCTTGCACCTCTCCCAACTGCTCTTCAATTACCTCACTCGGGAAATCCATTCTTGCCTTCAGACAAAATTTAATTGAAACTCGACGCAATTCCTCTGCGAATGCTCTCCATTTATAACAATTCTACTAAACTATTTCATTCTCTTCCTTCATTGCTACACATTTAATGGTTATTGTACTCATTTTCCTTATTAAATTGTGGTTGTACCGCAGAATTTCCATTTTCCAACTTGAAACCTTACCAAATTTATTTCTTCTCTGTAGAGTTAAGGAATTAGCATGAGAAATGATATATTTCATTGTTGTGCCACATGGGGAATATTTACTTATGTCTCATGAGATGGAAAGTGCCAACACAGTTCTCCACTTGGGTGATCCACCTGCCTTCGCTTCCACTCCCAAGAGTTGTCACTTTCCTACTTCCTCTAGTTTTAATAACATGCTAATATTTAATGCCCACTCAAGCCTTGGGTAATTCCCATTCCCTCCCATTTTCCAATGATTTATGAATTCCATCCCTTCTTGTTATATTGTTTTATTTATCATGGTAAACAAATTTTTTTTTTATCTCCTTGGTTGAGAACCAAATCGCCTTGATCATAACTGGCTCCAATATTTTCTTGCTCATCTACAATAGCATTATATTCCCTCTTTATATGGAAGAAATCCATAACATCAACTTTCTGAATTTGCTCTCTTATTCGTAGGTCCATGTGAATCCAATATTGTTCACTTTGCACCTTATTTTTATAGAACTTTTGAATGTTTAGCATGAAGTCTCCCATGACAATTATCTGACTGATACCTTTGTCTATAGCTAACTTCAAACCTAACCACAAAGCTAAATCTTCTACCAGGTTATTGGTGGAAATACCAAACCCCATGCATATTTAATCTCTATTTTTTCACTGGGGCAGTAAATCACCCCTCCCACTCCTGCCTCCCACAATAAAAATTATTATTATTATTAATATATATAAAAAATCCTTATTTTATATGTTATATTTCCATATTTTAGGGTTCTTTCTATGTCGATTTTTTCCATGTGATCCACTTTCATTTCCTATTTATTATTTCTTGGCATGATCATATTTTTTAGCACATCCTCATCATAATGATGAGCATCATGTGCAGGTTCAAAATGTCAATAATCCAAACTCTCATGCGATGGATTTGGAAAAAAATTCCCAACATATAAGACATCATGCCAATCATGAACATAACATGATCTTCACCATTCAAACATTCGTTAGAATTAGGGAATATACAAGATATCATACCAAACATATGCATTCCATGAAACATCACAACTCATAATTCTTTACATAATAGTAATAGACTTATCTAAATATATTAAGATGGTTGGAAACTAAAGGAGGGAATTCCACTCTCCACCCAACCATAGGCTAGCTATACTACAACTTTCTTGTAGCTGACCACTCCTGATTCAGATCCAAAGTTTGAGGGGATGCTTGCTCAGGAAAATTATAGCAAAGGATTGGTAAAATTTTGATAAGGTGGAGCCCACTGTACATGTGGCTTATCAACTTCCCTTTGGTTGTAAGCACCATAATGAACAATCATTCTTCCAAGCTCATTCACAGAGATTCACCCGAGGTCCAAATGGGATATTTCTTAATGCAGGGGTTGGAATCTTTTGGTGTAATTTCCTTGAGCAAGCATCCCCTCAAAATTTGATAAGGTGGAGCCCACTATCCAGGTGGCTTATCAACTTCCCTTTGGTTGTAAGCATCACAATGACCAATCATTCTTCCAAGCTCATTCAAAGAGATTCACTCGAGGTCCAAATGGGATATTGCTTAATGCAGGTGTTGGGATCCACTATCTAGGGGATTTATCAAATGAATTTTCATATCAAGCACCAGATTCGTCCGCAATCCACTGTCCATGTGGTTTATCAGCTCTACAACGAGCACCACAATGACCCAAATCTCCTTGTCTAGTTATTTTATCATCTATACAACAAGCATCACAATGATTCATTCATTCTTAGAGATAGTACAACTTCTTGTTTTTCTATTTTTGGTGACGACATTCTTTCAATGTGTGGTTCTCTCCACATACCAAACACTATATTGGATTTCACCTGAGCTCTTGGGCCTCTTCTCTTACGAATTTTCTAGGATGATATCTACTGGAATAAGGGAAATTACAACAAAATTCACCTTTATTAGGAGTGTTGAAATTTAAAATTTTCCCCATTTGATTATTGCTTTAGGATTTTGGTCCTTATCCCCTTAAAATTGGATTTGTCCTTATTCTTCTAATCTGCTTGGAATTTATCCTTATACTTTGATTAATCATACCAATACTTGACCTTCAAGATGGTGTCCTCCAATTTTTAGGGCTCATCAAATTCAATCATGTATTGGTAGGATTATGGTAACCCACTGAGGTATCCCCAAATCTTTACCTTCTCATCCTTAATGTAGGAGACATACCCCAACAACTCCAAAAATGTATTAGTGTAGGCATCCAAGGTGAGTTGTCCTAGTTTATGCTCATGGAACTCTTTAATATTGTTGTCATAGTACCTCTTAGACAAGTATTTTTATTGGAAATATTTCTCAAATATTTTCCAAGCCAATTATTTTTTTCTGATTCCTTTGACATTTCTCAAATCTTCCCACAATATGTTAACGCCTTTCAATTTGAAAATAAGCACCTTGCATTCATGTTCTCATAATAGTAATGGACTATGAAGTACTTCTTCAAGCTCGACAACCACGATTATGCTTCTTCATTCTTCTTGATATCTCCATCAAAGGTAGGAGGCTTTGATTTCTTAAACTCCTCTGATATTAAGCTCTTCTCACTCCTTTGCTAGTGGTATCTTCTTGTCCTAGTTGTAACATTAGATAAATGATCAGGGATGTTTGTCTCTCTTTCTTGAATTCCAAGTGTAGTTCCTCCTATGATTGTGTCTTTAATTTCCTGTCTGTGCCTCTTCCTTGACTTGCTACCTTCTACCCTATTGGATTTTAACCCAATATTTTGGATCTCAAATATAATTTTCTTAGACTTATGCCTGTCCAGAGAGTTGGAACCATGCTCATGCTGCTTTTATGTTTGTAGATCTACTAATCTATGCAATATCACTTCAATAACCTCTACTTTCATTTCTTGGGCTTTGAAAATATTTTCATTATATTCCTTGCAACTCCTCAATTCAACTCTCAAGCTCCTAAGGGTATCCATCCAACCCGAGGATTTTTCTTCTAACCTATATTCCATCGAGTATTCTTCATGGTCATGATGGGTTTTGTCCATGTTTTATAGTGCCATTTTGCTACTTATTTTTCCATTTTTTGTTATAATTTATGTCCTCTCATGTGCTGCCACACACACAAAACTATTGGTGAATCAAGTATAAACATATTAATTAATAACCTTGGCATGTCAACACCAAGCATAATGATTTAAAGAAGTTGACACAAAGAGAACACATATTAGTTACATACTCTAGGAAATAAAATGCATCTAAGCATTCCATCCAAGTTAGCAAGCATATCATCTATTGGTTTAAATCAACATTTATACACTAATTGAATTTACTCATTCATGTTAACTTAAATTCTATTCTATGTGTTTGTGCCCTTTTAGGTGCAACGTTAAACCTTCACTTTGATAGCACTCTATAATCACCTCCCACCCCCTTATCAATCCTAGGCTATATGAGGGTTACCTATTTGACGAAATCTCCAAAGTCCTATTATGAAGAAGGGGTTACAAAAACCTCATTTTCCAATTTTTTCAAAACTTAAAACTGATACCACCATTGCATTAAGCTCATTGAGAGCTTTCCAACAATGTAATTTATATATTAATCTAAGTCCTAGGTTGAAATTTATGCCCATCAGAAGTTTGACCCATTAAAAAGGGAGATGTCATCTCTGGTACACCACATGGCACCCACATGGCCTTCGTTTCACAGAGGTGGCACAACCACACCATCATTATGAGGGTCATTTTATTAACCCATGGTGTAGCTAGTCGATATACATTGCACGTTGATATGTTTATATGATAATTAACCAATCATTGAGACCCATCACCTTAAGTGTATCCCATTGGTATGCATCATACCGAATTAGGCTCCCTCTACTCCACTCTTCCATTGTGATGTTCTTGTTAACCTTGTTACTGGCCACTAGTCGGTGACCCGATAGGAGAATTTTTCTCTTGGATTTGTCTTTAGCCATCAGCCAAAAACCGCTTGTCAGCCACTATCGTAGCCAATGTTGTGCCAGATGTCTCTGCTCCCTGAGCTAGTCATATGTCCCCTCTCCCATCTGTCTAGATCACATGTTTGACGGTGGCCCATCTTATTGTAAAGGTATGATTTTTCATTATGTAATTGGGTGCTTATGTTTGTTTTTCTTGGGAACACTTGGGTATGGATTATTGGGTGACTTGGAAGGAGAAAGGGTTTTGACAGTATTCTTGTTCTCTTACCTCAACTGGGGGGTTAATATTTAACCCTAGTCTCATGGGATCTCCTCTAGTAGCTTGCAGCTTTAGGATGGGCACTACTTGGGAAACCCTGATTTTGGTAGCGCGGTCCCGTTTTCCCATTCCACATTTTTCACTCTCCGCACACATTACATGCCCTATTTTATCATCTTCCCTCTCTAGGTCCACATGATCACTGGGTCCGCAAGGCTCTGGTATCCCCCTCCCCTTGTCCACATGTCTGGGTTGGGCTTGGAACGATGCGCCAGAGGTTTATGAAGAGAAAAAAAAAGATATAAAAGCATAATATGGACACATACAAAAGGAAATAATAATAAAACAATGAAAAATTTGGTTGAGAGGATAAAATTTAGCACATGGGAAAAATAAAAACATGATCTCTAACCTTTATCATTATGGTCATCACCTTGGTTCCTAGGGCCCCTATGAGTTTCCCCAACATCATTAAGGAGCCCATGCATGTCACAACCCCTAGAGGGCATGAATTTCCCGACCTTAAGGGTGTAATCATTGCTATATCATACACATCATGCTCTCATCCCCTGGTGCCATGAGCAGTAAAATAAAATAAAAATAAAAAAATAAAAAGAAAAAGGAAAATGAAGAAGGGTGGAAAAATAAAGGTCAGGGTAACTGACGTACCTCGATTTATCCCTCCTACATTCATACACCATTATATGTGGATATCCATCATCATTAAAACCCTTGAGCCCATGCCATTTGGCCTTGAGAACCTTGTGTCCAAATCCACCTCATCATTATTCACATGAAACCTACCACTTGAAGGATGTACCTTGGACATGTCCCCCACTTTATGGATTGGGAACACCGAATAGGGTGGTTTACTATCTAATCCTACCAAGGGAGGTAACACCATTACGTGCTCAAAGCCCCAAACTTGGAAGGTAAAACCATTATGAAGTATCCATTTATGACCTTGATTGACAAGCTTATTCACTAAATATCACTAATGATTGTTGTATCTAAAGGTGAGGAGACACATTGGATATTATATAGGATTGGAATATGGTTTCACCTTGGGATTGGCCTCCCTATACAAGATCCAATCCCACTAGAGGATCATATTGACACTTGTAGGGGAAACATTGAGAGCCATGGCTTTCCATCATGTGGTAGAGTGCTATCTCATTCCATGGGTAGCCTCAACACCTTCAATAACTTTTTCATTTCTCCACATTATATGTGAGATGATGCAATTGGACTAGTAGTGCTCCGAGTTGGCTTAACATTGTATACATAGTTTGGTGGCTGATCCGAGGCCCAAAGGAGGTTTATCTCAACCTTGAGACATGGAAGGGAAAGCACCATATTTCGTGCCATCATTTGGAGTAGTATACAAGATTATATAATACTAGGATACCCATGAGACCACTACTTATGCCCTATAGCCACTTTGGAGCACCACATGATGTTTTACTTACAGATCAAGGGGCCACCCCCTTGACCATCATTCATAGAGCTCCATTATTCATCATGGTACTCGAGGACTCGATTAGGCCTTCCAATGACCTTCCTACACCATTGATACATCATTTTAGTTTCATTTGGATGGCTTATCTTACACTTTATGAGCTATTTGGTGGGCTAATTGTCATCAAAGTGATATTATTATGTACATTAAAATATTTTAGGGGCATATTAAGCTAATTTGAACTCTTAGAGGCTCATATAAATATAGTAGAGCCTAATTTGTATCAAACATCATCATCACACTTGGATATCTATCTTTTGAGAATTTCACACTATTTCTTATATGTTTATTAGAGATCTTTTTATGCATTTCAATATTTTGGGGTGGCTAAAATCTTGTTCTTTCTTGGAGCTGCTATCTTGATATTGGATTGGATGTATCTCTTATTATCTTGTAAATTCTTTTGTTGTAGGTATTTCATGCATTAATGTCTAATGTGTGGAAATTATGCAACAAACTAATTTTTTTTTTGCCCTAATTATTGACTATCATTATAACATTTGTTAGATTGCAAATTTGTGCATGTTAATCATTAAATAACAAGTAGATGAATGTTCCTAGTGGATTATAACTTGTTTTTTTCCATGAAATTCCATTTATAATGGGTGGATAAATGCTAAAGAGTGATAGCTAGAGCATCACAATTTAGCTTCCTTTCCTTCTCTTTTTATCCCTTTATAATGTTTGGCCCCTTACCTACACAACCAACTAGGGCCTCCTATGAATTGCATTGGAGAGGAGCACTTGAAAAAAACACTTGGACATATTATTGCGTTGGTGTCTCCTCTAGTGCTCCTCCAAATTTGAGGCGATTCCCATGGTTGGTTTTAGAGAAAACTAGAGCCCTAGTTTCATTCCAAAAATGATCTTGAACGTCTTGGTGATAGGTCGTCTTGAGGGTTTTTGCACATAGTATTCAATGGAATGAATAATTTAAAATCCTTTCCCTACACTGGGGTATCATTCCACGGATATTCGTAAACCCTAGGTCTTGTGTGGTCCCCTCTAGGCTTCTCAAGGATAGTGAAAGCCTGTTTAAAGACATATAAGCATCCTATAAATCTTCTTGAGTAGTCCTAATCATCTTTGGAGCCTTGACCATTATGATCCTTGTTTTGTTGAATATCATTAACCTTAGGTATAGGTCTCTTCATGGGTCTTTCTTGGAGAGCCATTAGCTTCTTTTGAAGCACTAAGCCATCATTTTGAGCCTCTCCTTTGAATGAGCCCTGGAAATCACATCATACCATATCATTGATCCCATCATTTTAGGTGATTTCACTCATACCAAGACTCCTCCCATCGATGAAAGTTCGTAAAAAGCAAGGGACACTCACTGAGGTGATAGTGGGTCTTTGTCCCATTTTTGTCATTTGGTCTAGTATTGGTCCCTTAGGCACACCTCCTAGGACCCCTACTAGATTGTGTGGTGGAAAAACCATAGGCCCAAAGGCCCTTAAGGTGAGGCCACCCCAGCCCACATCATATCGGTTCAGGTTCCACTAGTCGTTCTCCCCATACATAATCTACACAACTTGAGTAGGTAAAGGGCGAGCACAGTATGACCCACCCCCAATCCACATTATGCCTGAATGGGGGCTATTGGATGTGGGATATTCCAAGTGAATCATCCACAGTCTGATTCCTTGAGGGCTCAAGGCTTAGTGGGTTCCACAAGGGCCATTTCCTACAGATTCAAACCTTTCCTTTTCAACTACAACTTAAACTCTCCTCCATTCTCATTCAAGGGGTCCAAGTCCAATGGGAGGGTTCCAATGGTTGAGTTCCACCATCAACTTACCACTTTGCTCCTTGAGCACCTTATTTCAATTAAAAAATGGGGTTGATAGGATGATGGCATAAGGCCATCGTGGGGATTGCTGGGCATGGTTATATTCACATAGGGTTTCTTTAGTGGACCCTTGGTGACAGACCCACCAACAAGGAGTGGACTTTGAAATGGTATTTGGTTCGAGTTACACCCATGGCTTCGGAAGGTTGTAACAACCCCAAAGAAGTTAAATTTATGTATGCAATGTAAAATTTTTAACAAAAATAAAAATGGGATGAGTAATGGGACACAGATTCCAAATCACTCGGGTGATTAATTGCTTGAAATAATATTAATATGTGGAAAATTCAATGAGGAACATTAAGAGACACAAAAAATTTCCATGAGGAACATGGAGAGACACAAGAAAAATAACAAAAGGCATTTTAACAACATTAGAAGGGATTTTTTCTTGAATACTTCGAGCTGAAAAAAGGGAGAACGTAGGAGCAACAAAAAATATAGAGAAAATTTGAATTTCCAAGAGAGGTTGAACAAAAAAAATGAATGAAGTTTTTAGTTTCCTAAGGAGCTAGAAGAAATCATCAGAGGAACTGATTGCCTCTCGAGTCCTTGGTGGCCTAGATGGTGGAGATAGTGTTTCTTAGCAAATACCAAACATATGAGGTGGAGGAATTGATCCTAGAAAATTATTGGGGAATATCTAGAAGCTTCTTTGTTGTCTTTTGATTTTACCGTGGGTTCTGGAATCCTTTTCTTGGGTGGATCGAGGGTGCTGTGTTTTGAAGGGTGGAGACCGCTAGTCTCTAGAATCCCTATGCATTTTGTTGGTTTTATTTCAACTTGTTGGTGGATGTGGCTGAGCCTTTGGAGTCCCTATTTGAGCTAATGGATGTGTGTAATCCCTAGAGAAAAATATCCCTCAACCTATGGAATCCGTCTCGGGGGTGAAAACTATAAGTGAGATTTGGCTGTAGTTGTCTATATTTAGGTGGAGATTCATAGTCCCAGACTCGGTTACCCATTAATTTTGATATAAGCATCTCTCATGTAATCTCGAAATCAAGAATGTATGTTTGTGTGTGCGCCTATTTACATTTTTGGTCCGAAATGGTGTTTTGATGGCATTGTTTATAAATTAATTCTCGATGTAGTTGACCAATGCATTGTTTGTCATTGTGTAAATGTTCTAGAATGAATGGTGTGTACAATAGTTTTTTCATGCAATAACCAACATGAAATCTTTATTATTGCAAAGAAATAACTTGCTCTTGATTACATTATTGTGCATGTTAATGTGTATAAATTGTGGGCTATATGAGGATATTAAAACATCAAATACATGAGATGCATGACATAATACTAACATCTCAAATGAAAGGGTTAATCCATTATGATGGTGCTAGGTTGCACTAGTAGAAAAGAGTGTCTGACAGTGTCAAAAGATATTGTGAAAATATTTGAAATCTCTTGTTTGATTGCATATTTTACTACAAGTATTGACATATTTGTTGCATTCTATTTGGTGCCTTTGTGATTGAAGGGAAGGAATTTTGATGCCTTTCCTTGTAGTCAATTATGTCATGTAATTGAGTATGCATGAGCTATTAAGTCACATTAACCTATTTGTTCAGATGATAGGGATTTTAAGCCAAAAGAAATCAAGTTTTTGCTTTGTTTATGAGTTGGTACAACTCTCTGTATTTTTATGTAGAAATGCAATTGAAATGTTGTTAAAATTGTTATAATTTTTATGAATGAATGTTTCTGAAGTCTAGCCTTAAATTCCTTATGAATTTGTTAGCCACTAAGTGTTGGAAGTATGTTGACAAAGGTTAAGATTTATATGAAATACTAATTTGTTAAAATGTGGAAACTAAATTAAAAAAAATCGAAATTAGGTTCAGCAGGTCACCCAAGTTGGAGGTCAATAGGTCGGCCGAGAAGGCCCAACCTCCGGCGAGATTGCCCCAACCTACCGCGAGCCCTGATACCACATGAAAAAAAATCAGAGGTCAGGTAGTTAGTGTGGTTTAGGGTTGGATTGAGCCCAAACTGATTTTTTTTGTGCCCCAACAGAGTTGGGTTTACCCTGACCTAGGTCATAGGTCAAGGGTCAGACCAATATGTTGAAGCTAAACACACGCTATGGAAGGAGGGCCAACACTGAACCTCCTTGGGACTTATACTTTCCATGTGGCCTTGTCCATGGTGGACGTGTGTCAAGTGCCACATGGGCCATGGTGGACCCGTATGCTAATCACTTGCCACATGGGCAGGAAGCTACCATGTGGAGGTGATTATGATGTGGCGACATGTAATTGATCCAAATTTAGAGGGTCGTAACTTTTGATCCGTAAGTCGAATCGATGTGAAATTTATATCGTTAGAATCAAATCGATGAGATGAACACAACAATTCCATTTATTTAAAATTCTATAAATGTAAATATTTTAACTATTATTCCCATAATTATACCTTAGGAGCTAGGTAAATTTAGTAACCACCTCCTTCTAACTATTGTTGGTTTTGGAGTTATAAGGGGGTGTGTTTACAATGGTGTTGGTATTCTCTAACACTAGATCTTTAGATCATCTATATCCAATTATCATGTATTGTATCTGAGGTAAGATCCATGGATTAACACATTAAGAGCACTAACACATCTGGCTCGAGGTTAAGTGTTGAGGCATAGTGCATACCTAGATCCCCAGATACAAATCAACATTGAGAGTAATATGAGGCTTTACAAGCAATGAAACCCTCTCCTAGAAATAAAATCTAGCTCTGAAGGAATATGATCCTTTACAAAGTTGTTTATGCTCGCTACCCTTGGTTTCTCTGATCATCTATATTTGATGATGCATGCAGAAAAGAAGAGGAAATTTGCAAGGAAAAAGGGGAAAAAACATGGAGCACCAAATTTTCTATGTGTATGTGGGGCACACAACCTCGAGTTGTCGAGGCCTCAAATTTTAATGGTGTGTATCAAAGGGGTGGTTTCCCTGAATTCTCTCTTCATTGTGAGCTATGATGCAAAGGACATAATGCCAAAATTTGGTGGTCTATGGCATGAGGGCCTAAATCCTGTAACCTCCAATTTCAGAGTTTGGATCACTAACAAGCCAAGGCCCCAAAACACCCCAGTTTGATAAATATTAAGAGGGGAATTAACCCAAATTCCAAATCCCCACGGGATTGCAATGTGCACAAGGAGGATTAAACCATTCACTCCCACTCCACTAACCTATTGTAGGCCAGTTAAAAATGTTCATAAGCATGTGTTCATTAATTAAACTGAGTGTGAGCATACAAGTCTGATAACAATAAATGAGGAACTGAAAATCCCCCAGTAAATAATATAAATCAGATTAGCCAATAAGCTATTACATTCCTCAACCATAATAGTCCAACGAACAAGCATAAGTATTCGGGTTATCACATCAACCATGATCACAACATTGGTAGAAAAATCCAGCCATTCATCAAATTCATAACATATAAGACATCATGCCAATCATGAACATAACAATTATCTTCACCATTTAGACATCCATTAGCATTCAATAATATACAAGAGCTCATACAAAACATATGAATTTCATGAAACACCACAACTCATAATTCAATATATAATAACATTAAAATTATTGAATATGTTTATATGGCTAGAAACTAGAGGAGGGACTTCCACTCTCCACCAAAACATAGGTCATATACACTGCAACATTCTTGCAGCTGACCACCCTGGAGTTAGATAAAATTTTTGAGGGTATGTATGCTCAGGGAAATCACACCAAAGGCTTGGTTAAAATGTCAGAAGGTGGAGTCCACAACGACCCAATAATTATTCTAAGCTCATTCATAGGTATTCAACCAAGGCACAGATGGGATATTGTTTAGTCCAAGAATTGGAATTCACTTTCAAGGTGGTTCATCAAATTTATTTTCATACCAAGCACCATAGGGGTCCAAAATCCATTGTCTAAGTGGTTTATCAGCTCTACAATAAATACCACAGTGACCCAGATTTACCTTTCCAAGTGGTTTATTAGCTATAAAACAAGCACCAAAGTGATTCAGTCATCCACTGATCCTCCCACTAACCATTCAAACATAGACACATAATCAATGGCCTCAAACAAAATTTCACATGGCTATCACCAAGATCACAGGGTTTTAAAGCCTTCAGAAGGCTTTGCAACCCAACTCCATAATCGTTTAGCCTACCACAACCATGGTTCATGTTGTCCACACATTTCGACTGCCATTGGAAATAGATCTCTCCATGTTCCAGGGATAGCCAAAGAAAACAATGAGAAAATAACAAAGAGAGCCTGTGAGCCCTCTCGTTGTCGATCTCTTTTCTTTTTCTTTTGAATTTTTTTTTCTTGTCTCTTTACCTCCTCGTTGACTGCCTTTTTCTTCACCTCTCATATACTAACCTCTCATTGTATGTGTTCTTTAGAGGCTACAACCCTCCCTCATTCCACGAGGGGAATGGGGATGCGCACTATCCTGTGCCCACACTAAACAATCCTGTCTCATCAATTTATGCCAAGGGGGTTTTTACATTGGCTTGCAACGGATTCATAAATTAATTTGGGATGAAACATGGTTTTTTAAGGCACAAAACAAGCTCTCCCTCATATTATGGATTCATGCTTTTACACCGTTAATCAACCACCCCAAAAATTTAATTTAATGTGTTTACAAATCATATTTTCTTGACCAGTCATGGCTCCCATGTTGGAACTATACAATCATATTTAAAATTATGGGGGTCAAAAAAGGGTTTTTACAAAGGGACTTTTGTTGGTAGATGCTTTAATAGTAGTATGATTTTCCCAAAGAGTGTATTTGATATTTCTTTCCTATCTCTTCTTATTTTCACTAACTATTTTCTTAATAATAATCATGAGATTATTATTACTAGATTAGATCTAGTCGCTTCCTTGGGAGAAAGAAGGATGTGCCAACACAATCCCATATTTAAAATAGAATGAGGTGAGGGAAATGGAGCTAAAAGCGTTAGCATTATCTATTACAATATTAGATGGAGATCCAAATATAGTGATGATTCTATTTTCAAGAAATATTATCACAACCTATTCCTTTTCCCTTTTGGTTGGTATAACTTCTACCCACTTGGTAAAATAATAAATGGTAGTTAGAATCTAGTTGTGCCCATTACTAGAGTTGTCGTTAAACTCTCTCATAAAATCAAGACACCATTGTTGAAATGGTGCCTCAATTATCATAGATTTTAAAGGGTAGGGAGTTGTTTCTTTTAAATGAAGAACTAACATGGTTGGAAATATCTAACATACTTATGTGTGTCAATGAAAATTGTAGGTCAATAATACCCTACCTTCGATATTTTTTGGGTTATTTCTCTAGTTTCAAAATTTTATATATAGAATCCTGCATGAATATCTTTGATAAATTTTTCTATTTCCTATTTATTGACACATCTAAGAGTCACACCATCTCATTTTTTCCAAACTAGGCCATGTTCTGTCAAGAAATATTTCATAGCTATGATCCTCAGGGATATTCTCTTGTAATCAACAACATATGGTGGAGAAAACATGCTTCTTAGAGAATAAATTATTTCATACTACCAATCATAAAATTCTAAATCATTTGCGATATTTGGTCACTCTCTCCTAATTCAAAGGCTCTTTTATTTTCCGCAGTCAACATCTCTACTAATCATTTTTCTTTGATTATTTTCTTTGGTATAGTATCTATGCCATACTCTTAAATATTGGATATCCATTTTCCTTTAGATCCCAAACAATATTTTTGATTAAATACATATTTATCTGCAGGGTATGGAACATAGGAAGTAATTTTGTTGTATCCTATATATGTTCTGAAATGCTCAAGGGACTTATCTAGGGGTTAAGATTAATTCTTAGTGACACTATATCTAACCTCAACATCTCTAACGATATTTCTCATGAATTCAATTGGTCTCTCATTTGCCTCATCGTCTTTATGCATAAGGATCCATGTGATTTTGTCTTCATAAGAAAAAGAGTATAAATAAAAAAATCCTTTGAATAATTTGGGCTAATCAAAACATGGGTGGTTGTGATTCTTTCCTTGATATTTAAATAGATTCCTACTCTCTTCATCCCATGCAAAGGTAACGTCCTTCTTTAATAGGCTATTCACGGCTTTAACAATCTCAACAATATTTGGGAAAAACCATCTTATGATATTAATATTTCCAAAGAAGGATCTTAAAGCTTTCATGTCCTTGGGAGGGGAGATAGCCTTAATGGATTCAATCATTTCAGGATCGATGCAAATGCTTTCTTTGGAGACCAAATTCCCAAGGATTTTCCCTTGGTCTACCCAAAGATACAATTTTTTGGGTTTAGTGAGATACCATATTACCTACATCACTTAAATACCATTATTAAGTCTTGGCAATGATCCCCCATTTCCTTAGAGGCCACAATTAAATCATCTTTGTATGTTTCCATTATCTTTTCAATCACACATTTGAAGGAAAATACCATTGCTGATTTGAATATAGATCCAACATTTACAAGATCAAACGACATTCTTAAAAACTTATAAGTTCCTCGAGGTGTCGTGAAAGAGGTTTTTAATTGACACTCTTCCTTAACCAAGATGTTATTGCACCCAAAGAATCCATCTAACATGGATATAAATATTGCACCTATAATCCCTTATAAAACGTTTTCCATGTTAGGTAGAGGGTAATTGTATTTTAGGCACACTTGGTTAAGGCTTATGAAGTCGACACACATCCTAATGTTACTAATATTTTTCTTGGTTACTACAGGGTTGGATAGCCAAGAAGAGTCCCTAATTGGGGCTATGATTTTAGCATCAAGGATCTTTTATAACTCTTATTTTACCAAGGGGGGAAGATTTGGGTTTATGTTTCTTAGCTCCCTACATTAAAGAAATAGTATGTTGAATGATATCCTCACTAGAAGCCTTTAAGTCCTAGTATGCCTAGAAAAATATATCCTTAAATTCACAGAATAATTTTTCAAGCTCTATTTGATCATGTTGGGTTGTTCCTTTCCCAACCTTGATCATTTGTGAGTTTATTTCTAACCATATGTTTATCTCAATTGTATCATGTGGTGAATTTGTTTCCCTTTCAAGTTTACACCTATCATTCTTGTCAAAAGTTTTTTCTTAGGGAATTGTCTTTTTAGGTTTAAATACTGCATGCACATCCTTGGGAGCATAATTTTGAGAGCTTTTATATTAATATTGATCATTATTTTGTAGGAAACTAAGTATATGAGTATCATTATTAAAAAATTGCAAATTTTCATAGTTATTAGGTATGGATGGTCTAAAGATAACTTCCACTGTAAATTGTCCTACGTTAAAAATGGCTTCATGAGGTGATTGCAAATTGATAGTAAAAATGAACAAGGAATATGCTAAAGCATTCTTATCTCGTAGAACCACATATATATTAAAATTCTCAAAGAATTCAATGGTGTGGAACACAAAATATTTGCACTTCCTAATATTTCCTTTCTTTTTTGTTGAAACTCCCCTTTGTTTAAGACCCAATCACGTGATAGTCTCCTATAACTTTCATTTGTCTTATTTATTTGTTAAGAGCTATAAATAATCCTAAGTGAGTACTTCATATTCAACAATGTTATTGCTACATTCAAATGCAAGTCTATAGGAGAAGATGATGTACTTTTCAAAAGGAGCTATTATGACAATCCCAACCCCAACAATGGATTTGGAGCAAGCTCCATCAAAGTACACTGTCCAAACTTGGACTACATCCTCGTGGGTGGTAGTTTCTATGGTAGATACCCACCAATTTACAAATTAACAATATTTACCTTCCCCGTGTTAAAAAACAATACATTTTTTTTCTACTTGCAGTTTCCACAAGGTGGATTGTCTAAAATCAAGGCGAAGGAGCCCTCCCCTATAGGAATTTCAGTATAGGGAATATCTATTTGGATTGTGTTCCCTATATTGGCTGCCCACTCCCTAGATAGAAACATGCCCCATGAGTCAGTAATGTCTACGATGATCACATTAATGAATATTTTCCTTTTAGGGTGCCCATGTGAAAATGTTGGAAATATTCAATAACTCCATATACTTCAATATACCTAGAATCCATACCGTAGACATTTATATATGGTTTATTAATTTTAGGCCCATTTGATTTAATATCCTTGATGGCATTACATTGGTGGAAGCTCCTGAATCCAACATGCACTTATGTAGGAGGAAACCGTTGATTTCCAAGGTTATGAAAAAAGGAGGATGTTATTCATTTCACTGTTGAGTGTATAAGATAACTAGAGTATCCATACCACAAGTTCTCTCCAATATTTGAGTTTCTAAGTTCTTATGAAAGGTAATTTCCTATTCATATTTTCTTGCTCAATTTTACTAATTTGGACATCAATAACATTATAATTATGGACTAGTGTAGGGATTCATTTACTAAATATGTGGTCAACATTGCTCGCAAATCCACTTGAGGAGAAATAATTGTATCCATAATACAATATTTTGGTCATAGATTATAATATTTCTTAGTAGCACTCTCTTGGGCTTTCTTGATGGTAATAGGACCTTTGTCGTTTATTCTCCTTCAAATGCTTCAAGGTATGTAGATCGTATCAATTCATTAAGAGGCTTTAGATTTTTTTGGATGATTGAAACTTTGGTTACAATTTCTAATGCCTTCATATGTTTCCTTCTTTACCAAGAGGAATTCCTTGTATAATTCTACATAATACACTTCTTCTACCCATCTAAATAAGATGGCATCTATGAAATATTTTCACGACTATGTGCACTTGTCTATAAGATATCAATACTATGTTCTAGAATGCCATCCTAGAGATAAGGAAAATAGTCTCATCAATACATCATTTTATATATCCTCACCAATGTGAGAGGCACAAAATACATTAAAGGAATATAGAAGTTTTTCAGGGCCGCTATATGGATTTGATTAGAATACAAACAACCATTTATGGTAATTAGGTAGAAGGTTTGGAAACCACACTATCCTAGTCAAATCAAGAGGAGTGATGGTTTATGAAATCCATGGTTTTAAGTATACAACCATATTGAGCATATTAAGGACAATATTATTAGTGGTATCCTTATATAGTATTTGTTAGTTTTTAAATGGATCAAGCTTTTCTAAATTTTGTTTCATAGTTAGGACTCACTAGATGAGAAATTTTAACCTTGTTTTTGGGATTTTATCATTAAAAAGGATTGAAGAATATACCTCAAATTAAAAGGAGGAGAAGTCAACTCCTCCACAAAAATAATGCCTAAAATGTTACTACATAATCTAACAGGTCTAGTGCAAAGCCTCATTAGGCAACCCAAGTCTTATGGAAAAACTAGATTTGCCACCAATTTCACCTCAGTGGCTTCTCTCCCACTATTTAGTGGTGGATGTTAACCCCATAGGGGAGGCTTATGCATAAATGCTCATGGGAATGTTGACCTAGGGATTCTTAGAAAAATAATTATTTGAGGGAGTTGCAGATAAAATCACCTAAATAGATCTTTGAAAAATGAGGGTTCAAAGGTGATAAGAGTCTAATGGTTGGGGGAGAAGGTTCTCGCGAAACCTTGAATGCCAAGATAATAGTTACTAATTTTCAGGTGAAATTTACACGAACCTCCATATATTACAAGAAGGATGTTACAAAATAGGGTTTTATTGATGTTCAAATTTGAAACACGCAATAAATACAACAATGAAATAACCTTAAAATTATAGATTCAACAAGGGATAAAAAACTCTCAAGAGGTAAGAAAGGGATAAGAAAAAATTAGGTTTTTAATGGTTTCAAATTCATAAAACAAAAATCAATATCTAGATGTCAACCCTAGTTTGGGGGTAGAAAACACAATTAATGCAAGATTTTTCATTTTAAAATTCATTAAATGAATTTCTTATCAATAAGAATATACCACATAGATGCAAAAATACAATAAAATTCAAATTCAAACCAAACCCAAACTATCGCTACCAAGGAATAAGGAAAAGATAAAAAGTTAAGAGGTGATCCCAAAAATATACTAGTGCATCTATTCAATTGGGTGTAATATTCCTAAATTAGCATGCAGCTAATTGGAATATTAATTTTTGTTTTTTTCATTTAGATAGATGAATAAGTGGGTAGGGAGACCCATAAATCTCTTTAGTAGGAATAAAATCCCTCTTAATGTGAAAAGGGATAATCTTAATAGCTAGATAAAGCACCCTGATGTGAGAACAGGGGATAATGCATGTGGACAAGGTCAAACTTGACCAAATCAACAACGATGGTATGGAGGGAGTGGATCATCAATGAGAGACAACGCAGTGTTAATGGGAGAAAGTCTCAATGACAGTAAATTTAATGAGTGGGACCCAAGGTGAGAAGGCTCACATTATTTATAAGGAGGTCAAGGAAACCATAGATGGATATGTTGTTGATTATTGATTTTTTGGTCTGTATGACTTCTTGCACTCTTTAGCTGTTTAGCTGAGATTGTTGTGGTATTTAGCACAGGGTGTTCCCGGGCGGGAATCCCACCTCTTTCCTTAAGGAGCCTCTAGGAAGAGTATTGCACTACAATTCCACATTTCGGCATTTGGCCAAGCTTCAGTCTTCAGCTACAGTGCAGTTTTTGGTGGAGTTGTGTTGTGTTGCAGGGTAGAAGCAGTGGAGGATTTTGAGGGCCACTTTCAGTGTTTGTTTTTCGGTAGAGAGGTAGCCTTTCCATTGGGAGGATAACAAGGAAGGTAATGGAGCTCAATTTAATTATTTTGCATTAGGCCCAGCTATTCCCACCTCCTATAGTGTAGTTTCCCTCAAGGACTATGTTATTCTATTGAGTATTTTCAGAGGAGGGTTTGGTGATCCATTTGGAGGGTTAGGTCTTCAGTGAGGGGAACAACCTTTCACTTGGAGGATCTATTGGAGGATTTATATTCATTTCTATATCACTTCAGCCACCTCCTTCCAGTCTTCAGTTTGCAACTGCTATATAGCCCTAGGGTCGTATTCTGACATTTTGTGCTTTGGGGTATTTCAGGAAACCCTTTCCAGGTTATCTTGGAAAAGTGTTTGGGAGATTAGATCTCCACTCTCGACAATTTATGAGCCATACATTAGCATATCTATATTATTGTACATTTCCAGTATCAATGTACCTTCTAAAAATGCACTGTACTTGTTCTCTGGCATTCTACTATGTAGCAACATTTCATATTTGGCATATGTATTCATGGGAGGTTTGTTTTCCTTGATCATTTGAGTTGTGCCCATTTTTATTGTACTTATTTGCTGCTGATTTACATTAAAATGGCTCCATGGTTTTCATACATTTTGGTGTAATGTTATTCACTTCTATTTCCAGTATTGTGTTCATATATTGCTGCTTTCCCATTTAGGAATATTACAGTGGTATCAAAGCATAATCTTGGCTCAACCTGTGAGTTTCAACCAATATGCTATAAGAAGAAGAAGAGAAGAAGAAGAGATATAAAATGATGGAAGGAATGAGCTTTGTCTCATCACTTTTCAGATCTATGAAGAACCTCTCCAAGGAGGTCAAGCAGATGAAAGAGGAGAGATGCAATGAGACCTCTAGAGGGTTTCAAGATGAGGAATGTCCATGTACTTCCTATCAACAGAAGAAGAAGAAGAAGAATATACTATGCCCTTTTCTTTTGAAGAAGAAGATAAAAGGCATGGAGATGGAGGACACTTAGATCATGAGATTCTAAGTGAGTATCTTGTAGAATATAAATCTCAATCAAAAGCTTTCAAGGAGAATATAACTCTCCCATAGTTCATTCAGCTTAAATAAGAAAGGATCCCTTGCAGCTATGGAAGGAGAAAGCACAATATATTTCTATTGTCTACATTTGATGGGTCATCCACATGCACATCAAGGGCTTGGGGAATGAATATGGATGAATTCTTTCTGCTACATCCAGTAGTAGAAAGAGAAGCTATTGAGATTGCAGCGCTGCACCTTGAGGGTGAAGCCAACATTTGGTGGTTCAACCATTTGAGTCATGCAAGAGTGATTGCATATGCAGATTTTACTCAAAGGTTGATTAAGAAGTTTGAAAAGAAGAAATAAGAGGAGAAGAAACTTCCATCACCACTTACTGCAGGAGCACTTGCATCAGGAGAAATAACACTTGCACCCTTGCAAAGTGGTCTTGATCTCTTGACATTTAGAGTCCCATGCAATATTCAGGAGATGCATGAGGAGAAGGAGACTTATATCAGTGTTGATGCAGCCATAGAGGAGCAACCATCATCATCAGTAGTTGGGGAATTCATCACACCAGTGGGAGGAACCCTTGTAGCAGTACAAGATGTTCCCAATAAAAACCAAGGTATGCAAATGTTTCCACTTTCTATTATGTCAGAACATCTTATGGAAGGTTGTGGGAATATGCTATTGCATGACCTAGGGTCAAGATACACTACTGATTTGGAGCAGCAGACTACCACTACACAGAGGGCCCTTGATAGAATCAAGGAGGAGATGTAAATTCATCCTAGTATGTCATTGTTGAGTTGCACACAACACTTGGGGTTGGAGTGTATATTTTTGGAGGATAGGATGAGCATTGTCCTAAACAATTTAATGTAGAACTATATGTTTAGCATTGAGCATGATCATGAGACAACATATGCACCATCATGGATATAAATAGCGCTATCATTGAGCAGTAGTGATGAGTTGGGGGCCCAACTAATATTGGGACATTCTGATGACCAATACACTTGTATAGTAGTGGATAGGCAAATGGTTGATGGAGGACATCTTATGATGGATGGCATATTCTTATTATGATGAATGCTTCTTGATGAGCACTTCACAACTCAATGAGAATTTTTTTCCTACATCTTATTTGGATCCTTATGGGGTCAACTTGGTCATTGATGAGTAGTCTTCATTTGGAGATCTCCGTACTTTAACATCCCATGAAGTGAAAATGTAGTAATCTGATTTGGGAGGATGGTATTCTCCATTGGAGGGATACCAATTTTGAGCATGGAAGGAGACACCCACATGTGGATGGATGGGTGAGGATGGTGGGAAAGAGGTTGGTGAGCCACTTGAAAATATATGACACAGGGCAGTAGGAGGCATGGCTGTGCTGGCTACTCTTAAAAGAGTTTGGCCATCATATGAGAAATTCTATTTTAAAGGGTATGTTTTGGGTTGGGTCTTTGCATGGCACCCATATGTTATGGAAGTAGAATATTTGGTTGTATGGGGCATTCTACAAGTCAATCATCATGATGTTACTCCATCAATTGTATGATGAGGATATGAGGAGGCAACAAGAGTTGTTGTTGCTTTGGATACTCTTGGGAGAGTATGGGCTGATTTTATCCCATTCATTGCATGATATTGCAGGTGTATATGGTGGCACAATCATGATGCAAATGGGCTACTCTAGGAGGTACTTCCACTTTGGAAGGAATCTCCCATATATAGCAGAACTCTGGTAGATGAATTTGGCATTTGGCATGTCAAAGAATGGAGTCATAAGATGACAGGAGCCTTATCACAAAGGCCAAAAACGATGTCACTTGGGAGCTTGGATATGTTGATGGAGTGTTCCCAAGATCACTTCACATATGATGCACTTGATGGGCTAGTAAGAGATGAGAGTGTTGGAGTAGTGGATGGAGACATCTATTACCATGATATGATCTTCTTGACTTGGATCTCCAAGCATAAGAAGAAGGCTTTGCATGCATCACATGGTTCATTCCTTTCCATTCACCAAAGTTGCATGGAGATATATCAAACCACTATGGAGAGATCATCTATGGATCTCATTATCAGCCCGCTCTCAGTAGATGGTAAGAGTTGTGTTTTTTCACTTACTGATTGTCTAACACAATATTTCCATTCTCTTTCCATTTATATACAGTGCATTGCTCCATAAGAAGGCAAGCGTCTTTGGCTTCATGGCCTTTCTAAGGCCAACATCTATGAGGGAGATAGCCATCTCTTGTATGGATTTGGGCACGTGTTGTACTGTTATTTGAATGCTTAGTTGATACACAATGCCATTTACTATTTACTAGTAGATGTGATGACATGCACAACTAGCAAATTGTTGGGAGACAACTTGCCATATTGTGTTTTGGATGAGCAGTTAGAAAAAATGCGCTGTAATCACTTGGGAAACTATTGGTACCATTCATAATTACACAAAACATTCAGTCCTTTCTCATTTGGATTCCATATTATGATAATGTCGTATTCACTTTATATGGGATGGTTTTGGCAAGAACCAAAGAGTGGGTCTTTAAGGATCCAATTGCCTTTTTGCTTCATGAAGGAAACATTATTGCAGCCCAAATTCAGTAGAAACTCTACACTTATCATAAGTGGAGAGAGAGACAGTGTGGGATGGAAAATTTGATCCATCATGTTCAGCTATGCAACCCACCTACATTGCAGGAGCCTAAGGTGGAAGAGTTTTTCCATGAGTTGCCATGTTGGAGGGTGACTCATTTTGTATGGATGATAGCTTGGGGTTAGGAGCTTCACAGGGGAATGATGGTTCCCAATATATTTCAGATTCCATGCCTCAAGAAGGCCTCTAGACAACATATTGTTGCCTCCATGGATATTCCACTTCTTCATGATGATAGCTATTTGAGATTGTCACCAAAATCTAACTTGCACACTTGGGAGGAGCAACTTGGAGACTTATTGATGAGATAACATCTTGTTCATTGGAGGAGCTTATAATATAAGGATGCTATAGGAGTAGGAGAGGAGGATATTTAGTTCTATCCTTGCAGCTGCTTGAGGACAAGAAACATTTGGGAGGGGAGGACTGTAATATTCCTAAGTTAGCATGCAACTAATTAGAATATTAATTTTTGCTTTTGTCATTTAGATAGATGAATAAGTGGGTAGGGAGACCCATAAATATATTTAGTAGGAATAAAATCCCTCTTAATGGGAAAAGGGATCATCTTAATAGCTGGATAAAGCACCCTCATGTGTGAACAGAGGCTAATGCATGTGGATAAGGTCAAGTTTGACCAAATCAATTGCGCTGGTATGGAGGGAGTGGATCATCAATGAGAGACAACACAGTGTTAATGGGAGAAAGTATCCATGATAGTAGTGAATTTAATGAGTGTGAACCAAGGTGAGAAGGATCACATTGTTTATAAGGAGGGCAAGGCAGCCATAGATGGATATGTTGTTGATTATTGATTTTGTGGTCTGTATGACTTCTTGCACTCTTCAACTGTTTAGCTGAGATTGTTGTGCTGTTTAGCACAGGGTGTTCCCGAGTGGGAATCCCACCTATTTCCTTGAGGATCCTCTAGGAAGAGTATTGCACTAAAATTCCACATTCCAGAATTTGGCCAAGCTTTAATCTTAAGCTACAACGCAGTTTCTGTTGGAGTTGTGTTGTGTTGCAGGGTAGAAGCAGTGGAGGATTTGAGGGCCACTTTCAGTGTTTGTTTTTCAGTGGAGAGGTAGCCTTTCCATTGGGAGGCTAAAAAGGAAGGTCATGGAGCTTAGTTTCATTATTTTGCATCAGGCATAGCTATTCCCACCTCCTATAGTGCATTTTCCCTCAAGGACTACGTTATTCTATTGAGTATTTTCAAAGGAGGGTTCAATTATCCATTTGCAGGGTTAGGTCTTCAGTGAGGGGATCAAAATTTGACTTGGAGGATCTATTGGAGGAGTTATATTCATTTCTATATCAGTTCAGCCACCTCCTTCTAGTATTCATTTTGCAGCGACTATTGAGCCCTAGGGCTGTATTCCAGCATTTTGTGCTTTGGGGTATTTCAGGAAACCCTTTCTAGGTTATCTTGGAAATGTGTTTAGGAGCTTAGATCTCTACTCCCGGCACTTTATGAGACATAAATTATCAGATCTATATTATTGTACATTTCTAGTAGCAGTGTACCTTCTAAAATGAGACTGTAGTTGTTCTCTGGCATTCTGCTATGTAGCAACATTTAATATTTGGCATATGTATTCATGGGAGGCTTGTTTGCCTTGATCATTTGAGTTGTGCCCATTTTTATTGTACTTATTTGCTGCTGATTTACATAATAAAATGGCTCCATGGTTGTCATACATTTTGGTGTAATGTTATTCACTACTATTTCCAATATTGTGTTCATATATTGATTCTTTCCCACTTGGGAATATTACATTGGGCTACAGAGTCAAAGAGGGCGAGGTCGTTAGTGGATGGACTTGGATGAATATGGTGGAAGACCAAATATATTTTCTTAGAAGCCTTTCCAACTTCTTGTACTAGGAAATTTAAGGTCAAAGGATGTATGTAACAAGTTCCTTCTATGTATTCATGGTGAAAAACTTGGCATAACATATATAAACAAGATTTCATGAAAGATTTTTCACTTTTTAATATGGTACAATAGAAACCCTAATTTGAAAAAATTGTACGCAAAATGGGAGGAAAATGACATTAAACTTACACCATTTAATCAAAAATCACTTCATCAATCCAAAGAGAGTTTCTCCATGTAAAAACATCCCTCCCAAGAAAATTCACTCCATCATTCATCCATGATGACCAATAGAATACTAATGCACACTCGCCAAAGAGAGAAAAGAGGAGTGTGTGTGATGATGATCAAGTGAAAGTGAAATTTCTTTTATTTATACGAAGGGAACCAAGTTACTTTTCACTATTTTACAATAAAAATATCTAAAATTTTTCTTGGAACATTCAACTATGCCTAAAGGTCACAAGTTGACCTTAAGATAAATTTAAAAAATGATAAAACATAAGAAATACCTCATAAATCCTCCATACATGTGGGAGGAAAGACTCTCCAACATGACAACATGCTTTGAAAATGGGCATCTCCATTAATCAAGTGACAAAGTAGATCCAGGAGTGCTCCTCACTCCAAGGGACATCATCAAAATGAATGGGTACACCTTTAAGTAACATCTCCTCCAACATGACATAATCATCAAGTAGGATCACATCACCTTCATAGGGCATTCATAGGTGACATGGAAGTCCTAAGATAAAATGTTGGCATCAATAAATGGTGTACTAACCCTTGTAAACCATATAATTAAGGAAGTCTCTATCATCATTTAGCATATGAAAGGAGAAAACTTCCATCATAACTTCTTAAGGCCAACCTAGGGGCGTCTTAGGTCCATTTGGGCACATCAACAATCATGCCAATGCCTTAGATTCTTGGGATAATTTTTCAACATATGGAGGTGTAATAAGGTGCATACGACCATGTGGAGGATTTTCAAATACCAACACTCATCTCAGGAGGGGAAAAATCTGGGATGCGACATCTTATGTGCTCTCAAAACTAGGCTAGACATCCTCTTCATAGTGATGGAGAGTTTTCAAGCCATCCCTCAAGTGATATCTACTACATGTGTGATGAACCACCTAAAATATATGTTAAAGATCAAGTGATATCACAATAATTAGGGACAAAAATCATTAAACTATCATAGTGGATCTTATTCAATGTGACAGGCACAAAAATAGTTCACACAAAAATTGACTTCAAATGTTTTATAGCCCAGAATTTATAATAAAGTTACCACACTTGTTTAGGGATGATTATGAAATTATCCCTATCAGGTGCTACTATTCCTAAGGGGAAGGAAATTTCATAGGTAAACCCATAAATCCATAGATGTATGTGATAACAATGGTTATGGAATGGGAAATACTTCATGGAAGATGGACATAACCATGGTACTAGCTGAAGGAAGTCAAATATCTTTCAAAATAATAATTATAAGAGGGATAAATCATGGAGGCATGAGTTATTCCTTTCCTCGGCTTGATTTTTCCACCCTTCTAGCATGCCTTTTACTTTAATGGTTTTTCTTCCTTTCTTGCATAACTTTGGTGACCCAAATTTCTTTATGCTTTTCCAATACCCCTTAAAGAAGTGGTAGTTTATCACTCATCAGGATTGGGACATTCATAACTTCCTCTGTTTATATGAAGCATGAAATTTTTAGGAACATGATGATGGATAGTGAGCGAGGTAGGTCTCATGCTATCATCTTGCCCGTGTTTGTATTAAGTTCCAACTACCTTTTTCATTTTCATTTTCCTTCATCTGTGGCTTCATGTGCTTTTATTTTTCTTTTAGATTTAGGGGAATTTTTAATCCTTAAATTAGAGATGAGGATATAGGGTTCCAATCAAAATGACCAATGAAAATCAACCTAAAGAATGGACGTGGATATAAGGGAACATCGAGGGTCGTAAGTATGGATTACCTTGGGAATGCTATATACACCACTACATTTCATTAGTGCCCCTCCAGAAGGAAGGGTCTTAGGGGAGGTAACATTGGACTAGGGTCAAAGGATAATATCCTAGGTATATCATGGGAACAAGGATATAGTAAACAATATCCAATCATCAAGCTGGGATAAAAAACTATATTAACATGCCCCAAATATTAAATTAATTCATATGATTATAACAATGGTTAATGTGCCTTCTGATAGATGACCCACCTTCCTTCAAGAAGCATGCTAGATGGTAGAGAACACTGACTAGATCATAGGTGGAGAGCTCTAAAGTAAAGCTATTTGTGGATCATCATAGGGCTACTGGCTAGTTGGTTGACCAATGGGGAGAAAAAAATTATTCCTAGGGGTTACCCACTTTTGATGGGTAACATATGGCTCCAACTTAGGGACCTGTGCTCATTACAGGGTGCATTATCCATGTCCTCGAAGGAGGAGTGCATGAGAATCCCAAAAATCCCTAATTCTCATTGAATTATTACTTGTACAATCATGGAAACTTGTTGATAACAACTGAGCAAGGTGTTGATCGTCACCCTTGCAATACATGAAAATTATAATGAAAAAATGTTAGCTAAGATAAAATACAAAATCTAAATTGCATGCAAGTAAGATCAAAATGTAGTGAGTGCCAAAAGTGAACGACCAAGAGGGTCAGAGCGATGGAGGAGGATGAGTGAGGGTTTGGAATTTGCGCATTGGGGGCTCGAACCCGTGACCTGCGGATGGGTGGGCCAATGTGTAGAGGGGCTCCCCTGGTTCTCTGCATCACCGATGGTTACCAAATTCTGCCCACACAATGGTGTTCTATCCCCCACCTGATCATTTTCTTGACTGTCGTGACTGCCTCGCTACCTCCTATCGGCGGTCTCCTGGTTGTGGTTGTTGGTTGCGCTTTGACCATGGCCTCAAAGATGGATGAAGAGCTTATCGACTACTCCGAGGATCCTTTCACATCCGCTGACATTTGGGCAGACCCTCCTCGTTTCACTACAGGTTTGACATGCACTTTTCTGACTGTTTCTTCTCATTTTCCAGATGCTTTCCCTAGGGTTTCACTGTCTCACCCTTCTTCCTCCTTCCCTATCTCAGAATTTGACTCATTCCTAGTCACCAATATTAGTGTTGTAACATCCCCTATCTTATTTACTACGGCATATTTCAACCACATACACTCACTGGATCTCCGCCCTCCATCTCTGTCTTCCCTTGCTTTCCTGGCACAAACCTTCCCCTTGCCACTCCCGAAATCCTCAGGTACAAACCCTCCACATATCAAATATTTGGATTCCTCCCAACTTCCATTTCTACCCTGGCTTCACTGGTTCGCTGCACTCGGCCATTCCTATTGCGGTGTGCATCTCCCCTCTCCCATCCCGTACTGCTCCTACTTCATCTCGTCCTCTATCCGACCGTTTTAACGTATTCTTTCCTGAAATGAACATCCCCCCCACCATTGAAGGGGTCAATAGTCCACCATCCTCAGTTTCCTTAGAGCCAGAATCCACCCGTGCACACCCTTGTGCGTCCAGGAAAACTAAGTGTGTTAAGGTATGCAGCATAGGCAGTCAACTCACCCTTTTTGAGGGCATCCAAATGGAAGATGTAATGGGTACTATGGACAAGGTTCTGGTGGGACACGTTCGAGAAGGGAATTAAAGCGCTAAGAGGCTTCGACAATGGGTAACTAAAATTTTTGGCAACACCCTACAGGAGCTCCACATCGTCTTCACACTGACGAAGGGATGGTTCGCCATCCAATTATCTTCAAAGGATCTAACAGCATGGGTACTCTCACATTTCTGGCACATCAAACTTGCACCTATCCATCTCAAGAGATGGATCCCTTTATTCGATCTAGAGCGGGAACATCTTGGGGCCAGCCCCATCTAGGTTCGCCTCCCTGGTCTACCACTGCATTTATGGAAGGAGGGGATTTTTTTCAGTATTGGGAACATACTGGGGACCTATTTAGATCATGATCAAACCTACATATGGCCTTTGCTCACATATTGGTTCACCTAGATACCAGGGAGGGATTAGAGGAATCCCTTAAGATCCATTGGAGGAATACTACTCGCATCCAAATATTGGACTACGAAGGTGTGCCCTTTAGATGCAGACGCTGTCACAAGGTTGGGCATGTGTAAAAGGAATGTCTGGTGCTCGTTGTAGCTTCTACCACACCTACATCAGCTGGTCTCTGGCCTGCACAGGATTAAATTACCATCTCCCTAAACAGGTAGACTCAATTTTCGGGCAACCTCACATCGTCGTAGGACTTGCCACCCTCGGGTACTATAAAATCTGCTGCTACGCGCACTTCGACTTGGATCACCAGATCCATGACAATGACTGCAACATTGAGACACCATCTAAGTTCCGGTACCTCTCCTCTTCCCCCTTTTGATTTTACATATCTCTTGTCTTATCCTACATTTCATTTTTTTCAGAATCTATTCCATCTGGTATTGATGTATCTTCCATTGTATGCTCCACTATATCTGTTAGTATGAATATTAATTCCAAGCGTATGAAAAAATACCACTTTAGCTGTGCATAACAAAAAACCCTAATAGAAAATATGGCTGCCAATATCCTCAGATCTGCAGTTAGGTGATCAAGATAAATACTGCAAAAATCTAGATATATGAATCAAAAGACATTAAGCAGTAGAAAAACAAGATTTACTCCATGCATCCAATAGACAAGACAAGAATATGTTGAATTAATTTTGTATTAATGGCGCCTGGGAGCAAAACACAGAAGGGTGTTACCAGTTCTCCTCAATGGGATGGGTTCTTGTAAGTCCTTAGCACTTCAGACCTAAAATTCCTCTCCCTTGATGGTGTAGAAAACCCAGACAAAAATGGTAGCAAAATATGACTGTGATGGTGGATCAAATTCAGACCAAAAGTATAGATCCAGAGTGATCTTTAGGCAACAAAAGGTAGTGAATGAATGGGAAAATCCTTCTATTTATAACAAAATATTGAGTTAGTCTAGATATTGGTGCATAGTTAAAATATTATTAACCAAATCAAGATCCAAATTTTATGGAATATTTTATTATATTTGTTGGAGGGAAAAGGAATTTGACTTGGGTCAAATCCCATTTTGTTATGTGTAAATAAATAAATGGTTTATTTATCATTTTAGGATGTGGTTGAGTAATAATCAAATAAATAAGGATTTATTTAATTGACATGGGTGACTTAGTCATATTCAACAAAGAATATTATTTAAATAAGGTTTAAATAATTATTCTTAGGAAATAGTAAGATAAATAATGATTTATCTAATTAATTTCCCTATTTTGGGTTAAATATAACCAGGAATATTAATTAAATTGTTGTTTAACTAATTATTCCTTGAGGAAAATAAAACAAATGTAGATTTATTTAATATTTCCTCACGGGCTTTCCTGTTTAGACCATAATCAACTTAATAAAGGTGGTTTACTAAGTTATTTTTCATAGTGAATGCAATTTTACTTAGGGTAAAATTGGTCTTACTTGGTGTACTTGGGTCCATCTAATAACAATAGGTTAAATGACCAAAAAATGGTGTAACAGATTGCCCCCCAGCATGCGAGCATTAGGAGCTAATCATATGACTGAAGTACATTGTAAGAACTCAATCACTAGACACCGAAGGGGAAGTCAGAGAGAGAAATATAATGTAGACTAAAGTGCTGAGAGGACTAGACCTTGAGGAGGCGAGACTTACAGGTGCGACAAGTCTCTTTTATGAGTGAGTACCTATGCTATAGGCGGCAGGGGAGGCATACCTATACCCACCGAGACAAAGTACAAAGAATAATGCGTCCAATAAACAAGGGACTAAACAATATAGTACATGCTGGCATAAACATGAGCCAGATAAAAAACATGATAATGAATCCCACATACATATTGTGCCTGGGATAACAGCCAGGACTTGTATAATAATATATGAGTACATGAGATACAAATACAACCCAGATGCCCCTGTAAACAGGAAAGGGCTCTGAAAATCTGACTGATACATGCAATCAAAGAGGCACTGCAAGCGGCTGAGGCCGATATCATCAAATCTATGGAGCTGCATCGAATGCTGAAATGAAGAGATCATCCGGGCATGTGGGGGGCTACCTGTTAGGCCAGCCCCTCATGAGGGTTGAGACATCTCACACATACCCGGGAATCACCAGTCAATTCTGCTGCATCACTGAACCATCAAGTATACGGATCTCGATCATGCTGAAAGGAGCTAGAGCTAAGAAACAATCAAGTCAAAGGGCTATAAGGAGTCCCTTTGCCTGATCTGAGGCACCGAACAAGAGTGGACGCTGGAACCAAGGTACACCGCCCTCTAGACCTGTCTTCTGGAATAAATGATCTGATGTCGACAGAAGGAGGTCCGCCATAGATGAGGCAATAAGGTGTCCTCAACTAAGGCACGAGAGAAAATAGTAGAGCGACTGATAGACGGACACTAGGGGTGATGATAAAATGGGGTGTACTGAGTAGTGGACGAATGACTTCCCTTGTTAGAGCATAAAGGGCATGGATGACTTGGAAGCGACTGACACAATATCATGAGGGATAGGGGACAGTGGGACTGGAGGCCATAATGTGCGACACTAGCGAGAGACCAAGAAATGAAGGATGGAGAACTATAGCGGGATACAAAGGGACTCGGGATAGACTCCATGAATGCGATGATGACTCAACTTAGATTCTATAAACAAGGGCAACTCGATGATTCTACCGCACAGTAAAGGTCCAGTGGGGACCATAAAAACATGAGTACAAGATGGTAACTCATGACGAAAATCGACACGAGCACGGACAAGTATGGAGAAAAAGTGGTGCCCCCAGTACGAGTGTTGTAAGTGAAGAAATTCAATTTTGAGGAGTGGTGAAGTGATGCTTCTTGGACAAAAAGTGTGCTGGTGAAGTATCAAATCACAAAAAAATAATGCATACCCATTTGAGGGCTCGGTGAGAACTTTCCAATGGTGCAGATGGTTTGTCAAATTGAGCTACGGTTTGGCTGCAGTAGGCGAAAGAAAAATCAGGGGTTACTCTTTTAATAATGCGTTTTCCCTCCAAATTCACTCATTTGCATGTGGAGCTGTGGTGAATGTAGGGAGGAGAGAAGGCCCTAAATGTTGCGGCGATCGTAGCGGACAAATTGACTATTGGAATCAAGATCCGTCAGTTGCAGGTAAGAGGCCTAACCCTACTCTTTCATTTAAGTGAATTGAAAGTTCAGTTTAGGTCCCCAGAGCTCAGGAATAGACCCCTGCTCCTCTTCACTACAGGGTTGCACTTTTTGGGGTAAAAAATGTGACCTATCCCAAGTTTGGGCCTGAAAAGTGCGACCTGACAGGGAGGGGTTTTTCTGTGCTATTTTTTGGCTGAGCACTAGATTTTGATGTTGAGAGACAATATTTCCTATCTGTACACTGACAAATATGATGATTTTGTGCAGATATGGAAGAATTACTGATCAACTGGAGAGAGAGACCTGGGCACATTACGGTCGGAGATCCAGGAGGATTAGGGTGTCTACCTGAATCATCATCATGAGAAGAGAGGTTCACATGTGCATCTTCATAGGGGATGACAGAAGAAAAAGCAGATAAGGGATCTACTGAGACATTGTGGCGAAGCTACCTAAATCATCATCATGAGAAGAGAGGTTCACATGTGCATCTTCATAGGGGATGACAGAAGAAAAAGTAGATAAGGGATCTACTGATGTTGAGCCCAGGGTGATCGCTGAAGGGAGGTGGAGCAAAACAACAAGGGAAGGTTCAGAGGGAGCTTCCATTGAGGGTCTCATGGATGATGATAGGTAGAGGATGGTGGCCATAGGCTTCATCATCTTGACATCAGGAGGGGGAATGTCAATGGGAGTGGGTAAATCCTTAGGCTGGCCCGCCGCATAATGCGCAAGTACGGGAGAGGCAGATTGGTTCTGTTCAACCTCGTACTCCCGAACTACTTCTAGAGAGGCGCAGTAATGCGTAAGGCGGGGACAATGGTGTAATGGCCATGGAGATCACAAAAAGCACAAGTTTTATTGGTGTGAATAGCTTTAGGGTTCTTGGCTGCATTCAAGGAAGAAACAGAGGCTTCAGGGACTATAGACTCAGGGAACACAACTTTAACCATGGGCTTTATACGGGGTAACTCAGGATAGGTATGGGTGGCATGACTGACGACATCACACAAAGCATAGGGCTTTGGGGGTAGAGGAGGTGCAGGGTCATTCGGGGCAGCCTTGTCTTTTGAGGCCCTCTTGCGAGCTTTTCCCTTCTTACCCGAAGCGGTCGCAACAGGAGGTGGTTCCTATTGAGGTGGCTGAGGCACTATAATAGCGGGAGAAGTCATAGGGATTGGTTGAACCGGGGTTAAAGCAAGATAAGGTTTGGGTTGACTAGGCGGGGTAGTGGCTGGGGGATCAAGGTACCGGACGGGAATCCCCAGGGTCAAGTTAGGAAGAGAGAGGGTAGCCATAACAGGTGCCGTATAGACGTTGGGATGGGGAGCTAAGAATAGTATCTGACCGGAGGGGTAATGGCCAAGAGAAATAGCTCCAAGATGGTTAAGGTCTGGAGGAACTATTCTAGGAGTATAAAGAGGCTCATGAATACCAGCTGAGGGTGAAGGGCCAGGAGGAGGAGGTCCAAGAGGCTGAATCGAAGGGCTAGGAGCAGGTTGCGGAGGGCGAGGAGGCTACTGACTAGTCAAAGCGGGCCGCTTGAGGGCAGCCCGAGATGATTGCATCATGCAAACATTCGATGAGATGGGATCAGAGACAAGAGGAGGGAGACTAGGGAATGTACCAAGCAGAGAGGAGTCTTTGTAGACTCCGGGTGAGACGGTGGTCAAAGGATCGACGGTTTGCTTATTGGCCACCGAGGAGATGATGGACTTATGGGAGGTCAGAGACTTCGGTTCGTAATATGTCAATTGGTCGATGTTGACTATCTTTCCTTTATGAGGGAAGGAAATCTTGCGGTGAACCGTATATGGGACAACAAACATCGCATAGGTGTAGCTATGACCCAATAGAATGTTGTAATCTAAGGGGGCATCAATGAATTCTACGTCAACGCAAATAGTCTTGCACAAGAGTAATAGGACAATTGCGAAATAGGCCAATGGGTTGGGAGGCGTGGCCATCCCACGCTCGGAGAGTGATCGTGGAAGGAGCCAACTCAGGTGATCCAAGTTGCTTCCAAACCGAAGAGAACATTACACAGGTTGTTGCCCCCTCATCAATGATACACTAGGAGACGTTGGCATTCCAGATTTGACTGGGATTTGGAAGGCGACGGAAGCAGGAAGAGGAAGATGTTCTGACCGGTCAGCATTGAAGACAATCAAGCGATCATCGACAGGATTTACAACGCCCATGGCAGATAGTAGAGATTTTCATTGTGAAGGGAATGACTGGAGGAGTTCCAGCGTTGAGATGGCGGTAGGAGATCGCGCCAAATCATCTACTATACTATTCGAATAGGAAACTTTTCCAGAAGCAACATTTCGACGTAGTGGTCCCTTAGGGATCTTGGTATGAACCTCTGCCTTAGGCTGAGGGATCTTCAAGGGACCATTAGGTGTCAAAAGAGGCTCTATAGAAACTAAAGGAGGTGGCTCGGGGACAGGCGTAGTGGGAGGCTTGCTATACTGACGTGATTGAGTCCGAATATTGAGGTCAACGATAACAGGTTGGTCAGAGTTCATCATGAGGATCTGGTAATCGGGGGTACCAGATGGAAGAGGTTGAGTGTCTTCCTGACCTTCAGGTGGTTGGGTAGCCACAAATCCTTGTTGAGGGAAAGGGTTAGTAAGCATAGCCGGCTGACTAGGCGCAACACTGAGAGGAACGGAAGGGGAGGCTTGCTGTCCTCGTAATGTTGCTTGAGACTCCCACATCTGCTTCATTTGTGGTAAGAGAGGACAATCATGCGTGTAATGACCATAAACATCACAACAAGAACAAGGCTTATTCGTACAAACAGGCCTGTCCTGCTTGGGTTGAGTGCCCTGTTGCAGGTTAGCAGTGTTAGGGGCATTAGTTTACAGATTAGGTCCAAAATTACCGGAGGCAGATTGAATTTGAGTGCCTTTTTTCTTCTTTTTGGAAGGAGGAGGATTAGTCACGCCTTACTGTGCATACACCTGCCCCTGAGGGGGCGATGGCTGCTGTTGCGGGGGTTGAGAAGGAGAGAGAGGCAGAGGTGCTAATGTTGGAGGATCCGGAGCACCAGGATGTGGATATGGATAATAAGGAGGTTGGGCAACAATGTGGTAAATAGGAGGTTAGGCAAAAATATGAGGCATGTCGTATCCTGGATACGTGCTACCGGGAGGGGGAAAAGTGCAGGAGGTGTTGGCCCCCCCTGAGGAAAACCATAGCCCATGGGAGGCTGAGCGTATGGATTAGAGAGAGCTCCAACGATACCGTCGGTTTCATGAGATTCCCCCGGTGTGTTGGCACCACCAGGTCTGGGAAGATCAGGTAGAACGGTATAAACGTAACTCGACTGAGCATAGATCAGGTCATATTTTAACGCAATTTGGAGAGCGGCTTCTTCAGTTTGAGGAAAATGCGATGCGACATCTTTCCCAATAGGAGGCAAGAGAGATATAAGGAACCAGTCCATGTAAACACAGTATTTGAAGGTAGGGGCTCTACATAGGCTCTTTCTTCTCTACCATTCTTGGACATGATCGGATAGGAGGGTCGTAGACGATTGACAGAAATAAGTCAAAGTTTGGTACCAGTGTCATAACGAAGGGGAATCCCGGGCAAGAGTCGCAAAGGTGGTATGAGAGGAAGGGGCCTGATCAACATACCACTTAGAAGCTTCACCAGTAAGCGTACGTTGGAACAACCAGAGATGGACATAGTCATCGATAATGGAGTTAGACGAACACCACATGTGGAAAGATCGAACATGATTTGTGGGATCTTCGCTAGCCAGACCTTCGAACTTGGGGATGTCATAAGGGAGCTTGGTTGGCATTGCAGGCCAACCAAAATCATGATGTATAGGGTCATTTATCAACTAGTCAAAATCGAGAAGACTGAGGCCTGCCATATAGGGGAGCAAGGGAGTAGCCGAGATAGGTTCCGTTGCAGTCCCAATAGTAGTATTCCCAACATTAGGGTTGGGGTTACCACCAACATTAGGTCCTGAACTAGACATGGTGAAGGTGAGAGGAGGAGAACTGGGGGCGTAACGAGAAGGAGAACCCAAAGGACCAGAAGAAGAGTCAGAGTGCGGACTCGGTGGAGGACTAACTCGACTCCTACGTGGATGAGTAAGTCTCCCTACTGGAAACTGAGGATGAAGGCCAAGAAGTATCCAGGATAAATGCCTTGGTGGTGCAATGATTACGACACAAACATGGCACAAAGGAAAAAGAGACCAACAAGGGCAAGTAGGTGCAGGATCAACTGATTACAATGTCGGAACAAGGGCAGAAAGGTGCAGGATCAATTGAATTCAATGTTTTAGAGTCTTTGCTTGGCGATGTTAACCAAGCTCTTTTTCACTTAGGGTGTGTGTGTAAAGTGTGTAAATTTTAATTTTTAAACCCATACATTTGTAGAGAAAAGAAAAAGTGTGCTGTAGAGCTGTAAATAAACTTGCAGATAACAGTATATGAAAATGAAATAGCAGAAAATAAAAAGCTAATTATGCAATAATCTAAAACCAATGACGCGGGCCTCTCAACAACTAGTCTGTAGGTGGGCGAAAATCTAATCAAAACACACTGAAATAGCCAATAGATCTAAGGTTAGGAGGGACAAGGATCTAAAGGTCAAATATGCTGGAAAGTGGTGCAGAAAACAACAACAAACCAAAGGAAAGTTTGCTGTAAACGAGGTGGCGAAAGGCTATATCTTGAAGGGAAGCGGAGGGGAACCTAGAGGAAAATCAAAACAAAAATAAATTAGGTGTTGTGGATGGATAAATAGCCAATATGAAGTGGATTTGAAGGTGAGGTATCAGATTTGAAAAAATGGCTGAAGACTCTGAAATTTCAGAAAACCTGCAACAACAAAAACTCTTCCACAAAAAGTGGAGGGTGCTGAAGCCCTAGGGGGCTAGGTTCCCACTTAGTTGAGCAAAACAGAAAAAGTGTAGGTCCAAAATGGGCAGAGATGGAGGTCAGAAAACCCTGAACAAAGGCTCAGGCAAACCCAGAAAACTTTCAGAAAAATTCCTACAAAAAGTCCAGGTCGCAGTTTCTGACCAATTTTCTGCAGAGGTTGCAGTTTTTGGGCTGAAAGGTGCATTCTGAAGGTCTAGATTACAGGTTTAGGGCCAAAAAGTGTGACTTGCACTTTCGGCACTCTCAGTGGAAGATTTCTATAAAAAGTGTCGTCTCAGCTGCAGCTGATGTCTGTCACATGCACAATAGGTCCGAAAACACACGGAAGTTAGAATTTTTAATGTTTTAGGGGTTTATAGGTTAAAAAAAACATCAAGAAAAGCAAAAACAAGAGGCTGAAGAGAAATTCTAGGGTTTGAAGCAGCTAGATATGCAAGGATCAGAAAAACGATAGCGGTCGTAATCGTAAACTCATGTGGAGTCGCTAGTTGTTAGTAGAAATGTTAATTCCAAGCGTACGAAAAAAAACCACTTTAGTTGTGCATAACAAACAACCCTAACATCAAATATGGCTGCTAATATCCTCAGATCTACAGTTAGGTGATCAAGATAAATGCTACAAAAATCTAGATCTATGCATCAAAAGACATTAAGTAGTAGAAAAACAAGATTTACTCCATGCATCCAATAGACAAGACAGGAATATGTTGAATGAATTTTGTATTAATGGCACCTGGGAGGAAAACGCAGAAGGGTGTTACCAGTTCTCCTCAATGGGATGTATTCTTGTAAGTCCTCAGTACTTCAGATCTAAAATTCCTCTCTCTTGATGGTGTAGAAAACCCAGACAAAAATGGTAGCAAAATATGACTATGATGGTGGATCAAAGTCAGACCAAAAGTATAGATCCAAAGTGATCTTTAGGTATCAAAAGGTAATGAATGAATGGGAAAACCCTTCTATTTATAACAAAATATTGAGTTAGTCTAGATATTGGTGCATGATTAAAATATTATTAACCAAATCAAGATCCAACTTTTATGGAATATTTTATTATATTTGTTGGAGGGAAAAGGAATTTGACATGGGTCAAATACCTTTATTTGTAAATAATAAATAAATAATTGGTTTATTTATCATTTTAAGGATGTGGTTGAGTAATAATCAAATAAATAATGATTTATTTCATTATTTATAAGTGATTTAGTCATATTCAACAAATAATATTATTTAAATAAGGTTTAAATAATTATTCTTAGGAAATAATAAGATAAATAATGATTTATCTAATTAATTTCCCTGTTTTGGGTTAAATATAACCAAGAATATTAATTAAATTGCTATTTAACTAATTATTCCTTGAGGAAAATAAAAAAATGTAGATTTATTTAATATTTCCTCATGGGGTTTCTTGTTTAGGCCATAAACAACTTAATAAAGGTGGTTTACTAAGTTATTTTTCATAGTGAATGTAATTTTTCTTAGGGTAAAATTGGACTTACCTGGTGTACTTGGATCCATCTAATAACAATAGGTTAGATGACCAAAAAATGGTGTAACCATATCCATCCCAGAGGTTTACTCTACCCCCCCCCCCCATCCATCCCCCTCCCCCATCCACCTGAATACCTTCAACAAAGAATACAACTGATTCTTCATCCTCTCACTCCTATAACCTCCGTCCTTGTCTCTCTTCTTCCCATACTAGTTTGGGTCCTATACCCACTCCTCCCCTCATCCCTATTAAAACCTCCCAAGGTCGTCACTCTAATATATCCAAGGCCATTTTACAAGCTAGTATGAACATTGTGGTTGGTAAAAAATTGTCCATTGAAGGGGTCCTTAGAGCAAGAAATTCCCCCCCTTATGGTGACCTAATGAAATGCCTCTCTTTCAACTGTTGAGGGCTTGCTAGCCCTGCCAAGCGCCTTTCCCTTAGGTGCCTCTATGACTCTGTTAATGTGGATATTATGTTCCTTCAGGAAACTCTTTGGCCATTTGAGTCTACTATTTCTTTCCTCTCATCCCTCTTTCCCTCCTGGACCTTTCAAGCACTGGATGCTCGGGGGCGATCAGGCGGTCTGGATCTGGACTATAACTCATGGGTTATCAGATTCATCAACTGTTGGGGTAGGGAAGGCGTAATTGTAGTTGAAATCTTCTTTGAGCAGATAAGGGAAGTATTAAGGATTGTCAATGTATATGGACCCTGTCAATATCGCCAATAGTTCTGTCAATCCCTTCTACAGACATCCTTCATGTAAGCTAATAACATCATTTTGGTCGGGGACCTCAACTTCTCTATGGGTCCCACTGAATCTTGGGGTCCCAATGCACACATGAACCGCCTCAGAGACTTCTTTAGACATCTATCTGCTCTCCATCACCTGGTTGGTCCCACTATGGCATCACCCTGTCCTACTTGGTGCAACTGGTATACTGGTGATGCTATGATTGCCCGCAAACTTGATAGATTTCTTATCAAGGAGGAATTGATACAACACTTGGTATCTTACAGACAATGGGTTGGATTTGGGGGCATATCATATCACTCACCCATTTACCTTGAGATCTCCGGAGAATGCCACAAGCCTTCCACCCCATACAAGTTCTGCTCAGTATGGCTACAAGATGAGGATTAAATTAGGATGATTAATCAGGCTTGGAGGTGTGCTCCAAATAATACCAACAACACCTGCTCCGCCTCCTTTTCCAATAAATTACATTTGATTAAGAGAATGTCTATCGATTGGGAAAAAAACAAGAGAAGACAGAATGACCATGAGCTAGCCAAGATTGAGGGGGAGATTGCACACCTTGAGGATCCTGTCAATGGTGGGTTTTCATCTGACGTTGCCAAAGATTACCTTATCAAATTGGAATATGACCATCTCAAAATCCTCAAAGACAAGGAAGAAACTTGGGGACTTAAAATCCGGGCCATATGGTTAAAAGTAAGGGATGAAAATACGAAATTATTTTAGAAATTTTCCAGAGGTGGACGCTCCATCAATACCATTTGGGAACTTGAAAATGTGGATGGCACTTCAACTACATCCTTTGAACAACTGACCAACTTGGGCACTTCACACTTCAGGAACCTCTACAAAGCCCCTCAGGAAGGCTCACTGGCAGAAATGGTCAAGGTAGCTCGATATTTCCCTTGGTTTGTGGACCGAGATTCTGCAAAGGAACTCTTCCTCCCAATCACCATGGGAGAACTTGAGGCAGTTCTTAAATGGTTCAAGAAAGATAAGAGTCCCGGACTTGGTGGATGGTTTGTAGAATTATACCTATATTTATTTGATCTTATGGGACAAGAGCTTCTGGAGGCGGTGGAAGAAACCAGGAGTACAAGTCGCATATATAATGCATTTAACTCTACCTTCATTTCCCTCATCACCAAGTTTGACCACCCCTCCTCTTTTAAGGAATTCCACCCCATTTCCCCGTGTAATTCCATTTAAAAGATCACGGCCAAAATTATTTCCAATAGACTCAAGCCCATTCTATTTGAACATATCTCCTTTGAATAATTTGCATTCCCGGAGAACATATAGATACATGAAGATATTGGGGTTTCACAGGAGGGACTTCACTCTATGCACACCAAGAATATCAAAGGAATTATCCTTAATATTGACCTCGCCAAAGCCTTCGATCAGACCAACTGGCTCTATATCAGAATTCTCCTCACTCACCTTGGTTTCCCTATATAGGTTATTAACTTGATCATGTGCTACATCACCTCTGTCTCCTATAGTGTTCTCATCAATGGAGAAACAACCAAATTCTTCCATGCATAGAGGGGCCTTAGACATGGATGCCCAATCTCCCCTCTACTTTTCCTACTTGTCATGGAAGGTTTGGGTAGGTGCCTGATTGATGAAAGGGAAAGGGGCAGAATCAAAGGTATAAAAATCTTGGAAAACTGTGTATTGACACATCTGATATTTGTAGATGATGTCCTTATATTTATGAATGGCTCCCTAGGTGACATCACAATTTTCAACTCAATTCTGCAATTGTTCTGCAAAGAAACATGTATGTCTTGTAATAACTCCAAATCTACTATCACCATTCATGGATGCTCTCCACATGAGACACAGTATGATTTGCAGCGGTTTCCCTTCAGTTTTATTCGATTTGAGGATGGTTTAAAATATCTAGGGTTCCACCTAAAACCAATCAACTACAGAATTGCTGATTGGACCTGGCTGATTTCAAAGATACATAGGAGGCTAAATTCTTGGCACCACAGATGGCTCTCTCGGGTAGGTCAACTTGTACTTATTAAATCTGTCCTGGAGGCCATTCTGATCTAATGGATGTCTTTGGCTTGGATACCTAAGGGTATTCTCAACATGATTCAGAGGACCTGTTGTCATTTTCTGTGGAATGGCTCAAAGGAAGGACACACATTTTCTTGGGAAATATGGGATCTAATTTCCCTCCCTAAAAAGGGGGGGGGGTTGGGGCATCAAAGAACTGAACTCATTCTCCATGGAGCTGGCTACAAAATTGGGGTGGGAGATCCTAACTGATCGTAGTATTTGGACCAAGGTAGTCATCCATAAATATATACATCCTCTACAACCGATTGAATGGATCAGAATGGGCCTTTGGAATAGAAATAATATCTCAACAATTTGGAGAGCCATCATGAACTCCATTGAACACATTAAAATTAGTCTTTCATGGCAAGTTGGATCTGGTAGGCTGGTCCATATTTGTTGTGACCCATGGTATGGTTGTGGAAATGCTCATATCCTCCCACCAGATTTCATCCTTACATTGAAAAATGATGGATTTTATACCCTTAATTAGGTGGCTATCCCAGATAACACAACCATTTTCTCACAAGGCTAGATAAACTACCGTGATCTTCATATTCATCATTTATGGGAAAATAATTGGGAACTCTACTTATCTACTCTGTCTGAGTCACATGTTCAAATCACTGATAGATATTATGAGATCATCTGGGATATCAAACATGGAAAATATACTCCTAAGGATGGATATTTGCATATATATGAACCTCACAAACCTTTGGAAAAATGCTGGTGGTGGAGTCCATTATGGAAATAGAAATGTCCTACTAAGACCAAAATTTTATTGTGGTGTATCCTCTCCAACAAGATCCCCACTAGGGCTTACGTACAAAATTATTATTTCATCGGTCCATCTTGGTGTACACTCTGTAAATTGGCGGTGGAGGACTATGATCATATTTTTCTTCATTGCCCTATCACTTTAGCTCTCTGGACCCATATTTTGACAACCCATAATCTCAACATGAGCTGGTCAGGTCCCTTAGTCAAACAAGTAAGGGAAACATGGTGGCAATCCTCCCACCCACATAAGCTCTGCAACCTTCCCATCTTAATATGTTAGGTGATTTGTATTGCTCACACTTGATCTATTTTCTATAATATCTTCCCATCTGGGCTTTCCATATATGCCCAAATATCTACCATTTACCATTTGATCTCGGATGACTCTCCTCTCCCCCCTCCTCGGTCCATCATCCCTGAAGCAATTGACAAATACTTTCTGTGGGCTTATTTTGATGGCTCTTCACAACACCTTGGTTGTGGTGGGGGGGGGGGGAGTACACCTTTTCCTTACAGAACATCATTTATTCATTTCAAGATTGGATTGGGGAAGGGTACAAACAATTATGCTAAACTATCCCGTCTTAAAGCTCTCCTACAATTTTCCCTAACAAAACATTGCAATAGAATACAGATCTCCAGAGACTCAAATATCATCATTGATTGGTTCAATCAGCTTATTACTTGTCACGTGCACACACTACAAAATATTTTGGAAGAGGTATATCAAATAAAAGCTCATTTTGACTATATCTCTTGTCATCATATATATAGGGAGAGGAATTAAATTTCCGATTTACTCTCCAAGGAGGGAGCGCACCTATTAAAGGACCAATGGGAGATTATGGAACATAATGATCATAAATATTATCAATTCTTCCATAGACCATATGAATATATACCTGATAAAAGGGTGGGCGTGCTCTAATTGTTGATGGTTCACAACACATTTTGGGTGTCATATGAGACAATTTTATTTATATATTTTTTGTAAATGTACAACACATATATCTACATACATACACAACTCTATTATATTTATGGAACTCTACCTGATATCTATTTTTTGAATTAAACTACAAGATGACATATCAGAATATGCTCAACAACATATACATCATGTAATTTTCATATTTATCAATGAGAGTAATGATTTTTCCTATGGAAAAAAAATATCAGAATGTAGAGAATCAAATAAGGATGCAAAAACAATAATGAAGGCACACAATCCTACATAAGCTACCTAATAGTAAGTCCCTCATTAGGGTGAAAGGCCTCTAGGATTTTTCCATTCACAAGTAAAGTGAGGGAATCCCCTTCAAGTCTCTCTAAACGATAAGCATTAACTCCTACCTTTCCTAAAATCATGTATGGTCATTTCCAAAATTTATTGATTTTTGTATGCATTCTAGGTGATTCTTTTCTCCTATCCCACAATAGGACCATACTTCCTTCTCCAAACTCCCTATATATGTTCATATAGTCAAATTTAGTCTTAATATTCTCTTACTTCGTAGCTATTTGATCATAGGAAAATGATCTAGACTCGTCTAATTTAATTAGTTGGTGAATCATAACTTGCACAACATATTTTTCATCAGTGTTAGATTGCAAGCATGGAAGTTTGGGAAACTAAAAATTAATATGTAGCTTAGCTTCCAACCCATATAATAACTCAAACTAACTTTTCTTAGTAATTTTTTTAACAACAATATGCTCTACTCAAAAGTGTATTTGATCTTACTATCCCAACTCTTCTTATTTTCACCAACTATATTCTTAATAATAGTAATGAGATTCTTATTATTGGTTTAACCTAGACGTTTCCTTGGGGGTAGTAATTAAATGAATGGGATAACAAAATCCCACATTTATAACATAATGAGGCAAGGAAAATGGAGTTGAAAGCTCTAGCATTATTGCCACTATATTGGATGGAACTGCAAATATGATGATAGTTCAATTTTCAAGAAAGCTTATCACAACCTCTTCATTTGCCTTTTTAGTTGATATAGCTTCTACCAACTTGGTAAAATAATAAATCATAGCTATAATGGACATGTTCCTACTACTAGATTTGTCCTTAATCTCTTCAATAAAATCAGGACCCCATTGTTGAAATGGTTCTTCAATTATCATAGATATTAAAGGTAGGGTATGGAGTTGTTTCTTTATGGAAAAAAACTAGCATGGTTGGAAACATCTAACATGCGTATGTGTGTTAGTAAATATATTATTACAGTAAAACCTTGCTATGATGATTTAATGGGTTGTTTTTCTTGCTGCAAAATGTCCTCCATAAAATCATGTACGAAATTATATGATCTATTCTTCTGATTTTTTATTCATAGGTCTATGAATCATTCATCTTGTTTTTTCGAACCTAAACCATAATGTCTTAAAAAATATTTCATAACTTTCAAACTCAAGACCCTTCTATTGTAATAAAAAATATGTGGCGGAACAAATAACTTTATTAGATAACAAATTTTGTTTGAGTACCAATCATAAAATTTTCATTTGTAATGACACACATTTGGTCACTCTCTCCTAATTAAAATAATTTTTTATTTTCCGTAGTTAACATCTATGATAATCCTTAGCCTTTGATTATTTTATTTTTTCTAATATCTAGGTCGTACTCTTGAATCTTGGGTATCCATTTTCCTCTAGATCCCAAGCAATATTGTTGAGTCAAGACATAGTTAACTGTAGGGTATGGAGTGCAGGTGGTAATTTGTTGTATCCTATATAAGTTATAAAATGCTGGAGGGACTTAACAAGGTCATACACTTGCCTCTTAGTGACAATATATCTAACCTCAACATCTCTATGAGTGTTTCTCATGAATGCATTTTGTCTCTCATTTCCCTTGTCATATTTTTTCACATGGATCTCCACAATTCTATCTTCCAAAGAAAAGGAGTAAATAATAATATCCTTTGAATAATTTGGCCTGATAAAATAAGGGATTTTGTGATCATTTCCTTGATTTATTCAAAATATTTTATACTCTTTTCATCCCATAAAATGTCAAAATCCTTCTTTAAGAGTTGATGCATGGGTTTAACAATCTTGAGAAAATTTGGGAAATACCTTCTTATGAAGTTAATATTGTCAAAGATAGATCTTACTAAAATTATTTGTCCTTGGGAGGAGAGATAGCCTTAATTTCTCTAATCCTCTCAGGATCGATGCAAATCCTTAATTAGAACCTTGCTAGGTGAAAAATCATTTTTTTAGCTTCACCTAACTGAGTTATATATATATATATATATATATATATATATATATAGAATCTTGTAGGAGACGTGGAACACAAAATACATCATTAAAATGACTTTCGTCTAACTGAACTATTCTATAAAGTAAGATATCTATCATCAGGAAAACAAATTTATTCAATGTTACATTTATTAAGAGAATAAAAATGGATTTATACCTAACCATATGAAAATATATATGCTCTGGAATCCATATGTGATTCGTAAAGTTCCATGGGTATTCCATTGGACAATTCACCACAACAAATCTAATCAAAATATATTGAAAATCCAAAATCGAAACTATGAGGGTCAATTTTCGTTAATTAATCAGCTTTATTAAATTACTGTTGCTTCTTATCCATGCAATATATGAGATACAAAAAATATAGAAGAGTGAAAACATGAGAACTCACAAGCCATAATGACACAAGAGTTTCTCTAGGAAACCCTTATGGGAAAAAATATAGCTAGAAGGTGAGGCTTCTCTGCTCTCTCTTTCTTTGAAGTGAGACTTGCAACCTATGGGTTTCTATAGAAGACAAAGTATATTTGCTTTGTATGCATTCATCCACTCCTAGCTTGTTCGGTCCCTATATTACTAGTGTAGTCCCTTATTTTTGTTAGTGTAGCCCCCTTATTGTTAATATTGTACCCCTGTCATCCCCATATTGTTATTATTGTGCCCCATAAAATCCCACTATTATTATTGTTGTGCCCTTAAATTATTATTGTAGGTTGACTAGAATTATATTGTGACCCCATGGACTCCTATATATAAAAAGGAGGTTTTTTCATTTGTATCATCCAATAATTGTTCATTTATGTAATGTAAATGAGGTTGCCCCCTTGAATTTGATGATTTCTAAGGCATTGATCTCTCTTTTCTTCTATTATTGGAGCTGGTTTCATAATGGTATCATAGCTTTGGATTCTAGGGTTTCACTGCTTCAAACAAGCCGTTGTGGAATTTTCGCTATAAATTTTTTTCTACGAAAGTTTAGAAGCTAAGAAAAAAACCCATTTGCGAAGAAATCCTGAGGAATGATGTGTAAAAATTTTAGATCTTGGTTCACAATAGTTTCAGATATATGATCTGCAGAAGTTAGGGTTTTTGGACGCTCTCGAATTTCATCTCAAAGAGGTGACCTTGGGAAAATCGTCAGAAATCTCTCTCTGAGCATAGGATTGGAATTCTGTAAGATGTGGCCAAAAGTAGTACACAGACTGTCGTTTCCTGTGTATGAATTTCAGATCCAAAGGAGGAAAAAGTGACACGTGGCACATCGTACAAGTTCTCTCTACTGAACTAGTCCATAATTAGGTCATTGTAGGAGTTTGGGCATAAATTTGCCTTGAAGAATCCAAATAAAATTAGACCTGTGGAATTGGAAAGAAGATTAAAAGGGCTAATAAAGGACTGAAGATAAAATATCAGGGATCCAAAATTACAGAGATACATCAGTTTCAATATTGAGCTCCTCAAAATCAAGAAAAAAATGTGTATTTGTTTTTTCAAGTTGCATAAGTCATGTTTGAAAAATCAGTTTGAAGTGATTCCAAGGGTATATTGAAGCATAGATATCAGTATTGGATTCTGAAATGCCCCCAAAAAATAATTCAACACCCATTAGGACCTTAGAAGACTCTATTATGACTCATGAAGAGGGAGAAGTGCATCATGATATATAAAAATTACAAGAAAAAGTGCATCAACTTTCGCTCTCGCAACGAGTAACAAAAAATGAAATGGAAGTTTTGAAGAAAGATGTGGAAACTAATATGGATGGTTTGAAGAAAGGCGTGGAAGCTAAGGCTGATGGTTTGAATAATGGCATGGAAGCTAAGATGGATGAGATGGAAGATAACATGGAAGACATGAAGAATAATCTAAAAGCAGACATGGAAGGTTTGAAGGAAGGTTTGACAAAGTTGATATAATAAATGATTCATAATGGCGAAAAGGTAGTAGAGAAAACTCACGATGAGAAAAAAATAAATGTTAATTGTGATTTCATAAAATCTAATTTTTGATTGAATACCCACCATATTCCAAACATCAATATGAAGAAGTTTGATGGCAAGGATCCTGTAACATGGATACTACATATGGAGCAATATTTTGATATCCATAATGTGCAAAACACACAAAAGGTACGCATTGCAACTTTATATTTAAAACAAAATACATTTGTATGGTATCGATGGCTTTGCTCTCGTAAAAAAATTGCCACTTGGTCATTTTTTACGGAGGAAATGATAACACATTATGAGGATACAAATAGCAACACCTTCTTTAGCCAATTGATAAATATTAAACAAAAGGGTTCAATGGTGGAGCACATTGAGGACTTCCAAAAATTGAATATAGGGGTAACTAATATGCCAGAGGAACACATGATTGATGTCTTCATAGGGACTTTAAAGGATAACATCCAACATGAGGTTCGCCTTTGGGAACCTGATTCATTGAAGAAGGAATTCAGGTTGGAAAGAAAAATTGAAAGTAAAATTATGGAGACAGGGAAGCCTACCTCTCACATCTATAAATATGGAAGTGTTGCTACTCCTAAAATTCCACAACCTACAAGGTTTACACCACAACAATTGGAAGAAAAAAGAGAAAAAGGGCTTTGCTACAGTTGTGATAAAAAATACACTAAAGGTCATAAGTGTGCTGAGAAGAAATTATTTTACATAGATTGTGAAGAGGAGGAAGAAAATGAACAATAAACTTCAAAAGAAGAGGATATACACTAGGAACCAACCCTAGAGAAAGAATAAATGAGTCTGACCATATCCTGTAATGCATTGGCATGAATTACCACTCCTCAAACACTCATGATAGAAGGACATATAGAGAAGAAAAAGGTAATAGTGTTGATTGATTCGGGTAGTACCCTTATTCATTGTAAGGTAGCCAAGGAATTGAATTGCTTCATATACCCAACACCAGAGTGTCAAGTGATGGTTGCAAATGGAGGAACTATAAATTTCTCTAGAAAATCCATAATATCAAGTTAACCATGGGGGACTATGTATTGAATAGTCCAATGATTTCCATTCCAATGGGAGGTGTTGATGTTGTACTAGGAGTACAATGGTTACAATATTTGGGGATGGTAGCTTTTAATTTTTAAGAACTTTTCTTGATTTTTTTTTTGGAAGGAAAGGAATTTGAATTACAAGGTACCACAGGGAAGTCGGGAAAGATAATAAGCTCTAATATCATGACAAATATTTTGAATAAATAACAACGAGGCGTAATTGCACAGTTATGCTCATTATAAGTTCCAACATCAAAATCATATATTTCTCCAGATCTCCAAAAATCCTTGGACAATAATTCCAAGGTGTTTGAAACTCCCAAAGGACTCCCACTTATTTGTGATCATGATCATGCTATTCATTTGATTCCAGGAAGTGTTCCTCCAAACATTAGGCCTTACATATATCCTTATGTCCAAAAGAGAGAAATTGAACGTATGATTGCATAAATGTTAGAGGCTGGTATAATTCAACCTTTTCAAAGTTCTTTCTATGCTCCAATAGTATTGGTGCACAAGAAGGAGGGATCATGGTGCATGTGTCCATATTATAGGGAGATCAATAAGCTCACTATTAAAGATAAATTTCCCATTCATGTGATTGATGAATGATTTGATGAATTACATGGAGCAATTAATTTGACCAAGTTGGATCTCCATTCAGGATATCATCAAATTAGAATGAAGACTAAAGATATTTTGAAAACAAAATTTCTAACTCATGAGGGTCATTATGAATTTTTGGTTATGCCTTTTGGCCTTACCAATGCATCTCCCACATTTCAAGAGTTGATGAATTCCATTTTTAAACCCTTAGAAAATTTGTGTTAGTATTTTTTGATGATATACTAATCTACAACAAGTCTTGGAAGGATCATTTTCAACATGTATGTCAGGGTGCTCAAACTATTGGAGGAGAAACAACTATATGCAAAAACCTGCAAATGTTTCTTTGGAGTACAAGAGGTGGAATATCTGGGTCATATTGTATCTTAAGAGGGTGTTAAGGTAGACCCTAACAAAATTAAATCCATTAAGGAATTGAAAGTCCCCACAACCATAAATCAGTTGCGAGGATTTATCCAGTTAACATGGTATTATCGCGAGTTTGTTAATAATTATGGGAGAATAGCAGCACCTATAACAAAATTATTGAAGAAAGTTGAATTTTCATGGAATCCTAAAGCAATTAAGGCCTTTAAACATCTTAAAGAGGCAATGTGCCTAGCACCGGTCTTAGCTACGCCAGACTTCACAAAAACCTTTATTGTGGAATGTGATGCCTCAGGAAATGGAATTGGTGCTGTTTTAATGCAAGAATGAAGACCCATTGCTTTTAAAAGCCGCCCAATCAAAGGAAAGTATTTACAGAAAGCTATTTATGAGAAGGAAATGTTGGCAATACTACATGCACTAAAGAAATGGCAACCTTACCTAATGGGAAGACACTTTGAGGTAAAAAATGATCATGATAGTCTTAAATACTTTTTGGAACAAAGATTATCTTCAGAAGAGCAGCAAAAATGGGTCACAAAGATGTTGGGTTATGACTTTGAAATCATCTACAAAAAGGGAAGCTAAATGTTTTTGCAGATGCACTCTCAAGATATGATGAGGAGGTGGAACCATTTCTTTGTGCCATTTCTATTATCCAACTAGATTGGATAACCGAAGCAAGGTAGGAATGGAAGAATGAAAAAGAAGTATGGAAACTCATTCAAAATTTGCAGCAAGATCCCAGTACATTTGATACATTTAGTTGGAAAAATGATTCCTTATGGTATAAAGATCACTTATATCTTTGTAAGAATTCCGAACAAAAACAAAATATTCTTTTGGAATTGCACACCTCTCCCTAAGGAGGATACTCGGGATTTTTAAAAACTTACCACAGGGTGAAGAAAGATTTTTTTTTTGGGTATGCCTTAAATATGATATTCAAAATTTTGTGGTAGAATGTTTGATTTGTTAACAAAATAAAGTTGAGACAATTAAGACCCCGAGTCTGCTACAACCTTTATCCATTCCAAGTCAACTTTGGGAGCCGATTTCAATGGATTTTATAACATTATTACCTAATTCTGAAGGAAAGAATGTCATCATGGTGGTAGTTGATATACTTACCAAGTATGCACACTTTTGTGCATTATCTTATCCATTTAAATCAAGTACAGTTGCTACTGCATTTATGGAAACAATTCAAAATATACATGGAAACCCGAAGATTATTGTAAGTGACAAGAATCCCATTTTCACTGGAAATTTTTGGATGGAGTTATTTTCTTGTTTGGGTACTCAAATAGCTCATAGCTCATCTTATCATCCTCAATTTGATGGGAAAACTGAGATATTTGAAATTTTTTTGGAAGGATATCTTCGTTGCTTTGTATCTGATAAACAAAAACAATGGGTCAAGTGGTTACCTCTGGCTGAATGGTGGTATAATAGTTCCTTCCATACCGCAGAAAAAATAAACCCATTTATGGCACTTTGTGGATATCATCCATCGTCCATCACATCATATTTAAGAGAAAATTATAAGGTTCAAGCAGTGTAAGATCACATTGACCATCAACAACAAGTTCTCCAACTCTTAAAGGATAACCTAAATGTGGTACAAAATTGAATGTAACAACAGGCAGATCAACATCACAACGAGATAAGTTTTGATGTAGGAGACTGGGTATTTTTACGGCTACACCATACAAGCAAATGTCCCTTAAGCAAGCTAAGAAGGATAATCAATTATTTCCAAAGTACTATGGTCCTTACAAGGTGTTGCAAAAGATTGGCACTATGGCATACAAATTGGAGCTTCCTGCTTCTTCTCGAGTGCACCCAGTTTTCCATGTTTCATGCTTAAATAAGGTTATATGTGACAAAATTCCAGTTCAAACCATATTTCCAAAACTTAATGAGGAAGGAAAAATCATATTGGAACCTGAAGTAGTCACAGAAACAAGAACTCGACAACTACGAAATCGATCAATTTCAGAGTATCTCATCAAGTGGAAGAACTTACCCCCTAAAGATTCCACACGGGAAGATGATAATTTTATACAGAAGCATCCAGAGCTACTCAAGTGTTGATGACAACATTTTTTTGAAGGAGAGGGGCATGTTAGGTCCCTATATTACTAGTGTAGTCCCTTATTGTTGTTAGTGTAGCCCTCTTATTGTTATTGTTGTACCCATGTAGTCCCCATATTGTTATTATTGTGCCCCATAATAAAGCCCACTATTGTTGTTTTTGTGCCCTTACATTATTATTGTAGGTCGTCTAGTATTAAATTGTGACCCCATGTACTCCTATATATAGAAAGGAGGTTTTGTCATTTTTATCATCCAAGAATTGTTCATTTATGTAATGTAAAGGAGGTTTCCCCCTCGAAGTGGCTGATTTCTAAGGCTTTGAACTCTATTTTATTCTATTTTTGGAGCTGGTTTCATAACATAACTACTCTACTTATATATGGAAAAAAAATGTAGTTAAATAGAATGAAACACCTTTTCTTGCTAAAGCCCAGTTACAACACAACCTGATAGCCTACTATTGGTTAAGTTTTACTCCTTCAACTCTTAACAAGAGTTACAATATTCATCATTCTAGAGTCTTATTCATTATGTTCCTATGGCTAGACCCTTTTTCTTGAGTAATGGGGCTAAGATGACATCTTCTCTAATGATGATGGTAAAAACAGGAAGGTCAACTTCCAGGTGGCATAAATTTTTCATATAGACTCTGTTTGAGGTATTTCATGTTCTATCAAAAAGTTGTTTAAGTGTAGAAAAAGGAAAAGGGCTCTAATGAAACCAATAGCTTTTGAACCCAAATTTTTTTTTAGGAAATGCCTCCAACTTCCCCCATAAGGTTTTAAACCCCAGTTTGCTGAACTCGGACCCATCGGTAAAAATGGTTCTTTTAGTTGATTCCACCAAATTTTCCACTTTGAAAGCATCAAGATTAGTGAATAATAATATAATGATACAATATTGACCATACCTCCCCATTTTGGGAGGATTTTAGTTCCCATAATATTTTATTGAATGAGGTGAGGAAAGTTTTTCTATACCTTCTCCCTGCAGTACCATTTAGCCAAGGCTTGGAAGTGTCCTTTCAACATAATCTACCAAAAATCATGCTGCCCCTATATTGTAATTCTGGATATATGCTAAAAAGTTGTATCCTATGTGAACTATACCTTAGCATATGGTGTTGAATCCTCTACATAAGGTAGGATCGAAATATTCCTGATCTATCATAGAAGGTTAATAGATTTTTAAATCTTCTACATTCACCATTGAGTAATTGTGAATGTATGAGGGTGGTATGAGACTATAGGTGTTGTATCCCACTTTTTACAATATCTCAAAGGGGACATATCCTAGAGCCTTAATTTTCTTACTAGGTATCTGTAGCCTCTCCTTGTTTAACTATAACCATACTTTGTCTCCCACTTTGAATGACTTCTCTGTTCTATTTTGATTATGCCTAGCCTCGTATTTTTCTCATGAATTATGAAATGTCTCTTGTACTTGTAGATGGATATGCTTGATCTTCTCAATTATTTTTTTCATCCCCTAAGTCATCTTTTGTAATATCCTCCATTACTCCTCTTTGTTGTCCATATGCAATATCTAAAGGTGAAATTGGAAAGTATCCAAAACATTTTTCTAATGGGGAGTTACCAGTATAAATGTGGATCATTTTTTTATAAGAGTCATGTATATATACCATATTTTGACCCCAAGTATTCAAATGCTTCTAGTTGTAACCCCTCAAAAGTTGCACCAAAGTCTTATTGACTACTTCTATTTTCCATTTTTCTATGGATGGATTGTTGTGGAATTCTTCGACTACATGTCCATTTTATTTTACAATGTAGCCCAAAATGCACCTAGAAATATTATGTCCCTTTCTAAAATTATGATCTTTGGGATTCTAATGTGCACCCAGACCTATACAAAGAACGACTTTACTATTTATCATTAATGGTTTTTTAATAGGGCATGATAATGCATTGTAATGTCCTACTTAATTCTATTATCTTACATTATCTTATAAGCATGCTGGTTGAGTGGTTGAGTTTTTGTGTTTGATTCCAATAAATATTATTAGTATACATATGTGGTATGTGTATGCTAGCTACATACCCACGTCTCACACGAATACACTAGTATTCCAAAGCTTAAAATTTTAGATGATTAAATAAATCATCAATCTTAATTAATGGCTAATCTTAATTAGTGCTTAATTAACTGTAGAATCTTAGCTTACAATTATTAAGTTATATTAGTATATACTTATTAATATTAAATTTATTATATTCATGTGAATATGTAATTTTAATTATAGGAATTAATATTAATATTTTATTATTTAATTATGATTTCATTTCCCAAAGTTTGACAAGTTGTCTCCTCAAATTGATTTCAAAATTATATATTAATATTTCATTTCCAAAATTTTGACGGGTTGCTTCCTCAAATTTATTTGTGGATAAGATATAGGGGGAAAATTTGAGGTCATCAAATTAAAAGGGATTGGGGGGGGGGGGGGTATTCATGGCCTTAATGGTAGGTGGTTGAGGTGGATGAGTGGGAAGACATAAGGGCAAGGAGGTGTTGAAGAATGTAACTAGGTTCATTCTTCATAATTGTATTTGAGTCATTATGAAATGTACTTATGAAAAAAATGAAAAATAAAATATTATTATTATTATTATTATGACTTATTAAAACATGTGTTTCATGCTTGGGTCATAATGTTTTAGGTCAAAGTCCCCATTGAGGACTTCTAGGATTTATACTAAGTCATTAGAGTCATTGTAAATTTAATAAGACCCTTCTTGGGGTTTTGAATCATGTAAAAAGAATTATTTTTAAGTAAAATATGTAATTTGTCACCTCCACACCAAGTCAACCCTTACTTGCTCAAGTCGGCCTACATGAAGGTAATTCAAATTTTAGAAAAGGGTATATATATAGTGCAGTCCAATTCATTTGGAGTACCATCACTCACACAAGTTTGATATCCAAGAAGAAGCAGTAGAAAAGTGTGAAGTTGCAAGAAGAAGGCAAGGTGTTGCATGATCAAAGTTTCTAGGGCATCTATCTCTCCCATCTGTTGATTTTCTAGGCTATTGCAATACGATCGAAATGATGCTTCAAGGTCAAAGTGCTGCTTCAAGGTCGAAGTACAACTTCAAATTCGAAGTGCTACTTCAAGGTCAAAGTGCTACACCTAGGTCAAAGTTCAATTGCAACTACTAGGTCAAAGTTACTGCTACCAGTTGTTTTTGCCAGGTCAAATTTATTGCAGTAAGGTCAAAGTTACTGCTACCAGTTGTTCGTCTACAGATGATAACTTTATAGTAGACGAAGGAAGTCTATGTCCAGGTCAAAGGAGTCTTGGATTATCTCGTGAAACCATTGAAGGAAGAGTTGTTGACTGGGTTTTCCCCTAGATAGGGGTTTTTCCCTGGATGTTCACCTACATCTGGTGTCTTCGATATTCATGTTATGGTTTGGTAATTGCTTGAAGAACTAAAGTAAAACAAGAATAAAATAAAGTTAATAAGAACATAATAATATCACAAGTAATTATCAAGATAATAAAATATTTCCGCCTTTCTGATTTTCTAACATGGTATTAGAGCTAAGGTGAAGGAGGAAAAAGGCAGTCTGGAGATCTATTAAAAGGAAAATAAGGAGTCTCAAGAATAATAAATAAAGGTAATCAAAGGGGATCCTATAAGGAAAAAATCTTACTATATCCAAGGAAAATGTCCAACACAATAAAGGGAGAATAAATAGAATTAGAAATGGTCTTAGAGCTAGTAATTGCTACATTATTGGGATTTCCACCCTCTTGGAGTGCCTTTGCTTCAGGGATCCATAATTGGAAAGAAACTCCTTCATTCGAGGAATTATGGAATTCATGTAGTCAAGAGGAAATGAGGTTTTCATTAGTAACAACCAAGGATAATGAAGAAGAGAAAGTTTCAAATGCTTACTCCACTCATCATAAGAAATGAAACTTCAAGAAATATAAAGGGCCAAGAAGGAAGGTACACCTATCCAAGATAGAATGTTATCAATGTCATAAAATGGGTCACCATAAAAGTGACCATCCTGACAATCTGAATAATAAGAAGGGAAACAAGGATCAAGATAATGTTGCCGAAGAAGCATCTCCAAAGAAGAACAAGATTGAAGAATCTTGGAATTAAACTCTTATGTCCTTGTCTCCAATTTTTAGTTGTTTTTAATTTGTAATTTGACTTCTATTCCTTATAGGTTTAACATGATTTGGAATTTTTTTTTTGAATTGTTTTTATAAAGTTATAGGTATCCATCAAGATTGGATTAAGAGGTACCCCTCACCATTTTCCAAAGATAAGTAACTTATTCCTTGTATTAAATTTTCATATTTGGTTTCTTTTTATTGTCTAGATATGTTTGTACTAAATCATAATTACATTTATTTTATTATTTTTCCTTGTTTAAGGAAGTTTTCCGATCTTCTCAAGGATTATGGAGAAGACTTCACAAGACAAAGCATTAGAATTGCAAGGTTTGTTAAGAAACTAAGATATTCCTTAGACTATAAGCTTTGTTCTCTTCATGATAAAAGTACTATCATTCATTTTGGTAATCTATTCTACATTACTAACATTATTGTGTCTAGCTCTCTTGAATCATAAAGATTATTGATCAGGTGATTAATGTTTAGATAAATATACCCTCCTCATATATTTGATCATTCTTGTAGAACCCTAAAAAGGTTCTCTGTAAAGCCCTAACGTAAGGGTATGTCAATGATAATGTGAGAAAACCTAGCCTACTTAGGGTTATTGGTGAAGTCTAATAAAATGCTATTATTTTGACGTTTAACATTTTATGGTAATGTCATGTTTGGGGTTTTGGTATGGTTATGGAAACCCTAATATTTTAGGGTTGGATGGTGATCCTAGACCTTTAGAATTTTTGGTAAATTAGGGTTTATGATAAAAACCCTTATTATATTTAGAGCAATCTCCTAGGAATGAAACCTAGGTGTATGTTTGTCCATCTGATCAAAACCATAACTTGATCAAGTTTGCTATATTTATAACTTTAATGTATTGATATTTGTGTCTTGAATTTTCCTGATATACGTTGTTGATATATGCATGTGCATGAAATCCTAGATATGTATATTGTTAAGGATCATAGTTCTAGGGTTTGTAACTAAGCCCTAGTCAAAGTTTGATATTACAATATATGATGTTATTGTTTCAAATGTAATGATGTGAAAATTTGGTCATATTGCTGAAACCTAAGATTGTGATGTGATTGGTGTTGATTCCTAATGTCTCATTGATGAAATTTAGGGTTACGGTATCAAATCCTAGTAGAAGTCTAACATATGAATTCTGAAATTTGTTAGGGTGTGCAATATGTCATAGAAAAGTATGCGACATCTCTGAAGAAAATATTGAAACCCTAGATATATTGAGATTGATAACTTGATTGAGTTACTTTAAGTTTTAATGATGTGATCTGGGGTTTATGACAAAACCTGAGCAAGAATAGTATAATTTTTTTTGTCTCTTGCTGATTATAAACCTAACTAAGTTTAGGAATTTGGAGTCTAGAGTCTAATTCTTACATTATTGTATGATTCTGATATTGTTAACTTCATGTTTCAATGTATTTGGTTGTACTTTCTATCTAAGTTATGCAGATACATTATAATCTTCAAGTATGGTGAATATGATCATAAGTAAAGTTGATTTGATTGATAATCATGATGAAGGAATATGATCAAGATAAATTTGATAAGAAGGATGGAAGGCATGGAAAATTATTCGATGTGATAAAATAAAGTTGATCTCCCTAAGTTAAGAGGGATCCTCGATAAAATAAGTCTCCCTAATTAAGAGGGAGGGAATATTATGGTCATGATGAATACCTTAAAGAAGAAATCAGAGAATGTATATTGAGGTGCCATCGAAGAATGAAAGCAGGATCCAGTTGTAGAATATGTTGTTGCATGTGAAGTGGGAAAGGAAGCCATATGATTAAGGAATATTCTGTCAATATTTGTTTGGGAAGACTTTAAGTCCTACCATGATAAATTTAGAAGCAACATCAAGATATTTGAGGAACTCGAAGGTTTGTGTTTAATTATGTTTATTTGAAAGATTTCTACTGATTGGAGTTGTGTTTGTACCAGTAAACCTCTCAGAGTTTTGGAAGCATGTTTTACATTCTTGTTGTTATCAATATAATTTATTGAGAGAGATTTGTAGTTACCTATCTATTTGATCGGCAAGGGTGTTTAGCTCCAAAGATGTTCTTTCTTCCACCACATTCCACTCCATTTCCTTTGTCCATTATTAATCACAGGCTCAAATAATCAATAGAATTAATTAAAATTGCTTTAAGAATGTATATCATGACTAACTTGCTATGTTTTTATGATTTTGTCATTGTAGTACTTTTTGAACTAGATCTAGCTACAAAATGCAGACATTCTGTAGCTAGTTGCCGATTCTGCAGCTGTCTTCATGTCTACGCAGGTTCCAGGTGTCATCTCAGAGAAAAATACATATGGTCATATTCCACATCATTCCATCATCATTTTTTGCTCTCCACGAAGTTTGAATGAAATTCTGTAGGTGGCTATGCACGTGGGAACTCAAACTAGGAGATAGACTCCTAATAGGACAAGGACAGTCCAGATGTCCTTAATCATATTACGAGACCACCATCAGAGTTCTAGTTTGATTTTAATTTGGAAAGACAATTATCCCTAGGTTATCTCAAGACAGTTATGTAATTTTGTTATAAATATGGCTCGGGAAACCGAGGGACAAGGTTAGATTTTGTGTTTGATTGCTAGATTTTAGAAGTCCGAAAACACTTTGTTTTGAAGTAATTTCTCTTTTAATGAAATAAGCATCACTTCATTGAAAGCGCTGAGTCAATCTTGAAGTAGATTTTGCATGCTACTCCGGTGGTAGAGGGCCCCTGCTACCTGAGCAGCTTTGTTCATACGGTTTAGATAAGTATTTTAGTCTCGTTTTTCATAAGTTATATTTCATACTTGTTTACATTAATCATCACAGCTATACTTACTCTTATAAACTCTTCCAAAACATCATCTCGATGAATAAGGCATAGATGTGGTGTTGTAGATTTTAGTTGCATTTCCTTTCGAATTTTATGATTTATGCTTGTTTCCACTAAGTGTCATAGCCTGTCTTACTCCTACAAACTCTTCCAAAACATCATTAAAAATGAATAAGAAACAGCTGTGGTATCTTAGATCCTAGTTGTAATTGCTTTCAAATCTTATGTTTATGTTCAATTGCATTGAATAATACAGCCAGACTTGTTTTTACAAACTCTTCCAAAATATCATTCATATTGAACGAGATGGGCTGTAGAATTCCATAAACTAGCTGCATGTTAATTTAGTTATAACACTCCGGAGGTTGATTGCATTTAGTTCAGCGCTGTCACTACATTTCAAGTTTGATAATGGCATTTTAGTTTAACTCTGTTCACTGTACTTCAAGTAGATTAGTAGCACTCTAGTTCAGTCTCAGTTCATTTTGTTTCAAGAAAAGATTAATGGCATTCTAGTTTAGTTGTAGTCACTGTATTTTAAGATTGATAGACCACATTCTAGCCTAGTGTTATCCATTGTATTTCAAGTAGTACTAGTTGTCAAAATTAGTCTCTCGGCCTTCATTATTTACAACTTACTTTTGTTCTGAATTTATATTGATACATCATCACATGAACAGGGGTCAGTAATATCAGTTTAAGGCTTTGATTATTCTGCAAATCTTTTACAAATTCACCTATAGCCCTTTTCCCAAACATTATTCTAGAAAATCTCTAAACTTCTGAATAAGGCCTAGTAGTGATAAGTCAAGTTGTAGAATAGGGTAGCTTCAGCATCATAGGTTAATCTAGAATAGAAACCTTACTGTGTTACAAATAATCATTTTTTGTAATATTGTGAGTTGATTGTTTATTTAGGAGAACTTCATTTACACTTAACTTGCCCATTTCTCAAGCTCTTTCAACACATCTTTAATGAATGAATTGGATAAGTTCAAGCTCATGTTGTGATTTATTTCCTTGCAATGAAGTCATTATCAAGCTTTGAATTTGTTGTTTGCCATCCATAGTTTAGGCTTTGTTCTGTTTTAATATAACCAATAGCTTCTTTTCACCAGCACTTAGTTCTTTCCCTTTTCAAACATAAAACCATAAAACCAAAAAAATCATAAAACACTAAACACAACGTAGTGAGAAACAAATACCTAGGCACATATAGTGCACCACACTTCAGCAGTTTTCTAGCCCTGGTTGACAATTAATGAACTCAATTTAGGAACACTAAGTTGAGCACAAACAAAGGGTTTTCTAGCGATTTCAATAATCGAGAGTGTTGAGGATTTGTGTGTGATACACGTTGCCTGGAAGGACATCTGGATGACACTATGTATTGATGTCTAGTTACCAAAGTAGGGAGGGTGGCATTGGTCATAGAGATCTAGCCTTACATCACGCACCTAGATCCTTAGGTTGATGGTTAGAAAGTAAGCTTGATAGTACCTAGAGTGGCTGAAAGCTTTAGTCCATCTTAGCCCCAGTCAGATAGATTTCCTTACTTAAGAATCTAGTCTGTGGCATCGTGAGTGCCTAAACTATTCAAGTACCTGACTATATTTCCGTGGTCAAAAATCTAGTCTATGACATTGTGAGTGCCTAAAATATTTAAGGAAATGGATAGATTTCCTTGGTCAGGAATCTAGTCCATGGCGTTGCGGTGCCTAAAATATTCATGGGTCATGTGTTTTGAGATATTCCTTGTACTTGTATATTTCATTATGAATACCTCCCTAGTTAAGAGGGAGTGTTGAATAATTAACTAGGTTCAGCCTTCATAATTGTATTTGAGTCAATATGAAATGTGCTTATGAAAGGAATGAAAAAGAAAATTTCATTATTATTATTATTATTTTTTTTTTTGCACAAATTCGATTATATTGTATTATCTGAAAATAAGGAGGAGAAGAAATTCATCATTACAAAATTTCCCCAATTTGGTTACAAAATGATTTTGTCTGCTGGGGAAGCATTACTTCATGAGTGCTGCTATAACTGTTATTTTTTTCCCTCCTTTTTGAAGTAGAGGCTATTACATTTGTGCTATATTGTTGCAAAAACTGTTCTAAAAGTAAAATACATTTGAATTTCATTTTTTTGGATTTTAAACTAGATTGCCTACTATTATCCTAGACAAAAACATGGAAAGTCTGTTGTTGTGGAGGATCATTTGTTCATAGTGTTCTTGCTGTCTCTATATCTGCTTCCTTGATCTTGAGAGGTGGATCCTTGTTCTGACTTTTTGTTGAGAGCTTCCCTTATAAAGTTGAGAGATTCTTCGAAATGATTGCATCAGTTCTGGACTGTCATTACATCTTTAGTGCAGGTATCCCATTGTGAGAGAAGGATGGCCATCTCTGCTTTAGTTTGAGCTTTGTCTTGCTAAATTTGGCTTCTCAAAATTTCTATCACCACTCCGTGGGATTTACAAAAGGCGCAGGGGTGTTGTCTGTCTTCTAATGGATCCATTTGCTGGAGGAGACCATGAACAATTTCATTGATTTCTTTTCTGCTGGATGTTTCTGTTGCTTTTTTTTTCTTTTGCACACTTTTCTTCCTTATGTGTAGATGCTTCTTTATTTTTTTTAGGCTGCTCTTCTGCCTTTTATGTGGAGGGAAGCTCATAATTTACAGATTAGAGAGTGCACAAAGACAAAGGCCAAATGATGGGAGATATGAGGCTCCGAATGAGGGGAGGGGGAGGGAATGAAGGGGAGAATGAGGAGGGAGGTGAGAGAATGGGAGGCATTGTGAGAGCGCAAGGATGCCCAACACCATGCATGATCAAACAATGATTTGGGAGGGGATGCATGAAGGAAGGAGGGGATGAAATGAGGCCGAGAGGAATGAAGGGAAGGTGTTGTGAAGTGGAATTTGCGAGAAACGCTGAGTTAGACCTTACCGGGGCACACATTTTATAATAGAACATAGAGGCATCTCTGCAGTGGGGAGTCACAAGAATGAGAAAGGGATGCAGGGTGTGAGTACTATTTGCTAAGATGTTGTAGATCTTTAGGAATTTGTGCTTGACATATTTTTTGAGATTGAGCTGAGATTTTACAGAGGATATAGTCATGATTTGACTGCTATTCTTCTGATCTGTGTAAGGATGAAGATGCTTTAAAAACATTGAAGTAGGAGAAGACATCATGGAATAGGAAAATGGGATGTTATTCTGTCAATTGTGACTTGACCAACATTTCTCTAGACTCCCTCGTTAGCTTGAGAGTCTTCTTGCTTTTTATTTGCTGTAAGAATGTGATAATAATCAACCATTCCTATATGATTTGCTGAATTTTTGGCTCTATTCAGAATTTGATTAAGGGTTGCATTTTTTGGTGGAGTCTTGCTCACCATTGCTTGAATGATAAGTGATGAATCTCCAAAAATAATTGCATTGTTGATTTTCCTGTCCCTTAGGATTTTGAGGCCTAAAAGTAAACCATAATCCTCGAATTTATTATTTGACATTTGTCCCAATCCCCAGTTGTAAGATATCTGTCTTGATTTGTCTTGGAGGATAATGAAGCCTCCTGATCCTGCTTTGCCCGGATTTTTCTTTGACGCCCTGTCAAAGAAAAGGCAGGCTCTTTTGAGAGAGTGAATCCAGCTCTGAAACTCTATCTCTGTCTTTCTTATTTTCCAGATTTGTTGGACCCTTGTATTCTTTTGATGGAGATTGAATATGATCTTATTGAAGGCAAAGCCGATCCAACTTCTCTCTTCATTCTGGAGTTGGGCCATATCTATTCCATAGAGCCCTTAAATAAACTCAATCATCAATCCCCAGGCTTTTGAGGTTATTGTATTTACTTTGGGGAATTTTTTTTTGAAGATTTTCCCATTTCTGGCTAACCATATTTTCCAGCAAAGAAAGGATGGAAGGCTGCTCTAGAATCTCTGAATTGTGGATTTGTTTTTGAAGGAGTGTGGATAACTTCTTTTCCATTTACTTATGAACTGACTTAGAGGAAGCCTATAATTCAAATTTCCTTCAATAGGTGACACCATTGCCTCCCAACAATTTCTAGAGAAAGGACACTCTAGGAAAAGGTGTTGAATTGTTTCCTCTGCCTTCATACAGAGGGGGCATTGTGATGGTCTACATATTCCTCTCTTTTTTAAGTTTTCTGCTGTTAATGATTTGCTGTGGAGAAATTTCCATAGGAAAATATTAATCTTTGGGAGGGTTTCCACCTTCCAGGCCCGCCTCCAATATTTCCATTCATGCTGCCTCTGATGCTCTTGGATTTTTTCATATCCGGTCTTGACTGAATACTCTCCTCCTGTTGGTTTCCAGTAGTAGGAATCTTGAATTTTTTTGTCGATTGGTGCTGTTCCAATGAGAAGGGAAGTCATGAGGTTCCGTTGATTTTTTAGATCATTGGGTAGATTGGGTTTGGCCGAATGTTTCCATACCCCATCTAACTCCCAATTGGAAATACCCTCCAATTTTTTGTATCATTCCCTTATCATCCACCTCCTGATATCCTTGATGTTCGGATTACTGTCTAAGGGAGGATTTTCCATCATGCCGTCCTTGCATAAATTTATCCGTTCCCCATTTCTAGGTCTCATTGAGATGTGATCCTTAATTAACTGAATTTCTCCGAAGATTATTTTCCATATTTCAGTGCAGGGTCTTATGGGGGGGCTTTTTTCCAGAATAGAGGTTCTTGATGCATTAAGGTATTTTTCCTCTAATGGTGCTTTCCACCAGAGTTTTTCTCCTGTCAGGAACCTCCATGCAATCTTATTTCCCAAGGCCAGATTCATTATTCCAGGGGTTTTTATGGAGAGTCCTTCGTTTTTGTAAGGATCTATAACTTGTTTCCAATTACAAGGCTGGATTTTTTTTTTCTCTTTTTTCGCCTTGCCATAAAAATCTCCTGATGATAATTTCAATTTTCTTATGGATGCTTGCAGGCGCTGCTATTAGAGAAAATTGATATAAAGGCAAGGCTACTAGAATGGATTTGATAAGAATGATTCGCCCCGCTTGATTTAGCCAGAGCATGCCTCATTCTTGAATTTTGGCTTTCATCTTCTTAGCATATTTACTCTAGATTTTAGTCTTCATATATTTCTTGGTGATGGGCAACCCAAGGTATTGAAAGTGATTCCAATTGTTCTAATAAGGAATTTCCAAAATTTGGGACATCCACTGAATAGTTCTGATGGGGGTATTCCAGCTATAAATACAACTTTTGCCATTATTGACCAAACCACCTGAGACATCCATGAAATCGTCAAGAATGGTTTTGAATATTCTAGAAGCTATATAAGATGCTCCACCCAAAAGGAGAGTGTCATCAAAAAACAAGGAGTGGTTTATTCTTTTGGTTCCGCTGCTGATAGTGAGGCCTGTTAAGGTGGCATTTCTTCTACTGTGCTCCAATTTTATGCAAAGGGAATCAACCATAAGGATATAAAGAAAAGGGGACAAGGGGCGGCCCTGCATAAGGCCCCCTAAGCTTTGAAAGAAGTCACATGGGCTACCATTGACGAGAGGGGCTATCCAAGGGCCTATTGTGAAGGCCTTGAGTGTATTGACGAAATCTTCAAAAAAACCATATCTATTTAAAACAACTGCAAGGAAAGTGAGGTTTACCCTGTCAAAAGCATTAGCCATATCCATTTTGAGGATGAACCCTTTTTCATTTATAGATAGGATTGTGTGGAGAGCTTCTTGCACAAGGATAATGTGTCAACTATCTGCCAGTTGGGGCCAAAACCACCTTGATTTTATAAAATGAGGGAGTGTAGAAGAGGTTTGAGCCTACCAGTAAGAATTTTAGAGATGATATTGTAAGAAGTGTTGCAGAAGGAAATTGGCCTAAATCGGTTAAGCGTGGAGGGGAAGGGGTCTTTAGGGATGAGGGCTAGAAATGTGGAATTGGTGAATCCCCCAACCTTTTTCTTCCTGATAACATATCTTTTCATCTTTATTAGATCCTTTTTAATGAGATGCCAAAAGGTGTGGTAGAAAGTAATGGGAAAGCCATCTGGGCCCGGTGCCTTGTCCGGTTGCAGATCCCAAGCAGTTGCCCTGACTTCTTATTCTGTGACTTCTTTGGAGAGGGAATTGTTTGTTTCCACATAAATTAACTTTGGGATGTGCTTGAAGAATTCCTACGAGTTTTCCTAGCTATCTACAACTATTAAGAGAGCTTTAAAGTGCTGAAAGACCTCATTTTTAATTTCTTCTTGATCCTTTATTTCTTGTCCTCCTTCTCCCACTATTTTTTCAATGTTGTTCTTTATCATTCTTGTTTTGGCTGAGTTATGAAAAAAGTAGTGTTCTTGTCTCCATCTTGTATCCAAAGTTGCCTGGATTTTAGCCTCCATGTTTCTTCTTCCTGTCTATTATTCCTGTAAATTTTCCATTGAATTTCGTTTTCCTTTGCCTGCTTCTCAACTGTGCTATCAGTGTTTTCCATTTCCTATTGGATTTTTGTTAGTTCATGCTTCAAGGTCTCTTTCTCTCTATGTGGTTCCTTGTAGTTGGCATTTACCTAGGCTTTCAATCTAGATTTGGTGACTTTTAAATTTGATTCCCATATGTATGTTGGTGAACCGCTGATATTTTGTTTCCCAACTTTTTCCACCTCTTGTTTGACTTCTTCATGGTTGCCCCAAAGCTGGTTATATCTGAAAGGGAGGGTTCCGTAATTTTTAGCCATTCCAAGTTGAATTAGAATAGGTTTATGGTCTGAAGCTGCTGATGGGATGATTCTTGAAGATACTCTACTGTAGCTGGCCACCATTCTGTCCCGGATGAGTATCTTGTCCAGCCTTTCTTTGATATTTTCCTTCCCTATTCTTCTGTTGTCTCATGTGTATTTTCTGTTTTTTGGAGGGATATATAGAAGGTTACATTGTTCCATAATTTCCTCTAAAGTCTCTCTGTTTGGTTCAGGTAGGAAGGTTCCCCCTCTCTTTTCCTCCACCTTGAGAATAAGATTGAGATCTCCTCCTACGATGATATTTTCTTCGCAATCCTCCATTGTGTTTTCTCTTAAGGTCTGCTAGCATGTTTCTTTATCCCTGTAATGATTTGGAGAATATATATTGTAGATGCTAGTTTTCCCACCATTTTTTGCGTTTTCTAGAATTGTGTTTATCCAATATTATTTTTTTGTTGTATGTTGCATGCGCCATTTTCATTTTTTCCATATAGTACATATTCCTCTTGAGGCTTCGTTTGCTGGAATTGCTTGCCCTTCATAGTTTTTTGATTTTGCTATTATATTGTCCACTTCTTGACTACTGATTTTTGTCTCTTGGATTAAGACGATGTCTAGTTTTTTAGTTTTTATGAGGTCTCTTAGGAAGTTTACTTTGGAGGGATGACCCAAACTTCTACAATTGCAAGAGACAACTATCATTATTCACTGTTGGTGGTGGCTGAGGTACCCTTCCATTTGTGAGCCTGTCGTGATTTTTATTTATTCTTGTGGCATTTTTCAAGGAAGCTTTCTAGAGCCTGTTGCGTTCCCAAGGATATATCTTTGACTTCTGCCTCATCTCTTATTTACCGATTAGATTTACTTCCAACTTTCTTTGTGTTTTCATTAAGAAGAAGAGTTTCATTTAATTGGTTACGAGTGAGGAATCGATCCAAGCTGTGTGGAAGGGGACTGGAGAGGATGAGAGGATCCTCCTATTGGGAGAAGAAAACTTGGGGGGGGGGGAGTCCGGAGGGGTGGGGGGGGAGTGAGAGGTCAAAGGGATGGGGTTTGGGGAGATAGAGGAAATAGGAGGTTCAGAAGGGATGAGAGAATTGGAGAGGATATAAAAAGGATTGGATCCCAAGAAAGGGGAGCATTCTGGAATTGAGGAGGAGGGTTGAAAAGAGGGTCTGGGGGTCGGAGAGGGGGGACCAGGTCGGGGTGGAGGCGGGGGGGGGGGGGGGGGGTAGGTTGAATTTTTGAGGCCGTCTTTTTTTTTGACTTGTTCCCATTTCAGATCCTGGTGTTCTTCTACAATTTTTTCGGTTTCTTATTTTTTACTGCACCTATTTTCAAAATGACCGTACTTGTGACATACCTCGCATTTGAAATGGATTTGCTCCTAATCCAGCTACTGTATGTGTGTCCAATTATCGACCTTGAGCTTGATGGATTCCAGGAGTCCTCTTCCAAGATCCACTTTGACACAGATCCTTGCGCAAGCCTGCATGTTGTATTTTGGTTCGCTTCTGTATATATATTTTCCTACTGCGTTTCCTATTGCACACATCGATTCATCTCCCCAGCAGTGCAGAGGAAGGTGTGGCAGCCTGACTCACACTGGAAAAGCATTTGGAAAGTTTAGTTCTGGGTCAAAGTCGGGGGTCCAACGATTTAAATATAGTCCTCTAGTGTCCATGAAGTATGGACCACTGCGAAAAATGAGATCCAAATCGCTCTTGGATTCAAAGTGGAAGGTATAGTAACCTCTTCCACAGAAGCGGATGGAGATTTTTCCTTGGGTGAATTGAGCCCAATTTCTTTCAACCCATTTATGAACGGTTTTGGGGGAAGGCCAAAGACCTGTGAACTGGCCAACCAAACCTTTCTCAGCAAGAGAGAATGCAACTTTCCTGGGATAAGTAGGTGGCAAGGAGATATCAGAGATTGATTCTATTTTTTTAACAAACTTAGAAATTGCTGGTCTGGCCTGTTGTGGACCCAAAGAATCGATCAGAGATGCAAAAGCAGCCACAACTGCATCAAGCTGAGCGTGATTCGAAGGTGAGGTTCCTACATTGGAAGAAGGCGCTCCCGGATATGGCTTCGAGGAGGCCATGAGGGCAGAGGCCTGTCTCCAAATCGCTGTGCGGCTAGGGTTGGAGCTAGGGCTCACATCGCATCAACGTGTTCTTAATCAATCTTTACTTATTATTATTATTATGAATTATTAAAGCATGTGTTTCATGCTTGGGTCATCACGTTTTAGGTCAAAGGCCCCATTAAGGACTTATACGATTTATAGTGATATTGATCAGTGGTTGTCATTGATGTCAATCCAAGCAGCACCAGGGGCTATCCTGATCTTGCATGGGATTTTTGACCTACGAAATTAATTTATTCTAAGTCAAGGACATTTTATATGATTTCCTCTTGTCAAGATGTTTCCATTGATATATGGCATGCCATGTAAGTTTTCACGGTTTGAGAGATATTCATGTTTGAAGTTAGTAACCCCAGTTAGTGGTCTAAAACCCCATGGGGTTGTGGCATGACACTAATCATTAGTTGTGGTCATTGAATAGTCAATAATTAATAATTTTTAAGCTCCTAAAATCCCTCCCACATTCACTTGTTGAAGTCCCTCTCAACCTAAGCATTTATATAAATTGTGATCCGCATATCCTCCTCATGTAGGGATTTTGCTACTTGAAACATGTCATCATGGAATTTTCGCTATAAATTTTTTTCTACGAAGGTTCAGAAGCTGAAATTTTAATGAGGTGATGCTGACATCTTGAGGAAGCTCATGTAAAAATTTCAGATCATGGTGCGTAATATTTTCCGAGATATCATCTGTGGAGGTTAGGGTTTGTGCAGGCTCCTGAACTTCATCTCAAAGAGGTGACCTTGGGAAAATCGTCATAACTCTCTCTTCAAGTATTATATTGGAATTAAGTAAAACATGGCGTATAGTGCACAGATTGTAGTTTTCTATGTATCAATTCTAGAGCCAAATGAGGAAACAGTGACACGTGGAACTTTGTACAATTTCACTCTACTGAACTAGTCCATAATTAGGTCATCGTGAGAGATTGGGCATAACATTGCCTTGAAGAACACAAATTGGTTCAGACCCGTGGAATTGGAAATAAGATTCAGAGGAATACTACAGGGCTGAAAATCACATATTGGGGATCTGGAATAACAGAGATACACCAGATTCAATATTGAGCTCCTAGAAGGAAAAATAAAAGCTAGATCATGTGCTGTGAAGGGCTACAAAGGACCAAAATTTATAGGGCAGTAAAGCAAAGTAAGGTGCAAAAGAGGTAAGCTCCAGGCAAGTATATTCTGTATATGCATGTCCATCTCTTAATTTCATTAGGTTTTTTGTATTCTATTTTTTTTTTTTTTTTTTTTTTAGCACTGACATATGCTTTGCAGGATGAGGTAAGTTTTTCTATTATCATGTCATGGGTATGTCCCTGAAGACTTTTTTCAGGTATTATAGATTTGTCAAGATAAGACTCAATGCATGATCTAATGTTCTGAAAAGTAAGAAAGGGTAGCATGACAAGAGCAACAATCAAGGTGTAGAACAACTGCAAGAAGTTCACCACATGAAGTTTTCACGTGGGCAACACTGTATACAGTCATTGTAAAGGTATCATTATACTGAGTCATTGTAAATTTTTTACAAGTGTCTATATACCAAGAATTTAAGAGGTAGTTTTGGGAGGTATAGGATCATCATTAGGTATTTGTGTCATAGTTGGGGTTATGGTATAGTGTGTCTTATTCTTCTACATCATTCTATATCATTGTAAAGTGGACCATTTTCCCTGGTACGCGAGTCCATTCTTATTTTATTCTTCTATAGGGTGGTAGGGTGGTGCTAGGCCGGTGCATGAAGTCACCAATAGGTTCAAGCCTATGAAAAATTCAGGGTGGTAGGGTGGTGCTAGGGTGAGTTGTATCTCATTGGGTGTTGGGGAATTCGTTCAATTGACTACTGAAGAATCTCAGGCACTGGAGCATCCATCCGGTGGGAGATAAAGAAGAATGATTTTCTATATTCTAGGAAGTTGGAGCTTTCTTTTCAATTGGAGTTGAATATTAAAGAATTATTAGAAAATCATTCAGATGGTTTTTGTCCCGGAGGGGGTTTCCACCTTCAAAAATGTGTGCATTTGTGTTCCTTTTGTTTACTGCTATCATTTTATAAACACTGATAATAATTGAATATTAACTAATGCTCTAAAATATTAATAATAATACTAATTGAAAGCAATACTGATTCACTCCCCCTCTCAATATTTCCAAAAATTGGTATCAAAGCTTGGTTCCTTCAATAGCAGTTTAATAGCTAGAAGGAGGTCATGGAGCATACCAAGAATGGTGTACCTCTGTTCAATGAAAATAATTATGCACTCTGGAAAGGAAGAATGGGGGTCTATCTCTTGGCACAAGGTTACAAAGTATGGTTCAATGTTCAGAATGGATTTACACCAACCACAGATGAACAAGATAAGAAGAATTTGGTAAATAATGCAAAAGCAAAGAATATTATTATTAGTGGACTTATTGAATCTTCTTATCAAAAGGTGTTAGGTTGTAAAATCGCAAAAAATGTATGGGACAAGCTTGATAATATATATGTAGGTGACTCAAATGTCAAAGAAGCAAAGCTTCAAATCTACAGAGCAAAATTTGAGCAACTCAGAATGAAAGAAGATGGCAACATTGTTGCATACTTCCAACACGTTGATGAAATAACCAACACTCTAGAAGGATTGGAAGAACCTGTTGACGAGAATAATATTATACGAAATATTCTTAGAACGTTACCAGGGAGATTCGACCCAAAGGTATCGGTCTTATAATACAGTGCAAATCTGGACAAAATCAACAAAGAGGAATTATATGGAGTTCTCATAGCATATGAAATGAGACTTGATGAAGAAGAGGGTACTTCACATCTAGAAACTGCGTTCGTTGCATCTAAGAAAACCAACAAGGACAAACAACCTTCAAAGGAAAAGACCCACACCTGCAAGTATGAAGAAAAGGAAGATGATGAAGAAGGTCTTTCAGATGGACAATATGCTCACTTTACGGGAAAAATAAAAATTGGTAAGGGAAAATTCAAAGGTAAACTTCCATTGATATGTTTCGGCTGTGGTGAGGTTAGGAATTTCAAGCAAAATGTCCAAACAAAAGTAATGTCAACCCAAAAGGAAAGAAAGGATTTAAGAAATTCAACAAACAAGGCACTAAGAAAGGATTCAAAAGGAAATTTCTCTCTAAATAAGATAGTTCATCATCTGATGAAGACAGTGACAATGAAGAAGAAGCTAATGAGAGAGTACTGTTTATGGCCAAGCATAATAAAAAAGAGGTATCAAACAACGAAGAAGAAGGGTTGACCATAGAATAATTTTATAAGGAGGCAATCAGTCTTATAAAAGAGCTCAAGTCTAAGAAGATCCATTCTGATACTCTTGAAGCTCAAGTTCAAGGTCTCAAAATTGAAGTTGAAGAACAGAATTATATTGAAGAGTCACTTCAAAAGAAGTTGGAAGAAAGCAACCAAGAGAGGGAAGCATTAGAAGTCGAAGTAGTCTTGCTACGTTAGGAAGTGAAGAAGGGAAAAAGTATCCAAAAATATGCCAACATCTCAATGGCATTGGAAGAACTCATCAATAATCAATGATCTTACAACGAAAAAACTAGCCCCGGTTACAAAGAAGAAGAAGCAGGACCTTCTACAACAAAATACAATGAACCTATGAGATCTGACATGCATTTATACTTCATAGGACAATATTCACAAGAACAACCTTGGAAGACAATTACTCGATGAATATTTCCATCCAAGTACCAACATATTTTTCATAGTTATTGTTATTCACGTGGAAAATTTGGTCATAAATCTATAGAATGTCACATGTACCCTAGGAACCAATACAATTCCAGGAGATATGTCAAATATGAACCTCCCAGTGCTCAACGAAACATCAATAGATTTAAACATTTAAGAAATAATATGGAATGTTACAAATTTGAAACTTTGGACACATAGCCAGAGACTGCAGACTTGAAAATCCGCCAGAAGAATCTTCGAAGCCACAAAATGAATGAACATGGAAGAAGAAGAAGACTGATAATTGTGCTCTCGCTTTCAAGGCTCAAAACAACAAAGATGTGTGGTATGTTGATAGTAGTTTCTCAACGCATATAAATGGAGATAGAAATAAATTTTTATCTCTGAAAGAGAAGAAGGATGGAATCATATCCTTTTGAAATGATGGATCTTCCAATGTTATAGGATCAGGTACCGTCACTCTCGGAAGCAAAGATTTTCTAGCCAAGAATGTTCTATTGGTTGAAAATATGAATCACAATCTTCTCAGTGTTGGAAAAATGTGTGATCAAGGACACACAATGCTATTCAACTCCACAAAATGTGAAATTAGGAAAGGCAGGTATGGTAAAATTGTGGCTACAACAAGTCGAGATCCAAATGACATATATGTTTGGGATGAAGCAACTAAAGCATGTCTACTAGCTAAAGAAGATGAAAGTTGGTTATGGCACAAATGAATGGGTCACATAAAATTTGACAATCTTGCAAGGATAATAAAAAAGGAAGCAATACGAGAAATGCCAAAAAACTCAAAACCTTCCAACACACTATGTGAGGCCTGTCGGCATGGAAAGCAGACAAAAGTCGAATTTAAAACAAAATAACACTTTGAATCACATCCATTTGAATTGATACATACTGATCTATGTGGTCCTGTGAGAACAAAAGGCTTAGATGGAGAATTATATTTCATGTTAATGATAGATGGCTATACCGGGATGACAACCGTTAGTTTCATAAAGAAAAAATATGAAGCATTTGAGTGCTTTAAGATCTACAAGGAGTTGGTCGAAATTGAAACTGATTTGAAAATAAAGTGTCCAAGACCAAATAATGGCAGAGAATTCACCTACAAATTATTTCAGCAATATTGTGACGAAAATGGAATAAAAAGACAAATTTCAAAAACGCGAACACCTCAGCAAAATGGAGTTGCTGAAAGAAAGAACATAACTGTACATGAAATGGGTATAACAATGTTGAAGGAATCAAAATTGGATGAAAAATTACGGGTTCAAGAAATTGATATGACAATCTTCATTATCAAGCAAAGTCTTCTCAGAAATAATTGCAACAAGACCCCATATGAATTATGGAAAGGAAAACTAGCTAATGTAAAATATTTCAGAATCTTCGTAAGAAAATATTATATCAGAGAAGATAAAAAATTGGGTAAGTTTGAATCACGTGTTGACGAAGGTATCTTTGTTGGTTACTCACGCAAAATAAAGGCCTATAAGTGCTATAATTTAAGACGAAAATATATAGCGGAGAGCATAAATGTTACATTTGACGAAGATGGTGTTCTAATGAATAATGATGAGGATCTAGACAACTTGAGACAAAGGTTGAAAAAGACACAGAGAAAATTGTGGAACAAGAAGCAACTATCAACAGGAAGAAGTAAATAATGATCATCAAGATATACCAGAAAAACAACAAGAAGCTCCTCCAAAGAGAACAAAATAATGGATTCAAAAGAACCATCCATCAAATCAAATCATTGGTGACATAAATGAAGGTCGACAGCTTCATTCATCACAACAAGCTCACATTGCATTTCTAGGAACCTTTGAGCTTAGTATTTTTGAGGAATCCAACTAGAATGAACATTGGGTAGCAGCTATGAATGAAGAATTGGATCAAATTGAGAAGAATAACACCTGGGAATTAGTTCCATGAACAAAAGATAAAAATGTCATTGGGACTAAATGGGTGTTTAGGAACAAATTGAATGAAGATGGACAGGTTACCAGAAACAAATCAAGATTGGTTTGTAAAGGATATGCACAAGTGGAAGGAATTGATTTCGATGAAACATTTGCACTATTTTCCAGAATGGCAGACATCCGAATGTTTCTCGCCTATGCATGTTCAAGAAAAATCAAAGTCTACCAAATGGATGTTAAGTCAGCATTTTTGAATGGTGAATTATAAGAAGAAGTTTACATCGAATAACCTGAAGGTTTTCTACTATCAGAAAAAGAAGAATCTATTTGTATGTTAAATAAGGCTCTATATGGTCTCAACTAGGCTCCCAGATCATGTTATGCTCGTCTTGATGGATATCTACATCAACAAGGGTTCAATAAAGGTAATGTTGATAGCAATATTTATGTACAAATAGATAAATATAATCTAAAAATCGTTGAGGTATATGTGGATGATATAATATTTGGTAGCAATGATGATCGACTTAGTAAGAACTTTGATACAAAGATGCAAAGTGAGTTCGAGATGTCTTTACTTGGTGAGCTGACATACTTCTTAGGGCTTCAAATATCTCAGCAAGAGAAAGGAATATTTATATGTCAAGCCAAGTACATCAAGGAAATGCTCAAGAAATTCAAAATGGAAGATTTCAAACCCGTCCTTACTCCGATGGTAACAGGTTGCAAATTGAGCATAGATGACTCATCTAAGGATGTGGATAAGAGGTTGTACAGTTCTATGATTGGTAGCCTTCAATATGTAAAAACATCTCGGCCAGATGTTATGCAAGCAGTTGGACAAGTAGCAAGATTCCAAGTAGCACCAAAAGAATCACATATTATTTCCGTCAAAATAATTCCTCGATATCTAAAGGGCACAACAGAATATGACTTGTGGTATCCCAAGGGTAACAATCTCATTATTCAAGCCCCTATAAATGCAGATTGGGCAGGAAGCGTTGATGGTCATAATAGTACTAGTGGAGCATAATTCTATCTAGGTGGTTGTCTCATATCATGGTTGAGCAAAAAGCAAACCTCAATCTCGTTCTCTACAGCAGAAGCAGAATACGTTGCATCGACAACTTATTTTACTCAAGTCCTTTGGATGAAACTGTAATGTTCCAAAATTTTCATGTAGATAATTGGAACATTAATTTTTGCTAATTTCACATAGGAGGAGAATAAATGGGTAAGGAGACCCATGCATAATTAATTTCTCAATAAAATCCCTCATAGTATGAAAGGGGATCATCTTTGGAGGAGTGGCTTACTTTGGAAGACAGGGCAGTGTGAATGAGGAAAGGGATATTTGGTGGAGGAAACCCTAATGGATGGGGCCCATGGAGAAAGAGATTTCACTTGTTTAAAAGGAGGGATAGGCACCCATTGTTTCTCATGCTTGTATTATTCATCTCATTGTCTATTCAGACAATTGTGCATTCTTTGTTGTTTAGCAAGAGTTGCCGGGAGGAATTCCTGTTTAGGATTCCTTCTCCTTCTTGAGAGGCCTCTTGAGGGATTCCACTGATTTTCCTCACATCTAGGCTTGAGACCAAGCATCCTCCATCATGACAACATTATTTCTGCAGCAGAATAATACTGTGTTGCTAGGTGTTGCAGTGAGGGTTCACTACACCACCTCCATCAGCTATTTTTCAGAGGAGGAGTCTCTCTTCTCTTTGGGAGATCAGATTGGAGGAATTCCAGAGCTTATTTTAGACTTTGGCATCAAGGCCAACTCATTCCCTAGCCCTACAATGCAGTTCCATCCAGTGACTGTGTTATTTTGAGTGGAACATTTGCAGTGGGGCTCTTGCAGATTATTGGAGCGAAAGATCTTTGGTGAGAGGATCAGCCTTTCACTCTAAAGACCCATTGGAGGAGGCAAATTTAGATTGGGCATCATCTACAACCATCTCCATCCAGTTCTATTTCTGAGTTGCTGCTACTACCCAACAACTCCGGCATTTTGCAGATTTTGTATATTATTGCCAATCCTTCAAGGATTGATTTGAGGTAGTATTTGGGAGCTGAGATCTTCACTACCATTGTTGTATTGGGCCATATATTGATATATTCATATGTAGCATGCAGTTTCTCCATAAAACTGCATTGTCATAGCTTGAGCACCCATGTGTAGCAGTGGTTTTATCATGTTTCTTATACTTGTTTCTTGAGGATGAGCATTGCCTATCTTGAGTGACCTTTTTCCTCAATATCTTGTATTCATTTGTTGCTGCTATTATTTAATGAGATGGCTATGATTTTCTCTCACATTTCTATGCGTTGAGTGTTGCTGCTATTCCTTTATTTTGTTTGCATATTTCTGGGTCTCCAACTTTAGAATATCTTGAGATATTCTCATTGTTGTAGCATTTTCCTAATTTGGAACATTACAGTGGTATCAGAGCATGATCTCTGGCTCAGTTGGTGGATCTCAGCCATCATGCTGTCAAGAAGAGAGAAGATGAAGAATCCACTTTGTGGAGAGAAGAGGGAATATAAGCTTACAAAGCTTCTTCCAAGATCTGTACAGAGAATTCATGAATAATTTGAGGAGATAAGAAGGGAGATGTGTACAGGATCTCCAAGAGGGTTTGAAACTGAGTCAAACTCTAGATTTTCCTATAGGGAGTGTGAGCATGCAGCCACGCCCTATGAGGTACAACATAGTCACATGGCCATTTTTGCCATGGGAGTAGAAGAAGAAGGAGGAATGCCAAAGAGAGGAACTCTTAGAGGTCTCTTGCATGAGTATGAATCTCAAACTTAGAAGTTTAGAGATCATATTACCTTTCTGGAGTTTTGCAAGATCATAGTGAGGAGGAAAAAGCAACATAATATGGATATATTTCTTCTATCTATCTTTGATGGTTCCCCTACATGTTCAGCCAGGGCTTGGGTAGAAGAGCTAGACACCTTTCTGCAACAGCATCAGATTTCCGAAGATGAAGCCATCAAAATAGCAGCACTGCACTTGGGAGGTAAGGTCTATGCATGGTGGTTATTTGAGTCATTTACTTTGATAAATGCAAATATTTCTCCCTATGCAATGTTCATTAGAACCTTGATGGAAAAATTTGGTAGGAATAAGTCTGAAACACATGTGGAGGAAACAAACACATCTAGACAAACAAAACCCTTGCATGTGATGGAGGAAACCATAGACTCAAAATAACTTTAGAGAACTATGAAGGATGCTGATATCTTGCATGTTACTTTGTCGGAGGCAAGACCTTCATCTTGTATTTTGGCACAAGGAGGCATAGAGATCCCTTTTCCAAAAGAGGATCCAATCATTGGAGGGTTTCCCAATCATGTTGAGGAGGCTAAAGGCAACAACGCTGTCATTTATAGAGTTGATATAGTATCTCATGCAGAGAAAGGATGAGCTCTTGCTCCAACTAGAGGGATTCTTGTAGCTTTGCAAGGAAGTCCCCACGATATCATACATGGAGGTCCAAGCACAATCAGTGAGTAGCATGATTATGCAGCATTACAGCTGGAAGGAGAAGGAAGGGAGGAAGAGCAGCATCATGTGATGAGAGGCACACACCCTTCTCTATTTCAGAGAGCTAGTGCAAAGAGGAGGCAGACTGTATTGCGATGTGAGAGCAAGGGCAAGGTTTCCTATCGATATGTACAATCCACTCTTGACATTGATGTCTCACTGCATAGAGGCATTCCACCAGGGAGGCCACCAGATCTATCATTGATGAAAGATATCTTGTCTTTGGATTCACCACTCTTAGATTTTGGAGAGGTGAAGAGTTTGTAGGAGAAATTTGGCATGGGGGATGTCAAAGTAGTAGACAATAGCAGGAGGAGAGCTTCACATGCCAGATCACCAGTGCTATCTCTTAGGATGATTGATCCTTATTGGAGGTCTCAGCTCTTGGTAGAGTAATGCAAGGATCTTGGGGCATGCATGATTCTTGATGACCCGGATGGAGATGACAGATACATGGTGGATGATGTGGTCATCTATTCCTATGGTAGAGTCTTCTTGACTAGAGATTCTAGTCTCAAGGAGAAGCTGCTGCATGCAACACATGAGGACTTATTTTCCATGCATTTTGATGCATATCTTGCCTTGGCAGAGGAGTTCATTTGGGAGGGAATTTAGCAGGACATATTTAAACATATGGAGAGATGATGATGCTAAGGATGTCATAACCACCTTCCTACTCATTGGGAGTGAGGGAGCATTTTCAGTTGAGCCATTTCAGCTCAAGTCCTCAAGTACATAATGAGGGATGTACAATTTCACCTTATGTTTTGTATTTACTGTTTCTTTATGAGCAGCATGTTGTCCCAAGGAGAAATATTTCTTTTTTCATGTTGTATAATGATGTACTTAAAGCCATTTGTAGCATTGAGATTGGCTATCTCATTGGTGGTTTTTGGGGAGAGCCACATGATTGTTGGTGTGCACCATTGATACCCTTTTGTACTTCCTTGTTTACATCTTGTAGAATGATTGTGGCAGCAAACAAGTGGCTGGGAAAGCACTTATTTTTATTTGATTTGATGCAGGCAGAGAATGCACTACACTGGTTCCATGGGAGGAACCTTGATTCACTATCCGGTTGTCATTTGGCAACTTGTTCTTATTGTACTATGCTTCCATGTGTTGTTGATATGCTTATGTTCATGGGGAGCTTTTATTGGAGAGGGGGCTTGAGACTGAGGATGCCCATTGGGAGCATGATTCTCCCTACTATACATTTTGTACATTTCAGGAGGAACCATGGGCCAACCATGATTGCCACATTACATTTCTTTCCTTCTTGTGGGAGAAACCACTTGAAGAGCTTGAGGAGGCATTTCATGGATCATGAGAAGATGGAGGAGTTAGGACAACCAACTCTTTTCCCTTTGAGGATGAGGGGAAATTCAGTTATGAGCCACTCCATTTATATGAGCAAAACATATGGTAAGAGTATTATTGACTTGCATAGTGATTTGTCTATATATATGCATCTCTTAACCATATATGTGCAGGGATTTTCTCAAAGGAGGAATATTCTTCCTTCTAGATTTGATGGTATACATAAGGCCATTATGGATGATCACTCCCTAAGTGGATATGGGGAGGAGACTTCTCATGGAGAACATACTTACATTGCACACTACATCATTCACCTTCTCCAGACTTGGGAAGAGATTGGGGCAGCAAGCAAATGGTGGGAAGGCTACCCATCATTTTATTTCCTATGGAAGTGGAGAGTCAAACTGCGTTTGCTACATTTGAGGGACCATTGTCATTCTCCTCTACTTCACATGGCAGCTAGCATGATTCTCCTTATGGTCCCCTTGGGTGACATTGTTAAAGCTCTTCTTGGGAGCATGATTGGAGGGGAGACACATTGGGTGAATGTGTCCTTGGAGGGAGAGAACTCCTACATTCTTTGCATTACATGTTCTAAAGGAAGCATGGAATATGATACAGTCACCTTGATAACACATATGTCTCTTTACGAGGTGAGCCATATGATGGAGGAGATGCCATATAATGATGACTCCCAACTCATCATATATGGAGATACTTGGGCCAACAGGATTTGCAGCATTGGAGGAGAAATATTTGGAGATCTAGTCCTCATCTTGCCACTTGAGGGAAAACTTATTGCAGCCCATGATCAGTCAACACTCTACACTTATCATAAGTGGAGAGATGGACAGCGTGGGGTAGGCTACATTGTCTACCAAGATCAGATTTTCAGCCCACCTACATTTCTGGAGCTGGAGGTGGATGACAGCTTTCAGGAGTTGCCTAGTTGGACGGTGACTCATTTTGCATGGCTCATAGCTTGGAGATGGAGGATCCATATGGGAAATATAGTTCCCATTCTTCAAAGGGACCTCTAGAAATCACCATGTCATCCTCTTGAGTATTTCACTTCTACATGATGATAGCTTGATAGCTAACTTAAATGCTGAGGAGGAGCATTGTGGAGACTTGATTGATGAGATAACATCACTTCAATTGGAGGAGATCATCATACAGGGGTGCTACAGGGAGAGGAGAAAAGAATTTAGTCTATCCTTGCACTTGCTTGAGGACAAGCAATATTTGAGAGGGGAGGAATGTAATGTTCCAAAATTTTCATGCAGATAACTGGAACATTAATTTTTGCTAATTTCACCTAGGAGGAGAATAAATGGGTAAGGAGACCCATGCATAATGAAATTCTCAATAAATTCCCTCATAGTATGAAATGGGATCATCTTTGGAGCTGGTTTGCACACCCTCATGTGTGAACAGGGTTATTTGCAAGAGGACAAGGTCAGGATTGACCAAGTCAATAGTGCTGCCATAGGAGGAGTGGCTTACTTTGGAAGACAACGCAGTGTGAATGAGGAAAGGGATATTTGGTGGAGGAAACCCTAATGGATGGGGCCCATGGAGAAATAGCTTTCACTTGTTTAAAAGGAGGGCAAGGCAACCATTGTTTCTCATGCTTGTATTATTCATCTCATTGTCTATTCAGACAATTGTGCATTCTTTGTTGTTTAGAAAGAGTTTCCAGGAGGAATTCCTGTTTAGGATTCCTTCTCCTTATTTAGAGGCCCCTTGAGGGATTGCACTGATTTTCCTCACATCTAGGCTTGAGGCCAAGCATCCTCCATCAAGATAGCATTATTTCTGTAGCAGAATAATACTGTGTTGCTGGGTGTTGCAGTGAGGGTTCACTACACCACCTCCATCATATATTTTTTAGAGGAGGAGTCTCTCTTATCTTTGGGAGATCAGATTGGAGGCATTCCAGAGCTTATTGCAGACTTTGGCATCAATTCCAACTCATTCCCTAGCCCTATAACGCAGTTCCATCCAGTGACTACGTTATTTTTAGTGGAGCATTTGCAGTGGGGCTCTTGCAGATTATTGGAGGGCAAGATCTTTGGTGAGAGGATCAACCTTTCACTCTAAAGATCCATTGGAGGAGGCATATTCAGATTGGGCATCATCTACAACCATCTCCATCCAGTTCTATTTTTGAGTTGCTGCTGCTACCCAACAACTCCGGCATTTGGCAGATTTTGTATTTTATTGCAAATCCTTCTAGGATTGATTTGAGGTAGTCTTTGGGAGCTGAGATCTTCACTCCCATTGTTGTATTGGGCCATATATTGATATATTCATATGTAGCATGCCGTTGCTCTATAAAAATGCACTATCATAGCTTGAGCATCCATGTGTATCAGTGGTTTTATCATGTTTCTTGTACTTGTTTCTTGAGGCTGAGCATTGCCTATCTTGAGTGACCTTTTTCCACAAGATCTTGTATTCATTTGTTGCTGCTATTATTTAATGAGATGGATATGATTTTCTCTCACATTTCTATGAGATGAGTGTTGCTGCTGCTCCATTATTGTGTTTTCATATTTTTGGGTCTCCAACTTTAGAATATCTTGAGATATTCTCATTGTTGTATCATTTTCTTGATTTGGAAGATTACAGAAACAAAATTTGCAAGATCTTCAAGTACAATTCAGTGAGCCTATTCCCATATTATATGATAACACAAGTGCCATCAACATCTCCAAGAATCCTGTCATGCATTCAAAAACAAAACACATTCTGATCAAATATCATTTTGTTAGAGAACAAGTCACTAAAAAGAATATCAAACTTGAATATGTTGGTACAAAAGAAAAAATCATTGATATCTTCACTAAACCTTTACCTCTTGAAGCATTTGAATATCTTCGCTAGAGGCTTGGGATTATCCCAAGTTCTCATTATATTTTCCTTATTCAGAATATAAAGGGGGAGTGGAAGTGTGTACAGGTCCGCAGGATGGTTGTGTGTCAGGGGGAGTTACCCTTTGCCATTGATGTCAAAGGGGGAGAGAATTTTGTAGGAAGAAGTGTCATGATCACAGGGGGAGTACTTGTGTTTCAATTAATTCCAAAGGGGGATATTGTTGATCAGTGGTTGTCATTGATGTCAACCCAAGTAGCACCAGGGGCTACCCTGATCTTGCATGGAATTTTTGACCTACAAAATTAATATATTCCGAGTCAAAGAAATTTTATATTATTTCCTCTAGTCGACATGTTTCCGTTGACATATGGCATGCCACATAGTTCTTCACGATTTGAGAGATATTCATTTTGAAGTTAGTAACCCTAGTTAGTGGGCTAAAACCCCATGGGGTTGTGGCATGACACTAATAATTGGTTGTGGTCATTGAATAGTCAATAATTAATAATTTTTAAGCTCCTAAAATCCCTCCCACGTTCACTTGTTGAAGTCCCTCTGAACCTAAAATTTATATAAATTGTGATCTGCATATCCTCCTCATGTAGGGATTTCTCTACTTGAAACAGGTGATCATGGAATTTTCGCTATAAATTTTTTTCTACGAAGGTTCAAAAGCTGAAATTTTTATGAGGCGATACCGAAATCCCGAGGAAGATTGTGTAAAATTTTTAGATCATGGTGCGTAATATTTTCAGAGATATCATCTGTGGAAGTTAGGGTTTGTGCAGGCTCCTAAACTTCATCTCAAAGAGGTGACCTTAGGAAAATCGTCATAACTCTCTCTCTGAGTATTATATTGAAATTCTGTAAAAAGTGGCATATAGTGCATAGAATGTAGCTTTATGTGTATCAATTTCAAAGCCGTTTGAGGAAACAGTGACACGTGGAACGCCGTACAAGTTTGCTCTACTGAACCAATCCATAATTAGGTAATTGTGAGAGATTGGGAATAAATTTTCCTTGAAGAATCCAAATTGGTTCAGACCTATGGCATTGGAAAGAAGTCTCAGAGGACTACTACAAGGCCGAAAATCACATATAGGGGATCAGAAATAATAGAAATACAGCAGATTCAATATCGAGCTCCTAGAAGGAAAAAAACGCTGGATCATGTGTTGTCAAGGGCTGCAAAGGACCAGAATTTCTAGGGCATCGAAGCAAAGCAAGGTGCAGCAGAGGTAAGCTCCAAGTAAGTATATTTTGTATATGCATGTTCATCTCTTAATATCATTAGGTTCTTTGTATTCTAATTTATTTATTTTTTTGTTTAGCACTGACATATGCTCTATAGGATGAGGTAAGTTTTGCTATTATCATGTCATGGGTATTTCCTTGAAGAATTTTTGCAGGTATTATATATTAATTAAGGTAAGACTTAATGCATGATCTAATGTTATGAAAAGTGATAAAGGGTAGCATGACAAGAGCAACAATCAAGGTTCATAACAACAACAAGAAGTTCACCACATGAAGTCTTTACGTGGGCAACACTGCATACAATCATTGTAAAGGTATCATTGTACTGAGCCATTGTAAAAGCATAATTGTAAAATTTGTACAAGTGTCTATCTTCCAAGAATTGAAGAGGCAATGTTGGGGGGTCTAGGATCATCATTATGTATTTGTGTCATAGTTGGGGTTATGGTCTAGTGTGTCTTATTATTCTACATCATTCTACATCATTGTAAAGTGGACCATTTTCCTTGGTATGGGAGTTCATTCTTCTTTTATTCTTCTATAGGGTGGTAGGGTGGTGCTAGGCTGGTGCATGAAGTCACCAACAGGTTCAAGCTTATGAAAACTTCAGGGTGGTAGGGTGGTGCTAGGGTGAGTTGTAGGTCATTGGGTGTTGGGGCATCCGTTCAGTTGACTACTAAAGAATCTGGGGCGTTGGAGTGTCCATCTAGTGAGAGTTGGAGAAGAATATTTTCTAGATTATAGGAAGTTGGAGATTTCTTTTCAATTAGAGTTGAATATTAAAGAATTATTAGAAAATCATTCAGTTGTTTTTTTGTCTCGGAGGGGGTTTCCACCTTAAAAACTATGTGCATTTTTGTTCATTTTGTTTACTGCTACCATTGTATAAACACTGATAATAATTGAAGATTAAATAGTGCTTTGAAAGATTAACAATAATACTAATTGAAAGGAATACTGATTCACCCACCCTTTAAGTATTTCCAACAACTAAGTCATTAGAGTCATTGTACATTTAATAAGAACCTTCTTGGGATTTTGAAAAATGTAAAAATAATTATTTTTGAGTCAAATATGTAATTTTTCACCTCCACACCAATTCGACCCTTACCTGTTCAAGTTGGCCTACATGAAGGTAATTCAAACTCTTCATAAGGGTATATATACAGTGAAATCCAATTCATTTGGAGTACCATCACTCACACAAGTTCCATATCCAATAAAAAGTAGTATAAAAGTGTGAAGTTTCAAGAATAAGGAAAGGAGTTGTCGGATTAAAGTTTCTAGGGCATTTATCTCTCCCACGTGTGGATTTTCTGGGCTAGTGTAACAAGATCGAAATGATGCTTCAAGGTCGAAGTGTTGCTTCAAGGTTGAATTACTGCTTCTATGTCGAAGTGCTGCTTCAAGGTCAAAGTGTTGAATCTACGTCAAATTTTAGTTGTAGCTACTAGGTTGAAGTTGCTTCCAAGTTGAAGTTATTGCAGTAAGGTTGAAGTTCAAGATAGAAGTTATTACTGGAAGGTTATCATTTTCAGAAGAAGGAAGGGCTGACTTGGTGAATGAAGGAAGTCTGTGTCTAGGTAAAAGGAGTCTTGGATTATCTCATGAAACTATTGAAGGAAGATTTGTTGTCCGGGTTTTACCCTAGATAGGGGTTTTTCCCTGGCTATCCACCTACATATGCTGTCCTTGATCTTCATGTTATGGTTTGGTAATTTCTTGATGAACTAAAATAAAAAAAATAATACAAGAAAGTTAATAAGAACAAAATAATATCACAAGTAATTATCAAGATAATACAATATTTATGCCTTTCTAATTTTCTAACAGGAGGATGAGAGGAGAAAGGGGGGGATAATTTGTCTTTATTTTAATTTTTTTTGTCATTGGAGGAAATAACTCAAAGGGTAAGGGAAGGAGAATTGTAGAGATTGGTTTTGGTTGTGGTTGGAGAGTACTAGACCTATTTTTTTGGACACACTACGACAATTTTTGTTGTATTTGGGTTCAGAGAGCTAGGGAATCTATGGAGGTTCGCTGGGCTATGAAGTTGGAGATACATTCATAGTTGGAAGGGTGGAAAATTTAGTTGGGAAGCCCCAACAAGAGCACGCCAAACAAGCCACTATATTGTAATCGGGTATCTATTTTATTGTGAATTAATTCATTTCAATGGCTGTAAATCAAATTTTTTATTTGATAAATCTATGATTTTCTTATATTCTATTGCTAAAAGAAATTGTTGGGGAATTGGGAGGTTTGATGGAAACCTTCCCTCTACTAGGTTTTTTGGTTTGTTTTCCTATTTCCAGTAAGAGCCTGTCACTTATGGTACATTTCTCAATGGATCCCTACTTTAGGGTTTTTTTTTATGGACACAGTGGAGGTTTTTAATGTGGATTTGGTGGACTACACACCAGATCCATACGAAAATATTTGTATTTGGAGGGACTTGATCCCTATGACATCCATACCCTATCGCTCTCCTCTGGTCACATGTGATCATGAAGAGGGAGTATGACAGTCTCCTAGGTGTCGCTCTCCATTGAAATGGCAAGAGTCACTCCTATTGCTGACAAAAGGGATGTTGTTAGGGGCTATAAAAGGTTATTAGGAGATGGGGGGAGGGGGTGATATCACAGTTGGTATAGAGAGCCTGCTACAGTTTGGCACAACTACGACATCTTATATACCCTCTCCTTTACTAGATGCATTCAATGGTAAACTATTATTTGGGATTTTTTTGTATGCTAATGATTTTCTATATTCGGGACCCTGCTTACTGGAGGTCAAGGTTTTTCTTCTAGTGAGTCCCCTATGAACTGGATACTCCTCCAATCATTAAAATATATGGGCATACTCGACACTAGGGATATTCCATCACCCCCTTATCTTTCTGGGTTTGCAAAGCCCATATGTGTCCCTAGGGTCTCTTGTATGGAAGCCCAGGTTTATAGTTTCCCACTTTCGAATATGTCGTCTGAAAATCAAAGGATTGGGATGACAATGGTGGTTCACCAGACTCCCAATTTTCTGGAGAGTACACCTATGGGTGACATATCGCATGAATCTAGTAACACGTTGAGGGTTGTAGGTACGAGTAAGAGGAAGATCCCTATAGTCAAAGACAAGGGTCATACATCTATAGTTCTTGGAGATGATATTTGACAACAATAGGTGGCTCACATGACGTATTTAACACTGGTGGAATGTTCCCACGAGAGGTGTTTCCTTTAAATTTTCAATTTTCTATGTTGTAACAATCACTTATAACATTTCTTCCTCCAATAACAATCACTTTATCCAATTATCTTAAATATTTCAATAAAAATAAGAAATTGTAAATAGAACATAAAACCATATGCCAAATAGAAGATAACCAAGAACAATAGAGATACAAATATTTGGTCAAAGACTAGGGAAAAACCCCACAAGGGGGGAAACCCTTTCCAAATTATTCTTCTATTAGTTTGTCATCAAATTTTCAACAAAGAGATACATAGTCCAAATAAATCAAGAACTTAGTCAAAGGTCAAAGCCTTGAGTAAAAAAATCAACCAACCAATATCCAATCCAATAAGAGCAAAAAGTCAAATCCGGTTAAAATTCAAATATGAAATTTTATATCAAAGTTAACAACAACCACCACTTCCCTAACTAGTCAAAAATCAATGCTTCCCTAACTAGTCAGAAGTCAACGGTCAAAGGGCCCAAAAAAAAATGATCAAGGAATCAAGAATTCAGCCTTTTCTACTCAGTTGACGTTAGTCAAAACCGTCCTCAAAATAACCTTCAAATTTGGTCAAATTCAAAGAGTTGGCTTGCAGAAACCCTAGATTTAGAACAAAAATCAAAGATGGTCAACGAATGCCCAAAATTTTTGGTCAACAACCTCCTAAATTTGGTCTCACAAGAACAGATCAAAAATCTATCAAAGTAGCTGAAGTCAACCAAAGTTAAAGCAAGTCAAACTAGTCCCAAATAAGAAGTCAAATTCGGTCAACAAATTTATGTCTCTCCTCTTCGCACGCGTGAGATCAGACCTTGCAATTTTAGATTATATGAAACTAAGACAATATGAAATGAATGTGTATGATACATCCAAGTGATGCCAAATGATGCCTATTTATATGTGGTCTTGGGGGTCAAATATCCTCTTCTAGGCCAACTTGTATTTTTTGTGTTGTCATGGTTTCACATTAAAAATAATATTTTCCAATGAGAAAATTAAATTCTTCCAAGCGCTAGTAGGTTCTCCAGAGGGTGAGAAGGGTTTCCCCAAAAAGAAAATTTCTCGCTGAGCTGCCAAATTTTATCACTCCCTCTTAGTTAGGGAGGAGTTACCAACTGCATCATAAATCACATCTCAGATGTCTCGACATCATCATCCTTTTATCAAATCCTATCTCGTTTGTTGAAAATTCTCGACGTAAAGAAGAATAATCATCATAAGGGAGATCAATCTGCTACCATAGTTTTAAAAATCAGCCAACATGAACCGAAAACTGGTCAAACCAGTCGATTCATTAGGAAATTGGGTCAAACTGGTCAAAAAACCTAGTTTAAGGGCCATATTCTCCAAAAAACCACATAAACTAGACTAAAGCACCTGGTTTAGGATGGAACCATACGGTTTGTGGGAAAACCAACAGGTTCCATCCTAAACCATTTAGTTCATTTCCAAGCCCACAACGGACCCACACAACGTCTTTTTCGAAGCTTCCTGGGTGTTTTGGAGGGAAAGTATGGGTTGTTTCCATAAAAAAAAAATCCTCTCCAAGCCTTTAAAAGGAGCTCACCCCCCTCATTTTCCTCACACATCTCATTTGGAGATTTTGTGAATTTTATTGGGAGCTTGGAGAGTGTTGATTTTTTTCTAGAGTAGTGGAATAACATAGAGTTTGAGCTAAGTAGTAGCCATCATGCTTCCAAAATCCAAGGATGCTGCATGGGCTCATTGTGATATGATTGCTGGTAAAATGATCTACAAATATTGCCAAAAGTATATTGAAGGAGGGGGTATTAACAGGTTCAAGCAACGTTTGGCTGGGATAACAGGCCATGTAAATCCATGTGGAGCACCAAATGAAGTAATAGGGAATATTAGGGCAGAATAATTTCATAAGTTTGATACTCAAGTCATTGAACCAGTAGATAAGTTTGTGACTCAAGAAGTTACAAATTTTGGGAGTCGAGACTCAACCAACTGAGTTTGACCATGACGAGAAGTTTCAACTTTTCAAGTGATAATGCCGATCACTTTTATCATATATGTAGACTTGTAGTAGGTCAGTGGCCCCATAATTTGTAGGTTTTTTTTTAAACTCTAGAGGCCATTTAGAACCTCATTGATTATATATTTTGTTGCTGATATGTATTGAACTTGGTGCCATTTTGATATATTCACCTTTACATGGTATATATATGAGAAAAATTTTCATATTTTGTGCCTATTGGTTTGGAATCATGATTTAAATTTTTTTTTTTCGTTAAAAAAAAAATATTTCACGTGTTTTTTTTAAAACCAGTTCATTGAGATCTAACCAGTTCTGGTTTGAAACTCGTTTATTAGGTGGACCGATCCGGTCACTAGTTATGGTTTTTAAAACTATGTTTTCCACCCTATATCTAATGACAATAGGAGAGATACAACTTACCACAAAGGGTAAGGATCACACACACCTATTGTACACTGATGTTCCCACCTTGACCCTTAAGATTCAAGTGGTAGAACACCTGCATCCTATCACTTGGGAGAGACACCACTTACAAAAATAGTAAGGATCACAAATACCCAAGTATATTCTCCCATTGGCAAGATTGGTGGCAATCATACAAGCCCAACTTGTGGGTAGTATGCATACTAGGGCATACTATTTCAAGTCTAGACCTGATAGGGAAAGATACAAATTTCCATAATGACAAGGATCACACACAACCTATAGTGACAATAAGAGATATAGAACTTACTACAAAGGGTAAGGATCACACACACCTATTTTCTAGAGTTCCCTCAACCCCAGGAGTTATTTAGCTCAATTCCTTCCCTGGGAGCTCAAATAGGGGGTAAAAGCATAGATCAATGTTCTAAATCAAATGTGACCCTTTGCTGGGAGGGTCATATCCACCAGTCCAAGCTTCTCTCTGAAGAACAAGAAATTTCGTTTAGAAAAGGGATTGATAAGAATGTATGTTATCTACTCATCAGTCAAAATGTGATGGAGTATTATGGATACTCTCTGCACCATATCCCATATGTAGTGATATCTAATCTAAATATGCTTGGACCTATCGTGAAATAAGGGATTCTATAAAATTCGGTTCCCACTTTTTTTTTACAATATATCAACATTGTATCTAGTACATGTTCAAAAAAATCTTCAAAGAGCTTCCTGAACCATATTACCTCGTAACTAGCTATGCTAGTAGAAATATACTCAGCCTCAACTGTGCTAAGATCAATGGAATTTTACTTCCTGCTAATAGAAGATATCATGGAAGACCATAGGCTAAAACAACACCCTGATGTGCTCTTCTTGTCTACAATATATTCAGTCTAGTCAACATCTGTGTATCCATGTGGTCTCACATCTCCAGTAGTATATCTCAAACTAATGTTTATAGTCCCATGTAAATATCTCAGCACATGTTTATCAACAACCCAATGTGCATGAAGGGGTTCAGTCATAAATTGACTTGGAGTGTTGAAAAAAAAACATATGTCCAATCGAGTATTTACCAAGAACATTAGTTCCGAAATTAACTATTGATACTCATAGGGATTTTCCATATCGGGTCTCGATATTTCACCACATTAACTTCTTGAAATTCATCTCGATCACTATGGCCATGGATTTTCATTCGACTATTCCAAATATTTCCAACACCTTGACAACACATTTCCCTTGAGAAAGGAAAATTTCACTAGGTCTATGCCACACCTCTAAGAACAAGAAGTTGTGCATCAAACTAAGGTCTTTCATCTCAAATTCATAGGCCAAATCCCTATTACAATTAAGAGTAAGAGGCTCTCCACCTGTCAAGAATAAATCATCAACATATAATACCCAAATCAGGGATATGACTTGGACTACTTTGAAGTAGAGATTTAAATCAACGCTTCTCCTTGTGAATCCAAGCTTCATCATATAACTATAAATGTGGGAATACCAAGCCCTAAGGGATTGCTTGAATCCATAAAGCACTATATTTATCCTGCACACATGAGTCTTCTTGTCATGCTCCTCAAATCCCTATGGTTTCTCGACATATACTTCTTCCTTGAGAATGGAATGTAGAAACATGGTCTTCACATCCCTCTATTGAAGTGTCCATCCTTGGCTAGCAAAAAGAGCAACGATAGATCGAATAGTGGGAAATAAGTGCAAAAAAATCATCATAGTCCTTTCCCTATTTCTAGGAGAAACCTCAAGCCACAAATATCATCTTGTATTTATCTATACTTCCATATGCACCATTCTTACTTTTGTACAACCATTTATAAGTCACAACAGACTTTCCTTTGGATCTCAAAAATACTTCCCATACATCATTCTTCATTATGGACTCGTATTATTCAACCATAACATCCTTCTTTACTTGTTCTTTAACTTCTTATTCAAAGTTGTGAGGTTCAACTTGTATAATGTTGCTCATTTCTACAACATATATCTAATATTGGCATGGCTTATTGCTCTCCCTAAACGTTCCTCTTGTAGCAGCATGTCTATAATAATCTTGTAAAGTGTCAGGAAGCCATAGTGGTATTTTCCTAGCAGGAGGATCACACGAAGGGGGATCCAAGGAGTCCATGGGTTCCATGGGATCATCAACAACATTATTATATGGCTAAGGAATACGAGAGTCTTCTTAATCATCCCATGGAATTATCCTTTCTTTCAACATAAACAGGGGGAGGAGTGTCCCTTGCTTTCCCAAGGGAAACATATTCATCAAATGTTACATCCCTGCTAAAATCCATGTTCCTTTGACAAGGTATATATATTCTATTAGATTTAGAATTTTCATAGTAACCAACAAAAATACCGTTCTATCCTGAAGCTACAATATTGCTCCTCTTGTCCTTCGACACATGAAAATAAAAAGGGTATCCAAATATGCTCAAATTTCCAACATCAAGCTTCATGCCTATGAAAACTTATTTGCGAGTATTATCACCCAAGGCTTGATGAGGAGTATTATTTTGAACATAGAAAACAATATTTGTAAATTCTCCCCATATAAACTTCGACAAATTTTGATCATACAACATAGCTCAGACAACTTCCATGATAGTCCCATTCTTCCTTTCATCTACTCCATGTTGCTTAGGGTTATAAGGTACAATGGTATCCTTCTTGATTCTTTCTTTCTTGTAAAATTCATTGAAGTCATTTGAAATGAATTCTCCTCCATTATCAGACCTAAAGATTTTGATCCTCTTCCCATTTTGATTTTATATCAAGGCCTTGAAGTCCTGGTTAAGGACTTCAAGGCCTTGATATAAAATCAAAATGGGAAGAGGATAAAAATCTTTAGGTATGATAATGGAGGAGAATTCATTTCAAATGACTTTAATGAATTTTACAAGAAATAAAGAATCAAGAAGGATAGCGCTTTAAGAAGAAAATCCATGTATTGTGTGAGAAGTAATCCACAAAGATTATTTAGTACAAGTAGCCACAAAGAGATGTCACTTGAATGGGTCCACATGAATTAGAATGTATACAATGAAGAATCCCATTAGTCCTACTTCTGCTTAAAGGGAATGGTCCCCTCACATGTTTTCCACTATCACATCCTTGAAAAACTCCATCATGATCTACACAGATCTTAGGCATCCCAGAAACCATCCTCCTCACCTTAGGCAAGGCTTCATAGTGAAGGTGAGTGAATATTCAATGACAAAACTCACATTGATGATTACTTTCATGAACCGATGCTCAAATCACTCTTCCATTGAATTTATAAAGGCATTCAATTCTTAATCCCAAAGTTAAGGAATCCCTTACGCGAGATTCCATTGGCCAAGTAGGTACCTTTCCATTTATAAAAGAAACTTTCATTCCTTTTTCCCCCGAAGAAGATATAGAAATTGGATTATTTTTCAATCCTGGTACATATATAACATCCTATATTTGTATAGTTTGAGCACAATCCAAATGATATGAAAAAAAACTAAACCCCTTCATAGGGTCAATAGAATTTTCCCCAAGAATGATATTCAAATTAGTCTCCCTCTCAACCAGGTTTGATAGGACTTCACAATAACCAGTGAAGCGTCTAGAGGCCTCATTATATACTAACCATATATCAAATGAATATCGAGGAGAGGAGCTAGAAACAACATAAATAAGAAAATATTCAGATTGAGTGGGAGCTACATTATTATCAAACATTGAATTACTTGATATTTTGGGAGGACGATGACCTTCTTCATGAGCAAAAAGAGCTTCTCTTCTTCTTCTATTATTGAACTTGTTGTTGTTTTAGTATCTTGGAGCATTTCTCTTTTCCGGATAGTCTCGAGCAAGGTGACCAATCTTGTGGCTATTGTAGAATTAAATTTGTGACACATCCCTTTTAATTCTACTATTAGAGTCCCTAGAGGCTGGAGAAATATTTCTTGAATTAGATGGTCCTCCTCATTCTTTCCTCTTCTTGGCTTGAAAAACAAATGCATTAGGTTCCCATTCTTCATGATTTTGAATGATCCCTCCATATATCATCTTGGTATTCTCTTGAGTGCACTTGCACAATGTTACACACCATTTTGTCACAATGGAAAATTGACCACAAAACTGGATCTTTTTCTATCCATCAATGTGTTCCAAATCATTCCCATGCAAGTCTATAAATTAAACATCTTGAAGAAAATGGGAATTATGGGTGAAAAGGTACAAAAACCTACTTTTTGTCACCTGCACACTTTCCTTGCCAATTTCTATGCATACACATCTCTTACCATTAAATATTGCACATAAGTGCACTATGTCTTCCATTATAAACTACACATAATACTCAACAAAAAGTAAAACTAAAAAGTGAAATCTAGAAGCTTTGTTGGGTGAATATATCCCAATTGAAAGCTTCTAGGTCATGCTTATTCAAGCCTTACACATGACCATGGAGCTAATTCCCATTCTTCAAGGAACCTTAATCCCACCTTTGGTGGAATCTCTCATCCTTGATATAAGGATCCAGAACCTCCTCCTATTGGCCTGTAAATGAAACATAGGCTGGAGGGTTTGGGAGGATCAGTGAAGTATAATTATGTTGGTCAAATAAGGTTGGAAGGCTTATAATCCAAGGAGGAGACTGTAGATCATGGGAGGAGCCTCACTTCATCAAGGCCAAGGTTGTGTAACTCCTCTATTTTTGAGATTAATACAAATGAATTTTTGTTCCCACTATATTTTCCAATGGAATTGATAAATGGTTTATTTTGCTTCTATTTTTCCATTGAAATGATATTAGGTACTAGTACCCTTGATCACCAGTATGAGTTGTATTAAATCATATATTTTTCATATTCATTTGATCTCTTTTTGTTTCTCTGTCTGCAAATATGATCTTTAAGAATTGGGGATTGAATCAAGCCATAATGGGATCTTCATCAGGCATTTCGTGAAAGCTATGGATTCAATCTCTTACCATTCTAGTTTATGATCCAGTATAGATAAACTCGGGGAAATATTTTCTTGCTTGTCTGTTTGTTACTAGGGCGAGTCATTGAACCTTGGGAGATTGCTTCTGTCCGCATTTGAAATTAGTTCACCATAACACACAATAGTTCATCAAATGAAGGAAATGTGTCATTGTTGCTAATAATTGTGTTGAATGTATCCCAAATCAGAGGATTCATACCTCCAAATCCAATTAGTACCAAATCTCTATCAGATGCAATTTCTCCAGTAGACAATAGTTGATCCTTGAGATGGGATATCCTCATGAAGTATGACAACACAACCTCCCCCTTGTTCATCTTAATTTCCTTGAATTAATTCTTGAAATATAAAATATGGTTTAGGTTGTTGATCTTGTACATACCAAACAACTTATCATACATTTCCTTAGGCTTCTTCAATTTTGTAACATAAGTGATCAAGCGATCTCTCAATGAATCAATAATAATTTTGTTAGGTTTGACCTCATATTTCTTGTACTTGGGACTTGACAGTAACACAATAATTTTTTAGAGGCTTAGGTACCTTTCCTTCAACATAGTCCAAAACATCATTCTCCTCCAAAGTCAAATAAACCCTAGCCCTATAAATAACATGGTTAGATGAGTCATTCAACTTCTCTTTAATCTTGAAATGTGAGGTAGACATCCTGAACAAGTGAAGGGATATTCAACAATGAATAAGATATATTTAAAGTGTCATTGATCTTATTTCCTTGGGCTTGTCTTCACCTCAACTCTTATACCATGTTAAATTTCCAATGTTCTATGTTGTAGCAACTTCTTATAACAATTCCTCTTTCAATAACAATCACTTTATCCAATTATCTTCCATCTTTCAATAATAGTAAATAATTATAGATAGAACATACGACCATGTGCACAATAGAAGACATCCAAGAAAAATAGAGACACATATATTTGGTCAAATACCAGGGAAAAACCATTTCCAAATTCTTCTTCTATTAGTTTGTCATCAGATTTTCAACAAAGAGATACAAAGTCCAAATACATCAACAACTTAGTTAAAGGTCAAAGCCTTTATTACCCAAATCATCCAACCAATATCCAATTCAATAAGAGTATAGAAGTCAAATATGGTCAAAATTCAAATTTGCAATGTTCTGTCATAGTAAAAAATAGTCAACGCTTCCCTAACCAGTCAACAATCAATGGTCAAAGTGCTCAGAAAAATAGGTATTGCATTTATGGTCTGAGCAGTGTGAAAATGTAACAAGCAACGATTTCATTTGACTTGTGCCTTAGTCAAATGGAGAAACTTGATTTTCCACATCAGTAGTATGACTTGGATTCAGTTAGCTAGAGTGACATGGATTTGTCTCCTTGTTAAGTCAGTAAATTAGAGTTATAGGCTTGAAGTAGAGTTGTGCAAGGGTTGGTTGCTAAAATATAATAATCTATTAGATTTAATGTTAGTTAAACTTATTTAATTGAGCTCTAGTATTTAATGGAGTTAGTAGAAGTTTAGTCGAGTAGTTATAACAATTGTTAACTCACCGACCTCTCAGATAACTAATCAATTTACTAAAAATAGACCCAGTCATGAATGAAATTCAAGTTGCCTAGTTGGAGTGGAAGAAAAGGCACATTGTAATTATAAATTGTATATTAGTTGAGTGTAAAATGTTGTTTCATTGACAAGGTGGTCAATACCTTCAAGTTTTGCGCAAGGAAATAGGGAATTCTCCTATCTTTTAGGGGTTAATTTCTTCCAGGATTGTGCAAGGAAATACGAGGAAGGTTTAGGCTTGAATTGGCTAAGATTTGGTCAGAGCAGGTTAGTGAGGATTAGATCAGAATTGGAGTCCACGATGTGTTAAATATTAACGCAAGACTTTGTAATTGATTCATATTCTCATATGAATTAATGCAAAGAAACATATGGGTTTTTACCAGGTGGGTCCCGTGTAAAATAATTTTGTTCCTTGTGTTTTAATGGTTGCATGTTATTGCATGTGTTTGTATAGTGTGTTTGAATAAATTTACGTCTCTTGATTTCAGTTCAATTATATTAGTAGTATAAAATTTCTTGCAATTTCTACATGGCATCGGAGCATCAGAAGACCACATAGAAACCTTTTTCTATATCTTATCTCAGAGAAATTTCGATTTGCGTATTTTTTTGGTGCAGATTCTCTTCAGTGTAGGAAAAATTTCTTTCAACGGATTGAGGCTTGAGTATGCATTGGAGGGCACCTCAATTTCTTGTGCTTGGAAAGATAGGATGTAAGTTTTCCTAAATGAATATGGAGTGTGGAATATACACAAACTGATACTCCAAAGCCGCCAACATAAAATTCACAAGAACTTGCTCAGTGGAACAAAGACATAAAAAAGGGAAGGAGGATTATTTTGGAGGGTGTTAGAGATCATGTGGTTTCTAATTTGAATGGAAAGGAGACTCATTTTTCAATGTGGAAAACTCTCACATATCTCTTCCAGAGTAGTAATGATGTTAAGAAATTTTCATTGAGAGATGAAATTAGGAGCATTCGAATGCAGAAAAATGAAACCATTTCATAATACCTATCCAGATTCACTCAAGTTTGAGATGAACTTGAAGGAGTAGGAGAAAATGTGCCATCATCCTAACTTGTGAGCTTAGCACTCCTTGTCCTTCCAAAATCCCGACATAAATATCAATATTCAATTAATGGAAGATACATACTACCATATTTGGAGATACTTTGGGTTGATTTGGTGTAGGATGAGAACAAAAGAAAAACTAGAGATGGTGTCACAACTAGAGCCGAGGAGGAAGAAAAATTTGTATTGGGAGGAAAGGGAAAGAAATCCAAGGGAAAGAAGGCTCAAGGAAAGCCAAAATCCAGCCAGAACTAGGGAAAGGATAAGGACCTCAACAAAATTTAAGGAAGAAGCTTGCAGGAGGAGAAGGAGGTGATGCTATTGCATCATAATTCGAATTTGATTTAACCCTAATTGTATGCATGACAAGTACTGTATGAAGTAGTATATGGTACTTGGAATCTGGAGTCTCATTTCATATGATAGGATCTAAGGAGCTCTTCAGCAAGCTGGAGGATAAGGACCTACTATTACACATAGAACTTGGAGATGATGGGTGGTATAGTACCAAAGGGATTGGTGTTGTCACCTTTAAGAGGGAGTCAGGCTCCCATATTTACGTAAAAAATGAAATGTATGTGCATGTTCTGAAGAAAAATTTGCTTTCTATAGCTGTATTAGAGGAAACATGTTATGATGTGGTGTTCAGTAATGGGAAGCTTATCTGAAGCATGTTCCTAATGGACAAGTAAAACAAATTTATGTTAGAGTAAAAAATCTCTACAAGCTATAGGTGGATGCATGCACTATATTTAGAAGCAAAGCATAACATGTTCAGAGTTGAGATTTTGGAGAACTCTGGCATAGGTGCATGGGTCACCTACACCTTGGAGCTTTGAAAATCATGTAGCAAATCACCACAGGACTTCCAAAATTCACCCTTGATCAACATGATGTTTACAAGGGATGCATTCTTGGAAAATGTTAGCACTGGAATAAAAAATTGGACTGCTTCAAGAACCTGACCAGACAAATCCTAAACTCTAAGGTAATTTAATGATTTAGTTTATGAGATTGGTAGGTGGTTTAAACTCCCATTCACTGAAAAGAGATTTCAGTCAAATCCACTGTTCTAATAATGAGGGTATTGGGTCTGACGTGGTAGAAAAAGAGTGAGTTTGTAGCCAACGAGGGGAAGAGAATGTGAAATGGAAGAAGAAACAGTGGGCCTGCAAGGGAGAAATCCACTTCTTTTGGTAGAAAATAACACAAGTAGCAATTTGTCAATATTTCAACAAGAGAAAGCTCTTTGTAGACTTATAATATTATCACTAAAATATCATGGAAGATAACTGTTATAAGTGATGCTCTTTACATTGTCATCATGTATATTTCATCAAGAAAGATCACTGTGTGAGACTAACAAAATTTGATAAAACACATGAACATGTCAAGAGACTGATAAAAACACATAACAACATGAGGGATTGCAAACTGCCACTGAAGATAATAAGATATGGAAACACACGTGAAAATTAATAATACACACACCATATTGATAATAAGTCCTTAGAAGTTTCTTTCAATTTTATTGACTGAAAAGAGTACTGATCATATGATCCAAGATTCTAAAACCACCAAACTTTTTTACATAATAGTTTGTCACATATATACAAAAATATAAAACTGTCATCTCCACAAAAGGAGTGACCCGTTCCCAAAAGTTATTACGATCTCGTGCAAGAGATGAGGCTTATATTAAAACTTTAATACAAAGTGCTATGACATAATAAAAATAAATAGCATCAAGGCTAACAATTCAAAGTGGTTGTATGATGTGGCAGTCTATGGGAAGACTCCTCTTCTATTCTGGTGCAACCAACTCCACAAAAAGTGTAAATAACAGTGAAAGTGACATGTGACTGTTCTTTGAATGTTGCATGATGCCTTGTGGAAACGTGCTGGTGCTGAGAGTAATGGTAGAAATATGTTTCAGAGAAACTCTGCCACTGTTCCTTTCCTTTGGTTTCTTATTTGTCACGATAGGGTCTCAAATTAAACATGTAAATAGTGTTGGAGTGGAAAAACCCATATAGATAGGTTCCAAACAAAAGTACTGGGCATGTTAAATATATGAAAAGGAGACACATTGAATTGTGGGCCAATGGGAGAAATAAAATAGGAGCGAAAAATATGAAGGTTAAACAGGTTATGGAGGTGGATTGAAAGAGATAGTGGGGTTTAATTTTATTAGTGGGAGATATTATTAAATAAATGATGAGTGGGAGGAGAAAAAAATTTATACATATATCGCAATTGCAGATCAGGGTCGGAAACTTTTAAGAATAAGACACAAGAAGAAGACAATGCGATTTGTGATGGGGGTGATGACGTGGAAAGGAGGTTTGGACCGGGGGGGGGGGGGGGTGAGAAATGCGCAGAGGAGGACATGTAGTAGGAGGAGCGATAGAAAAAACCACTTTTAGGGCCCCCCCTTCACAATATTAAAATAATAATGGAGAAGGGGGTCCGAAAAGGCATGAGAACCATGGATCAAAGGGTGGGGAAGATCATGAGGTGCAATGGCTGGTGGAAATCGCAATCGCATTTCAGCATTTATGACGGATTCTTGAGTGCCTATCCTCTTGAGCTTGCGAATTGCAATATGCGATTGGGTCCCACCAATATCGCACATTTCACTTTGAAGTTTATAACATGATGCCGAGTGCCTATCCTCTAGAGCTTACGATGTGAGATGGGGAAAGGGTGATGTGGCAGGGAAAGGTAGGTCCCTTTAGTATCACATCAGAAGATTTTTGGAGTGGCAAATGAATGTGGCGAGGATTGTTGTGATATGCGATTAGCGATGATGATGTGGCAAGAAAGGGTCCCACTCAATATCGCAATCGGGAAAATGAGGAAGTGGAAGTGAATGCAGTACGTGAACTTTGCGAAAATGCGATGCGAAAAGGTAGGTGGGGCCCATTAAATGGATTTTAAAAGAGGATAAGTGAAAACTTTGTTAAGTCAATGAATATGGTAAAATTCATCTGAATCATAATATAAATGATTTTTCTAAAACATCTCGAATGTTATGAAACAGATAAAAAAGAAATGATGGGTCCCAGCAATATCGCATATCAGAAAGTTTGTAGGATTCGACAATGATTACATGTATAAGGTTTGAATATGCGATAGAAGGTAAGGTAAAAAGAATATAATATGATTTTCCTGTTAGTGGGTGTGCAGAGCTTCTTTTTAACTATAAAAATTGAATTTTAATAGTTAAAAAGGGGCTTTGAAAGAAATGAAACGCTGGACTTTGAGTTTTTTGGAAAAATGAAAGGTAAAAGAGGGAAAATTTAATGAATGAAGGTAGAAATGAAATTTTGTCACCACTACATTTTGACATCGAGACTTTCATCTTACAGCTGAACTGAAAAGGTAGATTGATTCCTTGGAGAATGATGATAAGACTTTTAAAATCTTCGAAAAATTACAGTGCTAACAATGGCTCTAATTGGGGATGATATGCCCCCTGCGGGCTATCAAGAACTGTAGACTAGTGCCTTGAATCCTACTCTTATCTCTCCAACTAGCGATCCTGCTCATTAACTCAAAAAAACCAACATGCCTAGCCATTGGGTAATGGAGTCAAAAGCATCATTTCAATCTTCTACAACTTATTTCTTCAAATTGAAACTGAATTCAGGCTGAAAACTAAAACTGAAAATAAAATGCTCGAGTGGCGAGCTTATTCATCTACTTCCCTACTTCTAATCAACAAATTTCCATTTCTCATGTGTACACAAACTTCCAATTTAGCCATGCAAGTATTTTTATGATAGAAAGAACCACTCCTTTGCAATTGCTTAATAAATCATAGGAAGAAACCAACAACTGCCATAAAAAAACTTTGTGAAAAACCATGTTCACCAAAACAGGCTCATGTTTTAATGAAGCTTGAAATTTTCAAGGCTTTGGAAAAATGTGCCTCAAGAAATGTTGCCATCGGATCTTCAAAACCTAGAACAAACTTTTTCTGCTCCAAGGGACAAAGTTGCTTTGTTAAAACTTCCTTTTTTATCATGGTTATGTAATCAAGAATGATCCCCCTGCTATCTTGAATTCCAGTGATCTTTTCAGAGAAGTCCTTCCCAATATCAGATTTCTTTAAAGATATAAGAGTAATATGACCTTGTTGTTCATAAATCTTTTCTTGCAAAGAATTTTCAGTAATATTGCTATTAGAAATAACTAGAGGAATATCATCAAGCTGTTAAAAAACTAAGAATTCCTCACCATCAAGTGAAAGCTTGTCATCATAGCTATCTAATACATACTCATTGCTAGAAAAATCTATATGCAGTGTAGAAATTTGCTGCAAGTCATCATATCTTATGCTGCTACAAGAATATGCTGATTGTGAAAACAAGGTTGCTCCAATCCCATAATCATATATTGAAAACCATCATAATGATCTTTAAAAATATTCTCCTCATAATGATATTGAAAATTTGAATTTTGTTCTGAATCACTTCCACAAGTAGCACAAATAGGTGGATTATTTATAATTTCTGAATAAAAAATTTAAGTATGATCATATTAGGAATCATAAGAAATTTCTGAAACAAAATCATATGTACCTTCGTCTTCACTGTCCTTCTATGAATAATCACCATCACCTTCTTGTTCATCCTCCTTGAATGATTTCTGAGTGCTTTTTGCTTGCACTATTTCATCTTGTTCCTATGATTTCAACCTTCGTACTGTCATAATATTAGATTAAATTTCAAAGGCTGCCTCTTGCATGGCTGCTAGAGTAGGTTCTTTGGTTGCTCTAATCCATAAAGAAAACTTATAATAAAATGCATTGGTATAGGCTAACATGGCAGTGACTTCTGGAGGATTGATATCCTTGGGTATACTGTGATAAAAAATATGAAATATCCTATTGAATATGCCAAGAGATTCATCCTCCCTTTTCTTCATCACATAAAATTCAGAGAGATACTGCTCATATGATTTGTTTTCACCCCAATACCTTAGAAAAACATCATGAAAATCCATCCATGAACCGATTGAATCAGCCTCCAAATTTTTGAACCATAATCTAGCATCCCTTTGTAATGACTGAGAAAATGTCCTCAAAACCACATCCTCATGAATGATTTGAAGAAGATCTATAAATTTTTCAAAAGATTCAATATTTTTTTCTGGTGCTACATGGTCTTCTCCATTAAACTTAAGAAGTTAATCTAGAAAATTGGGAGGATATTCATGAAGGGTTAATGTCAATTTCAAAGGCTTATAATGCTTTCTAATCTTGGACTGAAGTTTTGTGAGTTGGATACAAGGTTCAACAGGTTGATCAAAAGGTACAACAAGGATTTCAAGAGGTAAATCAATTTTATTATCAACAAGCTGAGATGGTTGATCATTTTCAGGAAAAATTGGTATATGTACATCATTTTTATCATAGGGTTCAATCGGAGGAAAAGGATCAAGATCAATGATACTAGAAAATAAAGGATCTTCTTTCAATGAGGGATAAATAAAAGAAGACTTATAGTCATTTGAGTATGTAAAGCATGAGATAATCCTTTTCACATGTGAGGGAAAATACAAGAAAGATCTTATGAAAGTTAATATAATTTCCTGGAAGAAACTTATGGCTTGATACCTGGCTTTCTTGTACCTTCTCATTTTTTTCAACTGAGTTTGTTCTCCAGCAGAGTCACCATTACATTCTTCTACCAATGGAGTTGCCAAGTGAAAAATCTGCAGTCTTCTTTAGTGTCTAGTCTTTGTTCACCATAAAAAACTAGATCTGATCTCTGTATAACAAAAAACTTGGGAGAAAGCTGCTTTCAATATCTTTGTCTCCCGACACACGCACCAAAGATGTTAGCGCTAGAATCAGCACTTGGACTGCTTTAAGCACTTGACCAGACACATCCTAATCTCTAAGGTAATTTAATGATTTGGTTTATGAGATTGGTAGGTGGTTTAAACTCCCATTCACTGAAAAGATATTTCAGTCAAATCCACTATTATACTAATGAGGGTATTGGGTCTAATGTGGTAGAAAAGGAGTGAGTTTTTAGCCTATGAGGGGAAGAGAATGTGAAATTGAAGAAGAAACATTGGGTATGGAAGGAAAAAATCCATTGCTTTTGGTAGAAAATAACACAAGTAGCAATTTGTCAATATTTCAACAAGAGAAATCTATTTCTAGAATTACAATATTCTCAGTGAAATATCATGAAAGATAACTGTTATAAGTGGTGCTCTTTAAATTGTCATCATGTATATTTCATCAAGAAAGCTCACTGTGTGAGACTAACAAAAATTGATAAAACACATGAACAAGTCAAGAGACTGATAAAAACACATATCAACATGAGGGATTGAAAACTGCCACTGAGGATAATAAGATATGGAAACACAAGTGAAAATGAACAATACACACACCATATTGATAATAAGTCCTCAGAAGTTTCTTTCAATATTAGTCACTGAAAATAGTAATGATCATATGAGCCAAGATTATAAAACCACCAACTTTTTTCACATAATAGTTTGTCACATATATACAAAAATATAAAACTGTCATCTCCACAAAAGGAGTAAACCTGTTCCCAAAAGTTATTACGATTTCGTGCAAGAGTTGACGCTTATCCTAAAAATTTAATACAAAGTGCTATGAAATAATTAAAATAAACAACATCAAGGCTAACCATTTGAAGTGGTTGTATGATGTGGGAGTCTATGGGAAGACTCCTCTTCTGTTTTGGTGCAACCAACTCCACAAAAAGTGTAAACAACAGTGAACATGACATGTGACTGTTCTTTGAATGTTGCATGATGCCTTGTGGAAACGTACTGGTGCTAAGAGTAATGGTAGAAATTTATTTCAGAGAAACTCTGCTGCTGTTCTTTTCCTTTGGTTTCTTTTTTGTCGCGATAGGGTCTCGAATTAAACATGGAAATAGTGTTGGAGTGGAAAAACCCATATAGATAGGTTCCAAACAAAAGGACCAGGCATGTGAAAGATATGAGAAGGAGACACGTTGAATTGTGGGCCAGTGGGAGAAATAAAAGAGGAGTAGGAAATATGGAGGTTAAACAGGTTATGGAGGCGAATTGAAAGAAATAGAGGGGTTTGATTTTATTAGTGAGAGATATTATTAAATAAATGATGAGTGGGAGGAGAAAACATTTTATACATATATTGCAATCACAAATTGTGGTAAAAAACATTTAAGCATAAGACACAAGTGGGATGGAATGTGATTTGCGATGGGGGTGATGACATGGCAAGGAGGTTTGGATCAAGGGGGGTGCGAAATGTGGAGAGGAGGACACGTAGCAGGAGGAGCGATGAAGAAAACAAATTTTCGGACCCCCCACCGCAGTGTTAAAAGAAGAATGGAGAAGGGGGGCCGAAAAGGCATGAGAACCATGGATCAAAGGGCGGGGAAGATCACGAGGTGTAACGGTCGGTGGAAATCACAATCGCATTTCAGCGTTTATAATGGATTCCTGAGTGTCTATCCTCCTGAGCTTACAAATTGAGATATGCGATTGGGTCCCGCCAATATTGCACATCGCACTTCGACATTTATAACATGAACCTGAGTGCCTATCCTCCAGAGCTTGCAATGTGCGATGGGGAATGGGTGATGTGGCAGGGAAAGGTGGGTCAATTTAGTATCGCATCGGAATATTTGTGGAGTGGCAAATGAATGTGGCGAGGATTGTTCTGATATGCAATTAGCGACGATGACGTGGCATGAAAGGGTCCCACTCGATATCGCAATCAGGGAAATGAGGATGTGGAAGTGAATGCGGTAAGTGAACCTTGCGAAAATGAAATGCGAAAAGGTAGGTGGGGCCCATTAAATGAATTTTAAAATTGGATAAGTGAAAAATTAGTTAAGTCAATGAATATGGTAAAATTCGTCCGAATCAGAATATAAAGGATTTTTCTAAAACATTTCAAATGTTATGAAACAAATAAAAAAGAAATGATGGCTCCCAACAATATCGCATATCAGAAAGTTTGTAGGATTTGGCAATGGTTACATGCATAAGGTTTGAATATGAGATGGAAGGTAAGGTAAAAAGGGTATAATATGATATGACTGTTAGTGGGTGTGCGTAGCTGCTTTCTAACCATAAAAATTGAATTTTAATAGTTAAAAAGGGGTTTTGAAAGAAATGAAACGCTGAACTTTGGGTTTTTTAGAAAAATGAAAGGTAAAAGAGGGAAAATGAAATGAGTTAAGGAAGAAATGAAATTTTCTCACCATTGCACTTTGACAGTGACACTTTCATCTTACAACTGAACTGAAAATGCAGATTGATTCCTTGGAGAATGATGACCAGACTTTGAAAATATTTGAAAAATTGCAGTGCTAACAGAGAATATGTCAAAGCCTCCTTCCAGGGTTGAGATAGCAGATTTAGAGCCAACTTGGAGCGAGTCCACTCACATGTGTGTGGGCCATTTTCTACAGTCTCAGTTGCAAAAAATTGCATTATGTAATTTTCATAAATGAATTTTCCCGCAAGTGCTGGATCTATTTTATGAAGAAGAAATATGAAGTGTTTGCAAAAGTTGTTGAATTCAAAGCATTGGTTGAAAATGAGATTGGTCATAAAAATAAATCCCTAAGAAGTTATATGTAATGTCCCCTAATAATAATAATAAAAATAAATAAATAATAAATAATATAATATAATATTAAAATAAATATTAGATAAATAATAATTCAATAATATTAAATACATAATAAATAATAAGAGAATAATAATAATAAATAAATAAAATAGTAAATAATAAACTAGAGTTTTAAATAAAAATATATAAAAGTAAACTATAAAAATAGTAAAAATAAGTGAAGTTAACAAAAGTAAAAATAAATAAAATAAGAAAGAGTTAAACTAAGAAAACTATAAAAATAGTAAAAAATAAGTAAAGTTAACAAAAAGTAAAAAAAATAAAAATAAATAAAGAGTTAAAGTTAGAGAAACATTAAATTAAGTAAAACTTAAAATAAAAAAATAAATGTTGCCTGTTGACACAAAGAATGAGTGCATGTGGTTCCATTTCTATTGTTTGGTCTATTTAATAGACATTGAGGAAGATGAGATTCATCATTCCTTCCTCCATTTCCCAAAATATTTCTTTTCCCTTCACATTCCCTCCATTTCATTCCATTGTTGGGCCCAAATTAAGGTATGTTCTCACCCTGTAAATTACTTCAAATTATGTTATAATTTTGGGGAATTCTCCTTCGAGTCAAAAAAAGAACGAGCCTCCTGGGGACACTCCTCTAGAAATTCATTCTTATTGGTCCCAAGTTGGCCCCTACCAAAAGAAAATAGAGGGTCAACCTAGCCTCTTTCGTCGAAGGCTCTATCTACCTGCCCTCCCCTCTCTAAATATCTCCATGTGTCTGGCATATGATAAAATATAAGACTAAGCTCTCCCATGAGCTTTTATTTGACTCTCGTCTTCATCATGGATGGAGCACATCATCCTCATCCTCTCCATGCACCCGGTCTCGTTAGATCGATCCAAAACCGAGATTTGAGGGTGGTTTCGTCGGACCCTGCACCCCAAATTTTTGTCGAATGTGAGATTTGGATTTGTGTTATTTTAGTTTACCTTCCTGCAGGAGCTACTACTGCAAAGCAGCTAATATTCTCCTGCCGCTAGCCCATCGATCTCAAATTTGGTTTATGCTCATGCTGTCTTAAACTGCCCTTTGTGGTAAGGGAAAGGGATAACATTGACCAGTGACTAGGAAAAGAATGACTATCTATCTTGACTGGTGGCTTTCTCTTTGTTGGATGCCAGCTTCTCCCATGCCATACCCCGTACTGTACTAGTTTTATCCAGTTAGTTAATGTAAGCTTTTCATGCCAGCCTAACAAACTTATCTTAACAATAAAGAAATAAAATATTTATGAAAACGAGAACAAATAGGCTAACAACAAAAGGGATGTTTTATAACAGAAACTTGACTTCTTTTATCCCTACATGTAGGAAGGCAGAGTAGCTGGACCGGCAGGAAACAAAAACTAATCAACAAGCATAAACATGTGAGATCTCGGTAATGCCCAGCGACCGACAGAAGGCAGACAGATGAATGCGAACCCAAGAACTCAAACGACAACCACACGCAACGGGCTGTCGTTTGGAGAATACCTTCTCATTTTGTGAAATCACCTTTAAAAGGACGAGGGAAATCCATTCTAAAGGACACCTCAGAATCAACTTGTCTAATTTTATTTTTGTAATATCACTAGAGGTAGTATAGAGTTGTGAACACTGATCCTTTGAAGTTTTTACTGCGCTAGAGCTTCTGGTGGTCTGGGCCCAACCCCTAGAAGTTCCTCACAAATTCCCATACTGTGTGTAGTCGCAGAACCAATGTCTAAGTATTTGATGCAGTTGTAAAGTATATTTCCATTCAATAAAATTCCAGTTACTTTTCCTTCAGAACTGTTATAAATTGTGTTCTTTGAGTTAGATTAATCGCATTTATATTTTCTGAGTTATCATAATGCTTCATCACCAGTAGATGGTTCCGGTTTCTTCTAATGTCATTGCAATTGGTTCACAGATCGTAGAATAATTGCTTTCAATGTTACTTGCCCTTGCAGATTTCATTCCCCTTCAGCATAGAAAAGCGTTCGATCATTGATTAATGTCAATTAATTAGTTTACAAGAGAATTCCATTGCAAAATTATCTAAGTAATTATTTCTGTTCAATTCAATTTAATTGCTGTTCAGTTCATTTAGATTGCCATTCAATTCAATTCAACTGCTGCTATTCAATGCAATTTAATTACTGTTCAGTGTATTTATATTGCTGTCCAATTCGATTAGATTGCTGTTCAGTTCATCTATATTGTTGTTCAGTTCATTTAGACCGCTGTTTAATTCAATAATATAGTTTTTCACTCCATTCAACTTGTTGTTCAAACTGTTGTTCTGCTGTTCGACCGTAGGCTAGACAGAAGAATCAACTAAGCCACTCCTCATTAGGTTAATTGAATTTAGAAGGCTAGCTAATCCTTCCTCATAAACAACATAGAGTAGCTATTAATCAATTTCACTCACATATACTGTGCCAACACTCTTGAAATAAGAAGACTTACCTCGGGTTGATAATTAAATGAGAAGCACTAGAGTTGTCTATAATAAGCCACCTCTGGAGACCAACATCCATGACCCTAGGGTTTCTACTTCAAATATGGTTGAAGAGGAGAACAAAAGTATTAGTGAGGAACAAAGAACGAAGAAAAAGCCATATAAAAAGGGAGGGAAATTAATTAAACATGAACCAACAACCACTAGAGAGCTTATGACATCTCCCCTCACTGTGTCATGTTTCAAACATTTAGGCTATTTTGAATTTTGTGAGAAAGTGCAAAAGATCTAGTATCATCCTATGTTGACAAGATTGTTCATTTCCAATCTTCATGATAGAAAGGTCACTCTTGTCGGGGTCAATTTTAGTGTGTCCACTAATATCATTGCAGCTACTATAGGGATCCCAAATGTAGGAGAAAAATGGTTAAAAAAATGAAACCTTAATCATTGCTACTATGAGCCATATCTTAAACCAAGATACAAGGATGAAAAAAAGGCAAATTTTCCTTTCTCTATCCGGCTCCTCATGCACTTCACTAGAGTCAGAATGCTTCACATACCCTATTATCTCTTCCGCAACATTGAAAAAATGGCATATATTGCCCAAAAGAGAGATTATGGTCATCAAATGTAGAGTGTTTTCCACCACTCCCTCATCAAAATGATAGTCATGTATCAGATTGATCAATTGAACATTCCATGGGACACCTTCATATCAAATGATATTTTTACCACCCCACCTTGTCAGCATGACCAGAATGCCCCTTCATCATCTCATCCTCCCACATCTATTCCTCCATCTCAACCTACTGTTCATACATCATTACCAAGTAAGCTTCATTCACCTAATTCACCTCATATTGATCCTTCTTCTTCACATTTCTATAACCCTACATCATCATCACATCATGATTTAGAGTCATCAGGCAGTGAGGAAGATATTGAGGCAAAATGGGCTAGTTTGGCTGAGGTTGAGCCTTTTCCCAAAACTTACCAGAGAGGCTGTAGGCATGTGTTTGCTTCACTTGGAGTGAAAGGGGCCATGTCTGATTCATCAACACAATAGGTATATAAAGGTAAGGAAAAGGTAATAGAGCCAAACATTGATGATGAGGAGGGAAAACATGAGACATAGCGTGAATTCAGTTGATTGACTTAAGTGAAGGAGATGAAGACAAAATCACCAATGCAACAATCAAAGGCAAAGAGGAAAAGATTAATGAACTTCAGATTAATCTGGAGAGGGCCAAATATGTGATTGAATTCCTTGAGAAAGAAAATCAATAGCTAAAGACCAAGCATGCCATCAATGAGGTGAAGTGTATCAAAGCCAAAAGAGAGGCAGAAAAGGCTAAAGCATTGCTTGAGGAAACATTGGAAAGTTTTGGTGAACCTAATGATGGGGAGGATCAACCTCCAAGATAGATACCAAGGACTAGAGGGATGAAAATAGCTCTAGCCCTAGAGAGACAAAGGGAAGCTGAGCTAGCAGACCAACTTACCTTAAATGAACAACTTGCCCTAGAAATCAACAAGGACAGGGAACCATGGCTTGATAGAGCCAATATACATTTGGAGAAGTTGCTAGAGAAGGCCAACAAGGGCAATGACTTGTTGAGGACAAGGGTCAAACTTCATGCACGGAAAGAGAGAATTGCATTGGCCAAGCTCAAAAGCACCAATGCTAAAATTGAAAATTTGACCAAGCAAGGAGAGAAAGGGAAGTTAGATATACTTTCTGAAGTGTCACTCCATGCTTCAAACACTTGATGAGAAATTACACTCATAATTTTGACAAAATTTTGGCACACTTAGCACTTTTGTTCATTTCTGTGTTTATGAGTATTTTTACACACATAAAATTTTCCAAAGGTGCAACGACCTAGACGCTACGCATTTTCTTTGGGGCCTCCAAATGACAAATTACCACCACCAGAAGGTTCATATTGATGAGGAAATAAACCCTAGCAAGTTTTTATAGTTTTTGGAGGAGAACTGGTCCATTAAAAGTGCCAAAAACCATCAAAATTTCATGTTTTTGCCTCTAAATCTGCCTGGTCGTTGCGCGTTTACTGGTCTTGGGAGAATAGGTTTTTGACAAGGCAAATGAGAACCATTTTGAAAACTAGAGGTAGTTTTGGAAAATAAACTCAAAAGGATTTCCAATGAGCTATAATGGAGCTGATTTGGACACCGGGAAGGCACTCAAAATTAGCCTTGAACAAAGGCCATTTTTCCTGCCTGGACGCTGTGCGTTTGACAAGGAAAATGCATTTTTCACAATCTTCAGAAATTTTTGAAGTTTCACTCCAGTTTGACTTTTACTTTGGAAAATGAGGAATTTACTTATGTAAATGGTCAATATGAATGTAAATATCATGTTTTTACTTTTACCTAGTGTAAATACATTAGGTAAGTCAATCAGTTGAGGTGTAATGAGTCAATTCATTAGAGATAGGATTGAGTCACTTTTCTCATCCTATACTCTAGCTATCAGTTCAAATTTTGGTGTAATATCTCCCTCACCTCATGGATTCAACCGCTATTGATGAGTGGAGGTGGTTTTGAGGTATATTTAGCTCAGGTCTTTAGAGGAGCCAAAGGTTGGCATCAGTTTGAATGTTAGTGTATTGAACAAGAAACAGTTTGGCTTGGATAATAATGAAAAATTGTAGCTATTTCCTTAGGATTCATGTGGTATGAATGTTTGGCATAGTTTTTTATTTGTGATCATTTGTATGAATTTTTTGTGAGTTCATAAAATTTTCATGTCTATTATATGATAAATTTCAATTTAGAAGGTAGGATACATGTTTTTCATGCTTTGTTTTGGGAATTTTTTCATAATTTGTCCATTTTCTTCAGTTTAGGAAGAACTCATCCCCTATGCTCTTCCTAGCTCCTCATCAATCTTAAACCAACTCACCAAATCAACTTCAATTGTTGAGCCTTCTACCTACCTTTCCCCATCGAATGGACTGTAATTCCATCTCATTGGACCTAATCTAGTCCCCTTGACCTAATCCTCATTCAGTGAGCCCAACCCCATTAAAAAAAAATAAAAACCCTGCATTTCATAGCTAGCCTAAAACCTTTTTCATCCAACCCTCTTGTCTGTGATTTTTGTGGAGAGATCCCTCTCTGACTTGGTAGGGCTAGATACCAAGTCAAAAGCTTGGTTTGTAGTTACCTCCGTTGGGATTCCTTCCTCAGCCTTGGGAATATGGCAGAGTGATAACATACTGGCGCCGTTTCTGGGGAACAAAGAGACAAAATTTTCCCTGGGTGTACGACAAAGATCAATTGGAAACTGTTTCGTTGGATGATAAGATCAATTTTCAGAAGGCTGATTTCATAAGTGCAGTGCCTTATAGTAGATATGGCTTCTACAAGATACACCAGATCGAATCCAGACCTGATCCAGTTGATCCCATTGATGATCCGGAGAAATTTTTTCGAAGACACCGACATCAAACTCCTCAAATTCAATCAGGACCAGCTCCATTGGTAAGATTAGTATCTCTACCTGCAAAATTTCTTTCTTTAGAAGATATACCCTATGACATAAAGTTTGAATTGTCTTTATTCAAGTCCAAATCTAAAACTTCCTTGTATGATATAGTTTTTGATCCTCTGATATTATCCGAAGTAAAATCTTTGTCAGAATTAGATTTAAGTTCTTTGAGAGATTGGTTTTACAAATAAATCAAGCCTGAATCTAACCTAGACATTAAAGAGTGGATCAAATTTTATCCTCACGAAGAATATTTTGTTACATCTGAACCTCAAACTCAGTCAATCTCAATATATTCATCTGCACCTTTGAATTCATCATACATACCAGCTACTTTAGCACCAACAGTTTCAACTTCTTTACCCATTCAGCCTATCCCTCTGGTTGTTAACCCAGTACACCATCCTTCCAGAATTATGGCTCATTTTGGACCATTAGTGATCCCTGGTAATCTTGTTGATCTGCCTCAAGGGTATGGTTAAAGGCTTCCACTTTTTGATGAGAACTCTGAAATCACTGCGCGTCAACACATAACCAAAATCACAACCTTTATATATTTGGAGGAGTTAGATGCAAATGATGCCAAGATGTGGATCATTGCACAAAGTTTTTTGGGTGAAGTCAAAGTCTGGTTCCGTGCCCTAGAAAAAAATTCAATTAGGACTCCCGCTGAATTGACTAATGCTTTCTTAGCCAGGTGGGATGAAAAGAAAACCCTTTACAGATCCTTGCTGAATATGATTCCTTGAGACGTAATCCCAATGAATCAGTGCTTGATTAAAATGCCTGATATCTTAGAATTTATAATTCCATTCCTAATGAAATGAAACCACCTCCTAGTTTAGCCCTTCTGCGTTATCCTAATGCCTTTGATCCAGATATGGCCTATGCATTGAGAGAAATAAATCCTGCCGCCCTTGAAGATATGATGTATAATTCAGTGAGTGTTGAAGAAAATATTTTAATTAAGAAGGCTAAACTTAAAGGTGAACGCAAAGTTACTATCAAAGAGGAACCCTCCACTTCATCTAATACCAAATTTGATGCCTTATTGAAAACCATGGAGAGAATGGTTGCAAATATGTCTATTTCAGACAGACAGACAGACTGAGCCTCAAATCAGAAATCTAAACTTCCAAGGCCAGCAACAACCTCAGTTTTGAATAAAGCAACGAGAACAAAGACCTCTCGAAGCACAACAACAAAAAATCAGAACACCACTTCAGCAGATTATGCACAGAGTGATGAAGAAGAAGAAACGACATTATAAGAGTATCTTCTTTTCACAGTCAATGGTCAACCCATTTTTCTCACCGAGGATGAAGAATATGTGGAGAATATAAGTTTACCTAATGATAAAAATTTCATAATGGAAAATGACCATGAATTGGTGGTAGAATCTATTGACTATCAGAGAGGGTACATAAATGCATTAAGTTCCCAACAAAGACAGTATACCTTGAGAGGCTGGGATGTTCCAATAACTCCACTTCCGAAGAAAATAGTTAAGGGGAAAGAAGCAGCACCAAAAAAAGTTCAGAATAAGGGTAAATAAATTGTAGTACCGAGTTAGAACAAAAATAATCAACCTACTACAAGTGCACCAGTCAAAGAAAAATACATTCAAAGAAAGGAAGCTTCACCCAGAGATCATGTCGAAAAAGTGATGTTACCATGAAAGAGTTAGACAAAACTACACATTTTAATTTCGAGTCTGAAATTTCTAAATTAAAAGAGTCTATTCCTCTTACCTAGTTGGTCAAAATTGATAAGTTCAAAAACCATGTTTCCAAAACCTTAAAATTTGACCCTTTATCCGACATGGTTAATGTAGAATATGACCAGCCTGAGTTGATATTTGGTCCTGCCATTGATTGTCAATATGAAGACAGTGAAGTCCCACCATTCTATCTGAGTCTTAAAATTCATCAGTGCATTCTTCATAATACCATGTTAGACTCAGGGGCTTCTCACAACCTCATGCCCAAAGACATCATGGAGAAACTTTTCCTTGATATTACCGGCCCATATCATGATCTATACTCTTTTTATTCTGGCCGTGTCCACTGTTTAGGTCTGATCAAGGATCTAGTGGTCTCCTTAGAACAATTCCAAGCTAAAAATGTCCTTATGGACGTGGTAGTTGCTGATATTCCACCACGTTTCGGTATGTTGTTGTCAAGATTCTAGGGGGCCAAACTAAGAGGTACATTGCAGTTAGAATTTTCCTATGCCACTATCCCTGGCTTTGGTCAAATGAGAAATCTTTACCGTGAGACCAAAATGAAGTACATGATCACTAATAAGGAAAGGCCTAACAATCATCAAATCAATGATGTACATACCGATTTAGAGTCTTTTATATTGTATAATGATTCTGGTTTAAATGATATAGACTGTCAAATAGTAGAATTAGAGGATGTTCCTGAAGTTTCTGATTGTATTAGAATAGTGCTAGAGGAAGAGAAAGAAAACCTGCCCATTGTAACCCAACAACCATCAGATAAAGTAGATAAAAATTCAGAGCAACATGAAGAATCATATCACCAAATAGTGTCAAATCAGAATCAAGAATTTCAACACCTAGAAGAAGAAGAAGATGGTCTTTGGAGCATGGAATTTGATGGTTCCGTTGAAAAAGATGGAGCTGGAATAGGTTTGTGGATCCGCAGCCTAGTGGAAACAAAAAAAAAGTCCCAAATAATGTAAGATTGTGTTTCTACAAACTAGCATTTGATTGTACACATAATGAGTCTGAATATGATGCTCTCATTACTTGTTTGAAAATTCTGAAGAAATTGGGAGCAAAGAGAAACGCAGTCTATGGAGATTTATAACCACTAAGTGCTAAGTGTTCTAAGTGTGCTAAATATGACTCTAATTGGAGAAATTTTGGCACACTTAGCACTTTTGTTCATTTATGTGTTTTTGAGTATTTTTGCACACAAAAATTTTCCAAAGGCGCAGCGACCTGGACAGTATGCTTTTTTTAGGGGGCATCCAAATGAAAAATGGCCACCACCAGTAGGTTCATATTGATGAGGAAATCCACCCTAGCAAGTTTCAGAGTTTTTGGAGGAGAACTGGTTGATCAAAAGTGCCAAAAACCATCAAAATTTCATGTTTCTGCCTCTAAATGTGCCTCATTGCTGTGCATTTACTAGTCTTGGGAGAACAGGTTTTTGATAGGGAAAATGAGAACAATTTTGAAAAAATGGAGGTAGTTTTGGAAAATAGACTCAAAGGTATTTCCAATGAGCTATCATGGAGCTGATTTGGACATCGGGAAGGAACTCAAAATCAGCCTTGGACAGAGGCCATTTTTTTTGCTTGGATGCTGTGTGTTTGACAAGGAAAATGCTTTTTTCACATTCTTTAGAAATTTTTGAAGTTTCACTCCTGTTTGAATTTTACTTTGGAAAATGAGGAATTTAATTATGTAAATGGTCAAGATGAATGTAAATATCATGTTTTTACTTTTATCTAGGGTAAATACATTAGGTAAGTCAATCAGTTGAGGTGTAATGAGTCAATTCATTAGAGATAGGATTGAGTCACTTTTCTCATCCTATACTCTAGCTATTAGTTCAGCTTTTTGTGTAATATATCCCTCACCTCATGGATTCGACCCATATGGATGAGTGGAGGTGGTTTTGAGGTCTATTTAGCTTAGGTCTTTAGAGGAGACAAAGATTGGCATCAGTTTGAATGTTAGTGTATTGATCAAGAAATAGTTTGGCCTGTATATTAATGAAAAATTGTAGCTATTTCCTTGGGATTATGTGGTATGAATGTTTGGCATAGTTTTTTCTCTGTGATCATTTGTATGAATGTTTTTTAAGTTAATAAACTTTTTATGTCTATTATATGATAAATTTCAAGTTGAAAGGCAGAATACATGTTTTTCATGCTCCGTTTTGGGATTTTTTTCATAATTTGTCCATTTTCTTCAGTTTAGGAAGAACTCATCCCCTATGCTCTTCCTAGCTCCTCATCAGTCTTAAACCATCTCACCAAGTCACCTTCAAGTGTTGAGCCTTATACCTACCTTGTCCCATCGAATGGACTGCAATTCCATCTCATTGGCCTTAATATAGTCCCCTTGACCTAATCCTCATTCAGTGAGCCCAACCCCATTCAAAACAAATCAAACCCCTGCATTTCGTAGCTAGCCTAAAATATTTTTCATCCAGACCTCTTCACTGTGATTTTTGTGGAGAGAGCCCTTTCCGACTTGGAAGGGCTAGATACCAAGTCAAAAGCTTGGTTTGTGGTTACCTCTGTTGGGATTCCTTCCTCAGCCTTGGGAATCTGGCAGAGTGATAACAGTCTCTACTCGTGTTTTTCAAAAATTATACGATAAATAGTTGAATAATTATGTGTTTATTGCTAATCATATAATTTTATTAATTATTTTTATATTTTAAATCGGGGTTGTTACATTATAATGTAGGAGAATTTGTGTCTAATGATTTCAAAGATTTTTGTGACAAGGAAGGCATTATAAGAGAACTAATTTCACCCCACAAACCACAACAAAATGGGGTGGAAGAGAGGAAAAACATAAGAATTTTAAGGGTTGCAAGAGTGATGTTGGATGATCTAGGAGTACCACTATATATGTGGGGAGAAGCATGTAATACAATAATTTATTTTTAGAACTGGAGCCCTCACAAAATACTTGGCATGAAAACACATGAAGAAGCTTTCTCTGGGAGGAATCTAGATATATCCCATTTTCGAATTTTTTGTTCTATAGTCTATTTCCATCTCCAAGGATATCAAGAAAAAATTGCAGCCTACACCTAAGAAGGGGATCTTTATAGGATACATAGAGACACCTCATAACTATTGGGTGTATTTTCCCTCACTCAGGATGATAATGATGAGGAGAGATGTCAGATTTTATGAGGATAAGGCTATGTTATGCTCTCTAGAGATAGAGCTTAGTATTGCACCAGAGGAGGAGCCTCAGTGAGAGCCTTAGGATGTTGTGGAGAAACCACATGTGGAGGAGAAAATAGAAGATATAGTGTAGGAACCCACTCAACCAAAATCATCCAGAGAGGGAAGGAAGAGAACCAGAGAGGCTAACAGGTTGGTTCAAGATGCACATGAGCATGTGGGTGCTCCTACATCCTTGCATAGACAAAGGATATCACCATATATGTATACTAATTATATGGCATTCATGACAGAACTCATTGATTCCGAGCCTTCCTCATTTGAGGAGGAAGTTTCCCAACCTGTGTGGGTAGATTCCATGGTGAAGGAGTATGACTCCATCATGAAGAACAATGTATGGGAGGTGGTGTCGAGACCAAAGAACAAGTTAGTGGTTGGTTCCAGATGGATACACAAAGTGAAACATGCAACTGATGGTAGTATCAAGAAGTTCAAGGCCAAGTTTGTGGCCAAAGGCTTCTCATAGGTAGAAATAGTTGATTATGAGGAGACATTTTCCCTAGTGGTGAGATACTCTCCATCTGAACCATTCTAGCATTAGATGCGCATATGGGGTGGAAGATCCACCAGATGGATGTGAAAACTTCCTTCCTCAATGGAGTGGTTGAGGAAGAGATTTACATAGAGAAATCTTAGGGGTTTGAGACATTTGACAGGAAGACCCACGTGTGTAGACTAAGGAGAGCCCTTTATGGTCTTAGGTAATACCCTCGTGTTTGGTACAATTGTATAGACACATATCTCAGTGGATTTGGCTTCACCAAGAGTGAAGCAGATGCCAATTTCTAATACATTTGGTAGATGGAAAATTTCTGATTCTAATCTTGTATGTAGATGACTTGATACTAACAGGGGATGAGAAGTTGATCCAATATTGAAAAGAGGACCTTGCAAGAGAGTTCAAGATGAAGGACGTGGGATTGATTCACTACTTCCTTAGTTTGGAGGTGTGGCAAGGAGATGAAGAGCTACTTCTGGGTTAGGTTAATTATACCTCTGAAATACTTTAGAGATTCCATATGCAGGACTACAAGACTATGGACACTCCTCTACCTACCAATTGGAGGAAGGAGGATGCTTCTAGAGGGGAGGCAGTAGATGGTACCATCTATAGAAAACTGGTGGGGTCATTGATGTATTTAGTGAACATAAGCCCAACATATGTTATACAGTCAATCAACTGAGTCAGTTTATGGTGAAGCCTACCAAGCCTAACTGGAAAGTAGAAAAACATGTGCTTATATACGTCAAAGGAACAAAAAAATTTGGGTCATGGTATAGGAGGACTGATAGTGTGAAGCTCCAAGGCTTCACTGATGTAGATTGGGAAGGGATTCCATCAGACAGGAAGAACACTTTAGGATCTATCTTCAATGTTGGGTCAACAACTATTTCCTGGTATAGCAAGAAACACAGATCTGTAGCACTCAACTCAATAGAGGCCGAGTATATGGCTTTTATTCAAGAAAAATTCAAGGCCATATGGATGAGGAAAATTCTTGTTGGTATTTTCAGTAAGGGGATGGATCCTATTGTGATTTACTGTGATAATCAGAGTTGTATCAAAATCTCTAAAAATCCAGTATTTCATGATAGGTCCAAGCACATTGATACCAGATACCATCACTTGAGAGATTGTGTGCAAAGGAGAATCAGAATGTTGGAGTACATTTCCACAAAGGATTAGGATGCAGATATTTTGACAAAGGCATTGTCAAGAGGAAAATTCAAGTTCCACAAGTATTTGATAGGGGTGGTGCATAACCCTTTTCTTGATAAGAGGGAGTGTTAAAATGTAGCAAGAAAAGGCTTCATTTGACTTGTGCCTTAGTCAAATGGTGAAATTTTATTTTCCACACTAGCAGGATGACTTGGATTGCAGTTAGCTAGAGTGGAATTCAAATTTCCTTGTTGGAGTGGATGAAAAGGCACATTGTAATTATCAATTGTATACTAGTTGAGTGCACAATGTTTTTGCATTGAGAAGGTGGTTAATTCCTTCAGGATCTGCGCAAGGAAATATGGAATTATCCTATTTTTTAGGGGCTAATTTCCTCCAATATTCCACAAGGAAATATGAGGAAGGATTTGGCTTGGATTGGCTAAGTGTTGGTGAGAAAAGGTTAGTGAGAAGGAAATCAGAATTACAGTGCAGGGTGTGATTCAAGATTGAAGCAAGACATTGTAATTGATCCATATTCTCATATGAATTAATACAAAGCAAAAAATGGTTTTTTCCCAGTTGTGTTCTCCTATAAAATCATTGTGTTCCTTGTGTTTTGATGGTTGCAGGTTTTCTTATGTGTTTTTATCATGTGTTTTCCTTTCTGCAAAATTATAGAAGAAATTTTGGTCTCTTTATTTCAATTCGATTTTATTAGCAATAGAAAATTTCTTGCAATTTATACAAGCATGCCTCACAACCATCGACAACCATTTGGGTGAATATTTGGATATCGACTTGTCATTCATGAGCTTGGATGACATGAAATTATCAAGGGTCTTGGTCAATATGAATATACAATATGGTCTTTCGAGTGAGGCCGTGATTATACATTTAGGCACAACTTACATACAATCTCTTTATTTTGAAGCTATTCCCTATAAGTTCTATGTCATATGTGTGGTCATTTTTCTTCTAAATGAAAGTCGGGGTTCCACAAGAAACCTTGAGATGATAGCTCTTCACTTAAAAATAAATAGGGGCTAACAAGGATGGAGGAAGAGAAGTAGTGGACCCTCTTCTAATCGAGGCTCAACAAGTTGGACCAACTATAGGCGTATATATTACTTCCTCAAATCCTACCATACACGTGGCTACTACTATAGACATGGGACCAACCTTGAAATACTATGATGAGATCAAAAGGCATGATGAGAGTGTCTTTAGACCATTGGTGCTCTCCCCAGGTACCTCTCCTTTGTCCTTACCTCCTTCTTCTATTGGTTGCAATTTATTTGTTTAGGATATGGAAGGGTCATCCTCAAAACTTGACCAGTTGTGACGCCTGTGACCACCTTGATCCTCATTACATATAAACCATAACCTAAACCCTTACTATGTCATATATTATCCACTAACATAATTGATTCCCCCACTATTGTTTCCTCTCATGAGGACACCTCTTCATGCTTTGGGAATGTTGAGCCCCATTATAATTTTAGACTTAGGACCTCCTCCTCCTATGATGCTCTTTATTATAGGGGCCTGGGTCACAACCCTTCACATGTGAGAACCAATAAGGGTAGGGGTAGAAATTTTTTTTTATCTAAGGCACATGACAAGGAAATAGCTGACTTGGAATCTAAACGACAACAATCCAACACTGGGGCACTTAGAACAATGTAATACCCCATAGGGGTTACACAATGATTATTATCTCCCTCAATTATTGGGCTTGGCCAACCATTCAAAAAAATATGCTCTTCGTAGGTTAGTAGGCTTAAAATATGTTTCCAACATACTCCTTTTGGAAATTATGATGGAGGGGGAAGTGATAAGTTTATGTTTATCCAACTTTTCCCTGGTTCGGAGTTCACTTTTTCAAATGTGCATGGTGGATCAAGTGGTTTATATATTAGATAGAACACTCGATTGATTAAATAGAATAACTCACTGGGTATGGACTCAATATTATTGGGTTTCTCTTTCTGATCCGTGGAGATGGAGAAGTATTTCCTAATTCTCAATGTTTATGGCCCTTATCAAGACAAACTGCCTTTCTGGGAAGCTCTAGTACATAAATCCTTTGTCATGGAAGATAATGTGATTATTGGTGATGATCTAAATTTCTCATTGGGAAATATTTAAATATAGGGAATCCGGGCTTAGGCTAACCCAAATACTATTTTCTTCAACACACTTCTACTAAACCACAATCTCATTGATATTCCCCACCTAAAGCTCAAGCATATTTGGAGGAACAATATGACGAGCCTTGAAAGAGTGGGTAAGTGACTTTATCACTTTCTCTTAGTTGAAATTTCAGTGGAAGAAATACCTCTCATATGGCAATGGATTATGGAAGGGGGCAACTCTGATCACTCTCCTATTTTCCTGGAACTTAGAAGTCAAGGAAAGAAGCCTCCCAACCATTTAAAATTATATGCAGGATGAATTCAAGATGAATATTTCCATGCTCTTTTACAGGCCACCTGGTGGACTTATAACCCACACCCACAGTCCACTGTAGGGGCACAATTTTCAATGAACCTCAAATTAGTTAAACATGCCATTATCACATTGTCAGTGGCCAAATAACAAAGGAAACACAATAATTACAGGTTGTAGAAGAAGACTCATCCTCCATAACTGAGGAATTTTGGGAGGGATGTGAGATGGATGAGTAAAAGGCTCATAATGTACATCTTTAAGAACAAAGAAGGAAGCTTCTCATTGAAAACGAAGCTATTTGGAGGTTAAAGAGCAGAGTTGTATGGCTAGAAGTTGGAGATGAAATTTTTTTTTTTTTTCCAAAATTTCACAAAGGGGAGGAAAAGAGTAACACCATTTGAAAAATCCAAGACCATGATGGTAGTTATGTTACCTATTTTGAGGGTCTGAATGCTCTTGGAAATAGGCATTTCAACGAACTTTTTTAAAACCTTCCAAGAACACATATTTTTGAAATTGTGCGGATACAATGCTTTTTCCAATATTTTCTCTAGAGGCTAACAATTTAGAATTTATGGAAGAAACCTAAATGGATGAATTAAAATGGGTCTTGTTTAAAATTAATAAGGATAAAAGCTCGGGGGATGATGGCTGGTATATTGAGTTTTTCTTGGGCCTTTTTCAGGTTTTGGAAGATGATTTGTTGCGGGTGGTCAAAGAGTCTAAAATCTCAAGGAGAATACAAACATATTTCAACTCCACTTTTATCGCCATGATTCCTAAGGTTGACAATCTAGGAAATTTTGATGATTTAAAACCAATTTCACTCTACAATTGTATCTATAATATTATTGCCAAATTCATTTCCATAAGTTTGAAGCATATTATCCTAAATACCATCTCAAAGGAACAATTTTCCTTTTTAGAAGGAAGAAAAATAAATGAGGCTATTGGGGTGGCATAGGGGGGAATACAAAACCTAAATAAGAGATGTGCGAAGGGTGCCATTCCAAACTTATACCTTTCCAAGGCCTTTGATTGGATTAGCTGGACACATATTTGACTTTTTTCGACACATTTGGGATTTGGCATATACTTCATTAATTATATGATGAGTTGTATTACAACAATATATTTTGCAATTTTGACTAACGACTCAACTTCACCTTTTTCCATGTCAAAAGGAGTCTTTGATATAGGTGCGCTCTATCTCCCCTTATTTTTCTTTTGGTAGTTAAAGGGCTTAGAAGGGCATTGGATACTACTCTTTGTATCACTAACTTGCTTTTTGTAGATGACATCCTCATTTTAAAAAATGGTTCAAGAAGATGTCCTCACTTGAAAATAAGCTTTTTACCTTTATGGAGCCACTACAGGTATGGTTATTAATCATCATATCTCTACTTTATCTCTTTTTGAGCTAAGTGATGAAGATATCATAGCTTTATAAGCTCTATTTCCTTTTGAACAATCCACGATTGAAAGAGGACTTAAGTACCTAGGTTTTAGGATAAAACCAAATTCTTACAAAAATAATGATTGGACATGGCTTTTGGAAAAAAAATGGAGAAAATATTAAAAATTTAGTGTTTGCGCTGGGTACCTAGAGTAGGTCATCTCATCGTCATCAAATATGTTCTCGAGGCATTACTTATGTATTGGATGGCCCTCGCTTGGATCCATAAGAGAATTATTAAGAAAATGAAGTAGATGGGTTATAAATTTTTATGGGAAGGATGCTCATATCAATTTTCATATCCTTGGGTGAAGTGGAGTAGGATTTCTCTTCCAAAACCTTGGAGCAGATGGGACCTAAAATACCTATTTTTATTCTTTCATTCGCTCGCAACAAACAAAGGATGGATACTCATTACCTCTTAGAGTTTATGGAAAATTGTTATGTACAAAAAGTACATCCATCCAACAGCCCTGAAGAACCAAATTTAGGATCCCAACAAAACCTCCAAAAAATTATCTATTCCTAGAAAGCCATTATCAACCCTTTTTCTCTCATTGAATCTAGTTTGACTTGGAAAGTGGGTGATGACTCCAAGCTTAGAATTGGTACGGACCCTTGGTATAGATGAAGTGAGGCATTTTTATTTCTTGAAAATGTCATTTCTTTCTTGCATGGCGATGGGTTTTACACTCTTAATCAAGTTGTTGAGATGGATCATAATTCACTGATGCCATAGGATGGATCACTAGCAATCAACTGGGGTTACCATAGGAACTCTAGGTTTGGTGGCACTTACATACCAAGGAACTTGTAGAATCACATATACACTTAGCTGAGGAGGTTGATGAGTTGGTTTGGAAACATTCCATGGATGGTATTTACACATAAAAAATGGGTTACACACATCTGATTATGGGAAGTATACCTGTTGAGCAAGTGGACTAGTGGAATCCCCTATGGAAACTAAAATTCCCAGCAAAATCCAAGTTATTCATGTGGTGTACCTTGGAAAAGAAAATACCAATATGGCATTTTCTACGCAAAAGGAAGAAGGAATGACTGAGTTGGTGTTGTATTTGTAAATTAGGGGATGAAATTGTCAAACATTTGTTGATAACATTCCCATACACACAGGAGGTATGGAAATGTATAACTACCAATATTGGACCAGATCGTATCTAGAAAGCCGAGGTTCTAGTTGACATCTGGGATCAATGGAGCTCTAATGAAGCCGTAAAATACTTCATGGTGTTACCACTTCTATATTGATGGGGTATCTAGCTTAAAAGGAACAATTCCATTTCTTGCAAGAATTTTATCCTCCATAACACATTGTTGTGTAATCCCTTTCCATCCTTGATTTACTTCCTAAACCCTCTTGCTTTCCTTCAAACAGTAATGTTGTAGCAGCATAAATTGACCACTCTAAACCTTGGTATTTTTTCAATGGTGTCTCCCAAGGGGATCTTCGCCTTTATGGTGGAGGTGCTACTTTGCATTTAAAAAAATCCCATTATCATCAACTAAAAATGGGACTTGGCGCAGGAGCCAACAACTCAACTAAGCTCATGGCTGTAAGGCTTCTACTAGTTTTTTCTTGGGAGAAATATGTTCCCTCCTTACAAGTCTTTGGGGATTCCATATTAGTTGTAGATTGGATCAATGAAATATCACAATGACACAACCGACGAACCAAGCCACTTTGGATGAGATTGTTATATTAAAATTATTTTTTAATCCTTTCTCTATTTCACATGTCTAAAGGGAGGTTAATGAACTTACAAACACCCTCTCCAAGAAAGGTGTTAGACTAGCTTATGAGACATGGATGATTTCTAAATTTCAAAATGATCACTTCTTCAATTTTTATCACCAAACTTTCACTGAAGAGGCATAGGTAGTCTAATCACACAAATTTTCTGTAGCCTCTATAGTTACTATAGTACTGGAAAATAATAGCTACATTACTATTCTCTTACATGCTCCATTACCAATACATCTATATTGACATTCTCTACAGTTTGTAGTTTACAATATATACATTAAAAAAGACTCTATCTGGACAACAATACCTACACATTTTTATGGATTAAATGCCACTTTTGGAAATATATTAGATGATAATATATCTATACTAAAAAAGATTCATGCCATGTTTTCAACAAATATAAGTTTATCCCTTATTCGGAATAAAATTACACTTTTTTCTAAGGAAAAATAAATTGTTGTATTGTGAATATGTTATTTTTTTATTGTGACATTTATCTCGAATATATCATTTTATTGCTGTAAATTTAGTGGTTAAATTAGCTTTGTTAAAAGACCCAGAGTTGGGCCTTCACACGCACATCTTGCTGAACCTGTCAACTACCATGAATAGGCAGTCACATTCCTTCCTAGTTATTGGTAAACATCTCTCAAAGGCCATGAATTTCCTTCCCAAGTACAAGTGGGTACATGAAAGTAATGTTATAAAACTTGTTTCCTGTTAATATTCTTTCATGTACAAAAAAGCATACATCGTCTTAGGAACCTATATACATATTATTGCATCATAGGCCAGTACACATGTCTGTAAGTTGGCCACTATTAATTCCCTGCAACCTTGGAGGCATGGTCATCTCTCATTTTCTATAGACACTCACTTTTTAGGAACATGGTACTTGTTGAACCTGTATAGTGACCCATTTTGCATATGGAAGTTAATTATGTTGTCACAATTATGCACACCATTTTTTCTTTGAAATTTCTAAAAAAAATCCTTGAAGTCCTCATTCTTTATGTATGCTCTATATGCATTGTGGGTGAAAGGATACATGTGCATCAATGTACCTAAAGCTACGACATTTGATGTGGGTGGCCTTGAAAGCATGTTGGAATTTTTTTTGTGCCACCCTTCTCGTACTTGATCACCAAATAAAATTGTTGTAAAAATCCCATGAATTGTATTTCTTGCTATGTTGTAACTTAATTTAGGCCTATAGGTATTGTAACAGTTAGTGATATGTGTGGATTACTGTGTCCTTTCCCATCAGATAACTTTTCCAATTTTCATTGCTTGCACTAGAGTATAGAGCTCCTTATCATAGGTGGGGTAGTTGAGAATTTACTCATGAAACACTTCATAATGGTAGCATACAAGCCTTCTTCCCTGCATTAAGAATGCTTCCATAGTATACCAACTTGCATTTGTCTCCACTTTAAAGGGTTTTTGAAGGTTCAATATTGCAAGAATTTATGTTTGATTGATTTTCTTATTTAACTCCTCAAAGGCCTTCTGCCAACCCTTTCCCCACTAGAAACTCTTGCCACCTGATGTAATGGCATGGAGTGATGTTGCTACCACTGAAAACATGGCTATGGATTTCCTTATGTACTATGTTTTCCCAATGAAACTCATGATTGCCTCCATCCTTAGGCACCATCCACTTCATGATTGCCTCCATCCTTGCCGAATATATCTTAAGCTCTCTTCCACTTATCAAATATCCTAAATATACTAAAGGATGCTATTCAAACTCACACTTCTTTATATTTTTTAGTAGTTGGTGCTTCTTCAATGCCTTTAGAAATTTCATCAAATATGAGATGTGATCATCCTAGATATCATTGTATAACAATATAATCCAAATAAACAATAACAAATGAATCTCTAAAAGGCCACAATATATTATTCATTAATCTCATGAACGTAGCTGGTGCATTGCATAGTCCAAACACCATGACTAGCCAATCATACAAACCTTGTCTAGTTTTGAAGGCATTGCTTCAAGTATCTTTTTCTTTGACTCAAAATTGGAGATACCCTAACTAGTGAAGTATTTTTCTTGCTGCAATTGGTCAAACAAATAATCTATCCCAAATTTGTGGCACCTAATTTTTAGCATAATTTTGTTTAGTGCCTTGTAATCAATACACGTCTACGAATTCCCATCCTTCTCTAGCATAATTATGATGGGTGGCCCATATGTTGAGGTTCTTGGTTCAATGAGACCCTATTCCAACATTTTTTGTAATTGCTTCTTCACCATGTTTGCTTCAATAATTGATAGCTTGTATAGCCCAATGTTTGGAAACGAAGAGTCCAACAACAACTGGATCTTGTGTTCCACTTACCTCTTCAGTGTTAGCCATTTAGGCTCATGGAACACACCTTTGTATGCCTATAGAAATATTCCAATGATTATTTATGTTCCTTAGTACACCCCTTCAGATATGACTTAGTGTTCATTGAATCTTCTATAGAGATACTTCTTGCTAGAATCGATCAATTTCTTCGCGTGGTTGGAACTTATTGATGAGAGATTTGACTTGCCATTATGCACATTGATGACAAAGAACTTTCCATCCTTAATGAGGCAATACTATTTGGATCTCAACATGGAGATATCATTCGACATGTGCATATAGGGACTCTAAAACACAACTCAACAAACATCATGTGGAAATATATCCAATTCTACATCATCAATAAAATCAATAATGATAGAAAATTTGATTCTACATTATTTGTTAACCTTTATTTTGACCTCATTTTCAACCCATCCTAATGCATATGGGTTGGGATGATCATGTATCTCTCTAATCCCAATTTGTTGACAAAATTTGCTGCAATGAGATTTTCCTAAGATCCTAAGTCACATAAAGCATTTCTTTTCATATTCTTGACATATATCTTTATATGGAATATGTAAGCACCTCCTCCCACATTTACCCAAGTTAATTGGTCCGTTGGGGTAAACATGTGATGAGAGGCTACTATGATGTGATTAAAATTCCCAAGAACAGTTAAGGAAGTGGAACCAATATGACACAACCAATCTGACCTTCCACACATGCTACAAAACCTTCAAGAGTGAACCAACCCTTCCAGGTGACCAACCCCTCAGACAAATTTCCATTTTACTGATATGGAACCTCAGTCGCTCCCATGACAAGCCATGCATGTGACTGAGGCCTTCCAGTCGCTCCCACAATAACTCATGCCAACAATTGTGGACTTTTCCAGGTAGTTATGTTCCAACGACCTCATATTATGAGCCACTTTTTCAGGGCTAGGTCTCAGGCCACTGCCTAGTACTTCATGAAACTTACAAACATGATAAATAAAAATGGAATAAAGTTACTAATGCAATAACTGATGCAAGTACTTGATCTGACCATTACTAGCCATGACACAAATTTCATCAAACATGCCACAAATATGAAATCTACAGGTCATAACAACATATCTGAGCATAGGGGTCTCATACTTATATGAGAATCGATACGAAAAATTGATGCCTTATCACAAAAGATGCATTATCATCTACTAGATTCATTATTCATTCATTTACTAATCAAAACATGATGAGATCCATACATCAAGTTTGTCATAAAACATACTCATAACCAACATATAACCAACTGAACTAACAAAAGCCTGTGAACTGATCCTCAAAATCCTTTTTATTAATGAGGCCTCTACTTTCTTCAATTCTTCATTATCTTCATTTTCCTTCTCAGATGCAACCTGTGATAGTTCACCTTCCTTTTCTATTTTCCATTATTTCATCAATAAAATGCCAATAAATGCCACTTTGAATTTCCAAAGCCTTTTCCATTTCCTTTTCCAATTTCCATAGCCATTAACTAATCACAAGTGATCCCCATAACTATGTTTTTTGCCAAACATTCAGCTTGGAATACATGTCCCATGACCAAGGTCTTATTTTACCATTATTAAATTTATTTACATGGATTTTTAAACAGGGATGTTACAAAACCTTCCTCCTTGGGGGAACACCATCCTCAATGTTCAATGACACCTAAAGCCAACAATACTGTTGAAATAAAAACATATTTCACATGGAGCTTTATAACTTATCTCGTTTCCGTATTTAAAATGATTAACCTCCTGAGAAGCAAACCAACATGGCATCCATACCACTTACTAGATATTTATAACAAAACTCATGGCAATATTTACATCCATATATATGTGTACATATACCAAAACATTTGCTAAAAAAATGAATAGAGAAGGATACATAGGTCACATCTGATGCACCATCCCCCATGTAGCTTTTTCGAGCCCAAAGAGTTTCCACTACACTTTAACCTTCTCGATTGCTCGGTCCTAGAGCATAAGCATATTTCTATGCAAAATATGTTGAGGTTCCGACTAGAATCCTCCTTATGACTCTACCTGCAATACAAACCAATCAATCACATGATAAAAATATTTAACATACCTCTTAAGTAATGAAACATGGAAAACATCATGGACTTTCACTGCCGGAGGCAGCAAAATCCGATTGGTTGCTGGTCCAATCCTTTCAAGAATATTGAAAGGTCCACAATACTGAGGTGCCAACTTAGCACATGATCCAATCCTTAAGGATATCTTCTTGGGCTTGATGCACAAGTACACCTGTTCCCCAATCTAAAACACCTTGAAAAATCTTTTCTGATCTACATAAATTTTCTGTCTGTCTTGTGCTACCTTTATATTCTTCCTGATTACTTGCATTTCCCATTAAATATCTACCAACCTATCCAGTCCAATAAATACCTTGTTAACTGGACCACTCCAAATGATGTTTGTATTACAACTCCGCCCATACAATGCCTTGAATAGACTCATCCTCAAATACTTCTGATACCCATTTTTGTAAGCAAACTCAACCAAAAAAATGTACTCCTCCCAACTCTTTTTTTGATGCATCACATACATCCTCAACATGTCATCCAATATCTTATTGACCCTCTATGTCGGTCCATTTTTATGCAGATGATAAGCTGTGCCCAAAGTTGCAAATAACTCTTTCCAGAACCTAGAAGTGAACTTATCATCCCTGTTTGACACAGTCTTCTTTGGTACACCATGAAACATCACCACATCTCTGATGAATACCTGTGCCACATCACTAGTTGAATACGTAGACTGCATCGGATGAAGTGTGCTACCTTTTTCAACCTATCCACCACAACCATAATAGAATCATGTTGTTTAGATGTCCTTGGAAAACTGGTGATAAAATACATAGAAATGACCTCCCATTTCCATTTTTGAATAAAAATCGGCTATAGTAATACACCTAGATGCTTACACTCTACTTTTACATGTTTACAATCCAAACATCTAGCCAAAAATGCTGCCACTTCCTTCTTCAGATTCGACCAATAATATAACTTCTTCACCGCTGTCAATGTTTGTTGATATCCTAGGTGACCTGAAAACAACTTAGCATGAAATTCCCTCGAGATAATCTTTTTGAGGTCATTTTTTTCTTGCACATATATCTTGTCCCTAAACCTGACCAAGCCATCTATTGTGAGATGATAATCCACACCCTGATTGTAACAACCCTGGTAAAAATACATGTAAAAATATATATTAGACCACAGTGATGGGATACGTATTCCAAGCTGAAGGGTGGGAAAAACATCCTAGTGGATGTTCATTTTAGTTATTATGGCTAAGGAAATTGGAAAAGGAAAAGGAAAAGGCTTTGGAAAGGCACGAGGCACTAATTGGAATTTTATTTATGAAAATAATGGAAATTATGAGAAAAGGAAGGTGAAAGGTCACAGGTTGCATGTCAGGAGGAAATTGAAGGAAAATAATGGAAAATGAATAAATTAGAGGCCTCATTAATAAAAAGGCTTCTGAGGATTAGTGGGGAAGGCTTGGTCTTTTCGGTTTTGGATTTCTCATTATTCTCTCTCTCCCTCTCATGCTCTTGATCACTTAGTGTATTCTTGTAGCACTATTATAGAGTGTGGCATACTTGGAGATTTGGATAAAGAAATAAAAGGAAAAGAAAAAAAGCAGAAGAGGACATCGGGATCAACATATACATCAAGTTTTGAGTGGTATGCTTTCCTCACTAGTTTTTGCATTCATGGTGTGTGCATGTGGATTTGACTAACCTTTCCATTTCCTAGATAACCATGGTGATTGTGGGTTCATTTCCATTGTTTTTTTTTTTTTTTGGTTTGTTCTCATGATTCCTTTAGATGTTGGGTTGAGTTATTAGTTCCTGGAAGCCTTGGTTGGAAAAGCGTTCTGGAAGCCCGACAGACAACTGTGGTTTGAGTTACTAGTCCTAGAAGCCTTGGTTGGAAAAATTCTCTGGAATCCCTAGGTGGGTTGAGTTACTAGTCCTGGAAGCCATGGTTGTAAAATGCTCTGGAAACACTGTAATATTTGGGCTTGAGTTACTAGTCCTAGAAGCCTTGGTTCGAAGAAACACTCTGGATCCCTAGAGCAGCTTAGATAGAGATCAATCTGTGATGGTTAGTGATGTCCAACCATGAGGTGGAATCATTGGTTTGGAGTTGAGACGATGTGGTCTATGGAGCCATGGTTTGGTGTTGATTGATGTGTTTGATAAAGTCCCATATTCATGCTTGGAATATGGCACGAGGGTGACTAGATGAAGTGATATTTTCCTTAGCCATGTCTATGGTCGGGTGGAATGTGGAAGTCCCATTCCATGTTGGTTTTTACATTCATTAATGAAAGGTTCATTGCCTTATAATTTGATGTGTATATGCACTAGTCTATGTATGGATTCAATTGTTGATGTATCCATGGTACTTCTGTTGGTATTATGTTGGTTATAAGCATGTATTGTTATAGTGATGAGGTATGGCTCTCTCCATGTTTTTACTTGTAAATGAATGCACAACGTATCTATGGTTAAATTGATTAAATGATAACTTGTAATGTAGGGGAGAAATTATTCTTAGCCATTATCAGATAAGAAAGATAACCCTTTGTTTAAATATGTTGTTTATACCTATAGATGCTATGTTTGTGACAAGTTTGACGAAATTACAGTCATGGATAGGTGGGGTCGGATGAGTTCCTGTTGATGTGATTTCTTCCATATGTATTTTTTTTATTATTATTTACCCTCTCCTAAAGTTACAAGAAGGTCAGGGCAGTGACCTGGGCTAAGGGCTGAAAATGTGGCACAAATCCTAGAGATATAGGTGGAAAATTTGTTGTTTAGGCATGAGCCACTACCTTTCCAGGGCTAGTCCATAGCTCTAAGGTCTAGAGCTGCTCCCTTTCCCTTATAAGCCCGTGACTCAGCCTCAAAGTGGCTAAAAATCAATACCCCTCAGGGAATAGGGCCCTGGGAGGCCGGGTTACCCCCTAGGGATGTCAATGATGCAATGTAAGGTGTGTTTTTGGTGTTTCCACCAATTCCACTTCCTTAAGGTCATTTAGGATGTTGAATCTCATATTAGTAGCCTCTCGTCACATGTTTACCTCAGTTTTCCGATTACTTGGGTAGATGTTGGGAGAGGGTGTTATAGAGTGGTACAGAGCCTAAGTTGCGCTTTCCTTGGGTTGTGTGTGTTTGTCATGCATACATGTCAATTTCATATAGGTGCCTCATGCTTATGTTATATGTGCTTGTTTTGTATGCATGATGGAAGTGCTTGGTTTTTCTTCTCCTTGTGTGATATTTGATACCACAAAGTGGTATCAGAGAATGGTTCAACCCTTGGACTCGATGGGCAGTGTGCTAGTCATTATTTTATGTCGATTTATTATGTGTTTTCATACCCATGTTGTGTGTGGTTGATGGATCCATGTTTTGTTGACCATGGTGGCAATGGTGTCACCATGGAAGTGCTTATGGTGTTGTCGTCGATATGTTGTCATGAATGTATGACTGATTGTGCATTGTTCTCGCTTATGTATTGTATGTGCATGATTTCTTATATGTTTCTACATATTGTACATGCATTTCTTGTTTATGCTAGGTCACATATTGGTCATGCTTGCATGTTTTCCATGTATGCTTGCTTGTGTGAGGTTATATGCTGAACATGCATTGGTCGTTCATGATTGGTTATAAATGTCAAGTGGGTGCATATGGTCAAGTTTGCATTGGTTTGGTTAAGGTTGTTATGCATAAGGTCATTATACGCAATTACAACATCATGATGATATTGGTATGTTATGATGCTAATATGTTGGATGAGATAGAGTAGGAGATGCAGATCAACAAAGTGAACTTGCAACATTGGAACTCGAGGCAAGAGCAGATAATCATACAAGTTGTATGCTTGGCATGTAGGTATGTGATTCAAGGTCGTTGTAAGAATTAGGGTTACTTATATTTTTTTCATTCTATTATTACTATGGTTATGTGTATGGCTATTACATACACAATATATGCTAGTTAATTAGTGTGATCATATGTACATTTGTTGGTTAGTCAAGCATGATATTAACTTGATGATTATGTTATATGTAATTGGTGAATATGTTAACATGTAGTTATCTCAATGAATATGTTATAGATTGTTGATGAACATGTTATATGTTAATTTATTGTTGTGGTATGCTATTTTTCTTGATGATTAGGTTACATGTTGTTGATGACCCTGAAATATAGCTTGTTGTTGGTATATGCTAGTAACTTGATGATTAGGGTTATTTCATTAATATCTTGATGTTATATGTATCATATTTCTTTGGATTGGCTTATGTAGATGGTTAGGGTTATTACGTTCATGTATGAATCGATATAATTGTGATATTGTATTTTACTAATTTAGGTTGACTGTGCATATGTGATTGTTATGCATGATTGACAATTGATTATGAGTTTATGATGTGAACATGTTAATTGGTTACTTTTATGGATATATTGAACTTATTTATGTTGAGTTGAGGTGTTGTGAAGTTATATTGTGCTAATATAGATTGATTGTGTAGACAAGACAACCTCCCCTAAGATACATTGAGGTATGAGTTTGCTTATGTCGTATACTTGGTGCTTGACTGTTTTGAGTGTTTGATTATGCCATCTAGTTGATCTATTTAGCATGGTATGTTTGCAATTTGTTTGAATGTTTGATTAATTACATGATATGAGTTTGTATCTATAATATTGCATGAAGTAATAATCTTGCTTTAAGATAGTTGTGCTAACACATATGTGCCGAGATAGTTGATATATACTTGAGTGTAAGTAGGTGATAGTTGTAGCATTATGTATTATGAATGATGAATGCGAGATGATTATTGGTTATGACATGGTTGTTATTATTGGTAAAATTTGATTTTGAGTTGAATCATATATATTTTGTCTTGATATTTGGTACATATGGTTGACATGTGTGTTCAGTTACAGGTCAACATGATGGGCACAACAAGGTAATATAACTGGTATATTGTTATATTTAGTGATGCATTGAAAGTTATGTGTTTATGGTAGTATGATGCAGGGATTATATGGTAAGAGAGACTGTTATTAAATCTTGAAGAAGGCTTAGGTTGAGATTTCCTTGGGAAGAATGGGGATTGAGTCATGGTGTTTGTTTCTAGCCTTGGGATTTTGGTCTTTTGTGGTTTTCTTGTGCTTGATTTGCGGTTTTTCTTATGTCTGGTGCAAGGCCTTGCCACTTTGTTACTGTGTCATATTTATTTGGATTTTCATGGATTTCTTCTTGTTTGTTTCTTGTTCTTACCTTTTGTTTGAGATGCTTGGGTATAAGTTGGGAAAGAGGAAAATTCATGGAGCTCTGGGAGAGCTTTGTGGTACCCAACATGTAATGAAAAACTTGGATGAAACTCGGTGCATGAGTAAGCACAAAAAAAGGTAAGAGTATGACATTCGGTTGGACTGGTTGGGTCCATTGCGGTAAATGGATGGTGGCAGTACAAATATGAGAAATGAAACAAGAAAGGTAAAATGAATGAGATGTTAAATGCCTTTTATATGTTGTTCTCAATGTTGTGCATGTTGCGCACAAATAAGGAAGTTCTCTTAATCTAGACCTTATTATATCTAGCAATGGTGTTGGGATCATGATTTTGTTTATGTTTATATATGTATATATGTCGTTGTCTGACATGATCATGAATGTTTTATGATATATATATATATATATATATATATATATATATATATATATATATATATATATATATATATATATATATATATATATATATATATCAGGGACCATTCTTGTGGAGGAATGATTTATTATGTAAGTGAATGGCATGAAGAGGTTCTTAGTCTTATGAGGAATCAAGTGGGAAGAGTAACTCTGAAAAATCCATGAGGTCGGTATCATGTGGAAATGAATTGATATTACATGCTTGTACTATGCCTATGTTTATGTTATGGATAGTTAATGCTGAGGGGTACATCAACGAAGTGAAATTAGTGTGATCTGCGACATGCTAGGGTGAGCATGGATAGTGGAAAGGCACTAGAATCAAGGTTTCTTGCGGGGTCTGTTAGAGCTCCTTATTTTCCAAAGGATGAGAAAGGAAATCAAAGAGGCAACCACATACCAAATTTTGACTTGGTATCTAGCCCTACCAAATCAGAGAGGGCTCTCTCAAAATAAGCCTCACAACCAATGGAAGTGACTAGAGAGTATTATGGTTTTAGGCTAGTTATCAGCTTAGTAGGGTTTTGATTTAGGTTTGGCTAGATAACAAGCACCAGATTAGGAACTAGGCCAAGTATTCCAAAGGATCAATTGCAGTCATAGAATGAGGCAAAATAGATGTAACTACTGACAAAAAATGAATTTTTCATTGTAGTGTGGTGAGGAGGAAATCACGTATAAGGAGTAAAATGAGAATACATGTGTGAATTCATTTATTTAGAAGATAAAACACTTATATGAAAATCTTAGACAAAACAGAGCATATGAGGTAATGTGTCATGTTTAAAACTTAGGAGGTTGAGAGAAGAAGAAAATTAAATGGATGTTAGAACTACTTAATCATTAGATGCATAAGTAAAACTGGAGAAAAACCATGTTACTAACCACATAACAAGAATCCCATAAAAATATTTACAAGTTCCTATATATTATTTATGCAAAGAGTCAAGTACACCAGTTCCAAAAGAGTGTGAAATTCAAGTATCCAACCCTCTCATTGACTTGATTATGAGTACATATAGAAAAAAAAAAGATTCAACCTCAAGGGGTCGAATCCTTATCCATAGAAACTAATTAATGAACCTAATGACTCATTGCCTAATCCTAGGGAAGTTAGGAACAACTTTCCCCTTTTTTAGCTAACTAATTGAGCTTATCTCTCAAGGCATTAATCACAATATTATTTACAACGATGATCATTAATAAGCCTATTAGTCATCAAATAACTCATGATTCAGCTATCACTTTTACCAAGTTTTACCTTTGACCTCCAGGTGTAGTGAAAACCCTTCAAACCCATAAACATAACAAACTTTCCAAGAAACACAATAAATTATTTTAGCAGAAACACAACAACTTTGGATTCACTTTTAGATGACTTAGAAGAGGTTATGAGTGATTATGAAGGTTGGTGAAGAAATATTAGGATTTATAATATGCCATAAGACCCTTAAGTCATCCAAAATCATCATTTTATCCCCCTCAAATTTATTTTAAGAGCAAGTGTCCAGAAACACAACGAATTTTTGAAAAGGTGGTAGAAAGGTGTAAAAAAGGAACTTTTTGATCATTTTCTTCAAAATCATGACTGAAAAAGCTTCCAAAAGTGATTTTTTAATATCCTTAAGTCATTATCTATCCAACCATACTTTAATTTTTGGATTTGGAGCCTCTGAGAAAAAGCGCAACAACTAGTTGTTGCGTTTCTGTAGGGTCAAATTTATGCATTTTTTGTAAACATAGGGGTCAAATATGGAGTTATATCCCTTTAAAAATAATTTTTTTTACAAAACTGGGAGTGGATTTTGTAGGTAAGTTTGTTTTGGGGAAACACTTCTCTTAGTTTTTGAAAATTAATCTTCATTTGGTCAGAAACTTCTTTTTAAAATGATGATAAAAACAGAGTTAAAAGTGCAACGAATTTTCCAGAAGCGCAACAACTTGAGGGAAAGGAATGGAGGGGATGGGGGGTAGGACTCTCAAAAAATTATGGGAGGTATGGATAGGTGTTAGGAATACAATGAAAGTGGAATTTATCAAAATGAGTGAGAAAAAGGGGGCCTAAAGGTCAAAACCAAACCTAGGGTAAAAGTGCATCAAATTTCTAGGTTTTTTGGGAAAATAAGGAAATGAAAGGATTTTGATGATGGGATTGATGGGAAATTATCAGTGAAGTATTATGAAGGAGGTATAATCTTAAAATCAAGGCCTTTACTTCTAAATGAAGCTATGAACCATAGAAAATGGAAATCGAATTTTGACTTAATCTCTAAGGAAAGATGGTGCAAGTATGATTGATAGGGTTGGATTACCATGATTAATAAAAAGACTCATGAAACATGGTAATGAAATACCACGATGAAATGATCTTCATTTTTGGAGTGGGAGTAGAAATGACACCTATAAAATGACTCATACTCTTTGCCTTATGACTTGGCAAACTTTGCTAGAATAGACCAAAATTTGAGTTTTGACTCTGATTAACTTGGAAGATTGACAACTATTGATTACTATGGAACATAGGACTCTAAAATTGGCTCCAATGGGGATTGAATTTCCTTTAGGAGGTGTCAAGAACACTGTAGACCAGGTAGCCTTTTTTTATTGGGCAATGGAGTCACTACAACTACAATCTTCAAACTGACTCAAATTAAACTGAAAATTGAACTATACCATCAACTGCAAACTCTACTGGAAATTGACATTGAAAAAGATGCTCAGAATGTTGAGCTTATTCATTACGACTTACCTACTCTAAATAATCCATAAATCGCCTGATCAAGTGAAATGAAACAACCAATGCAACCATACAAGAATTTTATCCACTGATTGAGTTCTTTGCATATGCTTGTTTATGAGCAAAATATGAATTTTGCATGATGAAAGCTCCAATAAAAAATTGAAAGCAAATCCAAATTTGGTAGGATTGAAAAAATTTGGTCCCCTTGTTGGCTCCAAAAATAGTGCAAATGGATCTTCAAATGAATGTGCACTGAGCTTTAGCTCGTCCAATAGATTGTAATTATGCTCTAGGTGGTCTTCATACCATGAATATAAACTTTCATATTCATCCTTACTCTCCTAATATGACTGCAAATTTTGGATGAGATTTGTAATGAGACTCCCGCTGAACAAGACAATGAAGCTGGATGCTAAATTAAATAATTATCAAACCTATCTTCAAACTCACAACTAGATAAAGGATGAAAATTTTGAATACAAATATCATCCATGTAATTATCTATTAGATCATTGCAAACATGAGAAAACTGTTGTAACCTATTGTGGATCGGTTCTGATGAAACTGCATGATATTCTATAAAATCTTCATGTTCCACACTTTCAGCTGCATTTTCAAATTGAATGTTTCTTGGTAACTGTGATTGTGGAGATTCTATATTACAAATAATATTCTCAACAACTTTAGGAGAAGGTTTCCAAGTGCTGTCAACTCTCTTATTTTTTTGAATGAAGAGAAAAACAAAGGTAATGAGTCCCAATTAGGAAGTTCATTGTATTTTTCATGCTCAATATCAAAACTGAAAGACTGTTGATTTTTAATCTTAGGAAAATTTTCTCTCAGCAATTGAAATGAAGTAAAACATAAAGGAAAAGGCCTTTCATCTGCTTGAAATTTTTCTGTATTTTATTCATTTCTGTCATGATTGATATGCATAGGTTGATTTCTATATTTTAGTTTTTTTAATTGAACTTCCTTCCAAAAACATGCTGATGACTGCCTTGAAGAGTCATCCTCAATTTTGAAAACATAGTCATCATCATACTGATCATACTTAGGTAAATAATCAATATAAGTAATGTCATCAAGCATACACACTGGATCAACAGATTCCTTCTCCACAAGTTGATCTACAAATCCATTTTCATGACTATCCATAAATGAATACATAAAACAATAATTTCTTGATCTATGGTAACCTGGATTAGTAGGAAAATGGTTAGGGCCAAAAACCTCTTATTTGTCTGCAATAAGTGGGACATGGTGTTTTTGAACAGAAAATTCATCTCTCATGGTGATATTTTGCATCATTTCTTCTATCATGCTTACCAAATTGTCAAGTTTCACTTATGAAGATGTCAGGTGCTCCTTCTCTATGTTCTCCCTCTCTTCTGCCTTCAACTTTGACCTTTTGACCAATAGATTAGCTTCCACAGCTATTGCACTGTCTTGAATTTATTTGAGTGTTGTAGTGTTCCTTTATCTCAATTAAAACTCCATTTACGGATCAAAGGCATTTGGGTAGTGTAAGAGAGCTAAACTGGGAGGCGATTTTATATCAGCAGGCATTGAATGGTATACTAGATTGAACCTAGTTGAAAAGTGTTGCACAATTTCTCCTGACTGTCTTTTCAAATGATTATATTCTTCTAAAATTAGAAAAGGATCCTCTTGATCACCCATTTTTCAAGGAATACTTTCACTCACTGATAGAAATTGAAAATGCTTGCAGTTGGCAAGTTTTTGAACCATTTCTTGGCTTCGCCATGCAAAGATAGAGCAAAAATCTTGATACTGACATCATCTTCTTCAACCTTAAAATGGTCGAGAAAAATTTCAAAACTATGAATGTGTTTTTCAGCAGTGATGTTACCATATTCTCCATAAAACCTGGGAAGATATTTGTAATAATTTTCAAGGAAATCATGGAGTATTGGAGGTAAGATGAGTGGCTTGTATATATCTGGAATTTTAAAAGGTATAAGAGTATGTACAGATTCTGTAAGATTAGCCTTGAAATATTGAGGCTCATCAAAATAAATATGGTCATCATAAGATTAAAAAGAAGGGTCTTGACCAAGATAAACGTAAGGAGAATTTTAATTCACAATTTTCAAAGGAAATGAATCAACTATAGGTTTGTGATCTTTTCAAAAATAAAATATACCTTGGAAAACCTTCTTAACATTCTCAGGAAAAGAGAACAAAAAATTTATGACAAAGAAAATGATGTCTTGGATGAAATTCCAAGTTGAATACCTCATCTTCCTATACTATCCTTTCATGTTTCTGTTGGTAAGGTTCATCCTCCAGTGGAGTCTTTGAATTTGATTTTGAAACTGGATTTGGAGTCACCGGGTGAATGATTTCAGCCTCCCTGTGTTTGATAATTGTTCACCATCATAAAATTAGATTTGATCCTTGTTGTTCACACCCAGGTAAACATGACCTTTCGCTCCCCGACAACTACGCCAAAATGTTAGAGCTCCTTAGTTTCCCAAGGCCGAGAAATAAAACCAAAGAGGTAACCACATGCCAAATTTTGAATTGGTATCTATCCCTACCAAATTAGAGAGGGCTCTCTCAAAAGAAACCTCACAACCAATGGAAGTGATTAGAGAGTATTAGGGTTTTAGGCTAGTTATCAAAACAATAGGGTTTTGATTTAGGTTTCTCTAGATAAGAAGCACCAGATTAGGAACTAGGCCAAATATTCCAAAGGATAAATTGCAATCATAGAATGAGGCAAGATAGATGTAACTAGTGAAACAAATTGAATTTGTCATTGTAGTGTGGTGAGAATGAAATCATGTATAAGGAGTAAAATTATCATACATGTGTGAATTCATTTCTTTAGAAGATAAAAAACTTATATGAAAATCTCAGACAAAACAAAGCATATGAGGAAATTTATTCTGTTTAAAACTTAGGAGATTGACACAAGAAGAAATGTATATGGCTGCTATAACTACTTAATCATCACATGCATAAGGAAAATTGGAGAAAAACCATGTCACTAACCACATCACAAGAATCCCATAAAAATTGCTGCAACTGCTTGTATATTATTTCTGCAAAGAGTCAAGTACCCCAGTTCCAAAAGAGTGTGAACTTCAATTATCCAACCCTCTCATTGAATTGATTATGAGTACATATATAAAAAAAACAATATTCCACCTCTAGGGGTCGAATCCTAATCCATAACAAGTAATTAATGAATCTAATGACTCATTGCCTAATCCTAGGGAAGTTAGAAACAACTTTCCCCTTTTTTAGCTAACTAATTGAGCTATTCTCTCAAGGAATTAATCACAATATTATTTACAATGATGATCATTATTAAGCCTATTAGTCATCAAATAAATCATGAGTCAACTATTACATCGACCAAGTTTGACCTTTGACCTCCAAGTGTAGTGAAAAAACTTCAAGCCTAGAAACACAACAATTGTTTTTAATAGAAAAACAACTTTGGCTTCATTTTTAGATGAATTAGAAGAGGTCCTCAGTGATGATGAGGGTTGGTGAAGAATTATTAGGGTGTCTACTATGCCCTGGGACCCTTAAGTCATCCAAAATAATCATTTTAGCCCCCTCAATTGATTTTAAGAGAAAGTGTCCAAAAATGCAACGAAATTATGGAAAGGTGGCAGAAAGGTGTAAAAAAGGAACTTTTGATCATTTTATTCAAAATAATGACTGTACAAGCTTCAAAAAGTGATTTTATGATATCCCTAAATTATTATCTATCCAAACATACTTGAATTTTTGGATTTGGAGCCTTCGAGAAAAAGCACAACAACTAGCTGTTGCGTTTCTGTAGGGTCAAATTTCTGCATTTTTTGTAACAATAGGGGTCAAAGATGGAGTTATATATCTTTAAACATAACACTTTTTACAAAACTGGGAGAAATTTTTGTATATAAGGTTTTTTTGGAGAAAAACCTCTCTCATGTTTTGAAAATGCATCTTCATTTGGTCAGAAACCTCTTTAAAAAAATGATGATAAAAACATAGTGAAAAGTGCAACGAATTTTCCAGAAGCGCAACAACTTGAGGGAAGGGAATGGAGGGGATGGGGGGTAGGAAAAATTCTGAAAAAATTATGGGAGGTTGGAATAGGTTTTAGGACACAATGAAAGTGGAATTTCTCAAAATGAGTGAGAAAAATGGGGGCTAAAGTTCAAAACACAGACTTAGGGTAAAAGCACATAAGATTTTTAGGGTTTTTGGGAAAATAAGGAAATGAAAGGATTTTGATGAGGGGATTGATGGGAAATGATAAGTGAAGGATGATGAAGGAGGTATAATCTTAAAATCAAGGTATTTTACTCTTGAATGAAGCTATGAACCTTGGAAAATGGAAAGCACAACAAAAACCCTAGCAACAAAATTTTGACTTAATCTCTGAGGAAAGAAGGTGCAAGTATGATTGATAAGGTTGACTGACCATGATTTATCAAAAGTCTCATGAAATATGGTGATGACCTCCCATGATGAAATGATATTAATTTTTGGAGTGGGAGTAGCAATGAAACCTATACAGTGACTCATACTCTTTGCCTTATTACTTGGAAAATTTTGATAGAATAGACCAAAATTTGACTTTTGACTCTGATTAACTTGGAAGATTGACAACTCTTGATTTCTATGGAACATAGGACTCTAACAAGATCAGCGTGTGGTTTATGGATGTGTAGTGCTATTTTTGTGTATATGTTGTGCATGTTGTATATTCAGTGATTGTATCTATGGTGATGTGTAGTGTTGCATATGTAGTATCGTGTACATACGATGTTCTATTCCTGTTGTATATATGATGTTGCATATGCAGTGAGAGGTATAGATGGTGCTATGTACATTTTGGATATGCGGTGTTGTGTATGTATGGTGCTATGTACATCTAGAATATGTAGTTCTACGTACATATGGTGTTATGTGTGTGATGTGCATATGGTGCTATGTGCATTTGGTGTTGTGTGCACGATTGTACACATGGTTGTGTGCATGTGGTGCTATGTACAGGTTGTACATGTGGTGTTGTGTGTAGGCAGTGCTGTGTACATGTCATGCGTGTGGTTCTATGTACACATGGTGTGATGTACATGTCGTGCATGTGACGCTGTGTACATGTGGTATTGTGTACACATTATATAGGTGGTGTGGTGTACATTTGGCATTCTGTACATGTTGTGCAGGTGGTGTTGTGTACATGTGATATTGTGTATATGTTGTGCAGGTAGTGTGTGTATAGGTGGTACTGTGTACATGTCACTAGTACATTTGGTCAAAATTCCGACACTTTTGTCGTATTGTTAGAAATTTCCCCAAATTTTACCAATTTTTCAAATCCCGCCAACAACCGTCGCTATACCGACATTTAGGGACATCGTCGCTTTTGCGACGTTTATGAATGTCGTCAGAAATGCGACGTTCTAAACTATTCATCGATATTACAACGTTTTTGGGACACAATGTTGGAAATGCAACGTTTCTAAAATATGCGTCGGTATTGCGACGCTTTGGAGAAAATGTCGGAAATGCGACGTTTTGCTCCAAACCGTCGCAATACCGACGCATATTTTAGAAACGTCGCATTTACGACGTTTCTAAAGACACAACGTCGGAAATGTGACGTTTCTAAAATATGCGTTGGTATTGTGACGCTTTGGAGAAAATGTCAGAAATGCGACGTTTTTCTCCAAACCGTCGCAATATCGACACATATTTTTGAAACTACGCATTTCCGACGTTTCTATAATATGCGTCGGTAGCCAAACCGTACCATCTGTTTTGACATATGCCATCGGATTTGATAATATAAGTGCCATACAATTATATCCAAAGTTCAATTGGAATGTGCCTCCAATAAATCACATATTCGGACTTTGCAATAGCTAACACCACCATTGTAATGTTTTTCCATTGTATGGTATACTTTGGAATATGATTTGCCACCATAATTAAACCTTGGAACTTTGGGTTAATATACATAATGTGTGGAATTATATAATAAGGTTTGGATTATATATATATATATATATATATATTGCAACGGTTTGGAGCAAATGTCATTAATATCCGTTAATATTTCATTCAAACATTTTTGTATATGGTTTTAAATTATTTCTATGTAAAAATACATATAACAAATTATGTATCTAAAAATACTCCATATTGTTTAAACTATAATTCAAACACATACATATAGTTAGCTCAAATTTTAATTTAAAATGAAAATTATATTAATATAATTTGACATGTAAATATATTTTTTCTCATTAATATATAAATATAAATTTATTTTTACATATAATGTTATAATATAGTTTCAAAATAAACATCACATTAATAATTTCACATTCAAATATATTTTTTAAATAGATTTTTAACTTACTTTTATATATAAATATAAAATAGAATAAAAATTTTGAAAAATAAATATCTAAAATTATTAGAGAATTTACACTGCATTTCAAATATATTAACAATTATATTTCAAATATATATATATATATATATATATATATATATTTTTATATAGTTTTGAAATAAGTTATTAGATTGGTGAATAAAATTAATTACATTAGAATTTTGTCTAATTTCTTTTTTGGTAAATTAATTTCATGAGGTTCACATGAAATCTCAAGTCAAATTTAAACCAGCTAAACAAAAACTCTAACAATTTCATGAAAATCATCTAAAAAATTATTGAAATATCAAACTTGACAGTAAACCAATATGGGTTAAGTTAGTTTTATGAGGATCATGTTGGAAGTTATGTTGTTAATTTTCAAAATCAAACTAGCCGTTATCCTAACAACTAGTTTAGCCAATTCTAAAAAAAAAATTATATATAAATATATATATATATATATATATTCTTATTTAATTAATTAATCTATTTTATATTTTATTATATATATATATATATATATATATATCATCACAATTAATTAAATAATTAATTAATTTCTTAATTAAATAAAACAAGTCGTTATTATTCGATTTTAATTTTCAAAGTCAAACTAGTCATTATCCTAACAGCTAGTTTAGCCATAAAATATTCCAAGCTATTAGATCTAGATCTTGTTTAATAATATCTTACTATGCACCATTATCAAGGATAACTCAATATTTTTTTATAAATAAGATCAGGGTTTTCCATTCATTATTTACCTTTGATCCTTTTATCATGGTTGAACTTTGATCATTTTATTTTCTTTTTGCTTATTGAGCTCCCATTGAGTTCAACATGTCTTGGGTTTTCTACACCATTGAGAGAGATAATTGCTAAATATAATTATTATTTTATTTATAGGATAATTTTCATCAATGGAAGAAAACATTAGAGGTGGAAAAAAAATTCAAAAGGCTGAAAGGGGTGATGGTAGAGTTTATTGCCCTTGCAAAAAATGTTGTATGAGAAATAATGTTAGAGTTTTAATAGCAACAACAACAATGCATTGTAGGAAATATGGGCACATTGATGGTGGATCGAATGACTATCGTCCCGTGGTAATTAATTATCTATCTTCATTTTGATTATATCGTAAAATTTTATATTATTTTAATATTTTTTATATACGCACTAATGTTTAATGATTGTTTGTAATTTTCATACAGGCACAGTTGCCCCCCAAATTTTTTCAGATTATCAACTAGCTTCCACAACTAAATAGTAGTAGATTAGATGATGTTGCACCAATACAAGAGAATATTGCAACAAATATTAGTATTGGAAATGATGTTGTACAAGGTGAAGAACATGAAGCGAATGATGAAGATAATTTTAATGATCCCATGGAGGTAGATCATGATGACAATAATGAGACAATTCACATTAATGATGGGACAAATCAAATGCTCCAAGACTTGTATGGTGAGTCAGATGATGATGGTGGAGATAGTGACGATATTTATGATGTACCTCTTATTGAAAGGTCAAGTGAACAACTTTTTGAACACTCAAATGCAACTCTTATCTTTGCTACATTGTTGCTGATGAACTTAAAGGTTATGAATAATTTGTCGAACATATGTATGACACAGATCCTAAGGTATGCAATATGTATTTATGATCACATATATGTAAATGTTGATTATTTTCCCTTTTTTTAGTTGTAATAAATGTGTAAAATAATAATTCAATACTTATATATATATGATTAATAATATTTACATTAACTAGTTTTTGTTTATGTTGTAGATTGTTGGGTAAATATTTGTTACCATCGCCAAATACTTTACCTTGAACATATCGAGATCTACGTGCTATTATGAAAGACTTTGGAATGGAATATAACACTATAGATGCATGTCCTAAAAATGATATTATATATTACGGAGAACATGCATTGAAAATAGAATGTCTGAAATGTGGTCCCAGTAGATATCGAACAGATCAAATAATAAAAAAGGTGCCTCAAAAGGTTCTTCATCATATTCCCATAATTCCACGTTTGCAGCGAATGTTCAGGTGTAAGAGAATAACACAGTTTATGGATTACCATTCAAACAATATAAGTGGAGATGGTGTTCTTCGAATGCCTGCAGATGGTTCTGCATTTAGAGAAATTGAGGAAAAATATGTAGATTTTAAAAATGAACCTCGTAATGTCAGGCTTTCATTGGTAGCTGATGGTGTTAATCCATTCAGAGAGCTTAGATCTACTCACTCAGTGTGGCCTATTTTCGTTATCAACAATAACATTCCTCCTTGGATGTCAATAAAGAGGGAGCACATAATTTTGACTATGATTATTCCAGGTATTTGATACATTATTTTTTCGAATGTAACATTTTAATTTCTCTCGTTGTTTGCATAATATATTTTATTTTTTTATTTACTTACATATACATATATCATGGTAGTAATTATTATGTACCGTAATTTTGAACAATTAGGTAAGTACCAAGTCAAAGATATGAATGTATATATTTAACCTCTTATCGATTAGCTAATAAAGTTATGGCATGGCATCACTATGTATGACATCACTAAACCAATCAAGCAGAAGAGATTTCAATGTCGTGGAATTCTTGTATGGACAATTCATGATGCCCCAGGACTAACACATGTTTGTGGTATGTAATATTTCATTGCACTTTAATATAATACATAATTATCCAAATTATATATACCATATTGCATGTTTTAAAAATGATCTCATAGTATAATTGTTATTGATCCATCTATTGCAGGTTTTCAAACAAAGGGTATATTTGCATGTCCAGTTTGTGGCCCTAAGACAAAGTATCGTCATTCGCCGGAATTAGGAAAGATGGTGTTTGATGAGTTTAGGCACTTCCTCTCTAGGAACCATAAGTATCGTACTACTGAAAAACATCTTTTCAATGATAAAGAAGAAACTGGATTAAAACCACGAAGAATGACACCTCGGTTGTGGAAGTTGGAATATAACAGAATTAATAATCGTTAAGCAGCTGGTACGTAATTTGTCTATATATATATATATTAATTGTTTATGTAATGTTTGGAATTTTTGTTTTCACTAACAAATTTATTTTATTGTATTTTATAATTATTGTTATGATTTATTTTATTCTTTGATATCAAGGTCGTTGTCGCGGTGAAGGTACTAATATTGTACTTCCATTTGGAATGAAATGTTATCCTTCTCAATTCGTGAGGTTGCCCTACTATGAGGACCTAAATATAGCTCATTTGTTTGATACAATGCATATCGGGAAGAATGTGACAGAAACGTTATGGTGAATCATAGATGGTGCACATGATAGAGATAAAATTTACAAAATTTGTGCTGACATTGAGAAATTGAATCATGCAATGAAAAGTGTGATCGACAGATCAAATAACAATGGAGGTCGAAATTATAATAATATTCCATGGTTATTAATAGAACAAAAAAGCAATGATGTAAAAGAGGTCGTTAGAAGAATTAAATTTCCAATAGATTTTGCTTCAAACATAAATAATATCTTAACAAAGAAAAGTCACTTCAGTGGGGTGAAAACACATGATTGACATACCTTTGTTAAGGTAATTTTTTTGGTATACATTTTTGTATGTTATTGCTTGAATAAATATTTTAAATTTTTCTTTTTTTCTGTTTAATTTGGAAACCAATAACGATTCATTTTTTATTGTTATAGTATGTTCTACCTGTATCTCTCCCAAATGACTTCGACAACAATGTCAAACAAGTTATATATGGTCTTAGTAAATACATGAGGTAAGTAGTTTTGATTTATACGCAAAATCTCACTACTATTTCTTTTTGTACTTAATGACATGATGTGTTAATTTACTTGTAATGAAATATATATTATTTTTCATTGAAATAACCTTGCGTACTGATTTGCAGATGGTTGTCATTGAAAGAAATCCATCAAGATGAAATAAAGTATTGGAAGAGAGAAATTCCTCGATTAATGTGTGAAATGCAAAAGTATCTACCTCCAACATTTTTCAATGCACAAGAACACTACTTGATACATCAAGCTGAGGAGATTGAAATGTGTGGACCAGTACACACAAGGTCAATGTGGATGGTGGGGAGGCACCTGAAATCCTTGAAGGCTTTGGTTAGACAAAGAGCACGACCTGAGGGTTCTATGGTGGAGGGATATGTGGTATATGAATCCATGGTGTATATTAGTCATTATCTTCCTATATTAGTTGCGCCAGCTATGAATGCGGTGAATTTCATTTGGGATGTGAACTCCATAAAAAAATTTGAAGTGGAGCACCTGTTGGGAAAAGGTAGAATGAAGAAAGTGAGAGGTAAAAGATTTATTATGTATAATACATATAATGTTTCATTTTTTTACATCATGTATATGATCATGTTAATTTAGGTCTTATTATTTCATCGTTTATTAATTAATATAATTTACCATGGTTATAATTTATATTTAATATTGGTGAATTATTGTTTTTTTATTCAGGTGCTCAAGATTATGAGGCACTGCTTTTATACATTGCAAACAATCTTGAGTGGATGAGTGAATGGATTGAAACATGTAAATCACGTAACGATGATAGGTTATCATGGAAACTACTGTCTGAATTGGTTAGAGAAGCATATCATAGTGGAGATGGAAACGTTACGGATAGGGAAATTGATTTAGCATATGGTTTGAAAGATAGAAAGGTAAGCAATTAATTCACCTATTTTATTCATTACTTATTTTATATTATATTTATAGTGTGACAACAAGTTTGATTTTTCAGATAATTTTCAAGCTGTGTGAATTATATGATTAATTATTAATTGAGAATGCATCTTTTTCATGTTTGGCATATTGCAGTTGAAACACCACAAGGCTATGTGGTGCAATGGTCGTAAATTTCGCATTAAACAGTTGGATGATAACAGGAAAACTTCTGATAGTGGGATAACTGTAGTATTCTAGGTCACTAATGTTTCCTCTAGGAGTGACAGGCATCCTCGAGAATTTGAAAATAGATATTATGGGTTTTTAGATGATATAATTGAGTGTGACTTTAATTCCTTCAAAATAGTTTTGTTCAACATCAAATGGTATAGTCTACGAATGAATGTACGTGATGATGATAGAACTCTTATTCAACATGACAATGTATTTCCAATGGTTAAAACATCGTAGTTTGAAGTAGGAAAAAGTCGCTATGTTTTTCCAAGCCAATTCGAACAAGTCTTTTACTTAGAGGTTCTAGGTGAGAACGAATGGTTATTTTCTATTAGATATGATCCAAGAGGAAGGCCAGTAGAGTATACTGTATAGGAAGAAGATGATATTGATCAAGAAGTGTTGAAGATTGCAACAAGAAACAGTGAAGGAGGCATCCTGAAACATCATTCCTGATCCTAGTTGGAAAGTGATCACCTAAACTAGGTGGGGCCCACATAGGTGATTTTTGTCGCAAAGTCTATTTTTAGACTTTGTCTATTTTTAGACATGTCAATCATATTCTATGAGTTGCAGGATGCTATTTGTGGAGGGTTGGTCAAGTTGGAAAAATAGATGGACTTCTATTTTTAGACATATTGGGTGGAATCTATTTTTAGATTGCCAGTCTAAAAATATATATGTCAAATATTATTAGCTCTTAATAATATTTGGACTATAAACATTAACTTATTCTCTTGGAGCACTTCAGTTAAGTGCACAGATGTGGCACAGGAGCTGACAGAAGGAATTACGCTGTTCTTGGGGGTTAAGTGGAGCTATTGCATGGAGACTTCAGTTAGAACTCATGTGACAGAGTTTGGTGGAGTTATTGAGGTAGTTGGTGGAGTTGTGTTCAGTTTAACTCAGTTAAACATAGTTGAGCTAGTTGTATCTAGTCTAACTCATTGATACACTAGTGAGAGTGGTGTGAATTAATTATTAATTAATTCACTAATTATTAACTCATTAATCAACTAAAGAATACATCAGTTAACTACAATGCATGGACAATTTCAGTGGAGACCAGTGAAGAGGTAGGTGAAAGAGCAGTGTGACTATGAATTGTGACTATACTGTTGCATGATTTGAAACAACCAGTGATTGGAGATGCCAATGAGTATTTCATGAGCAAGGATAGACCAATTCGAGTTCATTCAGAGCCATTCTTCAGCAGTGATTGCGCAGTAGAGGCAGGCTATTAGGTGGCAGAGATTGGAGCATGTGATTTGCTAGATCGGGCTTGATTAGTGTGTAGCAATTGGAGATTGTATTGAGAGCTTGTGAGGAGCTTTGTATAATGATTGTTACATGATCTCTATGACATATATAATATACATATAGTTGGGGGTTTTCATCTTTAAGCTTTCCCATGAAATACTGTGTTCATATGTGTGAATTTTTATGGTTTTAATGTGTGCATGCAATTGATTTTATTTCTGCATATAATGATCAATGGTAGAAGAGATTCTGTATTATGCATGAAGTTAAAATAGTGTGTGATCAGGAGAATATCAGTGGATAACATATTAGTTATTCAAATTTCTACATGGTATCAGAGCATTATTGATCATTGGAGCAATTGCAAAGCATTGAAGCGGTTGAGTTTTGTGCTGGTGGAATTCGAAATTGCTATAGTGATTTCTTGGTGTCAAAGTTGAGATGTCTTTCAACGGATTGTGATTGGAGTATGCCCTTGAGGGCAGCTCAAATTATATTTCATGGAAGGACATGATGGAGGTGGTGCTGGATGACAATGGGTTGAAGGAGTTCATAGATGCATAAATTCCAAAACCTACTTCTAGTGATGCTGCCGTACTTGACGCATGGCAAAAGAAGGTAGCAAGGTGTTGAAGGATTCTGTTGGAAGGTGTGAAGGATCACATAGTATCCAGCCTTCATGGTAAGGCTTCTCCATTCTTGATGTGGAAAGCTTTGATATATTTTTTCCAAAGCAAGAGCGACCAGAGGAAGTTGGCGCCCAAGGATAAACTCAAGAAAATAAAAATGGAGAAGAATGACACTATTCCGGTATACTTGACAAAGTTTGTCCACTGCATGGATGAGCTTGGGAGTGTAGGAGTTAGTGTGGATGATGAGGAATTGGTGAGCTTGGCTCTCCTTGGGCTTCTGAATAGTTGGCATTCCTATCAGGAGTCTGTCAATTGTCGGGAGAAATTGCCAGGATGGGAGCGACTTTGGTCGGATCTTGTGCAGGAGGAGATAAGGCGGGATACTAGGGATGGCTCTTCATCAAAGAATGATGATGAAGAGGATTTCACTTTGGCTGCCAAAGCAAGGAAGGGAAAGGGTAAGAATAATGCTTCTCAATCCAGTGCGGATGGTAAAGAGCGTGACATGTCCAAAGTGAAGTGTTTTCACTGTCACGAGCATGGGCATTTCGCCACGCATTTTCCACAAAAGAAGAAGAACAAGCAGGCTGCTGGAGCTGTAGCTGGTGAGGCTCTTGCCTTGCAATTTGAGCTGGAATTCTCATTGATCGCATGCATGGTGTCTAGTGCATTGGGTTCGGGGTGGTATTTTGATAGTGGCACTTCCTTTCACATGACGGGAGATGTGAATCTTTTCAGTGACTTGGTGGAGAAAGATCTCCAGTTGCATGTTGAGTTGGGCGACAATGGACGATACAATGCGACTGGCATTGGTCTGCATTACCTTTCGGAAGGTCGGAGTAAAATCGTTCTACTTTTACAAAGATGCAGGTACATGTTCTCGGGGTTTTAAAGAAGAATTTAATCTCAGTCGCAATGTTAGAGGATAAAGGGTATGATGTTGTCTTTAGTGAAGGAAAATTTTTCCTTCAGCACAAAGCAACAAGACAAGTCAAGAAGGTTGGGATTCGACCGAAGAATCTCTACAGACTTGAAGTAGATGGGATTTCTACGGAGCTTCCTACTGTTGGGAAGTGCAAGAAAGCCATGCAATTGATGCTTGAGAGGGAGCAAGTTTTGCATGCAGGTAAGAGTGAACCTCGGGATGTGGAGCAACCACAAGATGAGGATCATGGAGTGGGAAAGAAATACTCCATACACAAGGGTTACGTACACGGATGGTAGAGGAGTGCACATCCCAACTATACCACACCGGTACGGGTGGGGCGATGAGCAGCCATGATTAATCCCAAGAGGGTGCATGAGCGAATTCTGAGAGATGGTGTGGATCTCATGAATTGAACCTGGTTATAAGGTGCCCATAGAGAAGCAGTAGTGTGATCAGTTGGATTGATGCAGGCAGATCAAAGTGACAGTGTCGGATACTGGAGCGCGGATCAGAGTTGACAGCAAGTGCATAGTTCATGGGTGCAAGAGTTCAATATCGTAGTGGTTCATGATGACATGTGCAGTTAGTACCAGTAGAAGTCGAAGAATTTTATGATAGATGCATCAGACGGATTGAGTTGTTTGGAGCCTATTCAATTTTAGAGGAGTTGCAGAGAAGATGCATGGAGTTGCATGGCGCTTGTGAAGGTTGCAAGGCGAATGCATGGAGTTGCATGTTGCATGCAAAGACAGTCCTTTCTTGTTGAGAGGGAGTGTTGAATTTTGCAACAAGAAACAATGAAGGAGGCATCCTGAAACATCATTCCTGATCCTTGTTGGAAAGTGATCACCTAAACTAGGTGGGGCCCACACAGGTGATTTTTGTCGCAAAGTCTATTTTTAGACATGTGGATCATATTCTATGAGTTGCAGGATGCTATTTGTGGATGGTTGGTCAAGTTGGAAAAATAGACGGACTTCTATTTTTAGACATATTGGATGGAATCTATTTTTAGATTGCCAGTCTAAAAATAGATATGTCGAATATTATTAGCTCTTAATAATATTTGGACTATAAACATTATCTTATTCTATTGGAGCACTTCAGTTAAGTGCACATATGTGGCACAGGAGCTGACAGAAGGAATTACGATATTCCTAAGGGTTAAGTGGAGCTATTGCATGGATACTTCAATTAGAACTCATGTGAGAGAGTTTGGTGGAGTTGATTGAGGAAGTTAATGGAGTTGTGTTCAGTTTAACTAATCTAAACATAGTTGAGCTAGTTGTATCTAGTCTAACTGATTGATACACTACTGAGAGTGGTGTGAATTAATTAATAATTAATTCACTAATTACTCATCATTAATCAACTAAATAATACATGACACAGTCGTGCATGGGCCGATTTCGATGGTGCGTTTCCCGGGTGAAGAGATAGAGTGAAAGGAAAACGTTGTGACTATAATGTCTGTGACTATAGTATTCTGTGCCATAGTATACACTCGGTAGAGATGCCTTTAAAGCCCCCCGTGAGCGAGGCGGGAATAATTCAAACTAGAACTCATCAAGAGATATTCTTTAGTAGGATTACGCGATGGCTTGAACTATCGGTGGAGCAGATTGGAGCATGTGTTTTGCTAGATCTAAGCTTGTGTAGTGTGTAACAATTGGAGATTGTACTGAGAGCTTGTGAGGAGTTTGTACAATGATTGTTACATGATCTCTATCATTATAATATACAGATAGTTGGGGTTTTCAGCTTTAAGCTTTCCCATTACATACTGTGTTCATATGTGTGAATTTTTATGGTTTTAATGTGTGCATGCAATTGATTTTATTTCCGCATATAATGATCAATGGTAGAAGAGATTCTGTATTGTGCATGAAGTTAAAATAGTGTGTGATCAGGAAAATCTTGGTGGATAACATATCAATTATTCAAATTTCTACAAGAAGAATATGATGCAATGGCAGATGAGCAGGAAGATGCATTGACAGACGAAGAAGATATATTAGAAGATGAGCCAGGCGCAGGAGACGAGGCAACAATTATTGATAATGATGTCGATGAGGGTATTATTGAAAATGACATAATTGATGATGATTATGACATGGTAGATCATTTTAACACCGTTTTTGAATCAGATGTTGGTATAGATGTCGATTAGTTGGATGAAGATCAAGAAGATACAGAAGAAGAATATTGATACAGATGTTATGTTCGAGTATGAGCTGGTATGTTATAAATTTATATTTTAATATGTAGGAATTATTGTCTTTAAATAATTTACTAATTATGTGGGTTTATTGCATGTTGTTTATTATTTCAAACCAATAAATAATGGCCTTACTATTGTACAGGCTAAACTAAAATTATGTATTTATACAAACACATATTGAAAATTTTGTTTACGACCTTAATTAATTTTTGGTTTATTCATATTCTATTTCATACATTGGGTATTGGGAAAATGAGAGTGATGTGAGGGGGATGGGAGGGGCCATATGAGCTTCCACCTTCACGTGGTTGGCCCTGTTCAGTACATAATAAATTATTCTTGAAACCAAGAGAAGCTCATTCATCTTTATTTAATTTGCATTATTGTAAATGTCATCATTGTTGTCTGATTATTGCAGCGCCAAAATTGCTGAAATTGTTAGAAAACATTAAAAGTGAAATTATTTTAGGAATTGTCCAACGAGGCCATACTAATTTTGTCCAGATGAACATTTTCTTGTAGCCGTGTCGTTTTGTTTTAGGGCACCCGCCGAAACGCATTCGGGTCGGGTCGTTTCGTTTGAGGGCGTCCACCTAAACCCGTTTGTGTCGGGTCATTTCGTTTGAGGGCGGCCGTATCAAATTTTCTAAGTTGTGACCACATGGGTGCCTTGTGCACGTTCGTGCGGGCCATTTTCCATTTTGTTTGAGGCGCCCGCCCAAACCCGTTCAGGTCGGGTCGTTTCGGTTGAGGTCACCTGCCCAAACGCGTTCAGGTCGGGTCGTTTCGGTTGATCAGGGCGCCTGCCCAAACACGTTTGGGTTGGGTTGTTTTGGTTGAGGGTGGCCATACAAAATTTGCTAAGTTGTGACCAAATTGGTGTTTTGTGCACATTCGTGCAACCCATTTTCCGTTTGCTCCCTTGTGCCTTTGTTCGGCCGGGCACGAAATGTGATCAGGGCGCCTGCCCAAACGCGTTCTGGTTGAGTCGGTTCGTTTCATTTGAGGGCAGGCATATCAAATTTGCTAAGTTGTGACCACATGAGTGCCTTGTGCATGTTTGTGTGACCCGTTTGTCGTTTTCTCACTTTTTCCTTTGTTCAGTCGGGCGTGTCGTGTCATTTCGTTTTAAGGCACCTGCCCAAACCTGTTCGGGTCGGGTCATTTCGTTTGAGGGCGACCGTATCAAATTTTCTAAGTTGTGATCACATGGGTGCCTTGTGCAGATTTTTTAAGCCCGTTTTCCATTTTTTTTGAGGGTGTGCGCCCAAACCCATTCGGGTCGAGTCATTTTGGTTGAGGGCGCCTGCCCAAACGCGTTCGGGTCGGGTCGTTTCGGTTGATCAGGGCGCTTGCCCAAACACGTTTGGGTCGGGTCGTTTCAATTGAGGGTGGGCGTATGAAATTTACTAAGTTGTGACAACATTGGTGCATTGTGCAAATTTGTGCAACCCGTTTTCCGTTTGCTCTCTTGTGCCTTCATTCGGTCGGGTGCGCCTGTGATCAGGGCACCCGCCCAAATGCGTTCGGGTCGGGTCGGGTTGTTTCGTTTGAGGGCGGACGTATCAAATTTGCTACGTTGTGACCGCAGTAGTGCCTTATGCACGTTTGTGCGGCCCATTTTTCATTTGCTCACTTGTGCCTTTGACGTTCGGTCAGGCACGTCGTGTCGTTTCGTTTGAGGGCGCCCGCCCAAACCCATTCGGTTTAGGTCGTTTCGTTTGAGGGAGACCGTATCAAATTTGCTAAGTTGTGATCGCATGGGTGACTTGTTCACATTTGTGCGGCCCATTTTCCATTTCATTTGAGGGTGTCCGCCCAAAATCGTTTGAGTTGGGTTGTTTTGGTTGAGGGCGCCTGCCCAAATGCGTTCGGTTCGAGTCATTTCGGTTGAGGGTGCCTACCCAAACGCGTTTGGGTCGGGTTGTTTCAGTTGAGGGTGGCCGTATCAAATTTTCTAAGTTGTGACCGCATTGGTGCCTTGTGCACATTCGTGTAGCCCATTTTCCATTTGCTCTCTTGTGCCTTCATTCGATCAGGTGCGTCGTGTGATCAGGGCACTCACCCAAACGCGTTTGGGTCGGGTTGGGTCGTTTTGTTTGAGGGCGGCTATTTCAAATTTACTATTTTGTGACCGCACGAGTGCCTTGTGCATGTTCGGCAACCTGTTTGTCGTTTGCTTGCTTGTGCCTTCATTTGGTTGGGCACGCCGTGTCGTTTCATTTGAGGGCGCCCTCCCAAACATGTTTGGGTCGGGTCGTTTCGTTTGAGGGCACTCGCCCAAACCTGTTCGGGTCGGGTCATTTCTTTTGAGGTCGGCCGTATCAAATCCGCTAAGTTGCGACCAAATGGGTGCCTTGTGCACGTTCGTGCGGCCCGTTTACCATTTCGTTTGAGGGCGCTTGCCCAAACCCATTTGGGTCGGGTTGTTTCAGTTGAGGGTGCCCTCCTAAATGCATTCGGGTCGGGTCATTTCGGTTGAGGGTGCCTGCCCAAACGTGTTTAGGTCGGGTCATTTCAGTTGAGGGCGACCGTATCAAATTTTCTAAGTTGTGCGTGCATGGGTGCCTTGTGCACGTTCGTGCAGCCCATTTTCCGTTTACTCCCTTGTGCCTTCGTTCGGTCGAGCACGCCGTGTGAGGGCGCTTGCCCAAACACGTTTGGGTCGGGTCGGGTCGTTTCGTCTGAGGGCGGCCGTATCAAATTTGCTAAGTTGTGACCGCATGAGTGCCTTGTGCATGTTCGTGCGGCCCGTTCCTCGTTTTCTTGCTTGTGCCTTTGTTCGATCGGGCATGTCGTGTCGTTTCATTTGAGGGCGCCCGCCCAAACCCGTTATATGACGAAATTTGCATGTTTATTTTTTTTCTTGCATGAAGGATGCACTAGGTTTTTATGACCAAGTTGGGCAGACTTCACCCTTCCATGAAATTATTCACTTCTATCACATCCACAATGTTGAATTCCTTTGATACTACTCCTAGAACTCTGACTCTTCTCTACAGCTAGAATGATTTAATGGAATAAAAAATTATCACTATGACATGTTGTACTTCATAAGAGACTACTAAGAAGCTTAAGTATGGTAAATCCACCTTCACCTGTCATTTGAACATAGAGCATAGAGTTATCTTAATCGTCAATTTTCTGGATAAGAGACATTTGAGCCCTTTTTAACCCTTGGGGATGATTAATTAAATATTTATGAATCTTAATATTTATAAATTAATATTTATCAATCTTAATATTTATAAATTATTTAATTTTCTATTTGTCACTTCAAAATTTTACTATGAAAACCATTTTAAATTAATTTTTTTGCTTTTAGTGTTTTCTCATTTAATCTTTTAAAAAGTTTGTTTGTTCATTTAATCTTTTGAAAAGTTTGTTTGTTCCACAGAGTCCGTTCGTGCTTCGAACCTCCGACCACAACCACTTGGTTTCTTTGACACTGTTGATATTGTAACATCTGATCCTACAGTGCAGAGAGGCCGACAGATAATAAGGGTTTCTTTCCGGCCATCTCTTTCGGCATTTCGCACTATTCCACTCAGTTGGATGTCAAGGGTTCTAGAGCTGGTACTGGAGGGTTGCTTCTGCGGTTGGTTTCACCAGCTCAATCATGGCCTTCCCTATTTCTGAAACTCATTACCGTGAAGCCCATGTAACATTTTTCTTAAATTTTTCTATCTTTTGATGAGGGTTTACAAGACAAGGTCCCCCCTTCAGTTTTTTGGTATCTCAATTCCTCCTTCCACTGGAGTAATTCTACGACAACTTAAACAACCTACAGTAACTCAGCATGCTAGGAACAGGTAATCCACTTAGATGTATCTTATTACCAATAATTATTTTCTAGCCACTGTGTTTTCTTTTTATTCTTATTAGATGGGTAACTCTAGGTGGTTACATACTCTTTGCAGGGTTTGGGGAATTTGCAGACTTTGGGTGGCTACAAGCAAGTTGAAAGGATGTGGATGAAGTCAGCTTTCCTAGGATGCATGATGGCATTCCCTAGCAATAGGTACTCATAAAATTACTACAGAGCTTCCAATTCTGTGCGTAATTCTTTCCGGTGATAGTTTATAATACTTCAAGGTTTAAGGGTTTTTAGTGCCGCAGATGAACTGGGCTCGTTTAAATGATATTTCTAGTTTTCGTTTTAGTCTGCTATTGAGGAAAGTATTTCTTCCTAGATGATATTTCTAGCTCTTTCAGGCAGTAAATTGGATTAACTATTGTTCATACGATGTTATTTGATTTTTATTTCGAAGTACTGTTGATTAGGATTTAGGGTATATATATAAATAAGAATGGAGCTCCACCAGCATGTGAGTAATATCAGTTCTCTCCCATAGTATTAAGGGTTAGGATGAAATATGGAATCTTCCTGTGAATTTATGGAAATGCCTTATTACTTGCTCCTAGACATTTTAACTGCAGTCTAGAGAAAACCTTGTGCCCTAATATTCTGTATCTATTCGGATCAGAGACTGATATATCCAGGTTTTTCAAAGCGTGATCAAAATCTTCGAGGGAGGTAGTGAGGAAGAAGAAATACTCAACCTGAAAATGCCCTAATTGAGTGCCGCCCCTGTTGCATACCTGTAACACCACTGCAATACCTTCCTTCCTTGTATATGATTTTCAATAACTTCTGCCATTTGTTATCTCTATCCCCCAATTCTGATGGTAGCCCCACAGCTGCATAGACAAATCTATAATCCAATGTATGTTTTGATCATAAACATAGATTCCCATTGATCTTAATCTCTTTGGTTTTTTGGGTGGCTCTGTATATATATCATAAGCAAGAGCAGGAGACGAAAATGAAGATAGTGGGCAACAACAGATGCATACGAATCATTTGCTTGTGGGTGTTTTTCCTCTCCCATTTTCATTCTTCAGCAGTAGTGGCGGTTAGCCAAGAGGAACAGTACCCATGGCCAAAACCAATTTCCAATGTTTGGGGAGACATTTTCGATTCCCCTCTCTCCGACTTTCAAAATTGTTTCTGCAAATTAGAGATACCTCCGAAGCTCCGTTTCTCGCTACAATCACATATTCCGCTCAGAGCATTGGTTCCCAATTCTCCCCTCATCCTCATATAACAAAATCATTTCTTCTACCATTTCTTCTTTGGAGGAATTGGATGTTTTCATGCGGGACCTGTAGGTGGATCTTCAGCATGGCGTGGATGAATCATACACCTTGACCGTTCCAGCGGGTGGAGTCACCAATCTTTCGGTCGAGATGCCATGGGGAGCCTTCTGAGGCTTGGATACATTCTTGCAACTCGTCCGCCAGTACAATGCCACTTCTATTTACCCTCTTGTATTCCAACGCCAGGTGAAGATCATCCACTATCCAATATATACCCTCATCGAGGTCTTGTCCTGGACACAGCTAGGAACTTCTATCCCCTCAGGGACATTCTGCAGACCATAAGGGCCATGAGCTATAACAAGCTTAATGTCTTCCACTGGCACATAACCGATTCATAGTCCTTCCCCCTCGAATTAAATTCAGAGCCCGCTCTTGCTATTAATGGATCTTACTCACCAGAAATGCGATATTCTAACAAGGATGTCGAGCGAATCATCAAATTTGGGCAAAACCGTGGCGTCCGTGTTATTCCAGAAATTGACACTCCATGTACATAACCTTAACATTACATTTTCACTAAGTCCATCTAAAACTAGATTTTAAAATGCAGATGGAATGTAGAGGTAGGTCTTGCATATCAATATCTAGATTTGAAATGCAGCTAGACGCTGTTGATGTATATATGCTAGAAATTGAATCTGCACCAGTTCTAGATCAATTTTTCATAAGACAATTTTAAAGTTCTTCATTTATATTCTGTGTTATCTGGGTTGGTTTGCCATAGCATATCATTTCCAACATATGTTGATATTTATACCAATGTGAAGGCAGCAATAAAGAAGTGGTACCTCCGATTTGTTGCAGCCCTACCCTCTATTTCCTTCCATTTCGTGCTTGAAAGTACAGTTTATAAAAATCATCTTCTTATCTAATTTAGATTTTCAGTCAAACATTCATGGACAAGGTTGTAAATCATGTGATTCTCCTCAACTTCATTAGATAACACACAGAAACCCGGTCTATTTTCTTCCATATTCACCTTGACTATACAATAAAACAGATAAAATCTCATCCTGCTTTCTAATTGAGTGTTTTAATATGGAATTTGTACATAAGGTAGTAAAGCATTGAATTCTCCTCATCTCCATTTGATACTACACAAAGCCCTGATTCAGGGTCTATTTTCTTCCATCTTCATCCCTGATAGTAAAATAGGAAAAATCACATCCTCTTGTCTAATTGAGCATTTCAATCTGAAATTTGTACATAAGACTGTAAAGCATGTGATTCTCTTCAACTTCATTACATAGCACACACAGGCCTCTTTCATGGTTTATTTAGCTATTTTCTTTTATCCTCTTGTTTGACATCAGCCTTTATGCACCCCTGAGAAATCTTGTTGGAACATTGAAGTGACAGGTTCCTGCCTGGTTTCAGGCAGGAAACCTATTACCTTAGGTCTGCTTCTTGTGATAATACTTTTTAAATACACGCCCCTGTTTGACTGCAAAACAAGCTCACTGATTTGATGAACCTTTTAAGGATTTTTTTGTTACTCTGTTTAGGTGATCATTAGAATTGTTACTTTGTTTAGGTGATAGTTGATTTATAATACTTTAATTTTATTTTCTGGTTCATTCTTTAGATTCTTTGGAGGAGATCATTGAAATCACTGTTCTGCGTTGGTGATTTTTGAATTAATGTTTTCAGAGAATTTTACTTCATTTCCAAGTTTTACTACTTTTATCATTTCCACTTTGTTTCCAAAAACATATCTGGGGATAAATAAATTTCTTCAATCCCCCTTTCTTAATTCCCTTGATATGTTTCCAATGGAAAAACCATGCTTTTATTATTGAAATCACTATTAGGTGATTTTTGAAGTAATAATTTCATAGAATTTTGTTTTATTTCTAAGTTCTTTAAATTTTCTATAATTATTTTCACTATGTTTAAAGCCATAGGGAGGCCTCCTTATCCTTAAAAGGATGAGGAAAAGAAGTGAAGCAGAGGTGAAAATAAATATGATTAGTTGAGTTAGGGGTGACTGCCAAGGATTTAGGACCCGTGTTTAGCTATTGGGAGAACTAGAGTAAAAAATATCTTGATTTGATAACTTTGCTCTTCAAGGAGTCCTAGAGGCAGCTTCGGTAGCCCTAATGACACAACTACAGGAAAAATACACGGCTACTCTAGAAGTTTATACTTCGTTTGGCAATAATTAATGGAATTTTAAGGATGAAATATCCAAAATTGCCTCTCGGAAAATTCATTCATTATCCTATCCTTGAATAACACATGCAAAATTTCAAACAACTTCAATGCTCTACCAAAATTTCATTAATTAAGGCACATTACAAACCATAAGACAAGATTCCATGCATTGGACATTCAGTAGATTAGAAATATAGCATTAAAAAGAACTTACAAGATAATGAAGAATATATCCATCCACATAAATGCAGCAAGAGGCTTAAAAGAGATAGCGGAATTTTCAAAATTCAAGCTCCTCAAGCTGGGGAGGTAATACATTAATCCTAGTTTTAGATGGGTTTGTTCGATGTGTCAATCGTTGCATCAACCAATTGCAATATTACACGAAATTTTTGCCAATACAATCTAACACACTGAAAATCCAAGGCTGACAATGCCAATGAATTTGCAATTGCACTAGCATAGGTTTTTCACACCCGTTTCACCAGACAAAATTCCTTTAATCTTTACTAGTCTTTCTGCATAAACAACTTCTACTGCATCCAATTCATTATCAACTCCGTTGGGAATAGTAGCACCATCTGTCATTTGGACATCATCAGATGTATCCATTGCAACAGGTGTTTGAGCCAAAGCATTGTTTCCATTATTAGAAACATCACCCAGAACAGCTGAAGATTATTCGACATCTGCACTTCTAGTGCCCTACTGCTTGGGCTCAAGAAGTTGGTTTCTAATATTTATCAGGAAAGCCTGACAAAAATCAACATACTCCTAAACGCTACAACATTGGAAGAAGCTACAACTTTAGTGTGTGGAATGTTTCCTTTCTTGGGTATCCAGCTAGGGCTATCTTGCCATACACTTAGGCTCTGGAGAAGTTTGCACCGCACATCTAGCAGCTTAGCATGGAGAGTAATGGGAAGGGAGTTTCTATTGATGTTGTGCCCCTCAATTTTGAGGCTGGTGAAATAGATTTTGGATAACCTGGTACAAATGGCTAGCACAACTTTTACCAGTTAATTCATCAGGGTCGTGTAATTCCTCGTGATTTTATTGGCATCATCAAGAGCCAGTAGCCCATTTATTTACAAGGAGAAGTTGTGAGTAACCACGATGAGCTCATGTCTAACTTTTTTGCATAGCCAAATGCTCTTGCTTGTGGGAAGACTCCTGAGGAGTTGAGGAATGAGAAAGTTTCTGATCATCTTATTGCACACAAGACATTCTCTGGGAATCGACCATCACTAAGCATCTTACTACCATCATTGACAACATATAATGTAGGCCAATTGTTAGCAATGTGAGAACACATGATTGCAGTTGAGGGTTTCGTTTGGGGCATTAATTCCTTTGACCAATGGGGCATGGAGCTTGGAAAGTCATTGGCATCTCGTGTACGAGCTCAGTTGAACTTTTCTTGCACTGAAGGGAAGCCAGTTGAGGGCTTTAACCCCAACACCACAATGTTGAAAATGATACTTGAAGGTAATCAGATACTAAAATATATTGTTCCCTTTTTCAAGTCTAGAGAAAATGTGCATTCTAAGGGGTTATATTAAATTTATAGTTACAACTGCGCTTTTCATAAATTTCCATTGAAATACATTAATATCATACCAACAAACCACCTGATCTAATCAATGTTCATTTACAGGAAAATGCTCCAATTACTGTGGACTTTCTCCGCTCAAAATCATAGTACATACTTTTCTATTTGTTGAGCACCAGTCAATATTTTGATTTTGAATGGCAGTCCTTATTTTTTATTTGAATGAGAGAGCTTCACTTATGTAGAAAGTTTTCTGTTAAAGTGGAGGCACTTTTGATGATCAGGAATCGATATTTTTTTGTTATAAAACGAGAACGTAGTGTTTGTTATAAACCGGGAACCATTGAAAGGCTTTCAGTTGCGAGGGGGTAACCCTGTGATGTTGGAAGCGAGAGGGGATGTTTGCACTCATACTTACAACTAATCCTTGGGCATAATTATGGTCCTCTCCTTTGTTACTTTTTATTCTGGAATAAAGGACTGAAATTGTTGGGCGACCAACAGTTTGTAAAAGGACTGAAATTATTGATTGTGTTAGTGAGAGTTCTACCAGGACATCTGAATCAAATCAGGTTTGTTTCTTTGTGCATTCTTGTATGGATCTTTACACATATTTTTTAGTTTAGTTGATGAAAAGTGAGGTTCAAGTATGTAGATTTTCAGAACCAGTTAATATTGTAACTTGTTAGAGTTTTTTGGGGAAATAACTGTACTCACAGTTTTGAAACTTATAATCAATCGAATTGGGCATTTGTATGTTAAAGTCTGGTTTTGAATTAGCAACAAACTTTAAATTCAGGGGAAGGGACTAAAATTTGATTCTTCATCGCCCGTATATATTTCACCATATAAATATATATATAGAATTTCCTTCTGGCTATACTCGATGGTCTATTATATTGATGTATTGTGCCTTATTGCTTTTATTAAATATATGTTTTGTTTAACCCTTAGTCCAAGGGTTTGTAACTGGTACTTGTAGATATTTCAATGGTTTTGAATGTACTCTATTTTAGCCCATGGTGAATTTAAGTGATTTCTAATTTTTATTACCAACAGATTATGTGGCCCTCTATCATACATTATAGTTTAATTTTTAATGTAAATAATCACTTTGACACAATTTTATTCTCCTTTCTTATTGTTTCACTTCTTAATGGCATGACAATTATGTTTATTTAGTGATTTCAGTTTTTTGTCTAACATTTAGAATTCTTCTATATAATTTCCCAATGGGTCCTTATACCCACTCGTATTTCTTATAATTATTACCAGTGTTAGGTCTTATACCCACATGTATTTCTTATAATTATTACCAGTTTTGGGTCTTTATACCCACTCACATTTCTTATAGTTATTAACAGTGTTGGTCTTCCTATGGGACTTTAAGAATTTCTACTTGCCCTTCTGAAACACATCAGTATATATAGATTTACAAAAACATGAATTGTTCCAATAATGAACTTATATTTATTAAGTTGGAACTAACATGTTTCAATATTCACCTTATATTCTTAAGTAGAATTAATTATCATATAATAGTGTGATAACGACATTAATTTTTTTTTTAAATATTTCCTTTCCATCGGAATACCGACGCTTTAGTCGGTTGTATATACGTCAGAATTGCGATGGTGTAAATGTAGGAAGAGAGTCTCTATATCCGTCGGACGAGCGAAGCTCAAGCCGTCGAAAGTGTGACGCCTTAAACGTCAGAAGAGCTAATGTTGGACTTGCGACGGTATTAACGTAGGAAGAGAGTTTCTATATAATGTCGGAAGAGCGACGCTTTAAACGTCGGATGAGCAATGTTTAATGATTTTTAATTTGCATCAGAAGAGGGACGTTTAGGCTCCGTCGGAAGAGCAACGGTTAATTTTCATTGGAGAAGCGACATTTTTTTTCCGTCGGTAGAGCGACGTTTTTTCCCGTCGGTAGAGTGATGTTTTGTTTTCGTCAGAAGAGCGACGTTGTGTTTTCGTCAGAAGAGTGACGGTTTGGTTGACGTCGGAAGAGTGACGACGTTCTGGAAATGTCGGAAATAGTGTCGCTCTTTCGACACTTTTTTGAAGTGTCGGAATTGCGACGTAATGGCTAACCACATTTTGCCCCACCTCAAACTGTCGCTCTTGCGACGCCTATGTGTTGGAATAGCGACGAATTTGCCATAAAAAATTGGGCCAAATGTGCTAGTGTGTTTTGCATATGGTACCAGTATACATGTGGTATTGTGTGCATGTCGTACATGTTGTGTTGCGAGCATGCAATACTATGTATGTGCATGGTGTAGTCGTGGTATTGTGACATACGTATTCGTTGTGTTGTACTTTGTATATGTATATGTATTGGGTTGTGTTGTACACCGGGTGTGGGTGTATGTATTGTGTGGTGTTGCATACCTTGTGTGGATGCACGCATTGAACATTGTGTCTGGGTGATTTTTGGGTGTGGAAACCGATCCAATATGTGTACAGAAAGAACAAAGGCATAAGTAAGGACCGATGAAGGATAATTATTGATATTTTATTATGCATGTGATATGTGATTCTGAATTATGATGGTTACTTGTGATTTATAATTATGGTTTATTATGATTGCATGTGATTTATGATTTTTATATATGATGGTTGAATTTTGAGCTAACCAGATATGATATGTTTATACATGATGATTTGATCAAACGACTGGTTTAACTTATGTGATAGGAAGTGAACATAATTGCAAGTGTACATTATTGATGAGCTACCAATGAGGTATGAGGTGAATTTATTTCAATTTGTTTTGAATCTAATGGAAGTTATATGCTTGGTACAGGAAGCACAAAATTTTCCAGTTGGGTTGTTGAAACCTACTGCAAGAAATAGTAGTGTTAGCAAAAGGATTTGAAACATGCAGCAGATCCTATTGGTAAAGCACTTTAGGAGTAGGGATATTGTGGGACATTGGTACCCAATAGTGTCCATTGATTTCCATGAGCATGCTATGATTGGTATGATGGTTTGAGGCATATATATGCCTTCGTTGTTTGAACTTCTGATGCGATGAAGCCTTGCCAAGGGATGGAATGCCTGGGATGGGGATGCCAACAAAACTTGGAAGGTGAGTGATTACACGGAAGGGGATTAATGGATTGCCCGAGGGAATGTGAAACAAAGAAGGGAAGGGTGGGGATGGATTTTTTTGGGTCATTAGAATTTCTATATGGAATCAGATGCACTTTGGGAGTGTGCCCTAGAACAATGCGCTGATAACTGTTCACTGAGAGGAAAAGTGGCCCAGGATTATAACACTGGACATTGGATGCCGCTTTGAATTTGGAAGTGGATTTTGGACTTCCTCGGAAGGAGGTGAATCCTAGTATTACCTTGAGGGTGGAGGTGTGAGCTTCTGGATTCCCTTTTTGAATGATACGAGAATCATATCATGTATTGAGTTGGTTTATAAAGCTCCAAAAACAATATGGTTATTTTTTGTTTGAAGAAAACATGCATAAGTATATATGGTTATTATTGTAAATACCATAATGAGATGTGTTATAAATCTCCAGTAAACAATATGATTATCATGTTTTAGTAGGTTATTCATTGTAAATATTGCAACGAGCTATGTTATAAAGCTCCATATGCAATATATTTTGTTTTCAACATTTTTCTGGTTTGTAGGTTTCATTGAACACCAAGGATGGTGTTCACCCAAGGGGGAGGTAACTGTAAAAACCCTGGTAAAAATAAATGTAAAAATATATATAAGGCCATGGTTATGGGACACGTATTCTAAGTTGAATGGTGGGAAAAAAATCCTAGTGGGTGTTCATTTAGGTTATTATGGCTAAGGAAATTGGAAAAGGCAAAGGATTAATGGAAAGGCATGAGGCATTAATTGGCATTTTATTTATCAAAATAATGGACATTAGGAGAAAAGGAAGGTGAAAGGTCATAGGTTGCACGTGAGAAGGAAATTGAAGGAAAATAATGGAAAATGAAGAAATTAGAGGCCTCATTAATAAAAAGGCTTATGAGGATCAGTGGGGAAGGCTTGGTCAGTTTAGTTTTGGATTTCTCATTATTATCTCTCTCTCTCTCTCATACTCTTGAACACTTAGTGTGTTCTTGGAGCACTCTTGTAGAGTGTGGCATACTTGGAGATTTGGATCAAGAAATCAAAGGAAAAGAAGGAAAGTGGAAGAGGACATCGGGATCAACATCTACAACAAGTTCTGAGTGCATGTATGATTTCCTCACTAGTTTTGGCATGCATGGTGTATGCATGTGGATTTTTCTAGCCTTGCCATTTCCTAGATATCCATGGTGATTGTGGGTATATTTCCATTTTTTTTTCTTTTCTGGTTGGTTCTCATGATTCCTTTAACTGTTGGGTTGAGTTATTAGTTCCTGAAAGCCTTTTTTGGAAAAACGCTCCGGAATCCTGGTGGACAACTGTGGTTTGAGTTACTATTCATAGAAGCCCTGGTTGGACAAATGCTCTGGAAGCCCTCGGTCGTTTGAGTTGCCCGTCCTGGAAGCCTTGGTTGGAAAAGTGCTATAGAAGACCTGAAATAGTTGGGGTTGAGTTACTAGTCCTAGAAGCCCTGGTTGGAACATACACTCTGGAGCCCTGGAGCAGCTTGAATAAATACAAATCTGTGATGGTTAGTGATGTTTGACCATGAGGTGGACTCACTGGTTTGGGGTTGAGACAGTATGGTTTTTGGAGCCCTAGTATGGTGTTGATTGATGTGTTTGATAAAGTCCCATATTCATACTTGGAATATGGCATGGGGGTGACTAGCTGAAGTGATATTTGGCTCAGCCATGTCTATGCTTAGGTGGAATGTGGAAGTGCCATTCCCGATTGGTTTTTACATTCATTAATGAAAGGTTCAATTCCTTGATATTTGATGTGTATATGCACTGGTCTAGATATGGATTCTATTGTTGATGTATCCATTGTAATTATGTTGGTATTACGTTGGTTATAAGCATGTATTGTGATAGTGATGAGGTAGGGATCTATCCATGTTTTTACTTGTAAATGAATTCATGATGTATATATGGTTAGATTGATTAAATGATAGCTTATAATGTAGGGGAGCAATGCTTCTTATCCATTATCAGATAAGAAAGAGACCACTTTGTTTAAATATTCTGTTTATACCGTAGAGGCTATGTTTGTGACATGTTTGACGAAATTCTTGTCATGGATGGGTGGGGTCGGATGAGTTTCCGATTATGTGATTTCTTCCATATGTTTTTTTATTGTTATTTACCCTCTCCCGAAGTTACATGAAGTTCTGGGAAGTGACCTGGGCTTAGGTTCTGAAAATGTGGAACATATCCCGGAGCTATAGGTAGAAAATTTGATGTTTGGTCCTGAGCCACTACCTTGCCAAGTCTAGCCCATGGCTCTAGTGTCTAAAGCTGCTCCCTTTCCCTTACAAGCTCACGACTTAGCCTGAAAGGGGCTAAAAATTAGTCCCCCATCAGGGAACAGGGCCCTGGGAGGTTGGGTTAGCCCCTGGGGATGTCAATGATGCAATGTAAGGTGTGTTTTTGGTGTTTCCATTGGTTTCAATTCCTTAAGTTCATATAGGAGGTCGAATCTCATATTAGTAGCCTCTCGTCATATGTTTACCCCGATTGGCCGGTAACTTGGGAAAATGTGGGAAGGGGGTGTTACACTGACCACATGTACCCTATTGTATCCTGTGCCTAATATCCCTATACCTGTCATCTTTCTAACATGCTTGTAAGATCTGATCCTGTAAATTTGTCCCATAGGAGCTCATAGCTGCTATATGATTCACCTGTATCCTTCTTCTAAGAGCATCTACAACCATGTTCTCTTTACCTTTAATATACCTGATCTAAAATTAAAACTCACTGATTGTGGCTAACCATCTCACTTGTATGGAATTCAGATTCGGTTGGTCAAATAGATACCTCAATCCACTGTGATCACTCATCGGTATGAACCTCCTGCTAAGAAGATAGTGCCTCCACATATTCAATTCATGAATAATCACTGCCAACTCAAGATCATGTGTCGGATAATTTTTCTCGTGCTCATTCAGTTTTCGTGACTCATAACATAGTACTTGTCCTTCTTGCATAATAACTCCACCAAGTCCTCTCTTGAAAGACTCTGTACATACCACAAACTCCTTATCCAGATCCATAATATTTAACACTGGAGCATTGTTAACATCTTCTTCAAATTTTCAAAACTTGTTGCACATTGCTTTGTCCATTCAAATTTATTACCTTTCATATGTAGTGATGTAATAGGATATGCAATTTGAGAGAAGTTCCTCATGAACCTCCTATAGTAACCTGCTAGCCCCATAAATGACCTTACCTCATCCACATTTCTAGGAGCTTCCCACTCCATGATAGCCCTTATATTTTCTGGATCCACTGCTTGCCTTCCTTGGAAATAACATGTCCCAAGTAATGTAACTTTTTCTGGAAGAAACTTCATTTACTGAGCTTAGCATAAAACTGATGCTCTCTCAACAATATCAATACTGCTACTACATGGACATGCTCTTCCTCATTCTTAGAATATATAAATATATAACCATTGAAAACAATAACAAACTATCCATATAAGGACACAACATACTATTCATTAAGCACATAAAAGTAGTTGGATCATTATTCAAACCAAATGGAACTACAAAAAACTCATAATTCCCATACCTATTTCAGAAAGTTGTCTTGTAAATGTCCTCTTCTTTGATGCGTACCTGATGGTATCCCGATCTTAGATCAATCTTAGAGAACACTAATGTCTCCTTCAAATGATCAAACAAGCCATCATTCCTCGACAATGGATACTTGTTCTTGATGGTCACCTTGTTCAATTGCCTTTAATCTATGCATAGCCTAAGAGTACCATCCTTCTTCTTCACAAACAATACTAGTACACCTAAAGGCGATACACTTGGCCTAATGTATCCTTTTTCAAGCATTTCCTTCAACTGCAACTTCAACTCTACTAATTCTGGGGTGCTCATCCTATATGGCGCCTTTGATGTTGGCATTGCCACTGGTACCAAATAAATAGAAAAGTCCATTTTCCTGTGAGGCAAAAAATCTAAAATATCTACCGAAAACACATTATGAAACTATTGTAGAATTAGGTACTTGTTCAATACCTCCACATCCTCGTCCTCCTTACCTTTGTTGTTAAAAATATGCACTATGAATAACACACAACCTTTCCTATAGCTGCACTTGGCCTACATTGTTGTCACCATTCTAACTAATGTTTCCTTCCTCTTACCCTATAAGACTCTTTGTTCCCCATTGTCATCCAGACACTAAATATCATTGTCATAACAGTACACCTTAGTCCCTTGAAGATATAACTAGTCCATACCCAAAAGCATATTGTATGATCCCAACGAAAGTACATTCAAAGGTGTCAATGTAGACATACATTCAATTCAAATGCACAAGCTCTTACCCAATGACGAACTCTTTTCTTAGTACCTATAGCCAACTGCACTAACTAAGAATATTCATGCACTTATCTATTAAAAACACACTTATCCACTAGGTTAGGATTAACATAACTATAATTAGATCCAGGTTCAATCAAAATAGAAACAATTTAATCACAAAAATTACCATCCATCTTGATAATAGACACCTGGTGATCTGCCTTCTTATTATCTAATGTTGCGTAAATATGAGGAACACTCTATCTAACATCCCCCACTGTTTTTTCCTCCTGAGCACTGTAAATTTGAGTTCTACCACCTTCATGCTGTAGATAATCTTGCCTGCGATGATCCTTTCCACAAGAACAACACTGTAAAGGCTTTCAACCTACACCCTTTTTCTGCTCATTATAATGAAAGTCTTGTCTTGCGCCAGAGGTATTACACTTCTTAGTCAGTGCTACATTCTCTTTATGACCTGTGTGTTGAGGCCTTTCTCACTTTTTATCCCATTTTCCTTTGTTCTTTGCATTACCTCTCCAATATTTGTTAGTCTCAGACCTATTGAAAACATATTAACTCAGAAAAATACAGAAAACACATAATAAACCAGACACCAAATAATGGCGGAAAAGGCTTTAGCCTCACGGCTTCCTCACATATTTCCTCATTATTAAAATAATTTAGTGTTACAATTTAAATAGATGAGGAGACAATGTTTTAAGATAGTACGTGCTATATTTAACACCTTGTTGAGATAATTTCTCAACCAAACACACACCAATATAGGATTTACCTAAACTAACTCCTATCTTAGAGGAACAACCCAATAGTTAGGCACAAATTCCTAACTTGTAATATTTAATTAATTAATTTATTTTTGGATTTATTATTGTTTTGTGAGAGAGGCTAACATTCCCCCCTTAAATGATAAATCCAAAATAAGAACGAGGAAACATCTTGCAAGTTCTCATGTTGATCCTCAAAAACATTTCCTGAAAAACCGCCAAAGCTGGATGCTGAAAAATTGCAATCTGAAGAGACCATGAGTCAGCTGCATGTCTGATTCATCTCTGAATTTCACTTGAAAACTCCATCATGTGCCAAGTTGCAAAAGGATCCATCTATCCTTTGCATGAAATCAGCATCCTTTGTCCACTGAAAAATTTGTTCAACGCCCACTGGCTGATGATGTCAAAAAACAACTCACTGTTGCTTTTGCTGTGCTGAAAAACTACTCACTGTTGTTTTTTTGTCGACTTCTCGCTGGAAAATTTGTTGATGCCCACTGGCTACGGAAGCTACCCACTGGTTGCTTTTTCTGGTTTTGTCGAGACTTTCAGTCTGACAACCACTATCAATTTCATTGACATTTTACCCCCTTTGTCAGCTGAAAGGAGAGACACTTCTCTAGAAAGTTTTCTTGAACTCCCCCCCCCTTCAGGTGTAGGAGTGTTGCATTGGTGTACTCCCCCATTCAACTGCATGAGAGTACCATATTATTTTCACTGTCGGTTGCACGATGTGTGATTATATTCATTGTAGAACTGAGACAATATTTTTACTGTGGATGACCATTTCCAAGGATCAATCCATTCATAGTTGATCTTTAATCTAGCTGATTTTTTTTGGTTGTGACATTTTTCTGAGGAATGATTGGGCTTGCCACAATGGAGACAAGGATGGAGATAAAAACACTGATCTTCCATATGATCAGTTCTTTGACAATGAGGACATTTCGGTTTGACTTCAACTTCAGGTTGCGTGCAATTCTGTTTGTCTACAACTTTCTCAGAACTTACTGAGGTGATTTGTGCAAGAGACCCTACGCTGATGAACTTAATTGGCTTGGAATAATTTGGGATATTCAAGTTGGTGTCATCATTGACATGTCTTAAGCCTCGTCGATTTTCATTAATTTGAATTTCTTCTCATGGCTTGATGATGGGCTTGGAAGAAATTTGAACTGGAACAATTTCGACACTTGAAGCTGTTTGGATGAATGACTTATCATCTGGATGGTTCAAAGAATCGAAAGTATCACTCTTTTCTTGCAACTCATTTCGTTGTAGTTGTGACTCTAGTTGAAGAAACTCAATGGTTTCATTTGTTTGTTGTAGATGTCGTGAAAGATCAACAAGAGTTTCTTTGCTGATTTGCACCATGTCTTCATCACTTGAGATGATCAAATTGTGAAGAATTTTTAACAACTGAATGTGTTGCACCATCTAAAATTTCACTCTTGAATTCAGGCTCTCTTCTCGTAGATTTCATGCTTTGAACTGTTGCACGTGATTGACAGGCTCGCTTGCTATGTGGCTTGAATGGCACACTTGCTTGATTTTTTGCTTATTGTGCTTGCTAGAATTGTAGAATTTTCTTGCTTGAACTCTTGTATTCACGCTCGCTTAATGACGATCATTTTTCTTGAACGCTCACTTGACTTGCTTGATTACATCACGTTCACTTGAATGAATACTCACGCTCGCTTGCTTTGTTGCTTGAATAGTACGTTGGCTTGTACTAGCTCACTTGATTGAGTTTATCACGCTCGCTTGCTGCAGAATTAGCTGGATCTCTTGCTTGTTGAAACTTGTTTCTTTTGTTTCAAGTTTACTGGAACTCACGCTCGCTTGCTGTAGAGTTCAACTTGCTTGATTGGTGTTAGAGTTGAACTTGTTTGGTTGATTTGATGGTTGTTGCTAACTCGCTTGATGGTTTTAACTTTGTACTGACTTGATGCAAATTGCTTGAATGAATACTTACGCTCGCTTGGAGGAGAGGTGAAATTGTTGCTTGTTTGATTTAGAGTTAAAACTCGTGATTCACTTGATTCTACTTAAAGAAATGGTGTCGAACACTGTCGAAAATGCACCCAAGAAAGCTTACAATGATTTTAATGATTCACTTCAAACAATGAATTCACTTGTCCTTTTTTAAAAATTCATTAACAATGAATTTTTAATGATTCACTTAAAACAATGAATTTGATTACAAGTTCTTAAATGTATTTGCAAGAACGTTGATGTAGACTTTTTCTTTGAAACACTGGAGTTTCCAGATTCATGAACGTGATCGTATTGAGTGAATTTGCTTGTTGAGGTAGAATGTTGATGTTGAAAAATTTGATTATTTGTTGTAGTGCCACAAATGCATGTGTTGAGCTTAATTATCCTTCCTTGTAGCTACTTTGTTACAGATGTTGTGCTTGTTTGTATTGAACTTTATGTATGTGTTAAATGAAATCATTTATGTGTCAAAACTAGACACAAATCAAAAACAACAACATGAAGTATGCACCATCATCAACACACTCTTCGTGTACCTAAGATCCCCTTATTCAATTTCGGGCCGATCTAGGACACAATCACCACAAAAATGATATCTTTATTAAGTATTGAGTACATACGAAATCTCCACCTTAAAGTAATGAAAATGCCAAGCTCACAACCCTTGGAAGCAATTCGTCTTCAAAATCTGGATATTCACCGACTCAATCTCTCTCAAAGTAAAACAATACTTTGAATTACAACAAGGAATTGCTCTAAAAAATTCCACAGATCACTCCAAATACAAAACACTTATCTCTCCAAATTTACAATAAATCATCTTATCTCTCAAAATACAAATGGAAACACACCTTATCTCTCCAAAATTAAAAAAGCATCGCCCGTATTACAAAATCAATTACAATCTTCACCCAAAATGTACAAAATAAATTTACCATATCACTCCATACAAAAAAATCATTTCAATACTCTCAAATTTCAACTTTATCACTCCACTAAGAATCACTTCAATTCTCTCACACCTTATCACTTCAATTACAAAGAGATTCACTTTAATTCCATTTGAAAAATAATTTAATGAAATCACTTTATAAAGTGAATTGTTTTCCAAGCTCAAATTTTGCTTACGTTTCAAACACACCTTGGATATCCATTACAAATCTTTAATAAGCATCCATTTTAAATTTCCATGCATGCTTTTAAAAATCCCCATACTTCTAGTCACAATGGCTCCATCGTATCCAAATGTCAAATGCTTAAATAAATATATACCCAAAATATGCACACACGAAGCAAAATACCTCAACCTCAGATTCCAAAAGTTGCTGCAACCCCTTATCGCATGTCATCACAGCAATATCGATGGTAATAATGACATCATTGAAAGTGAAATCCATGTTTTCGGTCCTTTCTAGCTATCCTTCAAATTCGAGTGCTAGGGTTGGACCTAAAGCTAGAGGAGCAGCGGTAGTTGATGAAAGCTTAGAACATAAGTCAGGGAATCGCAGGCTATGAAAATTTGAACAATCCAAAAAAAAATGGCCAAGAAAACAATGTTATAAGTTTCAATTTTGAGCATGAAGTCCGGCGCAAGGAAGATCAAATCTCTAGGCAGTGGCGTGCAGAAAAGCACTATTAAAAGGAAGGAAAACCATGATGAAATATCTTGTGACAAGTGATAGAAGATAAACCATGATCTTTTCGGTGCTGGAGTGATGGTGAACTCGAAGCTCAGGATTCGCCAATGTTAAATACCATGATCTATACTCAATATAGAAATAAACCCAAAAAGCATGCCAAGTAAAAAAAAAATGAATCGTTCAACGCGTTGTGAAACTCACCAACCAAGCCTTTGACGTTCAGACGCTTTTTTTTTCTTTTTCTCAGGCAGCTGAATACATATGGTTTTCAAAAAATTGATCCGGAACGGTGGGAAATAGAAAATGAGAGGTTTCTGCGAGGTCAGAGGCATTTGTTGAAAAAACATTCACAGAAGAAAACCTGTAGTTATTGGAAGAGTGATTGCAGCAATTGAAACTTGTGCCCCTTCTCTTGACGAATTTGTGCCCCTTTTCTTTAATGGATTTGGTGAAGATCTTTGCAGATTAAAAGCATGTACGTCTTTATATCCCTATAATTTTGTATCATGTAATTTTCAAAAACTACCCAAAACATCTGCAACATAAACCTCTGACCCAACGATCATCAAGATCAAACACTCAGGATGAAAGATGTTGGAACTTCACAGCGAAGTGCGCAAGGGTTGTTCTCTAGCAAATGAAAGGTTTCATATTACACCGTACAATTCAGATCTTGATTTGCATTATTGATAAACAATGAACCATTCGAATTTTACACACGCACTTTACAACCATGCTGTTTTATATATAACGCAAATTATCAATCCATCACTACCATTTGACAACAGTCACTAACCAATACCTACGCAAGCATCTTACCATGCTACGTTATCACTCCGCTAGTATGATATCGCTCAGGCACGACAACAACTTCCACGTTGTGGCTTGATCACTTCTGAACGCAGCCTTTGCTAACTCACAAAAACGCAATGTATTCAATTTCCTTTGCAGACACTTACGCATATGTAACAACAACTTGTATATTGATTCAGGTCACTGGTAGGCAGTATGTCCATCCGTTTTTAATGTTGGCTGCAACTCAGTCTCAGGATGTAGAGTTGACTATCGAATTCACGCAAATTCCTTTGCTGTTGAAGTCATCGCCTTTCCAAATTCTAAGCAGATTGGGAAAAGATAGTGGGTTTTTAATCAATTTGTCTGTGTTCGAACACTGGAAAGCTTCGACAGACAAATTCAATTGATCGACAAATGGTTCTCGGCCGAGGAACGAAACATGCAATCTCGAGGCACGCAATTGCACAGTCAAGCTTTTCACAAGTAGCTAAAGAAAATGTCAGTACTTACCATGCTCAACACCGACTGTCTTCATCTATTTCAAACAATGAAATATGATGGCTCGTCCTCGATCTCGATATTTTTTGGCTCTACGCTCACAACCTTACCACGCAGTCGGCACCTATTCTAACAGCAAAACAATTTACACTCTCTATGAGTTGCAGCCTTAGGTATCTAGTTCAACCCCAAAAAGAAGCTCTGATACCACATATTGAAAACATGATTAACTCAAAAAAATACAGAAAACACACATTAAAACAGACACCAAATAATGGCAGAAAAGGCTTCAGCCTCACAGCTTCCTCACATATTGTCTCATTATTAAAAGAATTTAGTGTTACAATTTAAATAGATGAGGAGACAGTGTTTCAAGATAGTACGTGCTATCTTGAACACCTTGTTGAGATAATTTCTCAACCAAACACACACCAATATAGGAGCTACCTAAACTATCTCCTAGAGGAACAACCCAAGAGTTAGGCACAAATTCCTAACTTGTAATATTTAATTAATTAATTTATACACTCATAAACCATAATGACATAAGATATGTTCTAGGAAACCCTAATAGGAGAAAACCGAGCTGGAAGGTGAAGCTACTTTTCTCTCTTTTTCTCTGAATGGAAATGGATGCGAGTACAAAGGAGTGAGAAAAGTGGCCCATGGGATGCTATAAAACACATATGATATTTATTTTATCTCTCTCTCTCTCTCTCTATCCACTATTATCTACTTCGCTCATTTATGGAACAAAATGCACTTGAACAGAGTGGAACCCCTTTTCCTCCCAGTGACCTGATTATAAAATAGCTCGATAGACTACTAGTGGTTTATGTTTAACTCCAAGTCTTAACTAGAGTTACAATGTTTACCCTTATAGAGTCTTATTCATCATGTTCAGGTGGATAGCCCCATTTCCATGGTAATGGGTCTAACATGGAATCATCTTGAACAATGTTGGTAAAAATAGGAAGGTTAACTTCCAGGTGGCATAACTTTTACATAAAGACTCCATTTGAGCTCTTTCTTACATTTTTGGAAAGGTAGATGAATATATAATAGTGTTAGGGGATATCACAAAAGAAAGAGGTTTTGTACTCGAAAAAACTTCAATAAATGTTTCAAAATACCTCCAAAAGGTTTAAAACTCCAATTAGCCAAACTCTAAACCATTGATAAAAATGCTCATGTGAGCTAATTCCTAAAGAAATCCACTCTAAAAGAATCAATATGGATGAAAAATAATATAATTTTTCAATCTAGATCATTATAAATGGTTCATTAGGTGGTTGCAGGTTGGTAGCAACAACGAATAAGGAATATGTTGAAGCATTATTGTCTCCTATACCCACATTTGTAAGAAAAGTTCCAAAGAATTCAATGGTGTGGCACATAAAATCTTTGTGCTTCCTAATATTTTCATTCTTAGCATTGAAGGTCCATTTATTTGAGACACAATCAAGTCAGAGTCTCCTATAAATTTCGAGTCTCTTATTTCTTTGCTAAGAGATATATCCAATGATCAATCATAAAACGAGTTATTTGTATTCAATTGTGTTATTGATACATTTGAATGCAAGTATAAGCCCCAAGGGTTAGCTCAATTAGTCGAGATCTCGTTGCTAAGTACTTCACCTGTTGGGAGTTCAAGAGGTGAAATATCCTCAACGCCCTTGGGGTTAGGCACTAGCTGTTGTGCTGATGGGTCAGATCCCTTTGGGTTGATCTGCCTAGATTTTCCCTTGGATTTAAGACATCATTTTACATTTGAATGCAAGCATACAAGAGAATATTTATCATAAGGTGATACGAAGAAAATCCCAACCCTATAACTAGATTTGGAACAAGTTCCATTAAAGTACATAATCCAAACGTGGTCAAAATCCTCTTGAGTGGAAGCTTCTTTAGTAGATACCCACCAATTCCAAATTTCACAATCATCACCTTCTTCATCATAAAAAAAAATATGTTGTTTTTTTATTTGGAGCCACCAAGTAGGTTGTCTAAAGATCAAGGTGAAGGAGCTTTCCCCTATAGGGATTTGAATGTATGACATATCCATTTGGATTATGTTCCTTATATTGGTTTCCCACTCCCTAAATAACAACATGCCCCATGAGTCAATAATGTTTATGATGATAAAATCTATGACTATTTTCCTTCTAGCGAATCCATGTAAAACTATTGGAAAATCTTCAATAACTCCACATGCTTCAGTATCCATAGAATCAATCTCACAAAAATTTCTATATGTCTAGTGAATTTTAGTTGTAGTAGGTTATTGATCCTTAAAGGAATTACATTATTGGAAGATCCTAAATCCTACATGCAATTATATAGGCGGAAACCATTGATTTCCAAGGCTATGAATAAAGGATGATGTTCTTCATTATAATTTTGGGCGTCTAGGATAACTGGGGGATCCACACCACTTAGTTCTCTCTAACCTTTGAGTTTATAAGTTCTTTGGAAAGGGTTGTTGTTAATTTATACTTTCTTGCTTGATTTTGATAATATGGGCAATAATGACCTTATATTTTTGGACTAGTGTAGGAATCCATTTATTAAATATATAGCCAACATTGTTTTCAGCGTCATTTGATCAATACAAATAATATCCATACTAGGGTATTTAGGTCCTAGATTATCATACATTTTAATAGCACTATCTTGGGATTTCTTGACAGTAATATGACCTTTATCCATAAGGATATGTGAAACTCTCTTTTAATTGCTTGGATGTATGTAGAGGGTATCGATCCATTAGGAGGTTTTAGTTTTTCAGGGATGATTGCAATGAGATGATTGAAGCTTTGGTTAAACTTATTAAGACCTTAGATGTTTCCTTCTTTGCTGAGAGGAAGTCATTCTATAATTCTAAAACATCCACTTCTTGTACCCATATAAATAGGAACATACCTACAAAATATTTCAATGGTTGTGTGCACTTGTTAAGAAGAGATCGATACAATGTTCTAGCATTTCCCCTAGTGATAAGGAACATAGTCTCATAAATATTTCATCTTCTATATGCTCATGAATGTGATAGGCACAAGCTACTTTAACGGAATCAAAATAATTTTCAGGGTCATTGGATGGATTGCTTTGGACCATAGGCAACCAATTATGGTCTCTAGGCATATGGTTTGGAAATCCCAATATCCCAATAAAATCAATAGGAGGGATGGTGTATTCAATCCATGGTTTTACAGCTCAACCATATTGAGCCTATCAAGGATAGGATTACTAGTGGTATCCTTAGATTGTCTTTGGTAGGTTTTAATTGGATCAAAATTTTCTATCTTTTGTTTCATAGTTAGGAGTCATTATATGAGAAATTTTAACCTTGGTGTTGGGATTTTCTCATAAAAATGGATTGAAGCAGAGAATTTGGATCACGAGGAGAAGGACACAACTCCTCGCCAACAATGGTGCCAAAAATGTTATTTAAAAATCTAATAGGCCCAATGTGAATTATCACTATGAAACCAAAATGTTATTGCAATAACAAGAACATCCCCCACTATAACCTTAGTGGCCTCTCTCTCTCACTATTTAGTGGTGGATGTTATCCCGTAGGGGATTCTTCCCAGGAAAGGCTTATGGGATTAATGACCTAGGGATGCTAAGGCAAATGATTCTCTAAGGCGCTTGTAGATAAAATTACCTAAACACATATTCAACAAAGGAGGGTGAAAAGTGATAAGAAAATAATGGTTATGAGAGAAGGTAATGGAAAAATGTGAAGTCCAAGATAATAATATGAATATTCAAATACATTTTCCACCTACCCCCATAGGATATAATAAGGCTACTATAAACTATATTTAACTGGTATGGAGGTTTACAACATCCAATATCATATAAAAACAAGGAAATAGTTTTCAATGATAGAATAGGGGATCAAAGTCGATCAAGGGTTTAGCAAGGGATACAAAAATTTATGTTTCAATGGTTTCAAATAGATAAAATAGTAATTAATATCCATATATTATCCCTATTTTTTTGGTATAAAATACAATTCATGTTATAATTTAATTGCAAATTTGAACCAAAATCCAAACCTAGCTACCAAGAAACAAGGAAAATATAAAGTTTTAAGAGCATGATTCCACAATTAGACTAGTGGCTCCATAAAATTGGGATATCGAGTCACAAAAGGTGAGGTCATTGATAAAAGGACTTGGATGAAGAGGGTGGAAGACCACATATTTTCTCTTAGAAACCCTAATGAATTCTTGTAGTTGGAGATTTAAAATCAAAAGATGCATGAAACAAGTTCCTTTGATGGATTATTTAATGAGAAATTTTGCCGAACATATAGAAACAAGATTTCGTGAAATAATTTGCGCTTTTTAATATGGCACAATATAAAATCTAATTTTAAAAAACCACATTCAAAATGTAAGGAAACACAATAAAATTACATCATTTAATCAATAATCACTTCATCAATCCAAATATATTTTCTCCATGAAAAAAATGTCATTCCCAAGCCAATTCTATCCATCATTAATCCATAGTGACCAAGAGAAAAATATAAGAAGACTAATGCACTCTAACTGAAGAGAGAAAGAGGAGCATGTATGATTACACTCAAGTGAAAGTGACTTCCCTCTATTTATACGAGGGAAACCAAGTCACTTTTCACTAATTTACAACAAAAATCCCAATTTTTTCTTGGAGCATTCAATTAGACCTAAAAGTCATAAGCTAACCTTAAGTTAGCTTTATAAAATTATAAAACATAAGAAATACATCATAAGTCCTTCAGACATGTGGGAGGAAAGGCTCTCCAACATGATGCCATCCTCCAAAAATGGGAATCTTCATTAAGCAAGTGAAAAAGTGGGTCCAAGAGTGATCCTCACTATAAGGGACACCATCAAAGTGCATGGGTACACATCCAAGTAACATCTCCTCCACTGTGATATATCATCATCAAATAGGCTCACGTCACCTTTAGAGGGAATGCATAGGTGTTGTGGTATCCCTAGGATCAATTTTGGACATCAATACATGGTGTGTTATCCCTCTCAAACCATCTCAAGTGGTGTCTATCATGATATAAGCTTTGAAATAGGGAAACATACATAAAACAAGCATAAGGAAACCCTAGGGGAGTTCAAGGTTCATTTGGACATTGTCGACACTTACACCCATGTGATTCTTAAAATTTTGCAGAGCATTGCAAATCCTCTCCATTCGTTTTGCCAAAAATGATAATTGAAATAATTAGGTGGGGTCACATCGAAAGAAAATTAGTTTAAGTTTTTATTGTTAGTATGATTATTCTTCACATCACACTCCTATGTAATAATTGTGTTAAAATTTTATTTTTTTTAAGTATATTGATGGCATGAAAATGGATGGAGGAACAAAAAGCACTCTAATCCCATATACATTTTGCATTGGGTTTTGTTGGTACTACATTATCATCTTGGTCTACACATGTAACTATGGCATAAAGAGGAATAAATGATACGGTACACGCTAAATTACGAAAACAAAGAAATAAAATGTTTTATTTAAAAGGATGAGAATTATATGTTTGGCACTATGAATATAACCATAGTTTAATACTTGGAAACAAATATTAGCATGCAACATGACAAGCACCGTGGTATACAATGAATACATTTATGGTTGATGTTATGGTTTATTTGTTGGTTTGATACGATGGGTATTGCATTGATATAATGTTTTGAAAATCATTGCAACAAATAATATGGGATTGTCACCCTGCACATTTATCACTACCGAGCATATGATATGAATTTCATGGTTTAAAGTGATTGTTTAAGATTTGATCAACATTTGTGATTTTACGTGGCCACTACACCATCATGTATTAATGTGAAAGGTAAGTGCCATCTTTGCAACGGGATGGTCTTGGGAACTTACCCAGACTTAACAAAGAGTTTGATCATTTGGTAAATTTTGGTGCTAGTTCAAAAGAGGTTAGTATGCATCTTAGTTTTATGATTGCATATTCTATGGTTAAAATTAAATTGAATCAGAAGTTGTGTATTTTCAAGACCCTCTATCCCTATTTATATGATTAGGTTGATTAAAATGAAGTTTAAATGATTAATTTTGTTGGATTTCAGTTCTTTTTCGTACATAATTGATTTTTTCACAAGGTTATTTCCCTTACAATGTGTATCGTTTCAATGGCATAAAGAAGATAGTTATTGGTTATAAATCTCGTATTATACTATTTCATCTATGTATTGTTTTACTTTGAATGTTTGTGTGGAAAATAAAGGCTTATATTTCATGCTAGATTGATTGAATAAATCTTAGAGTTTGGATGTTATAGAGTTTATGAAAGCTTGTTTTTAATAGCTATATGAAGAAATTTGTTCCTGAATGTAAATGGGTTGTAGTTGTGGTTGGTCATGATATGATGAATAGAAAATATCTTACTCATAAAAGAAAAAAACTTGTCTCCAACTTTCTTAATCTTTGAGTTGTTTTGGTTCAAGTATTGTGGTTGCCTTACAAGCTTGGATGGTTGGCAATTTGTGGAAAACTATTTTTGGTGCTCATATGGATAAATTTAGTAAGTCTTACTTCCTTATTCGAAGTGTAAGTTGTTTGTAACTAGAAATTAACTTTGATCATATGAATGTAAACCTATAAACAAGTTTGTGGATTTTAGTATGATGTTGTTTTAAGCTTGAAATTTGAAGAAAGAGGTGTGATGGAAACCATGTTTCGAACCCTCGAACTACCCATCCTATAACTTTCTCTTTGGAGATATATGTGATTTTTGTTTGGAACCTTAGTTTGAATATGAATACTGAGGTTGGTAAATGTTTCAATTGCTCAATTTGATATAGTTTGAATCCTCACATTGAAAATTATTGAAAGTTTCCCATTGAAAATAGAAACTTTGTTTTGTTTAAAAGTCAAAGTTAATAATTAATTGAAAGGAATTATTGCATACAATTATTGAGCATGATAACTCCATTATACTTAGCATTTGTTTGATGTAGTAAAATTGATACAATTTACTTGAGTAAAACTTTTAATAACCTAAAGTTTTTCAGGGTAATTGTATGAAATTCACATGGATTGTTTGATTAGAAAGAGTGTTAAAAGAGAAAATAAATATATTTGGCTGGAAGGCAAGACCATAAATATATAAGGACCTACTATTGTGATACATATACTGACTATCTACCTATGTGTTAAACATCGATCAATTTTGAAAATGATACCAGAAGAGTATCTTGTAGCTTGATATTTGAGTGACTTGCTATAAAAGGTTAAAAGGCATGTTGTTATAGGTCTTTATTACACGATCCTTTCCACTTCTCTTTCATTTAACAAGTACAAAAAATTATTTTTTGTTAATACTTTTACTTTTGTTCATCATCACCATATCATTTTTCATTTAAATACTTCTTTCCCTACTCGTCCCTTCCATAAAATCACTTTACACAATTAAGATTAGGAAATAAAAATGCAATACACATACTATTAGAATTATTGGAAAGTATATATGGTAGTCATGAAAGGAATTATGTAACACAACTAAGTGGACACACAAGGGTTTTGAAGGATGAATGGTTTCATATAATGGTTTTTCTTCATGTATTCGTGTATCACATCCCTGTTTATGCTTGAATAATATGCATTCATCTAAGCCAAATTTAATACATTAAACAAAATTTGTGATTAATTTACTATTTACTATTTTGCGTATGATAATTATTATTATTGATGTTGTGATTTGAATTTATTTTTCTAGATGAGCACTTTCAACAGGAATAATAGAGGAGGAAGGGGTAGAAGGCCTAATATGATTTGGAAATAAGGATGAAATAATATTCTCCATACATTTTTTTCAAAATTTAAAAATTTATTCAAATTCTTCAAATTGGTGAGATGACCTCGACAATCAAGTTTCCTTGCCTCCCTCACTAGCTTGACCAAGTAATGAATTTTAGCCTCACCCTATTATTATTGATATCCCTACCTATCCAAAGCTACCTACAAATTATGGTTGTAATATTTAACTTGCTCCTCCTATTTTTGGGCCTATACGTTGGCCTTCCATGCCTATTCATGTCTCATCTACCCTTGTTAGAGATTGTGTGATCCTATCAACTACCTCATTTTCCAGGTCTCTTCCAAAATAGTCCATCCATGCAATCCTAACACACAAAGGAAAGAAACACATGAACAATCCTAAATAAGGCTTCGTTGAATTTACATGTACTTATAAACCTGATATACCTAAGGATAATGTAAAAGGAAAAGGCGAGATGCCATTCCCTGATTTGAATCCTAAGACATTGTGACTTTTATTTATTGTTATTTCGATACATTTGGTGCATGATATTTTAGACATATTTTTGGTAACTTGGATGTTACTTACATACATACATACATAAGGATAATGTAGAAGGAAAAGGAGATATGTCATTTCTATATTTGCATCCTGAGACATTGTGAATTTTATTTATTTTTATTTTCAAACATTTGATGCACGATATTTTGGACATGATGATACTTATGACATATTTTTGGTAACTTGGATGTTACATATGTAAATATATATATACATACATACATACATAATATATTTTGGGAGGCACAAGGTTATATGGTGATGATATCATGATTTTAAATGTTATAAATAACATGTTGCAATATTCTATTTACTTGTTGATTTATTTGTTTTAAAGAATGGGATTTACAAGGTGAAAATAAAATATTTAATAAATGGAAAAAAAAAGGTCTCACAGGACCTCACTTGTTAATAGTTTTTTTTTCAACATAAGAAATCATGCCTAGTATAGCTCTCAAGACTCGTGAATTTCTTATAGTTATATTTATTTAAACATTCATAATCTATCCCTTTTCCTAAAATATTTTCATATTTTCATAAAATTAATAAATAAAATAAGTTAGAGGAAGTTCAATGAATAAATTGATTTCTATTGGAATGAGTCAAAGGGAATTGTGAAGGGAAAGCGAGAGAATCCATTGTAGAGCTACATTACAAAGTGAAATATTTTTATTATTCTTTTTTTCATCCTTCTTGATTTTTCCAGTACTAAGCTTGTCTTGTTGGTAGTAGGAGACGACTTGAAAGGTAGTAAAGAAATATAGTTTTGCCTTTTCTGATTTCGTCCTTTTAAGGTTGATTGTTTTGATTTATTTTTTTGTTCAAAAATTTAGAGTTATTTCAATGTTGATTAGTCTAATTTATTGTATAATTTAATGAGATTTAGTGACTACTTGAAGTGATCTAGTGAATACTTTTATTATTAATTTCCCTTTTGGGGGTTTTTAAGGAAGAGTTTTAGTTAAGACTCACATTAGATTTTAATAATTAAATTTTATGATTTCCCTCAAAATTGGTATATTTTTGCCTCAAAGGTAATATTACTCTATTCATTCATTTATTTATGTGTAGTTTTAGTTTTCTTATTCTTAGCATCTTGAGTTATTTTTCTTTGAAAGATTTGAAAACCAAAAATTTTATAGAATCAAAAATTGATTTCTAGATAAAGAGACCAAAGTCTCAATATGATTGTAAATTATCAAGGTTTTAATCCCAGGGTTACTTTCCCACCTATCTCATCTAACCTTGCGATATTCTAAAGTGTTGCATGAGAAGTATTGGAGCTTCTCGTCTTCAACAGACACATCATCAATCATGCCAATGCCTTGAAATTTTAGGATAGAATTTTAGCATTTGGAGGTGTAGCAAGGGGAATACAGCCATGTGGAGGCTCCTCAAAGCCAAAGACTCACCTTAGGAGGGAAAATGTTGGGGTTCCAATGTCATATGAGCTCCCAAAACCAAGCTAGATGTCCTCATCATGGTGTTGGAGAGGTATGAAGCCATCCCTTATGGGATATTTGATGCATGTTTATCAAATTACCTAAAATATACCCTCAATACCAAATGATATTAACATGATTAGGGACAAAAACCATTAATTATCACAGTGGACCATGTTCAATGTTAAGGGCACAAAAATAGTTCACATTGACCTTGCCTTCAAATACCTTTCTAACTTAGGATTTGTAAGAAAGTTACCACACTTTTGCTAGGGATGGCTATGCAATTATACTTCTTAGGTGCTTCAAACCTCTAATGGAAATTCCATTTCATAGGTATACCCATAAATCCATAGATGCACATGATAGTCATGGTCATGTAATGCGAAAGACTCCGAGGAAGATTCCCATAGCCATGGTTCCAACTAAAGGAGGTCCAAAATATTTGAATATAATAGTGAGAAGATGGAGTAAACTTGGAGGCATGAGTTACCGATTCCTTCATGTTAAACATACACATAAATAATAGTAAGATATGGATAACCTCATTTGATTCATATTATTCACAATATGTACATATAAATACACTTTCTCGACCCTTGGTTTCATATTCCAAGAGTTATCTTGGACTTCCAATAACTGTTGGAATTCCTCCACACCAACCCTAAAATATTAGGTGTCCAACTTCCCCCCTTTAATCCAAAGGTGTATATGAGTCTAAGAAGAGAGATGAAATACAAAAGTGCATGGAAACCAATGGTTGGATGTGCTCTCTAAAATGGTGGTTTAAGGAATACCACAAATGAAATGAGGGAGAAGAACCTAAATTTTCTACTGGTGTTGGTTTAAGGATGACCACCAACTCTGGAACTAAAGCTTGAAGAAGTTCCTAAAATAGTTCCAAATCTATATAGTAGTTTAAGTCTCCTGTGAAGTGGAAGTGCTCCATGATAATGGCTTAGAGATGACCACAAACTGATGTAGCAGAAATCGATGTCTTCTGCTAGTGGTCGTTTAAGGTTGGACACCAAACAAAATATGCTCATGGAGCATGAATTTGTCTCTTGCTACAACTCTAAATTAACTTTGACTGACTCTAGATCTAGGTTGTGGCATTAGGCTTTGGTTCAAACTATGGATTAGGCTCTCTTTATATATATTTGAATATGCTAACTGACCATCAATTCCTCCCCTGTCAGATTCAAGGTGAGAAGATGAAGATATATCCACTACAAGATGTGTCAATACTCGAGACTGAACTCTAAGGTATGACGATATATTTTCTTGGTTGTTGAAGACCATTTCCAAGAAGCAATCCATCCAAGGTGAATCATTTCTCTTGTAGGATTATTATGTATGAAGCATCTTTCTGAATGATGTGTGTGTTTTCCATAATTATTACAAGGGTGAAGATCAAAAAAATGATCTTGCACATGGCCAACTCAATCACAATGTTGCATTTAAGACTTTGACTTAGTCATTGTGGAAGAGGAGCAAGTGAAGTTGAGTTTCCTTGAAGAAACCTAACACTTTGAAATTGGATGCGTTTAGAGTAGTTTGGAATATGAAATAACACATCCTTTTCATATCCAAGACCAGTCATGTTCTTATTGCTAATAAGTCCTTCCTAGGGTATGATGATGGGCTTGGGAAGTGGAACTTGAATCTCTACATATTTATGAAAAATTCCTCTTGAAATGGCCTCACCGACATGATCATTTTTTGGCTGCTAATGGGAGTCAACTTCAAACAAATAACTGTTCTAAACAAAAACCAATTAAAAATGATGAATCTTCTTTTGTATCTCATATTATTGTAGGTATGAGCTTATTTGGAGAAACTCAATCTTCTCATGTGCATGTTGTAGACATATTTTAGTATCAGAAAGAGTGGATTTATTGATTTTGATTGTGTTGTCAGCAGTAGAGAGGATTAAAGTGCTTAATAGCTCTAATAATCCATTAAGTTTGACCATTTTCTCCAGCTTGGAAAATAAAGGTGTCATAATTAACCAAAAATGCACCTTGTAATTGATATCTTAGGTTCGAATCTACATACAACTTGTTGGTGCAATGGGAATTTAACACAGATGGACTAGAACTTCAACACTACAAATTTTTGGATACTTCTCTTCAAACTTTGCAAATGGTAAATAATGAAGAAAATATACCCAGTTGTACTCTCAACACATAAAGAAGAAGAGAAGGGTCCAAGTATCAAAGGTATCATTGATTTTAATATGAAAGAATGACCTTATAGCTACAATGGATGCGACTAAAATACCACTGTTGGGCTACTAGTGCTCCTGTTGAGATTGCAACAAGATGATGAGCTTAGTGGAAAGAAGTCGCCTTCACTAAGTGGGCCTGCAGGCTATTTTTGTCGCAAGTCTATTTTTAGACTATGTATATTTTTAGACATGTCGATCATATTCTATGAGTTGCAGGATGCTATTTTTGGAGTGTTGGTCAAGTTGGAAAAATATATGGACTTCTATTTTTAGACATACTGGGCAGAATCTATTTTTAGATTGCCAGTCTAAAAATAGATATGTCGAATATTATTAGCTCTTAATAATATTTGGACTATAAACATTATCTTATTCTCTTGGAGCACTTCAGTTAAGTGCACAGATGTGGCACAGGAGCTGAGAGAAGGAATTACGCTATTCCTAAGGGTTAAGTGGAGCTATTGCATGGATACTTCAGTTAGAACTCATGTGAGAGAGTTTGGTGGAGTTGATTGAGGAAGTTAATGGAGTTGTGTTCAGTTTAACTAATCTAAACATAGTTGAGCTAGTTGTATCTAGTCTAACTGATTGATACACTAGTGTGAGTGGTGTGAATTAATTATTAATTAATTCACTAATTATAAACTCATTAATCAACTAAAGAATACATCAGTTAACTTCAGTGCATGGACAGTTTCAGTGGAGACCAGTGAAGAGATAGGTGAAAGAGCAATGTGACTATCAGTTGTGACTATACTGTTGCATGATTTGCAACAACCAGTGATTGGAGATGCCAATGAGGATTGCGTGAGCAAGGCTGGACCAATTCGAGTTCATTCAGAGCCATTCTTCAGCAGTGATTGCGCAGTAGAGGCAGGCTAGCAGGTGGCAGAGATTGGAGCATGTGTTTTGCTAGATCGGACCTGATTAGTGTGTAGCAATTGGAGATTGTACTGAGAGCTTGTGAGGAGATTTGTATAATGATTGTTACATGATATCTATGACATATAATATACAGATAGTTGGGGGTTTTCAGCTTTAATCTTTCCCATAAAATACTGTGTTCATATGTGTGAATGTTTATGGTTTTAATGTGCGCATGCGATTTTTTTATTTCCGCAATTAATGATCAATGGTAGAAGAGATTCTGTATTGTGCATGAAGTCAAATAGTGTGTGATCAGGAGAATCTCGGATGTATAAAATATCAGTTATATAAATTTCTACATGGTATCAGAGCGATATTGATCATTGGAGCAATTGCAAAACATTGAAGTGGTTGAGTTTTGTGCTGGTGGAATTCGAATTTGCATCAGTGTTTTCTTGGTGTCGAAGTTGAGATGTCTTTAAACGAATTGTGAATGGAGTATGCCCTTGAGGGTAGCTCAAATTATATTGCATGGAAGGACAGGATGGAGGCGTTGTTGGATGACAATGGGTTGAAGGAGTTCATAGATGTAGAAATTCCAAAACCTGCTTCTAGCGATGCTGCCGCACTTGACGCATGGCAAAAGAAGACATCAAAGTGTTGAAGGATTCTGTTGGAAGGTGTGAAGGATCACATAGTGTCCAGAATTCATGGTAAAGCTTCTCCATTATTGATGTGGAAAGCTTTGACAGATTTATTCCAAAGCAAGAGCGACCAGAGGAAGTTGGCGCTCAAGGATAGACTCAGAAACATAAAGATGAAGAAAGGAGACAGTATGCCCAAGTACCTCACGAAGTTCATCCAATGCAGGGATGAGCTGGGAAGTGTGGGGGTGACTGTAGATGACAAGGACTTGGTGAGCTTGGCTCTCCTTGGGCTTACGAAGAGTTGGCATTCCTATCAGGACTCTGTCAATGGTCGGGAGAAATTGCCAGGATGGGAGCGACTTTGGTCGGATCTTGTGCAAGAGGAGATAAGGTGGAGTACCAGGGACAGATCTTCATCAAAGAATTCAGATGAAGAAAATTGCACTTTGGCTGCCAAAGCAAGGAAGGGGAAGAACAAGAAGAATGCTTCTCAATCCGATGCGAAAGGAAAGAAGCAGGACATGTCCAAGGTGAAGTGCTTTCACTTTCACCAACATGAACATTACGCCACTAATTGTCCACAGAAGAAGAAAAATAAGCAGGCTGTTGGATCTGCAGCTGGAGAGGCCTTAGCCTCGCAGTTTGAGCTAGATTTTTCACTGATCGCATGCTTGGTCTCAAGTGTGATGGGTTCAGTGTGGTTTCTAGATAGTGGTGCATCTTTTCACATGACTGGAGACAAAGATTTGTTTACTGATCTGGATGAGAAAGATCTTGGAGTGCACATCGAGATGGGCGATGATGGTAGATACATTGCGACCGGTATCGGTACCATTTCCTTTGAGAGGGAGTCTGGTAAACCCTTCGTATTAAAGGAAGTGATGCATGTTCCAGGATTGAAGAAGAATATTATCTCTGCGGCTATGTTAGAAGACAAGGGATATGATGTTGTCTTTAGCGAGGGAAAGGATTTCCTGTGCAATAAGGCAACATGTGAAACCTGGAGGATAGGGGTTCAAGTTAAGAATCTTTATCAGTTGCAGGTAGATGGCTACGGAGCAATGGCAGGCAAGGCAGAAGGAGTGGTGAGCTGGGATGAGGGCGAGCTATGGCACAGGAGATTGGGCCAGCTTCACCATGATGCTTTGAAAATTTTGCAGCAGACTTCTACCGAGCTTCCCAAAGGTACACTTGCGCAGTTAGATCAGTGCAAGGGATGTACTTTGGGAAAATTTGTGAAAGCCACCTTTCACGAGAAGGATAGTCGCTCCACAACGATCCTTGAGAGAATTCACACAGATGTGTGTGGACCTTTCTCAGTAGCTTTGATAGCAAAGCACAGGTACTATGTGATATTTGTTGATGATTTTTCTTAGAAGTGCTGGATCTTCTTCATGCAGAAGAAGAGCGAGACATACTCAAATTTCTGTGAGTTCAAGGCACTGGTTGAGAAAGAATCGGGGAAGCAGGTGAAGGCTCTTAGGAGTGACAATGGTGGTGAATTCATCTCTGGCGAATTCAAGGACTTTTGCAGCATAGAAGGAATTCGAAGAGAGCTCATAACACCTCATAACCCATAGCAGAATGGGGTTGCGGAGTGGAAGAACAGAACAATTGTGGGTGCTGCACGGGTGATGTTGCATGATCAAGGCCTTCCCATAAACTTGTGGGCTGAGGCATGCAATAATGCGGTTTATGTGCAAGACCGTTGTCCTCACAGGATACTTGGCATGAGTACACCCGAGGAGGCGTTTTCTGGTAAGAAACCTGATATTTCTCATTTGAGGATTTTTGGTTCACCTGTTGACATTCATGTGACGAAGGATGCCAGGAAGAAGCTGGAGCCGACTGCAGAGGTTGGGATATTTTTGGGGTACACTGATACACCCCACAACTATCGTGTGTATTTTCTAGACAGTCGTAAGACTGTTGTGCGACGGGATATCAAATTTCAGGAGGAGAAAGCCATGAAGTGTTCGCTTGAGAGGGAGCCACACTTGCATGCGGATGAGGAGCTATTAGTTCCTAAGGATGAGCTTCCGGATGTGGATCAGCCACAAGAGGAAGTTCATGGAGTGGAAGAGACCACTCATGCAGCGCTAACCATCGGACGGAAGCGCGCACTACGGGCGAGTGAGCGATTCGGGATGCGAGAGAAGATTTAGGAGAACCTACATCACGAGCGCGGAATGAGGCAGTCCACTGGCCATTATCTGGATACATGGGTCTTATGATCAAGTGTATTGTGACAGAGCCATCCTCTTTCGAAGAAGCTGTGGAAGACCCTGCATGGGTAGATGCCATGGTGGAAGAGTATGATTCGATTGTCAGAAACAGTGCATGAGAGATTGTCCCAAGGCTGGAAGGAAAATCAGTGGTAGGTTTGAGATAGATCTACAAAGTGAAGCAAGCAGCTGACAGGAGTGTGGAGAAGTACGAGGCAATATTTTTTGCCCGAGGCTTCTCACAGATTGAGGGGATCGATTATGAGGAAACCTTTTCACCTGTCGCAAGGTATTCTTCCATACAGACGATTCTTGCTCTCTCAGCATAGATGGGGTGGCACATTCATCAGATGGATGTGAAGACTGTGTTCCTCAATGGAGTGATTGAGGAGGAGGTGTACATAGAACAACCCGAAGGTTTCGAGATTGTCAGCAGCGAGTCTCATGTGTGCAGGCTCAAAAGAGCGCTATATGGGTTGAAACAAGCACCTCGTGCTTGGTACACATGGATAGACAATTATTTCACCGGACTTGGATTCTCCAAGAGTGAGGTGGATCTGAACCTATACCAGATTGTGGTGGAGGGTAAGTTGCTGATCATTGTACTTTATGTAGATGATTTGATTCTGACAGGTGATGAACTATTGATACACTCATGCAAGGTTGATCTTGCAAAGGAGTTTGAGATGAAGGACTTGGGCCTCCTTCATTATTTCCTGGGATTGGAAATTTGGAAGCGTAGTGATGGATTATAACAAGATGATGAGCTTAGTGGAAAGAAGTCGCCTTCACTAAGTGAGCCCGCAGGTTATTTTTGGCGCAAGTCTATTTTTAGACATGTCGATCATATTCTATGAGTTGCAGGATGCTATTTTTGGAGTGTTGGTCAAGTTGGAAAAATAGATGGACTTCTATTTTTAGACATATTGGGCGGAATCTATTTTTAGATTGCCAGTCTAAAAATAGATATGTCGAATATTATTAACTCTTAATAATATTTGGACTATAAACATTATCTTATTCTCTTGGAGCACTTCAGTTAAGTGCACAGATGTGGCATAGGAGCTGACAGAAGGAATTACGCTATTCCTAGGGGTTAAGTGGAGCTATTTCATGGAGACTTCAGTTAGAACTCATGTGACAGAGTTTGGTGGAGTTATTGAGGTAGTTGGTGGAGTTGTGTTCAGTTTAACTTAGTTAAACATAGTTGACCTAGTTGTATCTAGTCTAACTGATTGATACACTAGTGAGAGTGGTGTGAATTAATTACTAATTAATTCACTAATTATTAACTCATTAATCAACTAAAGAATACATTAGTTAACTATAGTGCATGGACAGTTTCAGTGGAGACCAGTGAAGAGGTAGGTGAAAGAGCAGTGTGACTATTAGTTGTGACTATAGTGTTGCATGATTTGCAACACACAGTGGTTGGAGATGCCAATGAGGATTGCGTGAGCAAGGCTGGACCAATTCGAGTTCATTCAGAGCCATTCTTCAGCAGTGATTGCGCAGTAGAGGCAGGCTAGCAGGTGGCAGAGATTGGAGCATGTGTTTTGCTAGATCGGACCTGATTAGTGTGTAGCAATTGGAGATTGTACTGAGAGCTTGTGATGAGATTTTTATAATGATTGTTACATTATCTCTATGACATATAATATACAGATAGTTGGGGGTTTTCAGCTTTAAGCTTTCCCATAAAATACTGTGTTCATATGTGTGAATGTTTATGGTTTTAATGTGCGCATGCGATTGTTTTTATTTACGCAATTAATGATCAATGGTAGAAGAGATTCTGTATTGTGCATGAAGTCAAATAGTGTGTGATCAGGAGAATCTCGGATGTATAACATATCAGTTATATAAATTTCTACAGCTCCAACACCTTGAACAATTACTGGCACCAAAATAAGTTGAGCAATCTCTTCATGCATAAAACTATATAAATAAAACCACAGGAACATGTCCACAAATATTCCACAATCCACATATGCCCTCATGATAGTGGTCCTCTTCAAAGGAAGGTTGTATGTTTATTGAGGACATGATTTCTTCTATAAATTGGTGCTCTTAATGATTAGAAGGATTGGGCCATTTTTTACATACAAGAAATGCAAAGCATTTTGCAATTCCATAGTTTATAAATAAATCCTACCAAATAAATTCTCATGGGATTATGCTTAGTTCTCACCAAACAACTGTTAACAAGGTCTTCGAGCTTCACATAATACAAAATGAATAATATTCCTTAGTGCTTTGGTTTGAATACTTACTTATGAAATCTGACTAGATGATGCTTCAATGTAAAAGAGAGAACATTGATAAGAAATAACACAACATTCCTTGAGCAAGGGTAGAAATGACAAGGCATCTATTTAAGCCATCTCGGGATAGTTATTTCATTTAAGACCAAGTTCAAAGTCGCTCATATATCAACTTTTTCTAGAACAACCAATGGAATAAATCCAAAATCATCAAACACACAGGTTCAAATGTGGCCTTTATTCATAGGAAATAATGTTTAGGTTGGAATAATAAAGCGATTACCTGAGGTGGAACCAATCCCAAGCAGGGTTATTGATAAGCTTGTCTATCTTGTGCCAAACAACATCTTAGTGCTACTGATGACCATTCAAAATTTGTGCAAAGTGCTCAATCACTTATGAGTTGTCAAAATTCCAATCTCCACCTCATATGGCGTGGATCCACAATTCATCCTATAGGGATACTATATACCATCGCCACATACTCTTCGTCCACCTTTTTCAAAAATTTATAGATAGAAACATCCATTGTGGGGCAATAACCCACAACCAAAAATCTTGGTAAATGCACCAAAATTCCCTCAGAGTATGCACCACTTTAGCTACATGGTTCATTTCATGAAATTAACTAGTTTGTAATGTGATGTTGTAGGAATATAATATATAGGGATCATTTGTAGACTAAACCCTCTCAAACAATCTCACTGCTTTGTCCTTCCTTTCTTCCTTCGTACTTGATATTGTTACCATTACATTCTACCACATATAGCCCCTTCATAAGGTTCCCTATGTTGTAAAACTGGGAGGCTTGTAATTTAATTTAGATTTTATTTCCCATAATGATTGCTTGTGAAATTTATTAACTTCTTTCATTAATATTTATCTTGATTCTTTCATCAAACAATTATTGTAGCATCCTCCTCCCACATTTACCCAATCTAACCAGTCCACTGGGGTAAAAATGTAACGAGAGGCTACTATGATGTGATTCAACTCCCCATGTGTAGTTATGGAAATGGAATCGTAAAAAAAAAACAAAACTGACCTTCCACACATGCTACAAAACCTCTAGGAGCCAACTAGCCTTTCCAGGTGACCAACCCTAAGAAAATTAGCTTTTGACTTATCTAACACCCTAGTCGCTCCCTTGAAAATATATGCATGTGAATTTAGGCCTCTAATTGCTCCCACAACAAGGGAAATCCAATGACTGTGGAATTTTTAAGCTAGTTCTGTGCCAGCGACCCCAGATTTTGTACTAACGACCCCATATTCTATGCCACTTTTAAATGGAAAAAACTTAGGCCACTGCCCAGAAATTCATGAAAACTCCAGGAATGATAAATAAAACTGATGAAAAGGTACTAATGCAAAATTTTGATCAATTAATTGACTGGACCCCGACTAGCCATGATAGGCATTTCGTCAAACATGTCACAAATATGCATTCTATAGGTCATAATATTAGATCTGAGCATAGGGGTCTCATACTTATCTGAGAATCACTAAGTAGCATTGATGCCTTATCACATTAGCTGCATTATCATCTATTAGTTCATATATTCATTGTTCATTCATTTGTAAATAAAAATATGCTGATATCCATACATCATCACTGTCATAAAACATACTCATAACCAACATATAAACACCATAAATAACAAGGATACAACAACCATAAATTCCACATATGAACTAGTACATTTTCACATAAAATAACAAGGAAATCTTATTAATTAATGCAAAATCCAATCAGGTTTGGGACTTCTACATTCCACCTAACAATATATTGGTTGAACCAAATATTTCTTTCAACCAATCACCCTTGTGCCATATTCCAAGCATGAATGTGGGACTCATAACCAAAATAAACCAAGCCTTATCGATGCTAAACCACCTCATCCTCATCAATAGAACCGAGCTTTACCATAATCGCCACTGAATCACTAGGCCCTAAAAAAACATGGATTCCACCGAATTTCTCCACCTACAATTTGATGAATTTTCTTATCTCCTAGTATCTAGGATTTACCATACATCCCGCCATACCAATCAAGACTCTAGTCTCGAGGCTTTACCGTATATCTTGCCATTCATTGGTCGAGGATTCCTAGGCCGGATCAAGACTCCACCCTCCAGGATTTACTGCAATCCAATCCCCACCAGATCACTAGGCCTGAACGAGGGCATAGGCCTATAGGATTTACTGTGTATCCCACCATTCACTAGTCAAGGCTTCCTAGGTCAACTGAGGCACACAATTTATAGCTTTATTGTAAACCACATTCTGGTTTAGGGGTTATTAATCTAGTGTATTTACCACAATCCAGAGTCTAGTTCAGGGATTACAAGGCCATGTGTTCATTCATTTAGAGAACACCTCACTTAGTTTCAAATCCATATGACAATCCAACTTAGACAAAACATGAGAACCCCATCACACCATGGCTATCCAGAAATGGCAAGGAAAGTCTAAAGAACACTATCACACCTAGAATAATCCATGGCAATGACAACAAGAGAACCAGGAACGCACATGCATGACCATGCCTGCAAAATCTAGCAAGGAAATCATGCATGCAACTCAATACCTACAAAGAATCTCGATGTAGTCACTTGATCCTGCTCTTCCTTGCTTGGTATTTTATTTCTCTTTTCATTATTTTATTTTCTTGATCTAATGCTAAAGTGATCCAAGAAAACTATAAGTGTCCAAGAGTGAGAGAGAGAAAGTAAAGAGAGAGCTCCAAAACTGAACTGAAAAAAGCTACCAATTGATCCTCATAAGCCTTTTTATTAATGAGGCCTCTATTTTATTCAATTTTCCATTATTTTCCTTCATTTTCCTCACATGCAACCTGTGACCCTTCACCTTCCTTTTCTCCTATTTTTCAGTATTTTCATAAATAAATGCCAATAAATTCCACTTTTCCTTTCCAAATACTTTGCCAATTTCCTTTAGCCATAATAAACCAAATAAACACTCGCACTAGGATTTTTTTCCCAAAATTCAACTTGGAATAAGTGTCCCATAACTTTGGTTATTATTTTTCCTTTATTAAATTTTATTACTTGGAATTTTAACTAGGGTTGTTATAGAACCCTCCCCCTTGGGGGAACACCATCCTCTGTGTTCAATGACACCTATAACCAACAAGACCGCTGATAGAAAAGCATACTGCCCATGGAGCTTTATAACTTAGCTCGTTGCATTATTTACAATGATCAACCTGCTGAGAAGCAACCCATACATATTATTGGAGCTTTATAACACATATCATGGCGATATTTACATCCATATACATATGTACATATACCAAAACATCACATCAAAACATATACCGAATAAATTTTCTCAACCAACAAATAAAGAAGGATACATAGCTTGCATTTGATACGCCATCTCCCATGTAACTTCATCGGGCCCAACAAGCTTCCACTGCACTTTAACCTGCTTGATTGCTTTGTTCCGCAACATGAGCATATTTCTTTGCAAAATACACTGCAGTTCCGCTAGAATTATCCTTCGAGCTCCACCTCCAATATAGACCGGTCAATCACATGATCAACATATTTAAAATTCTTCTTAAGCAATGGCACATGGAAAAAATCATGGAATTTCACCGTCAGAGGTAGTGCAAGTCGATAGAATACTGGTCCAATCCTTTCAATAATATTGAAAGGACCACTAAATTGAGGTTCCATCTTGGCACATGATCCAATCCACAAGGAGTTATTCTTTGGCTTGATGCATAAGTACACCTTTTCTCCAACTTGAAACTCCTTAAACGACCTATTCTGATCTACATAATTTTTCTGTGTGTCTTGTGCTACCTTTAGAATCTTCTTTATTACCTACATTTCCTATTCTATTTCTGCCAACATGTTTGGTCCAATCAATACCTTGTTCACCAGATCACTCCAATTGATGAGAGTATTACAACTCCTCCCATACAATGCCCCAAATAGACTCATTTGTTGGGAAAAATTATAAGGTGGGGGGGGGGGAGGGGAGGGTGAATCAGTATTTAGAGCTTACTAAAAATATTTTAACTTTTTCTTTACAAAATTCCATACGTGGCTTTGATGAACCCAACTCGCGTATACACGCGCATATACTAAAATAAACTAGCGTATACTGATATAATTTGGCAGATTAGAAAATTTTTTCAAGAACAATCTTTAACTCAGTTTACCAGTCATGCATCTTTTAGATTATCAGTAAATATGTGCAGTAACAACAATATATATCATCACATAAGAGCAACACACATGAACACTAATATTTAAGGTGGAAACCCAATTCGGGATAAAACCACCGCTGTTTTCGTCAATGTCTTCAATATTTATTATATGGAAAACTGTTTACAATATTGTACTAATGCATAATCATATCAGTATGCAGGCATCTACCTGCAGAAGGCTACAACCTTCTCTCGTTTTCCAGCTGCTACTGGAAGGGAGCTAAAACCCCCTAATCTCATGTACCAACCACTAATGGAAGGGAGATTCAACCCCCTGATCAGAACACCATCTCCTACTGGCAGAAAGCTTCTACTTCCATACTGAAGGCTTCAACCCTTAGAACCACTGCAAACCACGTTTCATCAATTTTCATACTGGATCAAACAGCATCAACACAACTCTTCATAAACATCAACAACCATAAATTTTACACAATACTTCAATCAGAACAGTGAGACCACTATAACCAGAACTTCAGAAGTAACCCAGACTTCAGAATAAATATGCAGATACAAACTCAACCCTAAACATTCATCAACTTAAAATGCATACGCTACTTTGCTTCACTGCACCCGTGTGTATACATGCTTTCCTTCACACCAACCTACGTATAGCTCTGTGAATACTATTTTTCAGAATGTAATCAGTTTCAGATTCAGATCTGAGGCTTTTAGTCAGATATCTTTTAGAAATGTAGAACCCTTCATCAGTTAGTCACCATCAACCATGTTTATTCTCCCATTGATCAGATTTGTACATAATCAACTTAGCAACATATACAGTATACCAAAAACCCAGATCTACAAGAAGACTTCATTGGCAGACAACAAACAAATAGCAGGAATAATAGAAAAACCTCTGCAATAAGATTCAGAAAAACCTAACTTTAATACATGCATTTTCTGAAGCAAACCCATTTATATACACACTTTTACTGAGACGAACTAGCATATAGATTTGTAAGTATAAAATTTGCAGAATGAACCAGATCCATAGAACTTACCTAGATTTATTTACTTGACATCAGCAAACTTGCACCAGTCATAGATCTAATCATCTCTTCAATGGATCACATAAGAGCATAGTCATTTCAGATTTAGAGATCTTGAACCATCATTGTATCCATGGGTGCATCATAGATTAAGATCTATCAATTAAAACATAGTTCATACCATGTAGATATAACTCAGAGAAAATTATTAAGTAACAACCCTTACACATGCACACCTTTCACTATGATCTTCTTCTCCTTATATAGATTTAGCCTTTACCAATACCATGAGTCAAACCACATAACTGTTGATGGTATTCTTGGACAGAATCAAATGGACAATACAACACTCAATACTGTGGGCTAATATCATGGTAATGCCCCTTGGTATCATAATTTTAGTGTGCAAAAGGCATACGCAACTTGGATCGTTCGTATATGCGTGTATATGCAACTTCTCTTCATAAAAGCTGCGTATATACTAATTCTGAATCTATACATGGGTTGCCTTCATAAAATTAGCGTATACATTGCCTCCATACGCGGGTTTCCTTTAGACAACCTGCGTATACATTGAGAAATATTTCTTGTTTCATTTTTCTTGCACTTACTAGAATTCCTTTCTCTGTCACATCTGAACTAACCTGTAGAAACATCATTTTTACATCTTTAACACATAGGTTTCTTATCAAAAGGAAACTCATCAAGTATGTTTCCATCAAGAACAACTTCATCAAGTAGGTTGCCATCAAGGACAACATATTGCAACATGTTGCCGAAAATCTCCCCCTTTGGACTTGATGGCAACCATGATTGTGTTTGATCATCAAAATAGATAAATAAATTAATCATAACCATCATTCAAACACCAAAATACTCTCCCCATTTGACATCGAAGGAAAAGGGTGGATCAAAACCAAAACAAGGTTTCTCTTCCCTTGAATATCTGAAGTGTAATCAATTTACCATGCTCCCCCTGAGTTCATGTTGGATATTTAGACAGATTTTCAATGAAGTACATGACTCAACCGAGTATGACCTTTCCTATCACCAAGGATTCATACTTACATCAATGATCCAAGCAAGTGGAATTGAAAACTTGACTCAACTTCCCAACCAAGTGGGTTTACAAATTTGAACAAGTCCTTACATGACTAAATCTAGAAATTTTACATCATAGGTCTCAACATGACCTTTTCATCAAATTACAGATATGACTATTTATGACCAAAACCAAAGAATCTCAAAAATGAGATCATAATGCCAACAATGCATCCTTTCCCTCAAGGCAAGTGCCCCCCCTTAGCTTATGCATCTTGAACACCTTCAACATCCCAATCATCAAAGCATCTTCATCAAGGAGATAAATATCAGAGAATGATACAGAAAGATGAATACTGGAACAAAAACATAGATTACCCAATAGTACCACAACTGTTCTGAAACGCTGACCTAGAGAATTTTTGTCAGCAAAACCTATACGCAGTTTTATGCACAAAAAATTGCGTATATACGTGATTTTCCTTTATGAAACTAGCGTATTGAATTTAATCTTATGAAATTAAGAAGATTTGATCAGAGAGGCATAGAAAACTCCTAACTTCTATCTGAGATATTCGAAGGCTTCCCTGGGAAGAGGTTTAGAAAATATATCAACAACTTGTTATTTGGAGGGAACATACTCCAATTTAACCTTTTGTTCAAGCACTTGTTCACGTAGGAAGTGATACTTGATAGGAATGTGCTTGGTCCTGGAATGCATAACAGGATCCTTTGAGATACTAATGGAACTTGTATTATCACACAAAATGGAGATGGGAGGTGAACATTTGATTTGAATGTCTTGTAAAGTCTGCATCATCCAAAGTAGTTGTATGCAACATGATATTGCAGCCACATATTCTGCTTCTGCTATAGATAAGGCAATAGAACTTTGTTTCTTGTTGAACCAAGATACTAGTCGGGGCCCCATATAGAATGCACCACCACTAGTGATTTTTCTATCATCAACATTTCCAGCCCAATCTACATCTTTGTAAGCATGAAGAGTGAGATAAGCATTCTTTGGATACCATAGACCATAGTCTTGAGTCCCTTGTAGATATTTTAATATTCTTTTTACAGCCTGAAGGTGAGACTCTTTTGGATTAGCTTGGAATCTTCCAACAATCCCAACTACATGCATAATGTCTGCTCTTGTCCCGGTTAGATAAAGTAGACTTCCAATCATGGATGATGCAGGGGAATCTGAGCTGATTTGAATTCAAATTTGAATCTGAAGCTGAAGAGATGGGTATGAAAACAGTCACACAAAATTGGGGCAAATTTGTTAAAACCGATACTAAATTTCTGTAACTGATTGAGTGAGATGACCTGCCAGGTGTGCGCAATAGAAGATTAATGGTTTGTTTGAGAAAGCTCGAGAGAGATTTGTGCATCTCAACTGATTCATGATCTTTTTTAATTTCTATATAAACGATGAGTTTGTAATGTGTGAGGGAGAGTGAGTGGATGCAATGTAGTCATGTGTGAATTTTTTACTAAGGTTGAAATGCCTTAGATGTAATCCTGCATTTGTGCATAATAGAATGTGTTGTTATATGGAATTCTGTGTGTTAAAAGATGCTTTTGTTTATGAGTTAGATTTACAAGTAAATTTTCGTGTTGGTTTATTTCCCATCGACCATTGTAAGGGTTGATGGCGATCTTGTACAGAGTGTCATAGAATGAATTGGAGCATGGCGGATTTGAAAATTATTCAAGCCTGTGAAATCGATTCAAAAAGGGAATGAAAATCTCTATTTTCTTTAGATTGGGCAGTGTTAATCGATTATGTGCTTAACTCTGTTTCCCAACGATGAGGATCGATTTATTATCTGATTCATGCTATTAAATTGCATGCTGAGAAGATGGGATTCAATTGGTATAAATCGATATCGATTTTGTGTTAAAGACAACATCCAGGAAATCGATGTGGTTTTGATTTTTTATGAAAGATGTAGGCAATGTTTATTGAGCATATTTAATTCTTACATCGAAACGCTGATGCTTGAATCGATATTGGTGAGGTGCAGTTATGATTCCGACTTCAATACAATTTGAATCCGATCTCTAAAATGACAATTGAACTCTGTTTTGATACGAGATCGGTTGGAGTCCGATTCAATATAGTCAGAGTTTTAAATTTGCAATTGAGCGTATTTAAATTGACAATCGAACTCTGTTTGGTTGAATTGAGTCGGGTTGAGGTCGATTTGCATCGATAAGACGAAGGAAGACTAGTTTGAAAGGAGCAGAATCCTGAATTGAACATATTCCAAGTTCATTTGATGTAAGCGGTTTTGTGAGAAATACCACCGGTGTTGCGTGGCATTTGGCTTGAGGAGCGGTTTTTTTATTTGGGATGCAATCCAATAAATTTTGGACACGTAATATCCACAAAACCACTAATATCGCGTTGCCTTTACGTGTTAAAGTCCTGTGGTGGAAATAACACAATTTCCATCAGATTAGGTTTGTAAAGGATCCAAAGGCGTTCGCTTGTAAAGCTGCAAGAGAGTTAAAGGTGAAGTATGGTCCGCGTTCTTTCTATTTGCAAATTATTGATGAACATTTGATATTTGAATATGTGGGGCCGAGGGACATAAACATTGATTATAATGTTTTATGATGAAGGTTTAAATAATCACACCATGGGTTCAAAGCCATAAGCTCAAGGTTTGGTATTTGTTTCAAAGGGGTTGAAAGATTGATTCATCATATTATGATATTACATTGCCGAGAGGAGCCAACACACTGTTTTAAAGGTTCTGATTATTAACACCGTTGAATACATCAAAGATATAAGGGAACCAAAGGATATTAAAACCATTGATTAAGTGGAGTATTTATATTCCTGAGAAGTTTTCAAAGAGGTGATTTTCAATACACATGTAGATTGTATGTGTCATCGGAGTGGCACAATGGAAGCAGAGTGGAACATAACCCACAGGTCACAAGATTGAAGTATCGGGTTTATGAATCTGTAGTTTGATACATTTTTGAGTTTGCAGGTTCATTTTGTAAAATGAAATGTGAACCTGCTTATAGTGGGTTTCGCTTTTCATCAAGTGGTATCAGAGCAGGAAAATGATTCCCTGTGGAAAAGGAGTTTGCATACAGAAGAAGAAGAGGTACACTTTTGTGAAGTTTTGTTAAGCTTGTGATTTTTGTGTTTTGTGAAGGTAGCGATAGAGGAAGGTGAGAATATTCTAGCAACCTAGAGCAGGAGTGCTCAATGGTTCCAGAGGAGCAAACCAAAGAGATGCCGAAAGACTGAGCTCAAGAGAGAAGCTTGGTGAGGTATATGGTAGAAGGGAGGACTTGCTATTGTAGAGGTTTTGTTGCAGCTCACAGAGGAAAATTCCACAGAGGATGTGGGTAGAATTTTTCAAGCATGTTGTTACAGGAAGATCACAAGGAGCAGTTCCACAGATGACGTGGGTAGAATTTTTGACATTTAAAGACGACATATGACCAGGAGGTCATAAATTTTTGTGCCTTAGGAGTCTGATGTAGGGGCATCTGAACCGATTTGAATTCAAATTCGAATCTGAAGCTGAAGAGACGGGTATGCAAAAGGTCACACAAAATTGGGGCAAATTTGTTAAAACCGATACTAAATTTCTGTAACTGATTGAGTGAGATGACCTGCCAGGTGTGCACAATAGAAGATTAAGGGTTCGTTTGAGAAAGCTCGGGAGAGCTTTGTGCATCTCAACCGATTCATGATCTTTTGTAATTTCTATATAAACGACGAGTTTGTGATGTGTGAGGGAGAGTGAGCGGATGTAATGTAGTCATGTGTGAATTTTTTACTAAGGCTGAAATGCCTTAGATGTAATCATGCGTTTGTACGTAATAAAATGTGTTGTTATATGGAATTCTGTGTGTTCAAAGATAATTTTGTTTATGAGTTAGATTTACAAGTAAATTTTCGTGTTGGTTTATCACCCATCGACCACTGTAAGGGTCGATGGTGATCCTGTCCAGAGTGTCATAGAATGAGTTGGAGCATGGCAGATTTAAAAATTATTCAAGCCTGTGAAATCGATTAAAAAAGGGAAAGAAAATCTCTGTTTTCTTTAGATTGGCAGTGTTAATCGATTTTGTGCTTAACTCTTTTTCCCAACGATGAGGATCGATTTATTATCTGATCCATGCTATTAAATTGCACGCTGAGAAGATGGGATTCAATTGGTATAAATCGATATCGATTTTGTGTTAAAGACAACATCCAAGAAATCGATGTGGTTTTGATTTTTTATGAAAGACGTAGACAATGTTTATTGAGCATATTTAAGTCTTACATCGAAACGCTGATGCTTGAATCGATATTGGTGAGGTGTAGTTATAATTCCTACTTCAATACAATTTGAATCCGAGCTCTAAACTGACAATTGAACTCTTTTTTGATACGAGATCGGTTGGAGTCTGATTCAATACAGTCGGAGTTTTAAATTTGCAATTGAGCATATTTAAATTGACAATCGAACTCTGTTTGGTTGAATTGAGTCGAGTTGAGGTCGATTCACATCGATAAGATGGAGGAAGACTAGTTTGAAAGGAGTGGAATCCTGAATTGAACGTATTCCAATTTCATTTGATGTAAGCGGTTTTGTGAGAAATACCACTGGTCTCGCGTGGCATTTGGCTTGAGGAGTGGTTTTTTTTTATTTGGGACGCGATCCAATAAATTTTGGACACGTCATATCCACAAAACCACTAATATTTCATTGGCTTTACGTGTTGAAGTCTTGTGGTGGAAATAACGCGATTTCCATTAGATTAGGTTTGTAAAGGATCCAAAGGCGTTTGATTTTAAAGCTGCAAGAGAGTTAAAGGTGAAGTATGGTCAGCGTTCTTTCTATTTGCAAATGATTGATGAACATTTGAGATTTGAATATGTGGGGCCGAGGGATATAAACATTGATTATAATGTTTTATGATGGAGGTTTAAATAATCACACCATGGGTTCAAAGCCATAAGCTCAAGGTTTAGTATTTGATTCATCGTATTATGATATTACATTACCGAGAGGAGCCAAGGCACTGTTTTAAAGGTTCTGATTATCAACACCATTAAATACATCAAAGATATAAGGGAACCAAAGGATATTAAAACCATTGATTAAGTGGAGTATTTATATTCCCGAGAAGTTTTCAAAGAGGTGATTTGAAATACACATGTAGATTGTATGTGTCATCAGAGTGGTGCAGTGGAAGCAGAGTGGACCATAACCCACAGCTCACAAGATCGAAGTATCGGGTTTATGAATCTATAGTTTGATACAGTTTTGAGTTTGTAGGTTCATTTTGTAAAATGAAAGGTGAACCTGCTTATAGTGGGTTTTTCTTTTCATCAATGGATCTATATTCTGGTTGATTCACCATAGGAGAATCATCATGAGAACTGATGTTACATCCAGTTACCATTGGCGTACTCATAGGTTTGCAGTCTTCCATCCCATACTTCTTCAGAATTCGCTTAAGATATTTTTCTTGTGATAAAAATATGCCATCTGTTTCTTGTTTCACTTGTAAGCCAAGAAAAAATGTTAGTTCCCCAAGTAAAGACATTTCAAATTCTTGCTGCATAACAGAAGCAAATTTCTGACTCATGGACTCTTCATTACTCCCAAAAATGATGTCATCAACATATACACCTACAATCAATAGTTTATATTTTTCAATTTTTGTGTATAAGTTGCTATCAACAAATCCTTTTAAAAAAACTTGTTGATGAAGATATTTATCAAGACAATAGTATCATGCCCTTGGAGCTTGTTTGAGACCATATAAAGCCTTTTTAAGTTTGCAAACAAGTTTTTCATCATTTCCCAAAATGAATCCTTCTGGTTGTTCTATATAAACTTCTTCTTCTAGATCACCATTGAGGAAGACATATTTAACATCAATTTGATAAACTTTGAATTGTTGAAAGCTTGAAAAGGCAAGAAGCATTCTTATGGCTTCAAGTCTAGCTACAAGAGAAAATGTTTCTTCAAAGTTTATACCTTCTTGTTGAGCATACCCTTTACAAACAAGTCTAGCTTTGTTTCTAATAACATATCCATTTTCATTTAACTTGTTTTTGAATATCCATTTTGTTCCAATAACATTTTTATCATGAGGTCTTGGAACTAATTCCCAAGTGTGATTCTTTTCAATCCGATCAAGTTATTCATTCATGGCTTGAATCCAACATTCATCTTTGCTAGCTTGATTTACATTCTGTGGTTAAATAGTGGATAAGAATTCTAGATAGCTAGGGGATCCTACTAGAGTTCTTCTTGTTTGGACACCTAATCCCTTTTCTCCCAAAATTTGAGATTCTGGATGATTCTTTTGTACATACCTGGATGGAGCTTTTTCATATAGATCTTCTTCTGCTGCTTCATTGGGTTCACCTTCTATATTTTTTCTATTTGATGAGGGAAAATATACATCATCATCATCTTCAATTGTTGTTTTTATTTCCTTTTTAGGAGCTGAGAGAGACTCATCAATTACAACATCAATACATTCAACAATATTCCTAAGTCTTTTATTGTAACACTTATATGCTTTACTTCTTGAAGAGTAGCCAAGAAATATTCCTTCATCTGCTCTTGGTTCAAATTTACCAAGTTTTTCATGATTTTTCTTGATTAAACAGTTGGAATATTACCACACCAGAGCTCATAAGGAGTTTTATCACTGTTCACATGGACATGAGCCTTGTTAAGAATATTTACTTCGGTATGTGTTGCTTCTCCCCAAAATGTATCAGGTGTTCCAGAATCATCAAGCATAGCATGAGCCATCTGTTGAACTATTCTATTCATTCTTTCTGCCATGCCATTTTGTTGTGGGGTTCTAGCTACATAAAATTGTCTTTTTATGCCATGTTGTTCACAGAAATCAAATAATTCATCTGATATATATTCCCCTCCTCGGTCAGATCTAAGATATTTGATTTTTTAGATCTAATTCATTTTCAACCAGGGCTTTGAAGATCTGAATTTTTTCAAATGCTTCATCTTTGTGCTTTAGTAACCCAATCCAACACATTCTAGAGAAGTCATCAATAAATAGAATATAGTATTGTTCTCCATGGGTGAATTTTTCCTCATAGGTCCACATAAATCACTATGTATGAGTTCAAGAGGCTTACTTGCTGATCCTTCTTTGGCATTGAATTGCACTCTGGTTTTCTTACCGAATTGGTAAGATTTTCATATGGTACTTTCAGGCAGAGTGATGTTGGGAAGATCACGAATAAATTTGAGTCTGCTAGATTTGCTGATTTGAGAGAAGCTCAAATGCCCCAATCTTCTATGCCATAACCAATTTTATGAGGATTTACCCAAGTAATATTGTTCTTTGCAACCTTTCAATACATATAGATTGCTTGGTGTTCTAGTTCCTTTTATTACTATTTTTCCTGTGTCAAGTTCACGTACCACACATTATTTTGAACTAAAGACAACTTCATTTTCTTGATCACACATTTGACTCACACTTAACAGGTTATGTTTTAATCCATCCACATACATAACATTGTTAGCTTTTACCTTTTCTTTTAGAAAAACAAAACCTTTTCCTTTAATGACAGCTAGAGTATCATTTCCAAAGGTAACATTCTTTTCTCTTTCTAGAGCCTTGTATGCGAGGAGTTTATTTCTATCACCTGTCATATGTTTTGAGCATCCGCTATCAATGTACCATTGATTTTCTTCCCCTTTTTCAAATAAGGCTATGCCACAGTTCTCAACCTATAAGTCCTTCTTTCTCCATACCTTGGAACTTGAAGATATATGCTCTTTTGGCTGAAGTTTGCTCTTGCTTTTAGATTCTCCGTGACCAAAGTTATTGCAATAAGCACATTCAATTTCATTTTGAAGAGGAGAAAAGTTTTTATAAGTATTCTTATTTATTCCAGTCTCATTTATTTGCTTTCTTTCTTCTCTGGTCATGATGGTTTTGTATGCAATGCATTGAACAAATTTATGACCAAAATTATGACATGAGAAACATTGCCCATTAAAAAAGAAATTTTTGTGATCGTGAAACCTTCTATTTGTGTTTACCTACTGATTGGTATTTCTCTGGTTGATATTTCTGCTATTGTTCTTTGTATTAAAGTGGTGATGCTTTACTTGTGAAGTATCATTGTTCTCTTGCTGAGTGGCAGAATGTTGTATGTTGGCTTTAAGTGCATTTAGATAGCTTGGTGCTGAAGACTGAGAGGATTCTTCGATATATCCAAGACCTATCTTTATAAGAGGAGAATGTTGTACCTTGATAATTTCATCTAAGGTTTCAGATCCTTTATCAAATCTAAGATTCAAAGTTTTCACTTTCTCAATTTCCTTTCTTAGACTTACTATTTCACATTCTAATTTCTCATTATGTTTCTCTTTTTTCTACAAGCTGATTCTTTAGAGTCTCTATGGAAATTTTGTTTTCTTCCAAACATATTTTGAGCTGATTTATTTCTTCAAGAAAATCATTTTCTTCTAGAGCATCCATAAAGGTATCCTTAGCCTCAATAGAATATTTTTCAAAAGCCATGAGAAGTCTAACATCTTGATCAGATTCTCCTTCTTCACTATTTGAAAGTCCATCACTATCTTCATGAGTATAATAAATTTTTCTATTAATAAATCGATTCTTATTTCCTTTTGCCACTTCCTTTCCTTTTTCATGATTTTCTTTATGGGGACACTTAGTAGCATAATGACCAACTCTTCCACAAGCAAAGAATTTAAAAAGAAGCTTACCTGTGAACCTTCCAGTGCCAAGTTGTAGCTTATTTACAAAATTTACCTCATCTTCTTCTAAAAAATACCCTGATCCTTCCTTTTCTTGTACTTCTTTTCCTTTTGCAGCAACTCGAAAGATAAATTATTTGACTTTCGATGAACCTCCTTTTCTCATTTCACAAGCAGTTAGAATACCACGAAGTTGAACAACAGTAAGAGTTTGTAGATCCTGCTTCTCTTCAACAGAAGACACTTTTGACTCGAATTTGGGAGTTAGTGATCTTAAAAACTTTTCTACTAGAGTAGTGTTAGTTATGGTTTCACCCAGATTTCTCATACGATTTAAAATATCATTTAGACGTAAAAAGAAACTGGCAATGCATTCCTCATTATGCATCCTGATATTTTCATATTGAATTCTGAGAGTTTGGAGTTTAGCACTTTTTACCTTGGTATCAACTTCATAGCTTAGAATGATTTTGTCCCATATCTTATTTGCTATATTCAACTGCATGACTTTGACAAATTCTGATTCAGTCAGAATTCCCAATAATGCATTGACTGCCTTTGCATTGATTTCATAGTTCTTTCTTTATGCTGCATCTGTTGCAACTGATGTCACTATAGCCCATACATCTGCTCCAAGATATTGAAGATATGATCTTGTCCTTGTCTTCCAGAAGATTAAATTGTTTCTGTTGAAGAGAGGAGGCTTGATAGATATTGTCCCATATTGATTTCTCATCTTAGTTGATCTTCTTTCTAGCGATTAAGCTTCTTCAGAAGGTCCTTCTCTCAATTGTTGGGAAAAATACTGAGAGGGGGGGGGGGGGGGGTGAATCATTATTTAGAGCTTACTGAAAAGATTTTAACTTTTTATTTATAGAATTCCATACGTGGCTTTGATGAAGCCAATTCGCGTATACATGCGCATATACTAAAAGAAACTAGAGTATACTGATATAATTTTGCAGATTGGAAATTTTTTTTAGGAAAAATATTTAACTCAGTTTACCAGTCATGCATCTGTTAGATAATTAGTAAATGTGTGCAGTAACTGTAGTATAAATCATCACAGAAGAGAAACACACATGAACACCAATATTTAAGGTGGAAACCCAATTCAGGAGAAAACCGCCGCTGCTGTCGTCTCTGTCTTCAATATTTGTTATATGGAAAACTGTTTACAATATTGTACTGATGCAGACTCATATCAGTAGATAGGAATCTACCTGCAGAAGACTACAACCTTCTCTCGTTTTCCAGCTGTTACTGGAAGGGAGCTACAACCCCCTAATCTCATTTACTAGCCACTACTGGAAGGGAGCTTCAACCCCCTGATCAGAACACTAGATCCTATTGGAAGGAAGCTTCTACTTCCATACTGAAGGCTTTAACCCTCAGAACCACAACAGACCACGTTTTATCAATTTTCATACTGGATCAAACAACATCAACACAACTCTTCATAAACATCAACAACCATAAATTTTACCCAATACTTCAATCAGAACAGTGAGATCATTGTAACCAAAACTTCAGAAATAACCCAGATTTCGCTTCACTGCACCCACGTGTATACGCACTTTCCTTCACACAAACCTACGTATAGCTTTGTGAATATTGTTTTTCAAAATTTAATTAGTCTCAAATCCAGATTTGAGGCTTTTAGTCAGATATATTTTAGAAATGCAGAACCCTTCATCAGTTAGTCACCATCAACCATGTTTATTCTCTCATTGATTAGATTTGTACATAATCAACTTAGAAACATATAAAATATTGAAACAACCCAAATATACAAGAAGAGTTCATTGACAGACAACAGACAAATAACAGGAATAACAAAAAAACCTTTGCAATAAGCTTCAAAAAATGCTAACTGCCATACGTGCCTTTTCTAAAGCAAAATTGCGTATATACGTGCTTTTACTGAGACAAACTAGCATATAGATCTGTAAATATAAAATTTTCATAATGAACCAGATCCATAGAACTTACCCAGATTTATTTACTTGACTTCAACAAACTTGCGCCAAGTCATAGATCTAATCATCTCTTCAATGGATCACACAAGAGCATAGTCATTTTAGATTTAGAGATCCTGAACCATCATTGTATCCATGGGTGCATCATAGATTTAGATCTATCAATTAAAACAGAGTTCATCCCATGCAGATATACCTCAGAGAAAATTATTCAGTAACAACCCTTACACATGCACACCTTGCACTATGATCTTCTTCTCCTTATATAGATTTAGCCTTTACCAATACCATGAGTCAAAACCACACAACTGCTGATGGTATTCTTGGAAGGAATCAAATAGACAATAAATCGCTCAATACTGTGGGCTAATACCATGGTAATTCCCCTTGGTATCATAATCTTAGAGCGCAAAAGGCATACATGATTTAGATCGTTCGTATCCATGTATATACACAACTTATCTTCATAAAAACTGCATATATAATAATTCTGAATGTATACGTGGGTTGCCTTCATAAAATTAGCATATACATTGCCTCCATATGTGGATTTCCTTTATCAAACCTACGTATACATTGAGAAATATTTCTTGTTTCATTTTTCTTGCACTTATTGGAATTCCTTTCTTTTTCACATCTGAACTGACCTGTAGAAACATCATTTTTACATCTTTAACACATAGCTTTCTTATCAACAGGCAACTCAACAAGTAACTCATCAAGTAGGTTTCCTTCAAGAACAAATTCATCAAGTAGGTTGCCATCAAGGACAACATATTGCAACATATTTCCAACATCATCCTTAGTGACTCATGGTAACCATTGTTGTAAGCGAACTCAACCAAAGGAAGGTACTCCTCCCATCTCCTATGTGGATGCATCACATACAGCTTCAACATGTCCTCCAATATCCTGTTGACCCTCTCTATCTATCCATATTTATACGGATGATAAGTTGTATTGAAGGAAAAATCTGTACCCAATACTGCAAACAACTCCTTCCAAAACTTGGAAGTGAACTTAGCATCCCCTTCTGACACAATATTCTTCAGAACATAATGAAATCTAACAACATATCTGATGAATGCATGTGCCACATCACTAGTTTAATATGTAGTCTTTAATGGAATGGAGTGCGTCACTTTTGTCAACCTGTCCACCACAACCATGATGGAATCATGCTCTAGATTTCCTCAGAAAACCTGTAGTGAAATCTATTACAGGTCAATTTGGGCATCACTCCCAAAACTCAGATCAATATAAATTGGGTCTATCATACTCTAAATAATTTGCTACTTTCCTTAAGCAAGTCATCCCATTGATGGTCTTTATTCAAGAAAGTTTCACTGCTTGAAGTCCAGTTGAAATGCTCCATTGAGCCACCAACACACTCCTAGAATGCAGTAAGTGCTTTGCAAAGCACTTACTCCCATGAAAAGCAACGTTGCAGAGCATCTAGGCCCACTTTATAGTGCATTGGTCAACTGGGAGCGAATTATTCAAAGGATTTTAGGAGTCTTCCACTTTCTAGTGGCTTCTATAAGTGTTTCCAGCTATCATACTATTTGATAACCTCAAATATGAACACTAAGAAGCCATTAAATCAATTAAACTACAAGGAAAATACCCTCTAGAAATTTTTTTTGAGGAACCCCTTATAAAAATACCCCATACATCCGTTTCTAGCGGAGGTTACTAGAGGAGGTTGGCGAGCGGAGGGTTTTGTGGATTGTTTCCGCTCGGTGCGCTTATCATCCAAAATCGCATCGGTGCTCTCTACAAGAGAAAGCACCGGTGTGCACAAAACATTAGCACACCGGACACCATGCACTTCGTACACACCATCCCGGTGCGTCATATTACTGTAGAGCACCGGTGCTTCACAATTCTTCTGCGTTGGTACATCATAAAACACCGCGCCAAAACAGAAACTGCCTGTGCGGTATTAAGAAACTGCACTGGTGCATCATAAAACACCGTGCCAAAATAGAAACTGACTGGTGTGTTCATAATAAATAGCACCGGTACGCCTATAAACCACGTGCACCAGAAAAAGGTTAAATAAAAAAAAATTACGGCCAAAAAACCGCATTTTTAAATTTTTTTCAGTGCTCTAGAGCTCTCAATCACCGGTGTTCTCTACAAGAGAAAGCACTGGTGCGCACAAAACATTGGCACACCGGACACTATGTGCTCTATACACACCCACCCGGTGTGTCCTATTACTATAAAGCACCGATGCTTCACAACTCTTCCACATCAGTGCATCATAAAACACCACGCCAAAACAGAAACTGCCCGGTGCGGTGTTAAGAAATCGCACCGGTGCATCATAAAACACCACACCAAAACAGAGACCGAATAGTGAATTTGTAAGAAAAAATACTGGTGTGCCTATAAAACCCGTGCACTGGAACATGGTTAAATAATAAAAAATTACGGCCAAAAAACCACATTTTTCACTTTTCTCAGTGCTCCAGAGCTCTCAATCACCGGTGCGCTCTACAAGAGAAAGCACCGGTCGCACAAAAGATTGGCACACCGGACACCGTGTGCTCCATACACACCTACCCAGTGTGTCCTAATACTGTAGAGCACCGGTGCTTTACAACTATTCCGCCTCGGTGCATCATAAAACATCGCGCCAAAACTGAAACTGCTTGGTGCGGTCTTAAGAAACCGCACCGGTGTGCCTATAAAACCCCATGCACTAGAACAGGGTTAAATAACAAAAAAAATTACGTCCAAAAAAATGCATTTTTCACTTACTTCAGTGCTCCAGAGCTCTTAAGCACCGGTGCAATTTATCCTTGTCTGAGCCACCATGAAATCGGTGCTCCCATTGCACCCATTGCATGCAATGCTGTTGTGCATTGCCCACTAATCTCTAGCTTGCATTTTGCAAAATAGTGGGCAAATTTTATTTTGCAAATTCTACAGCCAATATGCCTCCTCAACGGCGAAATGTACAAGTATTTTTCTTATTTTTCTATAATTAAGATTTTTAGCGGATTATAATTTCAAATAACCTTAAAATTAACCATTTAAAAGGATTTTTTTTTTTTTTTGTCGCGTAGTGCACACTAGCCGTTCAACTCGCATCGGTAAGCAGTGCTGCCTGTAAAATTTACAGGCCACACTGCAACTGGTACTAATGGTATCCCCACCATGTCTGGGGTGGTATTGAAAGGCGCCCCGTGTTATTTTAAAATTTTAAAAAAAGTGCAGTGCGGTCATTTAGTCAGTCGCACCGTTAACCATGGGAATAACAATGTAGTGCATTGACGGAAATATCCGCCCCGGTGTCTGTCAGCGCACTTCATTCGGTATTTTGACAGGGTCAACGGTGCGACCTGGTAAAAGACCGCACTGTTGACTATGCAATTTGTCAGGAAGTCAGTGCGTTGACACAACTATACACGTCGGGGTATATATTTCAGTCAGCGCACTGCTCTTTTGACACCATATATTGTCAACGGTGCTTGAAAAATTTTCGGGTGCATCGCATACGGTGTGTTGTATGTCATCTGGGGGCACTGCCTCCGATGCACTACAAACAAATGCCGCACTGGAACCTGTGCATGACTTTTTTTTGGCGCATCGACTGGTCTGTATTTTTTTCAAAAAAATAATTATATATGTATATTCCAAAATACAATTATGATTTAATAAAAAAATTATTTAATATTTCAATGATTCAGAGAGAAGAGGAGGAACAACAACAACAACACGCAGAGCAGTATGACATGGTTCACCTGTGGGAGGCACGATAGAGGGAGAGAGATGCGTACCTCACCCTATTACAACAGATACCTAGGGGCTCCTAAGGCAGGTAGGCCTCCTCAATTTCTATGAGGAGGCTACTTCCCTAAAGGCTCATAGTGTGTTTTTGAGACATCTTCTCCACAGGTGGAATGCCCACTGACAGGCTTTCCAAGTTGATCTTGACTAGTGGTACACACCCACTGATGAGGATATATATTTCATTACAGAGCTATTGAGGAGAGGGGTGTATTTTCCCTCGTTCCCAAAGGTTCCATATGGTTTTGTAGCAAGGAGTTAGTTAGTTTACTCCTAGAGATACATTGGAGCATCAATACTGTCTCCTACATAGTTTCAGGTCGTTGGAGGTTAGTTACTTATTGGTGCATTTGGTAGTGAGGACGTGCAGTGCCTCTCACTTCTCATTTCGACCATTTCACACAACACCAGTGACGGGCAACGAATTAGTTGCTTGCTGCTATATAATTTTGATTCTTTAGTACATGAGCCACAACCTGTCAGGTGGTCTGCCATTTTTTTGCGGCAGTTTTGTACAACCTTAGATAGATGTCATTCTCATGCACAAGGGAGGGTCAACTTCCCTTTTGCTTCAGAGTTTTTTGTTTATTTTTTGAGAGGTTTCCAGATATGAGGCCTACTTTGTTTCGGCAGCCTCGTAGGCTGATTTTGGAGGCACGAATGCACATGTGGGGGCAGATGATGCCTAAGAGGGGAGACAATGTTTCTAGCCAGGATATCGCATGATGCACTAGAATTACTAGCCAGTGTTGACGAGATGCATCCCTTCATTATGGTCCCCTTTCCTTATGCTGGATTGGATTGGTGAGGGTGTGCCAACATCCTCTTCACAAATGATGAGCCGCCAGATGATATAGGTAATATTACTGTCTTATTTATATTTATTCTAACATGTTCTTTAACTTGTTTTTATTAAATTGTGTAATGAAATTGTCTAATTATTGTTGTGTACTTGTATATATTTGGTAGAAATTGGATTTTTTGATGGCGAGGAGATGCTGACACCACCACATGATCTAGGTGTGGATCCTAATGACGATCAGGGCATGCCAGATGCCGAGGATCATCAGGAGGCTGGTGCAGAGAGACATGCTCCTGTTGGTGTGTCGATACCGCCTTTTGCTAGGCGTGGTCGACCTGATGCTAGATACAGGATGGAGTTGGGTGACCAAATTAGTGCATTGATTGTTGAGGCGGGCATCGGGCCCACTCATTACAGAGACATACAGGCTAATGAATGGTTGTTATAGATGTGGAGAGGCATGCTGCGTGACATGTACAACCTGATGCAGCATGTCGTAGGAGCTATGACAACTGTTATGCGACTGAGGAGGACTATTGCATGTTATAGGCGTGGTAGAGCCGCAACACGTGATGGAAAATCCGCGAGCAGCGACTCATCATCTCATGATCGTTCACCTTACGTTGCGCCAGATGAGCATGAGGCTCCAATAACATCTAGCAGTCATCATGGAGATGAGGCTGGACCATCGTCCACGTCTAGTCAGTATCCTATAGCATCCATTAGTATTAGTCATGATCATGAGTAGGCTGGACCGTCGACTGTCGAGGCTGCACCATTGACTGAGCAGGCCTCCACTAGTACTGCTATTAATGTTGTACTACCACCAACTGATCCATGACATTTATGTTACAGTTGTATATTTTTAACATTATTCAGTTATATATATATATATATATATATATATATATATATATATATATATATATATATATATATATATATATATATATGGTCCATGTATTTTATTTTCATGTTGTAGTTGTACTTATTTTACATGTTGGTGATCATCATGATGTGTATATTTTTAGGTCATGTTAGATATGTTCATTTAATGTTTAGCTTGCAGATAGATGTGTATGTGATAGCATGAATTATTTGACATGAGATGTATATTTGATGTTTGTGTTGTGATGATGTTAATATATAATGTTAATTTGATGTTTAAATGTGTTTTTTAGCTTTAATATGATGTTTTTACGATGGTTATCATGATCGTGATGTTTATTAATTAATTTAATATTAAATGACCATGATATTTATTAAATATTATGTCGTGATTGTAATTGAAATTGAAATTTTAATTGTATGTAAAATTGTAAAATTGTATTTGTATGTAAAATTTTAATTGTAATTGTAATATTTAATTTATTGTGAAATGAATGTAATTGTAAAATTGTAATTGTATGTAAAATTCTAAAATTGTAATTGTAATTGTATGTAAAATATTTGTAAAATTTTAATTGTAATTGTAAATGTAATTCTAATTCTAATTCTAATTGTATGTAAAATATTTGTAAAATTTTAATTGTATTACTGTGAAATGATTGTAATTGTAAATGTAATTGTATGTAAAATTAAAATTGTAATTGTAATTGTATGTGAAATTGTAAAATTGTAATTGTAATTGTATGTAAAATATTTGTAAAATTTTAATTGTATTAATGTGAAATGATTTTATTAAAATATTTAAATTTGTAAACTTGTAAATAATTGTAAAATAGTAAATTTAGAATAATATGAATTTTTGTAACATAATAAAGTTTAGAAAATAATGCAAATAAATTCATGTACTTTAGAATTATCATTATTTTATTATGATCTTACATACAAAAAAAAAAAACTTTATACAGTCCGGTGCACTTATCATCATAACATGCACTGGTGCGTCTTAGTAGTCAGATGCATCGGTGCTTCACAACTTTTCCGCACCGATGCATCATAAAACACCACGCCAAAACATAAATCTCGATCTTACAAACCGAACCGGTGCGCCTATAAAATCCCACGCACCAGAACATGGTTTATGTAAAGTGTAGTATTGGAGAAAAAGAGGGTTCGAATCGCAGGCAAGAATTTTTCTGAGGAGATGAGGGTTTGAAAAGATGAGAGTTTGAATTTCGGCTGAGAAGTTTATAGTAGAGAAAATGAGTGATTCAAATAGAAAGACGGACAAAGATGCTTACAGGGATGCAGACGGCTACAGAGCTTGAAAAAGTACAAAAGGAGAAAAGGAGTACAGGTTGAGACTTGTAGAGAGCATTCGGTTGAAGCCGGAAATATGGTTAAGAGGTCCTATGATGGAGAAATGGAGAGCAGAGTTGATGGCATAGAAAGATCAATCGAGGAAGTTGTTAAAGCCAAGAGGCACCATGAAGGGAAGGATTCTCATTCCCTTAAGGACAATAGAGAAAGATCAATTGACATTTTTGATCGGGCTGGTAGGTCCCATGAAGGGAAATATTCTCCAGAATGATTTTAAAGCAGCTGGGAGTATTGTCCAAGCTTCGGTTGGATTACATAAACTTTTACCGGCAAAGATGACGTCGCATAAAATGACATCTTCAACTTTCAATTGAACCTGAATGGCATCTCTAACTTGTCTGAGCTGTGGTCCTGTGGATGAAACCAGTAAAAATTATGCTTATATTATAAATGGAAATCCAGTGACCATTTATGGGAAGAAAAGCATAGATACCTGAAGCTACCATATTTCCACTTGTAAATCGGTTTTCCTTTGGAAAAGCTAATGTAATAGCCCATTTTGCAATGTCTTTCCTCTGCTCAATCCGATACTCATTTTCTATGGGAAACCATTGCCTCCACATGTAATAACTGCATTGTCTAGTTGGAAATCAGTGTTCTTCTGCTAACAAATGTAGAATGAAGGACTCGTTGTCATTGCTCCTAGAACATTCTAGGTCATTTTTTCGTATAACTGAGATTGTATAGATTTTGTTAAGATCAAGATAGAAAGCACAAAGGATGAAAGAGGAAATTGGACTCCAAGATGGAGGAGGAACTTACAAATGGGAAAGAAGATCATGGGGCACCTTTTCTTGTTGCAGACTATGGAAAGGTTCAAGTTTCTTTTTCTAAAAGAAGAAGAGGTGTAGTTTTGAAAAGAAATGGCCCAAATATTTTCACAGCAAATTGTACGTTTCCAACATGTCTAAAATATCTCCAACTTCAATAAACTTCTCAGAAACAAAACTTTCCCAACCATTTGTGAAAACTTCCCACGTCTTAGCATAACACAGGTTCACATGCCACAATTTCCCACTTGGGCCCTATAGTATTGCATCTTCACATGCCCCACATTGCATTCTCTCCACATAATCAATGGGGACCTCCTGCAATAAACAAAATGCATTGGAAGAATAGTTATTTCCATTAAGAATTTATCCAATTCCAATTCTCAATTCTAATTCTAATTCTAATTCTCAAGAATAAACAAAATTCTGCAAATTGGTGCTACTGTACATATAATTGCACCGGTGCATTTTAGTTACTGCGCACTGGTGCCGGTTTTACAAAAGGACGCACTGGTGATGAATAAACACAAATAAAAAAAACGCAACTTTATTTTCTTTAAGTGAAAAAAAGTGGAAAATTGGAAAATGGGCGGAAAAATATTTTCGAAAATCTAATTTCATAAAATAATTCTTTAAATACTAAACACTTTTCATTATTTCACTATTTTTGCTAAAATTTTCAGCTAGATATTTGCAGGAGACATACCTGGAGCAAGAGAGCACGAGAGCACTGTGGAGCATCAAAATATGTTCGAACAGAAGTATTCAAACAATCAGAAACCAAACCTCTGGTGATTCAAACCTTGTATCATAGAATTTCAATCCATCCGTGATTAAATTTGATTATTTTTTAAAATTTTTCTGTAGTTTTATCCATTTTTACCCTAAACCCTTCATTTTTTTGTTTTTTCCCTTTCTTCTCCTTGTTTCTGTGATTTCATAATTAGGGCTTTTCATTTTAGATTGACATCCAACCCACAAGACGACTTACATAGTCGGATCCCAATCCATTCGGCCATTGCATGATTTTTTGGAAAAAATGGTTTTTTTTTTTGTTGGTGCGCCCTACGTAACCTAGTGCACCAGTGCACTGTATTATACAGTGCACCGCACAAGTACTATGTAATAAAAAATTTGAAAACAAATTTTTTAAATCAGTGCGCTATATCTGAAATAGGGCACCGATGCTCCATGTTACGAGGACAACACCGTACGGTCTGTTACACTGTTTTTGCAGTGCGTTTATAATACCCCCACGCACTGTATGGTCTATTATACTATTTTTGCAGTGATTTTTTAATACCCCCATGCACTGACGACGGTGCGTACATCATGAAAGGTGCACCGATTTCTTGAGATTTAATTTTTACCTGAAAATTTGACAATTTATTTATAAATATATTCATGAATGATATGGTACAGGTTTCAGATTGATAAAGAAATGACTGAAAAGAGATCAAGTAACAAAAATACTGATAACACATCAAGAAAAGAAGAAAAGACAAGTTCTTTGTAAATTTTTTATAAAAAATATTATTTTTGAACTATATGTAAGTTCAACTAATATGTATTGTTTACTGTGTATCATGCAGAGCCACAAAATGATGAAGCTCGATAAGATTATTTCTGATCTAGGACCAGAAGAGCGTAAAAGCTTGATGGAAAAATTGCAAAAGGATGAATCAGGTGAATGAAAAAATACTATTGATCCAATATGAGTTTCTTTTTTTAATTATGATTAATAATAGACTTAAAATTATTATATAACATGTGTCAAAAAGTCTATTAATTCACCTCTGTTTAATGTTCTACAGGGACCAACAACTCAGAAAAAGAATGTTGTTCTAAGAAAAGAAAATAAATAGAACATGCAAATGAAAATGAATTTCTCCTTAGCTCATCTAGAGTGGTGTTGGAGGTTAACGAAAGGTGGAAAAAATTTTACAAAAGTTTGAGGGATCTAGTGGAACGAATGTATAGATGTTATTTCCACTTACAATAAAAAAATCAATTCAATGATTCCAAGAACCAAATTTTATCTAAACTAGAGGAAGAGTTTTTAGAGAATTGGTCAATGAGACATGTCAGACTTTTAATAGCAAAAACGTACAACAACAAAAAAGAAGAAATGAAAAAGTAATATTCCTTTAAATGTTTGTCTAGAATTATTATAAATATCACTTTTGTTATATTTACTTTTCATATATCAATATGAAAATTAAATATTTTATTGTCATGTTACATTTTCAAGAATATTATGAAAAAAAGATGAACGAGATGATATCAGAAATATGCGAGTAGGAATGTCCAAAAAGGTGTACAAGGAGATGGTCAAAGAAATGGACAAAATTTCATCGCAGGAGGAGCCTTCTCAACAACAATGTGCTTCAAATGTAATATGTAATCATTGAATTTTTCGATCATTAAGTACAATAAATAAACAATTTAGCATTAAATATTAATTTTCAAGATTTTTCTTGCAGAAAAGAAAAGAAAATGGAACCCATTTAGCACATAAAACAGGACGACAAGGAAGAAAAGGGTTGATATATAAGTTTGTGAGTAATTGTTACTTCCTTATAACAACTTAACTAGATTTCATTTTTGTATTTTTTAAGTTTTTTTCCAAAAATCATCATTGAATGTTTTGAAATAGGTGCTAACATACAAAGAAGAACCATTAGACGAATTGATTGAAATTGGGTTAAATATGGGTTGTGAGTATATGTTGGCATATCAGAAATTAATTGTGGAATTTCTAAGCATCTATCGATCTTGTTTTACTTAGATCCGTCTATAATTAATAGAACAAAAAAATATTTTATATTAAATATATGATTTGTTATGGGGTATAAAACTTGCAGGAAACAAAGTATGGAACTGCGCCAACAGATGAAATTTTGAAAGATGGCATGGTAAATGGTTTTGAAGAATGTGTGTAGTTTATGAGTCAATTGTTGCTATGGTACGACATTTTTCTTTTCGATTTACATTGATGTATATTATTTAATATTACAATTTTCATTATTCTCACCAATGTATATACACTCATTTCATTTTATTTTTACGTTTGTAGATGGAAGGTGAAGAAGAAGAAAACAATCAACACCGTGAACAAAACATTCCTAAAAATAACCCAAGTCATGGAAGTAGCTCTAGCAGTGACAACAGTTCAAGCGAAGAATGATGATCACTATGTTTGCATATCAAAGCAAGGCGTTGTATTTTTTGAAATATGTCTGTGAAATCAGACATTTTGTTTAATGTAATGGACATAGTGTCCCAATTGAAAGACAAAGGGATACCAATAACTGTCCCATTTTGTATGACAAAGATTGTCTTATATATATATATATATATATATATATATATATATATATATATATATATATATATATATATATATATATATATATATATATATATATATATATATATATGTTTTAATTTATTCTGACAGTAACCATAGCTTCATCTATTTCAGATTCTCCATCATGCCGTTCAAATGCACACTAATAAAAATTTAATTCATATGAATATTGTTATAAGATATATATGTGTCGACTTTTGATGAATAATGAATTTTAAAAAACCACAATAATTATGATATGATATAAAAAATTAATCCAAACATCACATTCAAATGCATTAATAAAAATTTAATTAATATGAATGTTGTTTATAAGATGTGTCACCTTTTGATGAATAATGAATTTAAAACAATCACAATAATTGCACTGTCACAGGTTGATGTTTCTAAAAAACACAAAATGAAAACTAGTGCATGTCAGTTACTGTACACCGGTGCGTTTGTATTCTGAAGCGAACCGGTGCATTTATGCAACCTATGGGCACCGCACAAATACCAAAACCAATTAAAAATATCGGTGTGCTTGTGCGGTACGACGCACTGGTGCATTTATGTGTCGATATGCACCGGTGCCGTTGTACGACTTATGGGCACCGCACGAATACTGATACCAATTACAAATCTCGGTGCATTTGTGTGATGCTGCGCACTGCACAAATACCGATACCAATTATAAATCTCGGTGCATTTGTGTGATACTGCACACTGGTGCGTTTCTATAAGTCTATGCATCGGTGCATTGATACAACCTATGGGCACCGCACAAATCCCAAGTCCAATTAGAACGGTCTCGTGTGTTTTATCACCAACACTACGCCTGGTGCGGTTTTATACCTTAATGGCCTGGTGCATTCTCCTTTGACCACCCCGAGGCACCTTCTACATGTACGCACCGGTGCGTTAAAGCCAAAGTAGTGCACTGATGAAAAAAAACATCCGTAATAACCTCTGGCCACCCAAATTTTTTTAGTTGTGTTGAATTTCCGTTAAAAGCTCCCCCAAAACCTCCGTAATCATAAAAAGATGTTGTAGCAAATGTTTTTTTGACAATTTTGGCCAATTTTATAACACGGAAAACCTCCTTTATAACCCCCGCTAGAGGGTCTTTTCCTTGTAGTGTTATCCTCCTATTCCATTGAAAAAGGAAACTTCCTCATCCATTTTTGGAAAATCCATTCAATGACCAATTAATGCCAAATTACCTTCATTTCTTATAAATTGAGCACTGATCATAGTGCTAAGGGGAGCAAGAGTTTTAATTTGTAGATTTATGTTGGTAATATTATAGCTTTGGTGGTATTTTTTCAAAGTATTATTATGCTACTGGAGTAATGTTGCTGATGTGATGAGGATAGGACTGAAGCTGGAGCGAGTTGACATCGAATCGATTCGATTGGTTGTAACTTCTCCTTCTACCTTTTAATAAAGAGATTTTTTTCCTTTCCTAATACATGTGTTCATTGTTTTTATATATGTATTTTCAAATGAAATCGGTTCAGTTTGATTAACATGAATACATCATATGCCTTTATGTTGTTTTTTGTCTTTTGTTAGCAATTGCAGGTATTAATCAAATGGGTTCAGTTTGATTGAGAGTGACGAAATTGAAAAAAGGAAGACGAAGTATAGCGAAGGATAACAAGTAGGTGTTCTTCTCTTATCCGTTAATTTTAAGGAAAAGGTCAACTGTATTTATTATGTTGTTCTAAGTGCGTCCACCACACTTAGGGAAACTTATCTATCCATAGGTTTGATTAATGTAAAAAAAATTAGCGACTTCGCTGGGGAAGAATTGATTGTCCCTAGTGGTTTTATCCTTGTTTGTCAACATCTAGTAGACTTTACTTGATTCATTTCAATCATTTGAATGTGTTTTAGTGAAATAAGTGTGTTTGCTTGCCTATTTTGAGTTTCCTCTAGCACCAACGCATTATTGGTCTTGACGCAATGCTCTGCATAGCACTGTTTGCTTAGAGACAATGCTCTACAACAAACTGTCTCCCACTCAGGAGTGTGTTTCTTCAGTGACCAACCAAAATTCATCATATTTTTTCCTTTTTCCATTCATTTTAGTGTCTTGATTGCTGAGTTTCAAGTGTCCGATTTCCTTTACAGTCCAGATTGCTTCTGTTATCCTTGATCTCTTTGGATGTCAATTTGTTCAATGTTTCTTCTTGTTTTCTTTTTCATTGTCTAAATATCTCCAAATTTTAAAGTCACATTTGATTAATTCTTTATTTTCGAAAAGAGGAATTATCGTTCTAGTCTTTGTTTATCTGGAAAGTATTGATTGATTGTTTGTGCATCTTAGTTTCTTTTTTGTTCATTCACACTTAAAAGAAATAAAAAATAAAAGCATGCATTTGCATACAGGGTTTGAGAGTGTTGCATAGGAATAGTTATGCAATTTTCATTTAGATGTGCTCATTGCTGATTGCTTACAATCTGATTGATCTATCCCTTGTAGCTAAGGTTTTCATTGTCGAAATTGAATCAAAACGAATGCTTATCATCTTTGTTGCATTCTAGGAATTTAAAATACATCACGTGGTGAACCTGAAACGAAAATTTTTAAGCAAGATCAAATTAAAATTTATATCAATTAATCTTTGAAGGGAGTATTGTCATTTAATGATAACATTTAGAGGCCTAGGTTAGAGACATGTTCCGACGTCGTAAAACATAGTAGCTATCATTAATTGTCTATGATACACTCTGAGTGTGATATCTCATCCCACGTACGTAAGTATATCAGAGCTCGTCCACATACCTTGAGTATATTGGGCAGTGTTCTAGTACTAAAAGTATAAGGGGATGCTCTCACTGTGCAGTTTCACATTAGACATTGCATAGGAATAGTTATGCAATTTGCATTTAGATGTGCTCATTGCTGATTGCTTACAATATGATTGCTCTATCCCTTGTAGCTAAGTTTTTCATTGTCGAAATTGAATCAAAACGAATGCTTATCATCTTTGTTGCATTCTAGGAATTTAAAATACATCACGTGGTGAACCTGAAATGAAAATTTTTAAGCAAGATCAACTTAAAATTTATATCAATTAATCTTTGAAGGGAGTATTGTCATTTAACGATAACATTTAGAGGCCTAGGTTAGAGACATGTTCCGATGTCGTAAAACATAGCAGATATCATTAATTGTCTATGATACATTCTGAGTGTGATATTTCATCCCACGTACGTAAGTATATCAGAGCTCGTCCACATACCTTGAGTATATTGGGCAATTTTCTAGTACTAAAAGTATAAGGGGATGCTCTCATTGTGCAGTTTCACATTAGACATTGCTAACACGAATTGGGCCTCCACATACCATCGAGTATATTTGGAAGGACAACATTAGGTTTCTTACCATCCATTGGTAACTGAGTCAGCTGCCATGTACACTGTGATACACCGAACACAACATTTGGGGAGATTTCTTGTACGTATGTAAGTTCTTGGTTTACTGGGGCAGTATATTGCAGTTCACAGTTGCTTGGTAATCCTTTTGCCTATAATTACCCTCTTTTGTTTATTTATTTTCGTAATAAATCAATCATCAATCGTGGAAGAAGATCAACCCTTTCCCTGTCGTTTGTGTAGGAAAATGAATAAACCACATTTACTGCCAGAAGCTACACCTATTTGGTGAAGGCGAGCTCGTCCTATTGAGTCCGATACCTCTGGTGCTTCATCTTCATCTAATTTACTAGATTCATCTAATATTTTGAGTACCAAGTCTCGAGTCGTTTCTACCAATCTCGATTTAACTACTACTACCGAGATGAAATCGTCACAGTTACTTGAGGACGCTGAAATTCAATCTAGTGAAACAATAAATCCAGAACCCAAAGTTGTTCAATCGAAATTTGATCCAGAAACTAGTGTTTTTTTACCAGACCATCTTGATCCCAAAGTTTAACAACAAGAATGTTTTCCCGTGCTGAAAAAAAATCAACCCACCCATCCTTAGTCATATGTAACTATCGAGTCTTCCTATCTACCGCAGAGTTTACCACCTGAAATTTGTCTCGGGCCTGATGGTGAAGTAGTTCCACCTGGTTTGATTTCAATTAAGGAATAACCTCAGGAAGAGACACCCCCTACTACTCCAACTCATTTTGGGTCGAAGCTTCACCTTTACCTATCTTTTCCTTCTTGGGTCTACACTACTCCTGTTGATCCTAATCAGTCTCAAGTTCTTGAATATTATTTAGGGTATTTACTGGGTCATTTAACCATAGTTGAGACATCATCTCAAACTGTACCATTTGTTATAGCTATGACAACATCTATTGTTGCTACCTCTCCAATGTTTTCTACGACACTAGAGTCTCATCTTTATGGTGGTCCATTCGTCCCACAAGGCTACCAAGATTTAAATGGAAATTAATTTGGTGCCTCTTCTAGTCCATGGACTTCACCCATGTCATCATCTGGAATTTTATCTAGTTCCACGATCCTTTATTTACATCTTCAACTCAATATTAGGCTGGTTGTTAATTTTGGAAAACTACGTAAAAACTCCATATTGTGATGCTTAGATGACTATTCCAATATTTTTATTGGATTCCTATTTTAGAGAGGTGCAAGATCGATCTAAATATCATCTTGATCCAATGAGTAGAACGTTTATTTTGAATTTATTCAAAATATGTGCAGGTTGACCTGAAGGTTTAGTGCCCCAGCAGTTGTGTCACACACCCTCATTTATGCATATATATTGGCCAACGTTGGAGGACATTTTCACTCATCTCATCCTCACACATCTCTCTCTCCTCATCTAATTGGTTCGATCACCTTGGAGGCTCTTCTCTTCACATGTGGGAAAATTTTAGCAAGCAACATTTTCTGTTTTTGGCCTAGGGTTTTTGCAACACCATTGACCAACGTTGACTTTGGTCAACGCAAGATCAAATTGACTTGAAACTCCACCTTTCCTTTGATTTCATCAATCCACATTTTTTGGCACTATTCCTGAGGCTGGACATTGACTTTTACTTAGCTGCATTGACCTAACTGTTTCTGCTGTTTGCGTTGACTGTTGACTGATAGCGTTGAATTTTGGTTGAATTTTGGGTTGACTGTTTTGGTTGTCCTAGAGGGTTGTGTGACACTTCTGGTTGGCTGACCATATTGAGATTTTTCTGGTTGAAGCATCCTATTGACCACCGTAACGCACCAACACACTTATATTATGGCTTGTCTTTTTTCGATCTATTGGTATGTTCTATCAACATTTTAATTTCTTGTTTATGTGATTGCTAATTGATGTTGGGGATAAAAATTAAAGTTGCATCAAGCATAGACATCTACAAAAATTTACTTGGTATCAGAGCTGAGGTGAAGACAAATTCCTAGTTTGTAGCAATCACTAAAGAAGAGCATGGGTTCCTCTAACTATAATGGCTTTAAGGCTGATGACAAATTGACTAGGAAGGATGACTTCCATGCTTGGAAGATGACATTGGATCTTAATTTGGAAGACCAAGATGTCATGGAATATGTGCAGGTGTTACACAATAATTTTTCACCGTCCCTGCAATCCCCATATCGCACATTGGAGGACCATTTCAGTGAATTTTGTGTATTGTCATACCTTGCAAAAAGTGTCATTGCATCCCTTAGCATTAGAAGAACATTTTCTCCGTTGACTATTCCTGAAGCAGACTCTCAAAAACATATGATTTTAGATCAGTGCTTGTAATATTCCTAATTTAATAGGAATATTCATTTTTGTATTGTTTACTTTGTATAAGGAATAAAATGGTAAGGGAGATCAATAAAATGAAAAAAACTGCATGGAATAAATAAATGCCCAATATGAAGAAGGCTAAATCAGGGCTGCTTTAACGAAACCCTTATGTGTGAAAGGGGTTTGTGACAATTGATTGGGTCAACAAGACCTTATCAACAGTGCTGTCTAAGTGCAATGTACCTCCTTTTTGGCCAACATAGATCTAGATGGAGGTTGCACATGTGAAAGGGGCTTAAGTTTTGAAAGTGTTTTAGGGTTGTGCCCATCCTCATATTATAAAAGGAAGGATAAGGCTCAAAGAAAAGGTTGTTGATGATTTTAGAATTTTCTTGAGCAACTCGAGTTCTCTTGGCTGGTTAGCCAAAGAGAAGAGGATTTCCTGTTTAGGAATCCTCTCTCCTTCCATGGAGTAGCTCCTTGGAGGAGGATGTTCAGCTTTGTCCACTATCTGGCATTTTGGCCAAGCTTCTACTTCCAATAGCAGCGCAGTTCCATTGAGGGTTTCTTGCTTTTGAAAGCTGTAGCAAGTGGAGCTTAGATCTTTTCGGATCTAAGGCATTTCAGTACTTCTTTCCAGCGGAGGAGAGTTCTAATCCATTGAAAGGACTATATTGGATGATTGGAACTTCATTTCAGATCTTGGCATCATGCCATTACATATTTCTGAGCCTACAACACAATCCATATTCCTATACTACGTTATTTGCAAAGGAGGAGTTGCAGGGTGATTCAACAATCTCTTGGGAGAGAGATCTTCGGTGTTGGGAAGTTCCCTCACTGTGGTGATCCATGGATTGGCCAACCAATCCATGTAACTTCCAAATCTGATCTATTCATAAGAATTTCATCTTCAGAAATTCTGCAGTAAATCTGCAGTTCTGCTGCATAAGAAGTCAGATCTACTCCATGTATTCCATTTTCTGCTGAAAACCCCAAGGGGTATGTAAAATAGGGACAATCTAGTGTATGGATCTCATATAGATCTAACATTTGGTACACTGATCTATTCTAGATCTGATTTTTAACCTACATCTGTTGTGTGCTTCAGAAAATAATTCTGTGAGGGTTTTACAGTGAAATACAATTGTTGCAGCACCTCTTAAGGAGGGTTTTTCTTCATTAAAGTCTTCATTCTTTCTCTTCTATTGAATGAGTAACATTATGGGTCTGATTTAATGATGTATATATCATGTTTCATGTATCACCTTCAGAAAATCACGCTTCCTGTGTTTCAGTAAATTCTGCATATTCAAAGTCATGGGGATTAGGTGTTTTCTTGACTAGTCGGGAAGGATGAACTGTTTAACATAGATTTTTTTTTTTTTTTTTGAAATTCGACATGGGAGTCCTTCATAACCCTAGCTATCAGATCCAACTACTTTCCCACCTTATTTTTACGTATATCTCTGATTATACTCGTTTTAGGGCATAAATCTTCACTTTTCCCCACCCCTTGGTTCATAAAACGTTGTATAAGTTATTTCTATAAGTTCAAGATGTGTATTCCTGTCTATTCCACTTGTTTTAAATCTTATTCATCAGTGTAATACCGTTATACAGTTTCTATGTTGCTGTAGTCCCTTAGTTGGGTAGTTTTCAAGGCAAGCTAGGTGTGGGAGAACTGTTTAACCCACCTAGTCTGATTTGTTTCTTATCTCCTCTTGGAATTGGGTTTTAGATTATCATATCTAAGGGATCCAAGAGTTGATATTAGTTGCTAAAGCACCCATCTCTGAAAAATTCATTTTTCAGGCTTGGCTTGCTGAGCAATCCCTCTTGGGAATATTAGCTCTCGACATAGTTCTATAGACAGAGTCTGCTAGTGGGCCAGCTAGCTTCTGGATCTCACCCTCTTTCCAGAGGTGACATATCCAGTAAATGCCCCTGCAGTCAATCTCTGGAATAGATCCATTTGTTGATTGTTAATGTTTTCTTGAAAAAGGATTTTCATTTGCCGGATTCATGAGAAGTTTCAGATCTGGAACATTACAGTGGTATCAGAGCATGATCTCTAGCACAGCCCGTGAGATCAAGCTATCAAATAAGAAAAGAGAAGAAGCAAGACAAATCTGATGGAGAATTTTGGTTACATTGAAGATACAAGGGAGAAGGGCCTGAACCCCCTTTCCTGGAAGATTACAGAGAGAAGAGTTTTTAGAAACTCTTCATGTACTGAAAGAAGAAATCCAGGGGATGGAGAAGGGAGATCATGAAGATCCATCTGATCTTAGAAGCCCCAACATGCATTAAAATGTGTGTGAGAAATCAACTGCACAACTTGATCTTCGGTGCTATAACATGCCTCCTCTCTTGGCAAGAGAAAGAGGAGGAGGAAGAATGACGGAAGAGAAGACCTCCCTGCTTCTTTTCCAGACTTTGGAGGGTATCATAGAAGATCTCAAGGATATAGAAAAGGGAGAATTGTAGAAATTTCCTGAAGGGGTTTGTTGATGAAGCAAGCCCTAGTTATTCACTTGAGGGGTGTGAGCATTCAGTCTCACATGCAGATCCACAGCGCAGTCTATTGCCCATGTGCATTGCAAGAAGAATGGAGGAAGCACCACTACATCTCAAAGGTATGGCCTATGATTGGTGGTTTCAATTTTCTGTTTCATATTGTCATGCAAATGTAAAAACCTATGAGGGATTCACTAAAGGATTAGTGAGGAGAGTTGATGAGAAGCCCTCATGTGTTGGCATCATAAAACCCAACACTTTGCATGAGTTTGAGGGAGCCATGAAACAAACTCCATTCCACATTTCCAAAGGGGATGAGCAGAGAAGGGATACCAGCGCTATACCATTAGAGGGAGAAGAGGAGAAGGAGGATCAGCATTCCGGGGGAAGGAGCATGCACCCTCATCTATTGAGGAGGATTTCTGTACATAGGATAAGGACTGCACTGCGCAGTGAAGGAAGGGACCATTCACTCCTCTCATTCATACAATCCATTCCCTATTTAGATGTCTCACTATAGAGAGGTAACCCACCTGGGAGGCCCCCGGATCCGACATTGTTGAGAGGCATCCTATTTCTGGGTTCACCACTCTTGGATCCAAGGGAGGTGAATATGGGGAAAGATGAATTTGGCATGATGGATATCAAAGTAGCAGACAACAGCATGAGGAGAGCACCATATTGTAGAACACCAGCGCTGTCTATGAGGAGGAGAGATTGAGACTTCCTAGTTATGCACTTGGATTCATACTTTGCTTGGCTAGAGAAGTTCACATGGGAGGGCATTCACCATGACATATATCAGCATATGGAGAGATGCATAGCCTGATTGATGATGGAGAGGACCTCACAACCACTTCCCTACTCATTGGAAGTGAGGGAGAATTTTCAGTGAGCCATTTCAGCTCAAGAGCTCAAGTGCATGAGGGAGAAGGTATAATTTCATATCTTGTATTGTACTTCTTCTCATTTTTTGAGTAGCATGATGTATCAGGAGGACTTGTCCCTTCTTTCATATCATATGAGGATGTACTTGCAACAATTTGTAGCAATGAAATTTTCCAATCTTATGGTGGTTTGTGGAAGAGGCCACATGATTTTGGGGTGCATCTTTGGCACCAAATTGTATATTCATGTTTCCATCTTATGATATGATTGTGGCAGAAAAAAAGTGGCTGGAAAAGAACTTGTTAATTTCTATTTTGAAGCAGAAAGGAGGTACACTGCGTTGGTCCCATGAGAAGAGCAGTGACCCACTCTCTAGTTGTCAATTGGCAACTTGTTTTCATGACATATTGCTTCCTTGTATTGTTGATGTTTATACATTCACAGGAAGCACTAATTTGAGAGTGTTGTATATATTGGGACAGCCCATTGGGAGAATGATTCTCCCCATTGTGCATGTTTTATATTGCAGGAGACACCATGGGCAAACCATGATTGCTACGTTGCTACTTTCCTCTTCTTATGGGGAAAACCACATGAAGAAATTGAAGAGGAAATTCATGGTTGAAACATTTGATGGAATAGCTTGGGCCATTCTTGGAGGCCATATCATTTCAGCCCAAGGACACAAATAGCTCCATCCTTGTCATTATTGGAGAGGGAAACAAATGAAAAAGGGGAAAACAATCTCTCCATGCAGCCCCACTACATTGCACAATCCGGGGGTTGACCAATTATATGAGCTACTTAACATAGCTCACTCCATTTGGATGATAGCATGGGTGTGGAAGTCATTCAATGGGAATAAAATTCCTCATGTTCATTGCCACTCCTACCTTGAGGAGGCCATTGAGAAATAGGGAGATCACCACTTGTACCCTCCATTTTCTCACAATGTACACTTGCTCTTTTACACTTGGAGGAAATCATGGGAGGACAGATTTACTGCATACCATTTTCAGCCATGGTGGGATCCATTGATGAGGCCACAAGGAGAAGGAGGAGGAAAATTTTTTTCCTACCTTGTAGTTGCTTGAGGACAAGCAAAATTTTGAAGAGGGAGGACTGTAATATTCCTAATTTAATAGGAATATTCATTTTTGTATTTTTTACTTTGTATAAGGAATAAAATGGTAAGGGAGATCAATAAAATGCAAAAAACTCCATGGAATAAAGAAATTCCCAATATGAACAAGGCTAAATCAGGGCTTATTTAATGAAACCCTTATGTGTGAAAGGGGTTTGTTACAATTGATTGGGTCAACAAGACCTTATCAACAACGCTATCTAAGTGCAATGTACCTCCTTTTTGGCTAGTGCAGATCTAGATGGAGGTTGCACATGTGAAAGGGGCTTAAGTTTTGAAAGTGGTTTAGGGTTGTGCCCATCCTCATCTTATAAAAGGAAGGAGAAGGCTCAAAGCAAAGGTTTTTGATGATTTTAGAAGTTGCTTGAGCAACTCAAGTTCTCTTGGCTGGTTAGCCAAAGAGAAGAGGATTTCCTGTTTAGGAATCCTCTCTCCTTCCATGGAGTAGCTCCTTGGAGGAGGATGTTCAGCTTTGTCCATTATCCGACATTTTGGCCAAGCTTCTACTTCCAATAGAAGCACAGATCCATTGAGGGTTTGCTTGCTTTTGAAAGCTACAGCAAGTGGAGCTTAGATCTTTTCGGATCTAAGGCATTTCAGTACTTCTTTCCAGTGGAGGAGGGTTCTAATCCATTGGAAGGACTGTATTGGATGATTGGAACTTCATTTCAGATATTTCTATCAGGCTATTACATATTTCTGAGCCTACATCACAATCCATCTTCCTAGACTACGTTATTTTCAAAGGATGAGTTGTAGGGTGATTCAGCAATCTCTTGGGAGAGAGATCTCCGGTGTTGGGAAGTTCCCTCACTGTGGTGATCCATGGATTGGCCAACGAATCCATGTAACTTCCAGATATTATCTATTCATAGGAATTTCATCTTCAAAAATTCTGTAGTAAATCTGCAGGTCTGCTGCATAAGAAGTCAGATCTACTCCATGTATTCCATTTTCTGCTGAAAACCCCAAGGGGTATGTAAAATAGGGACAATCTAGTGTATGGATCTCATATAGATCTAAAATTTGGTACAATGATCTGTTATAGATCTTATTTTTAACCTAAAGCTATTGTGTGCTTCAAAAAATAACGCTGTGAGGGTTTTACAGTGAAATACAATTGTTGCAACACCTCTTAAGGAGGGTTTTTCTTCATTAAAGTCTTCATTTTTTCTCTTCTATTGCATGAGTAACATTATGGGTCTGATTTAATGATTTATATATCATTTTTCATGTATCACCTTCATTAAATCACACTGCCTGAGTTTTAGTAAATTCTGTATATTCAAAGTCATGGGGATTGAGTGTTTTCTTGACTAGTCGAGAAGGAGGAACTGTTTAACATAGAAAAATATTATTTGTTTTTGCTGAAATTAGACATGGAAGTCCCTCATAACCCTATCTATCAAATCCAACCACTTTCCCACCTTATTTTTATGCATATCTTTGATTATACTCGTTTTAGGGCCTAAATCTTCACTTTTCCCCACCCCTTGGTTCATAAAACGTTGTATAAGTTATTGATGTAAGTTAAAGATGTGTATTCCTGTCTATTGAAATTTTTTTAAAGCTTATTCATCAATGTAATACCGTTATACAATTTCTATGTTGCTGCAGTCCCTTAGTTGGGAAGTTTTCAAGGCAAGCTAGGTGTGGGAGAACTGTTTAACCCACCTAGTCTGATTTGTTTCTGATATCCTCTTGGAATTGGGTTTTATATTATCATATCTAAGGGATCCAAGAGTTGATATTAGTTTCTGAAGCACCCATCTCTGAAAAATGCGTTTTTCAGGCTTGGCTTGCTGAGCAATCCCTCTTGGGAATATTAGCTCTCGACATAGTTCTATAAAAAGAGTCTGCTAGTGGGCCAGCTAGCCTTTGGATCTCACCCTCTTTCCAGAGGTGACATATCCAGTAAATTCCCCTGCAGTCAATCTCTGGAATAGATCCAGTTGTTGATTGTTAATGTTTTCTTGAAAAAGGATTTTCATTTGCGGGATTCATGAGCAGTTTCAGATTTGGAACATTACAGCGCTGGTAGGAAGGTATGGCCTCGTGCCCATACATAAATTAACACTGGGCCTCGTTCCCATTGGCCCTTTGTCTCAGTGGGCAGCCATCGTCGAGCTATTTTTGGAAGGTTTTTTAAAATAGAAGCGAAGTTTCCATTCCCAACCACTTCGTGGGCAGAGTCAGCATGGTTTGTTCGACTGAATAATGTCAAAGACCTTCCTTTGGCTTCTTGTTTCCTACATTTGAGAAACTCCCCAAAGGATAAGGTCTCCCTTCCACCTTATGAGGGATCCCAAACCACCTCCTCCTCTCCTATAAATACACCCTTCTCACATAGTTGTAGCTAGTTGAATATTCCTTACTATAGCTGGTGTGAGAAAGAGAAGAGAGGAATCCATTGTCGAGAGAGAGTCTAGGTCTATTGCCTCGCCAACTCCAAATCCTTGATGAATGCTTGAGACGCGTTTTGACTGGACTCGTTGAAGGAGGCTGCAACGTCAAGGCTCTTTTGGTTGTAAACTTCTTCTCTCTACTTATTAATACATGGCTGATGTTTTGGTTCCCGTTTTTCATTTGATATGTTTAACCTTGTGCAATGAGTTTAATTCTCCTTGACCAATTAAATGGTTATGAATGCAAGTATGTTTTCGTATGCTGTCATTGTTCTTTGATCCTTGTGCAGGCACCTGAGTATTACCGCTGAAGGACCGTGACGTGTCAAGATGACGATCAGGAGATCACTGCCACAGCTATGACAACTGCGTTGGAACAAAGGTAGGTCATCTATCTCAACTCAGTTTCATTCATAAACTAGGAATGCGAAGGATTAACATGTCCTCTTTTGGATAGACCCACCCTAGGGCTAGAGGGATCGCCTCTATCTGCAGAGGGGATTTACCTGCACAACAAGTTGGCGACTCCACTAGGGATCAGTGTGTGTTGTCGTCTCTCGTTGTTTGTCTAGTTTTTTTCTTGTCGAGTTGACTTTGGCCATTTCATCGTTTTTCTGCTTTTTTTAGCTTGTCTGATTGTTTTCAGCGATCCTGTTCAGCCCCAGAGTGTCAAGTCTAACCTCTGCTCAGTGGTTTTTTATTTTTTCCCATGGTTTTCTAGCTCAACACTACTTTTTCTTGAACAGTCATGCCGATTGGCACTTGTTTCTTTTTTCACAGGTGCGCCAACCCCTTTTTAGCATGGGTTACAGCTAAATAGACGCGCCAAATCCTATATGATTGAATTTTAGCCTCTTTTCTGAGTTTGTTCAGTATTTATTGCCTCTGGATTGGATTTTTATCTTTCAATTGGTCCACTGAGATTGTTTTGACTCTCTTGTCTTGTCCTTCTCAGTTGTTTGTCCATCATCTTATCAGTGGATTTTTTCACCCTATGGTTTCTAGGTGCCTTGTGTTGCTTGTTTGGTTCTCTCTTCATTGAGCCTTCTGAGTTGAGTGTGAGTCAGTTTGGTCTGTGTTTTCAGTTCGTTGACTGATTGTTTTATATTTTTCTCGATTCTACATATCCTTGGTTTGTTGAATGATCACTTTGGTTTTTGTTTAGCTCTCCATTCATCATCGTGAGCATAGATTACATTGCTCGTTGAACTATTTTGAAAGCCCTTTTTTTTGAAGGAATGCATCTCTGTTTTGAGTGTGTTTAATTCATGTTAGATTGATCTCTTTGTTTTATATATTTTCGTTCGAATTGCTCAAAGCTGGTCTCCATTTTTATTTTTAGTGTAATAGTGCATTTTTCTTTTCATTTATCTAAAAAGACAAAATTTGCATTCTTTCTCTTAGTTTGAAAATGGAAAATGTTCTTTTGCATCAGTAGCATTTAGTGAACAAGGAAAGAGCTTTTTATTTTCTGCTTTAGTTGTCTTAGATGCATTAGGGAGAATCCTCTTTTTTTCGATTGATTTTTGCTTTGCTATGAATTACTATCCCTCTCTTAGCTAGCTTTCATTGAATGGGAATGATTTTCTTTTGCATGTAGTTGCACATTTAGGATTTTAGATCACATTCAGTAAGGCCTTGAAATCGCAACATTAATTCAAGATCAACTTTAAAGCAAATTCAATCAACCTAAAGAAGCATTGAAACATAACGCACATATTGTAGAGGTCTAGGCTAGTGACGTGTTCCGGCGTCGTTAAACCTAGTAGCTATCATTCGCCATCTGGATTTAGACAGCGCTAGCACATACTTGTGCTCCCCATACTGTCAATTATAGAAAGGGATACCCTCATAGGTTGCAATCCTTTATCCATAGGAAGCCGAGTCTGCTGCCGTGTAACTGTGGTACACCAAACATAACATTCGGAGAGACTGCCTGCACGTACATTAAGTCCTTGGTCATTTCTCTTCCATTTGATCACCAAGGTGTATATTGCAGTTCACGAAAACTTGGTAAACCCTCTTGCTTAGATTTCTTGAGTAGTCATTTTGGTCTTTTCGTGACTCTCAAAAATTGAAAAGATCCTCGAGCACTTGTCCTTTCATGCTTGTTTCAACTTGAAAGTGATTAGAGTCATCTTTTTCCTGTTTCTTGACTCTTAAAACATGAAACAACAAGGTTTTGTTTCAATGTCATTAAATTAATTACCTACGATCACATGCCCGTTAAATATATTTTCTTGTCTTGTTCTTAAGTGATTCCTTAGTGTTTGATATTGAAGCCTCGAGTTGGTTATCTGAGTTCTCTTCTGTTTTGAAAAACTGTCATAGTGGCAGAACCACCAGTTTTGTCGTCCTCTTCATTTCCTCCTAGTGGCAATCCTTCTCCTGAAGTTTCTCTGGAAGCATGTCAACCCACTAGGTCTGTCGATTTTTGGTAATCTATTCTTCCGAGTATCTTACCTCTCACTACCTGATCTCCTCTTGAAGAGCCATTTGATATCAATTAACAACTCAGGACACTTGGTATGTTTTTGGGAACGCGCAAGACTTCCATCCTCTTACTTCAGAACCATCTTTACTAGCTACTGCCTTACTCGGCACTACTCGTCATCTTTTCGACGATCATCTGGCTTCATCTGACATGGATTCTTCGAGTCCTATTAGTAGTGAAGAGATTTATGTTTCTACAGGAGATCATCATCTCCCTCCGGAGAACTTTCCTTATGTCTCAGGTCAACCTTCCTCACAACCGGTATCTATCCCACGTGGTTATCGTACTTTGGGTCAGATCATGTCTAGCGTTCAATCGTTGTATCAGAACCCGATATGATATTATACACCGGCTCCCTTGGGAAGCTCGACTGTCTCAGTATTAGAGGCATTGCCCTCGACTCCGATAATGGCGACGATTGTAACCTCTGTTCCTGTCCGACCCACTGTCTATGTGGCTATATATGCACCAATTGTTAGTATGACTCAGTCATCATCAACGTCTTCTATTGTTCGTAGGTCCATTTTTGTCAATATCACGATACCTGTTAGGCCCGTCGGTAGTGGATCACAACCTCACGTTGTAGGATCTCAACTTGTTAGTAGTGCGCATATCGCTTCTACTTCCATTCCTAGCAGTTATACATTTGATGAGTATCTGTTGGCTATTCAGCAATAGTATTTTTCTTCTCAGGGCCCTCAACAACAGAATTCTGCCCCTCAAGGTTCTCAGCAGTTTCCAACTTCTAGTAATCCTCCATATCATTTTTACGTGTACGATAATCTTGTCTATTTTCCTCCAATTGATCCCAATCAAACCGTTTACCAACCAGGACAACCCTATGGTCCACAAGGACAACCCTTATAGGGAAAACCTTCGGTCCAACAGGGAAAACCCTCTATTCCACTGGGACAACCTTATGGTTCGTAAGGACAACCCTTACAGGGAAAACCTTCGGTCCAACAAGGACAACCATACGGTCCTTTTGGTCAACCTCAAGTTCAACAGGGAGTGTCTTATGTTCCTGGGGGGAAAATATATCCACCACAGGGACAACCTTTTGTGCAACAACACCAGCCTTCTGTTCAGCAAGGTCAAAATTCTGTACAACAAGGAAAAACCTATAGTCTTGTGCCGGGTCAACCTGGTTTTCAGGGGAAACATGGCCCATCCCAACCATCGGGCCAACCTTTCCCACAAGGGCAACCCTGTGGCTCTCAGTATCCAGACCAGCTTGCTCAACAGGGACAACCTACCCAACCTCAGTATCCAGGTCAACCTGCACCCCAAGGGCAACCCGTTCAACCTAAAGGTGCTACTTTCATTCCTCAAGTTCAATCTCAGGTAGTATATAGTGTGCCCCAAGGTTTCAATTATTTTCCTCAAGGTCAATCCCATATGGTGTATAATCCACCTCAAAGCAATGCTTACATTCCACAACAAAATCCAATTTTTTCTCAGAAAGGACTTCATTGGTATGCTCGAAATCAATATCTTGGTCCTCAACCCATGTATGGGAAAACTTTCAAGCTTATAACCCCTATGGGCAGAATCCTCTGGGATAGAACATATGGGGGAAGAATTTCTCTCAACCTGGGTGGATTCCTAATACTGGTCGTTACCTGCAATGCCTTTCAATCCTCAATTACCTTTCCTTGATATGTTGGAACTGTCTGATGTGTTAAAGTTAACGAATGATACTATCCTTCATAACCCGTATTGGCCTTTAGTTCCGACTAAAATTCTTGGCGATTGTCCCAAATTTGAGGGCAAGTCTAGAGAAGACCCCCAAGCGCATGTTATGACATACCATCTTTGGTGTTCCTCTAACTCTTGGGTTGACGATTCCATTCAACTCCGTCTTTTCCAATGGACTCTTACTTGTGCCGCTTCCAAGTGGTACATCGAATTATCCCACAACGTCTTCCAAGATTTCAACTCTTTATCCATGGAATTTCTCACGCACTTTTAGTTTCCAGTTCGGTATGAAACTAGGACACACCTCCTCACATCCTTGAAACAATATCGAGCTACTCATATCTCTGATCATATTCATGAAAGGAGGCATCATCGTCGCTTGATCAAGTTTGAGATTCCTAATCAGCTTCTAATTGATTGGTTCACTACCTCCTTCATTGCTCCGATTACTAAAGACATTGCTATGGGGGTATGTGTTACTGAGGAATAAGCCATCACTCGTGCCTAGTACCTTGACCTCATATACTCTCAGTCTGGCATGTTGTACAAACTCTTGCCTAATGCCCCTCGACTTGGAACTTCCAAAGCACCAGTGACACCATATGTCAATGGTATCATCAGTTTTGTGTCTCAGACTTCTCAAAGGTCTTCTTCGAATCCTGCGAAGCAAAAATCTACCACTTCCAATGATACTTCTTCTCAGCCACCTCCGAATTTTGGTAAAACCACAGAAGTGAATGTCATCCAATCCAATCCGGCAGATAAAACTTCCAAAGGTAAGAAGAAGGGTAAATGTAAGGCCAAAGCCAATACCTCGAAACAAGATTCTCAGAAATCTCGTGTTGATAATGGTTCACCCCGAAAATCGAAGTACCCTTGTTTGATTTGTGATGAAGAGCATTTTACTAAGGATTTTCCCTGACGGGCCGAAGTGAGTCGATTTCTCAAAGGCACCCAAGGCACTCCGGCTGTTCTTAAGGAACCTTTCCCATCACAACAAACTCAGTTGGTGGAGCAACCTCTGTCCTCCGCCCCATTTTTCTCTCAGGTGTTTATGATGAATGGTTTTGCATCTGTTTCCATTGCTACTCGGTCAAAATATTATACCAAACCGCATCAGACCACAGGGAAGGAAATCGCCAATGGTCCTCCTCCCCCACCTGCTTCTGTCCCTCTTCAGATTGAAAGGCCCAGAACTGTGCCCATTGTATGACCACCTTCCAAAGGTGTACTCCACAAGTCTTCTTACAATCCTAATGCCCGTGCTGCTCAACATTACAGTATTTTTGAGGATTTGGCTCACGCGTCATCTACTATGTCTGCATTGGAAGTACTTTGAAGTTGTCCGTCTCAATGTAAGGCTTTGTTATTTGTCATTGGTCAGGTTGATCCCGCCGATTCGATCCTTATCACTTTTGACTTGGATAATTTCGTTCCACGTCTCCCTCATCAGCTTGTGCTGATCATCCAAGTTGGGATTAATGGAAAGAATATCCATTGAGTGGTCATGGATGATGGTGCCTCTACCTACGTTGTGTCATATGCCTGTTGGAAAGCCATCAGCTCTCCCACCCTCAACTCATCTCCAAATACTTTAGAAGCTTTTGATGGAAGGGAATCTCACCCTCTCGGTGTTCTCACTAGTTTACCTATTACATTAGAAGGAAAAACAATTAACGTTGAGGTTGAAGTCGTTGATGCCATGCTCAATTAAAATCTTCTCCTCGGTCACAGTTGGAATCATGCCATGTTGTGTGTTCTATCCACTCTCTTTCGTGTTCTTCTATTTTCACACGAAGGAAAGATCATCACTATCAATCAGTTGTATTTTTTCACTTCTTCGTCTTTTGAGAGAAACGTCCCATACGTAGATAAAATTCCTATGCCTTATGAGAGAATAGGGATAAGTCTTTTCAAAGATCCTGACCTTATGGGTCTTTTTCGTCTTCCTCCACCCAACACTGCTCAGGTTAACATGATCTCTAGGTCTTCTGATCCACGGGTCATCCCTTCACCCGAGCAGATTGATTCGTTTGGTGATTCGATGCCATTAAGACCAATAGAGATTTATTATTGTGAACTTATTTTGGCTTTGACTCCTCCGCCCTATGATCATGCTCCTTTGAGTATGTCTCTTGACACTTATTCTCAATCCCCTTGGCTCGATGCTTTGGATTCGTCCGATCCCTTAAAGGAGATATTTCCCACTGATGAAGCCATCATGGAAACTATGTCTCTTGAGGATCCTCCTTGGGACGATAGTCATCATCGTTCCTCATTCATACCTGACCTTGGGGTCATGTCTAATTGTCTTGAGAAGTTTTCTTCTTAAGTTCCTTCTCATTCGCTTCAAACGCCCATCCTGACACATGAAGTATTTGCGGAAGGTAATTTGGGAAACATCACACAGACGATGCCCATCGACATATCTGTTAAACTAGGGGTTGTCGAGAACATCCATATTGGGGTGACCTATTCTCCTGATGAGATCATGGTCTATACTAGTATCTTCTGCAAGTTTCACGACGTTTTTTCTTTGACTTACCAAGAAATTCCTGACATTGATCCCAGTATAGTGGTGCATGAGATTCCTACCTATCCTGGTGCGAAGCCTATTCACCAGCGTCTTCGTCCTGTGCAGCCTAGAAATGTGGCCGCTATTAAAGGCGAGGTAGGAAAACTTCTTTGAGCTGCTTTCATTTATTCAATTCCCTTGACAAAATGGGTTTCTAATATCATTCCCGGGGATAAGAAGCAGGGTATTATTCGTGTCTGCATTGATTACCGTGATATCAACCGTGCTTGACCTAAGGATAATTATCCCATTCCTTTTATTGACCAGATCATTGATGAATGTGCTGGAAGTGAGATATTTTCCCTTATGGATGGGTTTTATGGGTACAACCAGATAAGTATTCTTTTGATCGATCAACACAAGACTGCCTTTATCTATCCTTGGGGTACTTTCACTTATAAGAAGCTCCCTTTCGGTCTTAAAAATGTTGGGGTTACATTTCAACGAGCGATGTCATATGCTTTCCATGATATCAAAAACATCGTTCAACTTTATTTGGATGACCTTCCAGCTCATTTTGCTAAGCGTAAAGACCACATTGATCATATCCGTCAAATATTTCTTCACTGTCGACGCTATAAAATCCGGCTCAATCCGAATAAGTGAAATTTTTTCATTGATTCTGGTAGACTCTTAGGGTTTATCGTCTCTAAATACAGGATTCGTCTCGATCCCCTCAAATTTGAAGCTATTTTTAATCTCCCCTCCCCTTCTTCCTTACATCAGCTGTAGAGTCTGTAGGGGAAAGTTAACTTCCTGCGTCGTTTTATCCTGAACTATGCTAAAGTAGCCAAAGGATTTACGCGATTACTTAAGCAAGGCATCCCATTCCTTTGGGATGAGATCACCAAAAAATATTTGGATGCACTGAAGACATTGCTGGTCAATGCTCCTCTGTTGTGTCCTCCTAATTATCATCGCGATTACTCCCTCTATTTGGCTATCACATTTAGCACTATTGCCATGGTTCTGGTGCAAGACGATGATGATGGTGACAAGCATGTCATTTACTACTTGTCTTGTAGTCTTCTCGATACCGAAACACATTATCCACATGTAGAGAAGTTGGCATTGGCTATTGTTCAATCTATTCAACATTTTCGTCACTACATTCTGTTGTGCACAGTGACTGTGATTTCTGATTGCAACCCCATGAATTATATATTGACTCGTCAATTGCTGGGGGGAAAATAATTGAAGTGGATTGTTATCCTCCAAGAGTTTTATTTGGAGTTTTCTACTGCCAAGTCGAAGTAGTAATTGGTTTTTTCCGATCTAATTTTCTCTCCCCTTATGATTCTGCTCCATCTAGTTCTGAGGGACGCATTCCGGACAACATGCTTTTTCTTATTAGCACCCTCGATCCTTGGTATAGTGATATCATCGTATATCTTCATACTTACACCTTCCGATTTGAGTTGATGAAGGATGCTCGTTGACGCATCTGCCATCATTCACAACCTTATCGCATAGTCGGAGATACTCTCTACCGCATCAGAGTTAATTATGTTTTCTGCCGATGTTTGACTTTGGAGGAGGCTGAAAAGGTCCTTAATGATTTCCATAGTGGCGCTTGTGGAAGTCACATTTCTGGATATGATATTGCACAGAAGATTCTTCGTGTTGGGTATTTCTGGCCAACCATTTAAAGACTGCATTGTTGCTATCTGTAAGTGTCACAGTTGCCAAATATATCAGTGCAAGATGCGCGTGCCACCCACACATCTTCATCCTGTCATTACCATTGGTCCCTTTGTGAAGTGGGGCATCAATTTTATGTCGTGTAACCCTCACTCAATTGAGGGACATGCTTATATTATCATCTTTGTTGAATACTTCATGAAATGGGCCGAAACAATGCCTACACTTACAACTGACGGTAAGACAAAAACACAATTTCTATTCAATCATGTCATTACTAGGTTTGGTGTCCCTCAAGCCATTGTTACGAATCATGGTTCTCATTTTCGTCATTACATGATGGCTGAGTTGACTTCTAAGTTGGCTCTGCGTCATGACAACTCAACATTGTACTACCCTGAGGCTAATGGCTAGGTTGAAGCCGTGAAAAAAGTTCTCGTCACTATGCTTCAACGTACAATTGGGATGCACAAGTCAAACTAGCATCTCATGTTATTTTCAGATCTCTGGGCTTACTGAACCTCAGTGAAGGATGCGACTGGATTCACTCCATTCCAAATTTTCTATGGTCTGGAAGCTACACTTCCGATTGAATGCGAAATCCCTTCTCTCAAGACAGTTGTTGAATTGCTGCCTAATAATTCGCCAGAAGAAGAGCGTCTTCTATATTTAGAGAGGCTTGATGAAACTCGTTGTTTTGCTACTCTTGTCATAGAAGCACATAAAAGTGGGTCAAAGCTCATTTTGACCAGTCAGTTTCCCCTCTTTCCTTTATAGAAGGAGATGTCGTCCTCCTATACGACCAAGATCATGATAAGCCGGGGGCAGGAAAATTCCAACCCATGTGGCATGGGCCCTATATTGTTAAGCGTGTTTTACAAAACAAGGCTTATGAGCTTATTGATTATGAAGGTTATCCTTTGGATAAGTCGAGAAATGGGATGTATCTCAAAAAATATTATGCATGATTTTCTTGTGCATGTTTCTTTTGGACATAGGTTTTTTTTCATTTTTGTACATTTTTTTCTTGGTGTGCTTTGCAAGTGGTTTTCTTGCTTATTGGGTCATTTCTTATTGTGCATATGTCTATTACCCCTTATGTTGGTTTCGTGGATGGTGCCTCCCGCAGTACTCGAAATCTATCTTCCGCAGCCTGGGTGATTTATAATCCTAATGGTGAGTCGATAGACCTTCAAGGTATTTTTCTAGGACGTACGAAAAACAATGTCGCTGGATATAGTGTTGTCATTGAACTCTTAACTGAGGCCACTGCTCTCGACATTCATGCATTGATTGTTAACCTAGATTCTCAGGTTGTTGTTCTTTAGCTTAATGGGCATTATTCTGTTAGACATGCTCAAATATTAAGGTTGTATTTGCGTGTTTTTTTACTGGAAAGACATTTTGATTACATCACATATCAACATATTCCTAGACAAATGAATACATTAACTGATACAGTAGCTAATATTGTATTAGATAGAAATTTGCGTAATTTTTAAAACATCATCATCACATGATAAGATTCATACAGGAAAATAGGTGTGTGTGTGTGTATATATATATATATATATATATATATATATATATATCGAGTGTTTGCATCCACGTGCATCATAAGTTCAAAAAATATGTATGTTTTGGTTACATCCTAAGACATCATGTCTCTCAAAAAATATGTAGAAATAAACAACCTAGGTGTCTAGTCGGCATGATGCTCATGGTAGCATGTCATTGCCCGCACAAGCCACCTCAATAAGCGGTGAACACGGTTCGACACCCCTGCAGTGCATCTCTAGTACGCACGAGGAACATCATCAAATATCGCATAGTCTGGGATTCTGATAGTGATTCCTTCCAAGTTGTGTACGATTTCCTCCTCCTCGCTTCCCTCACCATGAGGGGCCACATCAAAATCACGAGGAATTCGTCGTGCTATTGGAGACATTCCTGTAGGTCTTTCTGGGTCGATATCTATAAATACATGGATTAACATCAGAACATATATAATAAAGAAAAATTAGAATACTGATCAAAATAAAAAATGAGTCTTACCCAATGCTTCATCCCAATCCTCTCCTGCTGGGAGTGGGAGATTTGCATCACCGGTAAAGTCCGTGCCAAAATAGGGCCAGTCCTCCACGACAATTAGTTATCTGCAGAGCCACTCAAAGAACTCCAGTCTCTAGGACATCTGTTGACCACCTCCTGATCTTGGCATCAAGCCTCCCAACGGACCATCCATGGCTCTTGGGCTGGTGGTGTTGGAACTATCACTTCCTAACATTGAAAAATTAGTAGTCGTTCCAAGATGAATGGTACCAGCATGGAACCATAGCCGAACTGTTTCAGCTTACCATCCTTGCATTTCGTCAGTTGTCATTTCATTTTTATCATTATCGCCTCTGCCCAGTTGTAGAGAGTGGGAACCATGTAATCTACTGCAAGAAATAACTGTGTTTTTGTGGTCTCATATGGAGCCTAAGATCTAGCAGCTCATGTGATGGTGTACAACACTACTTTTAGTGTTAGATCTAGAGTGGTTTGGATATCCACCTTCCCTGTTGTGAAACCAGCTCCAAAAAGATAAGAAAAGAGATATCAAAACCTTAGAAATAAGCCACTTCGAGGGTGAAACCTCCAATACATTACATGAATGAACAATTCTTGGATGATTCAAATTAAAAAACCTCCTTTCTATATATAGGAGTCCATGGGGCCACAATGTAATCCTATTGGGGCCACAATGTAATCCTAGCCGACCTAAATCTAATAATTTAAGGGCATAATAATAACAATATGGGAGTTACAAGGGTACAATAATAACAATAAAGAGTTTACATTATGACAATAATGGACTATACTAGTAATATAGGGACCTAGCATGCCCCTCTCCTTCAAAAAAGTGTTGTCCTCAACGCTTGAGTAGCTTTGGGTGCTTCTGTATAAAATTCTCATCCTCCCATGTAGAATCTTCAGTGGGTAAGTTCTTCCACTTGATGAGATACTCTGAAATTGATCGATTCTGTAGCTGTCGAGTTCTTGTTTCCATGACCGCTTCAGATTCCAATATGATTTTTCCTTCCTCATCAAGTTCTGGAAATATTGTTTGAACTGGAAGATTTTCCCCTATAACCTTTTTTAAGCATGAAACATGGAAAACTGGATGTACTCGTGAAGAAGCAGGAAGCAATTTGCTTATGCCATAGTACCAATCCTTTTGCAACACCTTGTAAGGACCATAGTAATTTTGCGATAATTTATTATCCTTCTTAACTTGCTTGAGGACATTTGTTTGTATGGTTGTAGCCCTAAAAATGCAGTCTCCTACATCAAAAACTTCTCTCCTTTAGTGTTGATGCTGTTTCATTCGATTTTGTGCCAAATTCAGGTTGTCCTTTAAGAGTTGGAGAACTTCTTGTTGATGCTCGATGTGATCGGATTGTGGATTATAAGATAAGCTATGAGATAATTGAGTACCCAAAGAAGAAAATAACTTCGTCCAAAAATTTCTAGTAAAAATGGGATCTCTGTCGCTCACAATAACCCTTGGGTTTCCATGTAGCTTTTTAATTGTGTCCATAAATGTAGTAGCAACTGTACTTGCTTTAAATGGATGAGATAATGCACAAAAGTGTGCATACTTGGTAAGTCTATCAACTACCACCATGATGACACTCTTTCCTTCGGACTTAGGTAAACCTGTGATAAAATCCATTGATATCTCCTCCCAACGTTGACTTGGAATGGATAAAGGTTGTAGAAGTCCTGGGGTCTTAATTGTTTCCACTTTATTCTGCTGGCAAACCAAACATTCCGCCACAAACTTTCGAATATCAGATTTAAGGCCATCCCAAAAAAATTCTTTCTTCACCCTGTGGTAAGTTTTTAAAAATCATGAGTGTCCTCCTAAAGGAGAAGTGTGCAATTCCAAAAGAATATTTTGTTTTAGTTGGGAATTCTTACAAAGATATAAGTGATCTTTGTACCATAAGGAATCATTTTTCCAAATAAATGTATAAGATGTACTAGGATCTTGCTGCAACTTTTGAATGAGTGTCCACACTTCTTCATCCTGCTTCCATTCATCTCTTACTTCAGTTATCCAATCTGGTTGGATAATAGAAATGGCACAAAGGAATGCTTCCACCTCTTCATTCTTTCTTGAGAGTGCATCTGCAACAACATTTAGGTTCCATTTTTTGTATTTTATTTCAAAGTCATAACCCAACATCTTTGTGACCCATTTTTGCTGCTCTTCAGAAGATAGTCTTTGTTCCAAAAATTAAGTTAAGACTATCATGATCAGTTTTTACCTTGAAGTGTCTTCCCATTAGGTAAGTTCTCCATTTCTTTAGTGCATGCAATATTGCTAACATTTCCTTCTCACAAATAGGTTTCTGTAAATACTTTCCTTTGATTGGACGACTTTCAAAAGCAATGGGTCTTCCTTCTTGCATTAAAACAACACCAATTCCATTTCCTGAGGCATCACATTCCACAATAAAGGTTTTTGTGAAGTCGGGCGTAGCTAAGACTGGTGCTAGGCACATTGCCTCTTTAAGATGTTCAAAGGCCTTAGTTGCTTCAGGAGTCCATGAAAATGCATCTTTCTTCAATAATGTTGTTAGAGGTGCTGCTATTCTCCCATAATTCTTAACAAAATTTCGATAATACCCTGTTAACCCGAGAAATCCTCGCAACTGCTTTATGGTTGTGGGGACTTTCCATTCCTTAATGGCTTTAATTTTGTTAGGGTCTGCCTTAACACCCTCGTGAGATACAATATGACCCAGATATTCCACCTCTTGTACTCCAAAGAAACATTTGGATGTTTTTGCATATAATTGTTTCTCCTGCAATAGTTTGAGCACCCTGTCAGCATGTTGAACATGATCCTTCCAAGACCTGCTGTAGATTAGTATATCATCAAAAAATACTAGCACAAATTTTCTAAGGAAGGGTTTGAAAATGGAATTCATCAACCCTTGAAATGTAGAAGGTGCATTGGTAAGGCCAAAGGCATGACCAAAAATTCATAACGACCCTCATGAGTTCGAAATGTTGTTTTCGGAATATCTTCAGTCTTCATTCTAATTTGATGATATCCTGAATGAAGATCCAACTTGGTAAAATAAATTGCTCCATGTAATTCATCCAATAATTCATCATTCACAGGAATGGGAAATTTATCTTTAATGGTGATCTTATTGAGCTCCCTATAATCTGGACACATTCGCCATGATCCATCCTTCTTGTGTACCAATACTACGGGAGCAGAGAAAGAACTTTGACTAGGTTGAATTATACCCGCCTCTAACATTTCTGCAATCATACGTTCAATTTCGCTCTTTTGGACGTAAGGATATCTATAAGGCCCGATGTTTGGAGGAACACTTCCTGGAATCAAATGAATAGCATGATCATGATCACAAATAGGTGGGAGTCCTTTGGGAGTTTCAAACACCTTGGAATGATTTTCCAAGACTTGTTGGAGATCTGCAGAAATAGATGATTTTGATGTCGGAACTTCTAGTGAGCATAATTGTACAATTACCCCTCTTTGTTCTTTCTTTAGAAGCTTTGTGATGAAATTAGAGCTTATTATCCTTCCTGGCTTCCCTTCAATACCCCGTAATTCGACTTCCTTTCCTTCTGAAAAAAATTTCAAGAAAAGTTCTTGAAAATTAAAAGCTACCGTCCCCAAAGATTGTAACCATTGTACTCCTAGTACAACATCAGCACCTCCCATAGGAATGGAAAGCATTGGACTAGTCAATACATATTCCCCCATAGTTAGCTTGATATTATGGCATTTTCCAGAGAAATTTATAGTTCCTCCATTTGCAACCATCACTTGACATTCTGGTGTTGGGTATAGGAAACAATTCAATTCCTTGGCTACCTTACAATGAATAAAATTATGGGTACTACCTGAATCAATCAACACTATTATCTTTTTCTTCTTGATATGTCCTTCTATCTTGAGAGTTTGAGGAGTGGTAATTCCTGCCAATGCATTACACGATATGGTCAGACTCATTTCTTCCTCTTCTAGGGTTGGTTCCTGGTGTATATCCTCTTCTTGTTCATTTTCTTCTTCCTCTTCACAATCTACGTAAAATAATTTCTTCTCAGCACACTTATGACCTTTAGTGTATTTGCTATCACAACTGTAGCAAAGCCCTTTTGCTCTTTTTTCTTCCAATTGTTGTGGTGTCAACCTTGTATGTTGTGGAAATCTAGGAGTAGCAACACTTCCCTCTTTATAGAAGTGAGTGGTAGGCTTCCTTGTCACCATAATTTTACATTCAATTTTTCTTGCCAACCTGAATGCCTTCTCCAATGAATCAGGTTCCAAAATGCGAACTTCATGTTAGATGTTATCCTTTAAAGTACCTATGAAAAGATCAATCCTGTGTTCCTCTGGAATATCAGTTACCCTTATATTCAATTTTTGGAAGTCCTCAATGTGCTCCCCCACTAAGCCCTTTTGTTTGAGATTTATCAATTGGCTAAAGAAGGTGTTGCTCTTTGTATCCTCATAATGTGCTATCATTTCCTCGTAAAAATTGACCAAGTGACAATTTTTTTACGGGAGCAAAGCCATCGATACCATACAAATGTATTTTGTTCTAAATGTAAAGTTGCAATGTGTACCTTTTGTGTGTTTTGCATATTATGGAGATCAAAATATTGCTCCATCTGTAGTATCCATGTTACAGGATCCTTTCCATCAAACTTCCTCATATCCATTTTTGGAATATGGTGGTTCTTCCTGCCAACATTAGATTTTATGAAATCACGATTAACATTTATTTTGTTCTCATCATGAGTTTCCTCTACTATCTTTTCACCATTAGGAAAATTTTCTTGTATCAACTTTTCCAAACCTTCTATGTCTACTTTTATATCATTCTTCATGTTTTCCATGTTGTCTTTCATTTTTTCATCGATATTAGCTTCCATGTCATCCATCTTAGCTTCCATGCCCACTTATATGCCATCCATCTTAGCTTCCAAACCATTCATCTTAGCTTCCACGCCTTTCTTCAAACCATCCATCTTAGTTTCCACGCCTTTCTTCAAAACTTCCATGTCATTTTTTGTTGCTCTTTGCGAGAACGAAATTTGTTGCACTTGATCTTGTAATTTGGATATGTCGTGTTGCCATTATTCATCTTCATGATTCATAGTATTGATTTATAAAGGCTTAATGGGTGTTGAATTCTTTTTAGGGGTAATTTTAGAATCCAATACTGATATCTATTCTACAATATTCCCTTGGAATCAATTCAACTTGATTCTTCAAACAAGACTTATGCAATTCAAAAAAAAAAAATTACACACCTTTTACTTCCTTTTGAGGAGCTCGATATTGAAATTGAATTATCTCTATAATTTTAGATCCTCAATATCTGAAATTCAACCCTCTAGTATCCCTCTAAAGCTTATTTCAAATGCCATATGTCTGATCTGATTTGGATTCTTCAAGGAAAATTTATGTCCAATCTCCCACAATGAACCAATTTTGGAATGGTTCAGTAGGGAAAACTTGTACAACTTTCCACGTGTCACTGTTTCCTCCTTTGGCTCTGAAATTGATAGAACGAAAAACAAATTTTGTGTACTTGTGGCCATTTTTTACAGCATTTCAATCCGATGCTCAAAGAGAAAGCTATGAAGATTTTCCCATGATCACCTCTTCGAGATGAAATTTAGAAGCCTCAAAAAGCCCTAACTTCCACAGATCATATCTCTGAAAATATTGCGAACCAATATCTAAAATTTTTTGATGATGTTCCTTAGGATTGTGGCTTCACACTCTCAAAATTTTAGATTCTGAACCTTTGTATAAAAAATGTTATTACAAAAATACCACGATGCCCTGTTTAGGTTAAATTAAGGAGCCTGCAAAATGACCTAACTTCTGGTATTTGGGGACCATATCTTTGAAAATACTGAGAACCAAGCTCCTAAATTTTTTGTGAAGATGTTCGTAGTGATTTTGTCATGACTCTAAATTTTTTAGATTCTCGAACGTGCGTAGAAAAAAATTTATAGCGAAAATTCTATGATGACCTGTTTGGAGCAGTGAAACCCTAGAATCCAAAGCTCTGATACCAAATGTTGTGAAACCAGCTCCAAAAATAGAAGAAAAGAGATATCAATGCCTTAGAAATAAGCCACTTCAAGGTGGCGACCTCCAATACATTATATGAATGAACAATTCTTGGATGATACAAATTAAAAAACCTCCTTTCGATATATAGGAGTCCATGGGGCCACAATGTAATCCTAGCCGACCTAACAATAATAATTTAAGGGAACAATAATAACAATATGGGGGTTACAAGGGTACAATAATAACAATAAGGGGGTTACACTAACAACAATAAGGGACTATACTAGTAATATAGGGACCTAACATTCCCACTCTTGGATCCTTTCCTCGCCCCTCAGCACACTCTCTCAATGACCATGCTAATGTTTTCCATTGTGGGCCAGATACCTGTCAAGATTGATAACGCCCCCCTCCATGACAATCCTGTTATGAAGTAAACATCTGGGACCTCAATCTCTAACTCCTGGTCATGAATTATGAATTTTTCTCGGTCAATGTCCCAGACACTGATAAAATACTGTAATAGCTCTTGTTGAACTTGGAGACATTGTGCCATGCAGAATTTTTTGAGCCCACAGTCCTTGAGAACGTCCATGCATCTCACATTGCCCAAGGCTTACTCATCTTCTTCACTATGTTCTCTTTCCTTCCATTCAATCACCATTTTCTCTTTCACACCTGCAAAAACATCAATGGGGTCATCATTAGTCAAATCATTTTCTATTTGGGTGTTTGAAATAGGCTATTTTTTTTAATTTACAGGCTAAAAATTGTGGCCGCGGTTGGCACGCCCCCATTTGAATTCAAGGTTGGTTGGCATGAGTCTGTGCCTGAAACCTGCACTGACTGCCATGCCCTAATTTACACAAAAACCCCTCCACAAATATAATAATTGGGTTGCAGATAATGAAAATTATATCAAAATGCAGGCAAGGATATGAGCTCTTACATAGAAAAGATGAATTCTCAATTGGCATTCTGGATTGTCTGCTATCAACTCCGCAAAATCACAGTGAACAAAGGGTAAAAAGTGCTCACAATAGGTAAAATTTAAAAGTAATTTATTTTTACTATTTTTGGCATTTTATAAACTTTTCAAAACCCTAGTTAGGTTTTTGAGCATATTTTTTCATTATTTTGATATTTTATCTTGGAAAATGGGTTTTACGTGTGTTTCTTATGTAGTAACAGGTCCTCAATGTGACGACGATGAAGTAAAGAGTTGTATTTTATAATTTTTTGGACTCGGTAAAAACATGAAAAAGTCACCCCTGGAGTCATCTTTTAACTCTTTTCTGACTCTCAAAAATTGAAAAGATTGTCGAGACTCTTGTCGTTTTGAGCTCGTTAAAGGATGAAAAATGATAACTACCCAGTATACGTTTACCCCTTTTTCGAGCTGGATAGGTTATTTACAACAAAGGAATACCTTAGCCTATCGTGACTAAGAGGTTATCTCAGACATACTTTTCTACCTTTTCGGATCTGTGAGACTACCTACAAAAATGAACCTACTGGAGTTTTCTTTTCTACTTCTTTTCAAACTCTCTAAACATGAAAAGACGTTGAGTTCTTCCTTTGTCAGACTCATTAAAACCTAAATGACATCGGAAAATTTCACCATGACGGAACCTCCTTCCTACTTCCTAGGGCTCGTAAAATGTACTAGGATGGATTTGTCTGAAGGAAAAACTTATATGACAATCACATGCTATCCCCTTCAAGCATGTTTCCAAAAATAATTGGGGTACTCACCAGGAATGGTGGGGGAAAATGGAACCAATTCTTAGTCTGGTTGGCAGTATGTCTCTCTTGAACACGACACTCATCTACATTCGTGTTGGGTTGGGGACATCCCATTTCATCATTTTTTTCCTCCATGGGTTTGGTTAATATGTTTTGACCTCTCATCTTCTCTTTTCCATGTCATCATGACCTCAGATCCCTTGATGTCAAATACTACCAATTTCTGGAGTTGTGTCACTGATATTTTCAAGAGAAGTTTCCTTTTGCAGTTTTCAATCTCTGATCCTCTGTTTGGTATTGATTCACTATCATCTTATTCCTTTGTCTCATCTAGATCATGTGGGACACATTATGGCCCTCCTTCGACTAGGTCACTTCATGTCGACTCCAGCTCATTATCCAGGAAGTTGATCTAGAGACTCCCTTCCAGTACCTTGAAGCTTGCATGCCTCAATGGAAAGTTCTTCACGTTCGATGATAGGTCCTCATCATTGTCATTTGATTGAGTGATTCCATGAGTGTTCGACGCCAAATCACTGTTCACATTCCGTGGATTGTAATAGTTGTACATTAAGAGCCATTGTCATTATTGGTGGTTTCTCTCATGCCTGTTAACAACTTTCATTATTGGCTGGTAATAATGCAACTTTCTTGCATGTTCGACTTCAGCTCACACATTCACATGCTTGAATTTTTACTTGTTCGAGTCGAGATGGAGAGAAAGACCCTGGGTTTTGTCTGAAAAAATCTAGGCTGCGAGATTGTTTTGGTTTATCATGACTATATGCATGAATATTTAGATTGGATGGCTGCGACCATACCCGATTCTATTTATTGATCCTTCTTACTAGATGGATGTGTCCATACCTTGGATCTCATTTTTATATGTACTCTATTATGGATGGTTTTTCCCATGCCACATATTCATGGATCAGAGATATCAGTTGTACCTGTACTTGCAGGTCTTTCGACGGTGGTGTTTATTTTGACCTCGTTTTCGTAAAGCATTTCACTCCTCCCTCTATCTTGGACCTCATGCTTTAGGGGGCATCTGTTACACATTATTTTGCTACCGTCCCTGCAATCCTCATCCTGAACATTATTTTGTCACCTTCCATGCAATCCTCATCCCTTAGCATGATAAGAACATTTTATCTGTTGAATATTCCTCGAGTAAACTCTCAAAACATATGATTTTGGGTCGGTGCTAGTAGGCAGTTATGGCCTCACACCCATATAGAAATTAACGTTGGGCCTCATGCCCATTGGAGCTTTGTCTCAATGGACTTCCCACGCCAAGCTATTTTTGGAAAGTTTTTTAAAATAGAAGCAAAGTTTCTGTTCCCAACCACTTCGTGGGTGGAGTCAACATGGTTTGTTTGAATGAATAATGTCAAAGACCTTTCTTTGGCTTCTTGTTCCTCCATTTGAGAAACTCCCCAAAGGATAAGGTCTCCCTTCCACCTTATGAGGGATCCCAAACCACCTCCTCCTCTCCTATAAATACACCCTTCTCACATAGTTGCAACTAACTGAATAGTCCTTACTATAGCTCGTGTGAGATAGAGCAAAGAGGAATCCATTGTCGAGAGAGAGTCTAGGCCTATTTCCTTACCAAGTCCAAATCCTCGATGAATGCTTGAGACACATTTTGACTCGACCCGTTGAAGGAGGATGCAACGTCAAGGCTCTTTTGGTTGTAAACTTCTTCTCTCTACTTATTAATACATGACTGATGTTTTGGTTCCCATTTTGCATTTGATATTTTTAATCTTGTGCAATGCATTTAATTCTTCTTGACCAATTAAATAGTTATGAATGAAAGTATGTTTTCATATGCTTTCATCATTCTTTGATCCTTGTGCAGGCACCTGAGTATTACCGCTGAAGGACAGCGACGTGTCAAGATGACGATTAGGAGATTGCTGCCAGAGCTATGACAACTGCGTTGGAACAAGGGTATGCCATCTATCCTAACTCAACTTCATTCATAAACTAGGAATCCAAAGGATTAGCATGTACTCTTGCTGCTAGACCCACCCTAGAGCTAGAGGGATCACCTTTGTCCATAGAGGAGATTTACCTGCACAAAAGCAGGGTAAAATCTAAGAGCCTCCATCCACTGCAGCTAATTCTGCAAAAAAAAAGTACAAGAAGGGGGAAATCAAAGCAAAGCTGATGATCAGGGACTCAATTCATAAGAGTCTGGTTGCCTACATCTCTGAGCTGGGCACATCCAAGGAGATGTATGATAAGTTGGTCCACATGTTCAAGGCCAATAATGCGAATCGAGTCCTATTATTCAAGAACCAATTGAAGAATCTGAAGAAAGGTAGGGATGAGAATGTTCAATCATATTTTATGAAGCTAACTTAAATCGGGAATAATCTTCTGGCTATTGGGGAGACAATAGTTGATCGAGAGATGGTTCTCACCGCACTTGGAGGTCTCTCATCCGAATGACATGTATTCAACACTACCATTCTCAATAACAATGTGATACCTGATTTTGACGAAGTACTATCGAGATGCGTACAAGAAGAGACAAGGATGAAGGAATATGAAAATGAAGGAAATGCTGCCTTCGCTTCTCATACTAAGAAGAATAATTTTGGTGGTCCAAGGAACAAAGGAAGAGCAGGGGCGCAAGGAAAGAAAGGCAAGTGTTACACTTGTCACAAGCCAAGTCACTATGCTAGAGAATTCCCTTTCAAGAAGGATTCTCCCAATGATGATGACAACAGCAACAATCAGAGGAATGGAAATCAAAGGAACAACAGGTTCAAAGGGAGGAGGAAGGCTCCCTCTGACAGAAATGGTCAACCTTTCAAAATTTTGAGAAATTCCAGGTATGAGGAATCAAATGTTGTTAATAAAATAAATGAATTCATTCTTGTATCTACCGTCACTGCTGCATCTCCACCCGAAACTATGGATGTCTGGTTGATAGACAATGGTGCCTCAAGGCACATCACTAGGTTCAAGGAAGCACTTTATGTTATGGTTGAGAAGGATACTAACCTAGAAATTATCCTTGGAGACAATGCCACATATCCCGTGAAAGGGACAGGGACTGTGACCCTCCACTTGTCTCAAGGTCAATTCCTTCACTTGCAGGATGTACTCTATGTACATGATTTGAAGAAGAACCATGTGTCTATTTCATCCATGGAAGGCAAAGGTTTCAATGTGGCATTCATTGATGTGAAGGTGTTTATCTAGAAGAAGAACTTCAAGGAAGCTATCACAATTGGTTTTAGAGTTGATACACTCTACCAGGTTGGAGGAAGTCCATTGGGAGCGACGATTTGTGATACTATTCGACAAACTGAACTATGGCACTGGAGGTTTGGACACCTTCACTACAAGTCCCTTCCTGAAGCAAGGAAGGTGGTGAAAGGGATGCCCGAGTTCTCAAATAATCATGAAGGTGTATGTCAGGGTTGTGCTGAAGGAAATCATACAAGGGGACCTTTCCCCTCAAGTGTCACAAAGACATATGATGTTTCGTAATTGATACATTTTGATCCATCTGGGATGCTACCTGTGACATCCTTGGGAGGATGTTCTTATTATATGAAATTCATAGATGACTTCTCTCACAAAACCTGGATATACTTCTTGAAAAATAAGGATGAGGATTTCATGTGGTTCCATACCTTTAAAGCCTTGGTGGAAAATCTTTCAGGGAAGAAGATCAAGATATTGAGGATCGATAATGGCATTGAATATGATACGAATGAATTCAAGAAATTTTGCAGAGAATTTGGCATCAAGAGGGAGACCACAAATTTTTATACTCCTGAGAAGAATGGCATTGTTGAAAGAAAGAATAGGACCATTGTGGAAGTTGCCCGTGCCATGCTATGTGACCAAGGTCTACTGAAGTTTCTGTGGGGAGAAGCTATGAACAATGTTGTGTACATACAAAACCAATGCCCGCATTCCACTCTGGACTCCAAAACTCCCAAAGAGGTTTTCTCTGGTAAGAAACCCTACGTCTCACATTTTAGAGTTTTTGGATGTCCTGTTTATTTTCATGTGACTAAGGAGAAGAGGAGCAAGCTGGATGCTTCTGGGAGGAAGGAATGTTTGTAGGCTACAACAAAACTTCTAAGGCCTATAGAGTCTATGCAACTCGTCAAAGGGAAGTGGAGATATGCCACGATGTTACCTTTGACAAATATGCTTCCTTAAGGAAAGTAGTCAATCTTCCGAGATCTGAGGAAGATCATGAAGCAAGGCCTGGAAATCAAGAAGAATCGAAGGATGAGACGATGCCCGATGCTGAAGGACCGATGGACCTGATTGGTCCACCTCCTTTGATGGGGAAGAGACCATCATGGCTCAGGGACACTCTCGAGGATGTCGAGGGACATATGTCCCCAAGGCAAACATTCCGTGAAAACAAGAAGTCGAATAGATACCAAGGGTATCTAGCATCCATGAGTACTATCATACAATATGAGCCTAGATATTTTGAGGAAGCCATAAATCATAAATTCTGGAAGGATGCTATGCATGAAGAGTATGATTCCATAATGAAGAATTATTTCTGGGATGCGGTTCCAAGACTGGAGGACAAAGCAATTGTCACCTCGAAATGGCTCTACAAGATCAAGCATGGATCTGATGGAAGTGCTGAAAAGTTCAAGGCAAGATTCGTTTCCCATGATGGAAACAGTGCTGGAAATGATGGAAAATAATTTTCCTGGTGCCAAATATCTGAAACGTGTCCAAGAGCTCTCCAAACTAATCTCCCAATTAAAGGAATCCTTCCTCCAATGATAAACTATCTCAGAAAGTGGTTTTCTAAACCCTCCACTGCAACACCCTGCAACACAACAATATAACTTGCAGAAACTGTGATGATGAAGAAGATGTAGCTTGGCCTGAAAAACTGAATGTGGAAATGAATGCAATGCTCTTCCAAGAGACCTCTCAAGGAAAGAGGCGGGATTCCTGCTCAGGAACACCCGGTGCTAAACAACACAGCAATCTCAACTAAACAGTTGAAGAATGCAAGTAGTCTAAACAGACCATATACAAAATAATATTCCAAAACATAACCACATATGGCTGCCATCCTCTTCCTTATATAGATTATGAACTTCCTTGCCCTTGGCCCCATTCAATTAGGTCATTTCCTCCATGAAATCAATCTCCCTCCAAAACTACGTTATTCCTCATTTAATCTCCACTCCTCCATAACAGCGTTGTTGACTTGGTCAAAGTTGACTGAATCAACATGATCCAACCCCTGTTCACACTTGGAGGTGCTTTATTTAGTTTCTAAAAAGGTCTCCTTTCACATTTGAAGTTTTTTTATTGCTGCTAAGGAGACTTATGGGCTTCCCCACCCACTTATTCACCTATCTAGTGACAAAGCAAACTATAATATTCCATTTAGCTGAAAGCTAAATTTTTGGAATATTACAATCCTCCCCTCCAAAATGTTGCTTGTCCTCAAGCAACTGTAAAGGGAGAGAAAAATTCCTCCCCTCCTCCTCTTGTGGCCTCCTCATCAATAGTCCCCACCATTGCTTGAGATAATCTGCAATAAATATTCCCTCCAATGGTTCCTTCCAAGTATGCAAAACCAAATGGCTCACATCATGAAAAGGTAGAAGGTGTAAGTGGAAACCTTTTTGCTTTCCAATGGCCTCCTCAAGGTAGGAGTGATGAAAAAAATAGGGGATCTCATTCCCAATGAGATACTCCCATACCCATGCTATCATCCAAGTGAAATGAGCCATTCTAGGTAGCTCATCAAATAAATCCTCAACCCCCGGTTTAGGCAATGTATTGGGGCTGCATGGAGAGATTAGATTTTCCCACCCAAGTTGTTTCTCTCTCCATTTATGGTAAGCATGGGGCTGCTGCTAATCTTGGGCTGAAATATCATGGCCTCCAAGAATGGCCGAAGTTACCCCACCAAACAAAACATCCATGAAGTGCCTCCTCCAAGAACTCAAGTTCTCCAAATGGCTCCTCCCACATGAAGACAAGAGACATAGTGTGGAAATCATGGTTTGCCCATTGTTTCTCCTGAAACATGCAACATATGAAATGGGGAGAACCATACTCCCAATGGGCACCTCCAACCTTTGTGCCATCCTCCCAACAAAGCTTCCTATAAACATAAGAACATCATCAATATATGGAAGCAAAAACAAATGAAAACAAGTTGCCACATGACAACCGGGAGGTAGATCATAGTTCCACATATGGAACTAGTGCAGTGCATCCCCTACCTGCCTCAAATTAAAGAATAAAAAGTTCCCTTTCAGCCACTTTTTTGCTGCCACAATCATCCTACAAGATAAGATCATGAACGTAAAATGTGGTGTCGATGGTGCACACCAAGAATCATGTGGCTTCCCCCACAAACTACCAATAGAATAAAAAATCTCAATGCTGCAATTGGCCTCAATTACATCAAAATATAATATATAAGAAGGGATAATCCTCCTTGGTACAACACGCTGCTCATATAAAGTAAAGAAGTACAAATCATAATGCAAAAATGTGTCTTCTCTACTATGTACTTTGGTCACTAAGCTAAAATGGCTCAACTGAAAGTTCTCCCTCACTTCTAATGAGTAGGGAAGTGGTTGTGACAACCTCACCATCATCATCCAGGCTATGCATCTCTCCATATGCTGATATATATCCTGCTGGATGCCCTCCTAATTGAACTCCTCCATCAAAGAATGAAATGCATCAAAGTGCATGAAAATAAAGTCCACATGTGCTGCATGTAGTAGCTTCCTATTGAGCTCAGAAACTCTAGTCAAGAAGACTCTACCATAAGAATATATGACCTCATCAACCACCATCTATCTATCATCTCCCTTTGGATCATCAAGAATCATGCAAGCACCAAGATCCTTGGAGTACTCTACCAAAAGTTGAGACCTCCAATATGGATCAATCCTCCTAAGAGACAGCGCTGAAGATCTGAAATGTGAAGCTCCCCACATGTTGTTTTCTTCTCCTTTGACATCCCCCATTCCATATTCATCCTCCAAAGTGTTTCAATTCTCATCATGCAACTGCTCATGCTCAAATAGAAGTGGTGGCCTTTGGAAGTTGGCCTTCAATGAGAAGCTACCATCCAAAAAGAACCTCCTAATCTTGGCCAATGTAAGCATGAGTGGCCTCCATCTACTCCAAGGTATGGAAGATTCCTTCCTCAAGGGAAGTACCCTTTGATTCTCCAAATCCATGGAGTGGTTCCCTTGCACCATGGTGGTTCCATCCTCCATCACTACAATAAATTCTGTCTGCGCAGAAAATGTAGTGAGAGTGGGTGATATTGAAAATGGGAGAATGTCTCCCTCCTCCTTGAGTCTACCCCAGACTCACTGCGTTGCATCAAGCCCTGCCAAGGTCCTTATCCCTCTAGAACCAATGAGTGGTGCAACCCAATGTGAAGCATTTCTCATCATCTCCTGATCTGGTGGTCTCCCCAGTGGAGTGCCTCCATGTAGTGAGACATCAATTTTAAGAGTAGACTGCACATATGGATGGACAAATTTGTCCCTTCCCTCACTTCGCAAATCATTCTGCCTCTTTTGTGCATCACCCTTCTGAAATAGATAGGGGTGGGTGCTCCTCATCATGTGATGTTGACCTTCCTCCCTACCTTCTCCTCCCATCTGCAAGGTTTCACAATCATGTTGTTCATTGATTGTGCCTTGACCTCCACATATGAAATCCTCAGGAACTTCTTGCAATGATACAATAATTAATCTTGTTGGAGCATGTGCTCCACCTTCCTTTGCATGAGGTGCTATATATGCTCTAGATATGACAACGTTGTTGCGCCCAACCTTCTCTTCCTCTTTAATATGAATGGGCAACTTTTCAATAAGAGGATCCTCTTTTGAAAAGAAGATTTCCATGCCCTCTTTTCCAAGAGTATGTGATATAGATCTTGCCTCTAGCAAGGTGTTATGCAATATTTTAACCTCTTCAACAATTTTTTGAAGTGGAGTTGGGTTTACAGATTTCTCCAACACATGCAAAGGTTTTGTTTGTTTTGGTTTGTTTAGCTCCACCAAAGATGTTTCAGAATGTTTTCCATCAAACCTTCCACTAATATCCTAGTGAAATTTTCATAAGAAGAAGTATTTAAATTTTTTAATGAAAAGGACTCAAATATCCACCAAGCATAGGCCTTACCCCCAAAATGCAGCGCTGCAACTTTGATGGCTTCATTCTCTGAAACTTGGTGCTGCTACAAGTAGGTGTCTAGCTCCTCCACCCAAGTTCTAGCTGAAAATTTAGGTGAACCATCAAAAGTAGATAGAAAAAATCTACCCATATCATGCTGCTTGATCGTCTCCATCTTGATATTGCAAAACTCTTGGATGTGGATGTGATCTTTGAACCTCTTAGTTTGAGATTCATATTCTTGCAGATAATATCTAAGAGTTTCTCTCCTAGGCATTTCTTCTTCTCCTATTTCCCTCATAGTAGATCTGGGCATTTGAATGCACTGTGAATCATAGGGTGTGGCTGCATTCTCACACTCATCATGTGAAAATATAGAGTTGGCTTTAGATCCAAAGTCCTTTGGATATTCTCTCTCCCTCCTCATCTTCTTGAGATATCCCTTGATGTTTTGCATAGTTTGAAATAGAAGCTTTGGGAGCTCCTCCTCCTCTCTCCCTCCAAATAATGGAGTCTTCTTCTTGTTTTTCTGTACATCTCTTCTTCTTGTGAAAATATTCTCCTCATGGTGACATATAGGCTGAATGCACGGGCTGAGCCAAGGTTATGCTCTGATACCACTGTAATATTCACAAATGGGGAATGCAGAAATATATGAGCACAAAACTGGAAATAATAGTATCAATAAACTCATGAACATTGGAGACCAATATGGAGACATAAAATCATGTATTATATCATCAAATCAACACAAATAGTGAGGCATAAACCATATACAATGAAGGAACAAGCCTCCCATAAACAATCACTCCCACAAATGAGTTGCAATCACAATAAAAAATGTCGGAGAACTGATAAAACGTAGTTATAAACACACTGCTACAAAAAAAGAATGTACAAAATATGTAGGGCTTTTATATGCCTCAAAATATTTGCCCAATACAAGTCCAGGCTTAATAAAAACTCCTACAAAGAACCTGGAAATGGTTTCCAGAAATACACCCAATACAAGATGGGATCTAAAGCCCAAGGGCTGAAGATTCACTTCAAATTGAAGCACAAGAGTGTATAAGGCTTAAATATAGCATATATGATGTATATCCCCTCAAAGGCCTCCTCCAATGAAAGGTTGAACCCTTCAATCACAGGAAAATACTCCAAAGGATCCACAAGATCTCGCACTGAAGTTGCCCTAAAAAATAACGCAATTCCCAGCTGGAACAATGCTGGAAATGATGGGAAATAATTGGTATGGTGCCAAATATATGAAATGTGTCCAAGAGCTCTCCAAACTGATCTCTCAAGTGAAGGAATCCTTCCTCCAATGAGAAACTAGCTCAGAAAGTGGGTTTCTAAACCGTCCACTGCAACACCCTGCAACACAACACAATAACATGTAGAAACTGCGTTGATGAAGAAGTTGTAGCTTGGCCTAAAAACCTCAATGTGGAAATGAATTCAATGCTCTTCAATGAGGCCTCTCAAGGAAAGAGGTGGGATTCCCGCTCGGGAACACCCGGTGCTAAACAGCACAAAAATATCAACTAAACAGCTGAAGAATGCAAGTAGTCTAAATAGACCATATACAAAATAATATTCCAGAACATAACCCCATATGGCTGCCATCCTCTTCCTTATATAGATTATGATATTCCTTCCCCTTGGCCCCACTCAATTATGTAATTTCCTCCATGAAATCAATCTCCCTCCAAAACTGCGTTATTCTTCAATTTAATCTCCACTCCTCCATAACAGCGTTGTTGACTTGGTCAAAGTTGACTGAATCAACATGATCCAACCCATGTTCACACTTGGAGGTGCTTTATTTAGCTGCTAAAAAGGTCTCCTTTCACACTTGAAGTGTTTTTATCACTGCTAAGGAGACTTATGGGCTTCCCCACCCACCTATTCACCTATCTAGTGACAAAACAAACTATAATATTCCATTTAGCTGAAAGCTAAATTTTTGGAATATTATAGTCCTCCCCTCCAAAATGTTGCTTTTCCTCAAGAAACTGCAAAGGGAGAGAAGAATTCCTCCCCTCCTCCTCTTGTGGCCTCCTCATCAATAGCCCCCACCACTACTCAAGATAATCTGCAATAAATCTTTCCTCCAATGGTTCCTTCTAAGTATGCAAAACCAAATGGCTCACATCATGAAAAGGTGGAAGATGTAAGTTGAAACCTTCTTGCTTTCCAATGGCCTCCTCAAGGTAGGAGTGATGAAAAACATAGGGGATCTCATTCCCAATGAGATACTCCCATACCCATGCTATCATCCAAGTGAAATGAGCCATTCTAGGTAGCTCATCAAAGAAATCCTCAACCCCCGGTTTAGGCAATGTATTGGGGCTGCATGGATAGATTAGATTTTCCCACCCAAGTTGTTTATCTCTCCATTTATGGTAAGTATGGGGCTGCTGCTGATCTTGGGCTGAAATTTCATGGCCTCCAAGAATGGCCGAAGTTACCCCACCAAGAAAAACATCCATGAAGTGCCTCCTCCAAGAACTCAAGTTCTCCAAATGGCTCCTCCCACATGAAGAAAAGAGACATAGTGTGGCAATCATGGTTTGCCCATTTTTTCTCCTGAAACATGCAACATATGAAATGGGGAGAATCATACTCCCAATGGGCACCTCCAACCTTTGTTCCATCCTCCCAACAAAGCTTCCCATAATCATAAGAACATTATCAATATATGGAAGCAAAAATAAATGAAAACAAGTTGCCACATGACAACTGGGAGGTGGATCATAGTTCCACATATGGAACCAGCGCAGTGCATCCCCTGCCTGCCTCAAATCAAAGAAAAAAGTGCCCTTTCAGCCACTTGTTTGCTGCCATAATCATCCTACAAGATAGGATCATGAACGTAAAATGTGGTGTCAATGGTGCACACCAAGAATCATGTGGCTTCCCCCACAAACCACCAATAGAATAACCAATCTCAATGCTACAATTGGCATCAAGTACATCAAAATATAATATATAAGAAGGGATAATCCTCCTTGGTACAACATGCTTCTCATAAAAATTAAAGAAGTACAAATCATAATGAAAAAATGTACCTTCTCTACTATGTACTTTGGTCATTGAGCTGAAATGGCTCAACTGAAAGTTCTCCCTCACTTCTAATGAGTGGGGAAGTGGTTGTGACAACCTCACCATCATCATCCGGGCTATGCATCTCTCCATATGCTGATATATATCCTGTTGGATGCCCTCCCAAGTTAACTCCTCCATCAAAGAATGAAATGCATCAAAGTGAATGAAAATAAAGTCCACATGTGCTGCATGTAGTAGCTTCCTCTTGAGCTCAGAAACTCTAGTCAAGAAGACTCTGCCATAAGAATAGATGACCTCATCAACCACCATGTATCTATCATCTCCCTCTGGATCATCAAGAATCATGCAAGCACCAAGATCCTTGGAGTACTCTATCAAAAGTTGAGACCTCCAATATGGATCAATCCTCCTAAGAGACATCGCTAAGGATTTGAAATGTGGAGCTCCCCACATGTCGTTGTCTTCTCCTTTGAAATCCCTTATGCCAACGTCATCCTCCAAAGTTCTGCCATTCTCATCATGCGACTACTCATGCTCAAATAGAAGTGGTGGCCTTTAGAAGTTGGCCTCCCATGAGAAGCTACCATCCAAAAAGAACCTCCTGATCTTGGCCAATGTAAGCATGAGTGGCCTCCATCTACTCCAAGGTATGGAAGAATCCTTCCTCAAGGGAAGTACCCTCTATTTATCCAAATCCATGGAGTGGTCCCCTTGCACCATGGTGGTGCCATCCTCCATCACTGCAACAACTTCTCCCTCCTCCTTGAGTCTACCCCAGACTCTCTGCGCTGTATCAAGTCTTGCCAAGGTCCTTACCCCTCTAGAACCAATGAGTGGTGCAACCCAATGTAAAGCATTTCTCATCATCTCCTGATCTGGTGGTCTCCCTAGTTGAATGCCTCCATGTAGTGAGACATCAATGTCAAGAGTAGACTGCACATATGGATGGACAACTGTGTCCTTTCCCTCACTATGCAAATCAGTCTGCCTATTCTGTGCATCACCCTTTTGAAATAGATAGGGGTGGGTGCTCCTCATCATGTGATGTTGCCCTTCCTCCCTACCTTTTCCTCCCATCTGCAAGGTTTCACAATCATGTTGTTTATTTATTGTGCCTTGAACTCCACATATAAAATCCTTAGGAACTTCTTGCAATGATACAAGAATTCCTCTTGTTGGAGCATGTGCTCCATCTTCCTCTGCATGAGGTGCTAGATATGCTCTAGATATGACAGTGTTGTTTCCCCCAGCCTTCTCTTCCTCTTTAATATGAATGGGAAAATTTTCAATAAGAGGATCCTCTTTTGAAAAGAAGATTTCCATGCCCTCTTTTCCAAGAGTATGAGATACAGATCTTGCCTCTAGCAAGGTGTTGTGCAAGATGTTAACCTCTTCAAAAAAAATTTGAAGTGGAGTTGGGTTTACAGATTTCTCCAACACATGCAAAGGTTTTGTTTGTTTTGGTTTGTTTGGCTCCACCAAAGATGTTTCAGAATGTTTTCCATCAAACCTTTCCACTAATCTCCTAGTGAAATTTTCATAATAATAAGTATTTGCACTTTTTAATGAAAAAGACTCAAATATTCACCAAGCATAGGCCTTACCTCCAAAATGAAGCGCTGCAAATTTGATGGCTTCATTCTCTGAAACTTGGTGCTGCTGCAAGTAGGTGTCTAGCTCCTCCACCCAAGCTCTAGCTGAACATTTAGGTGAACTATCAAAATTAGATAGAAAAAATCTACCAATATCATGCTGCTTACTCCTCTCCATCTTGATCTTGCAAAACTCTTGGAAGTGGATGTGATCATTGAACCTCTTAGTTTGAGATTCATATTCTTCCAGATAACCTCTAATATTTTCTCTCTTAGGAATTTCTTCTTCTCCTATCTCCCTCATAGTATTTCTGGGCATTTGACTGCGCTGTGAATCATAGGGTGTGGCTGCATGCTCGCACTCATCATGTGAAATTCTAGAGTTGGCTTTAGATCCAAACTTCTTTGGAGATTCTCTCTCCCTCCTCATCTTCTTGAGATCTCCCTTGATGTTCTGCATATTTTGAAAGAGAAGCTTTGAGAGCTCGTCCTCCTCTCTTCTTCCAAATAATGGAGTCTTCTTCTTGTTTTTTCTGTACATCTCTTCTTCTTGTGAAAATATTCTCCTCATGGTGACATATTGGCTGAATGCACAGGCTGAGCCAAGATTATGCTCTTATACCACTGTAATATTCCCAAATGGGGAATGCAGCAATATATGAACACAAAACTGAAAATAGCAATGTAAATAAACTCATGAACATTGGAGACCAATATGGAGACATAACATCATGTATTAGATCAGAAAATAAACACAAATAGTGAGGCATAAACCATATACAATGAAGGAACAAGCCTCCCATAAACAATCACTCCCACAAATGAGCTATTGTCACAATACAAAATGCCGAGAACTTATACAGCACGGTTATAAACACACTGCTACAAAAAAATAATGTAAAAAGGATGTAGGTCTGTTATATGCCTCAAAAGATATGCCCAATATAGATCTAGGATTAATACAAACTCCTACAAAGAACCCAAAAATGGTTTCCAGAAATACACCCAATACAAGATGGGATCTAAAGCCCAAGGGTTGAAGATTCACTACAAACTGAAGCACGGGAGTGTATAAGGATGAAATATAGCAGATTTTATATATATCCCCTCATAGGCCTCTTCCAATGAAAGGCTGAACCCTTCAATCACAGGAAAACACTCCAAAGGAGCCACAAGATCCCGCACTAAAGTTGCCCTAAAAAATAATGAAATTCACAGTTGGAACAACACTGGAAATGATGGGAAATAATTGGCCTGGTGCCAAAGATCTGAAATGTGTCAAAGATCTCTCCAAAATGATCTCCCAAGTAAAGGAATCCTTCCTCCAATGAGAAACTAGCTCAAAAAGTGGGTTTCTAAACCCTCCACTGCAACACCCTGCAACACAGTACAATAACCTGCAGAAACTGTGTTGATGAAGAAGATGTAGCTTGGCCTGAAAACCTGAATGTGGAAAATAATGCAATGCTCTTCCAAGATGTAATATTCCAAGATGTAATATTCCAAAAATTTAGCCTTCAAGCTAAATGGAATATTATAGTTGTTTTATCACTAGGTAGGTGAATAAGTGGGTGGGAAGGCCCATAATTCTCCTTAGCAGCAATAACAACACTTAAAGTGTGAAAGGAGACCCTTTTTAGCAGCTAAATAAGCACCTCCAAGTGTGAACAGGGGTTGGGTCATGTTGATTCATTCAACTTTGACCAAGTCAACAGTGTTGTTATGGAAGAGTGGGAATTAATTAAGGAATAACGCAGTTTTGGAGGGAGATGGATCTCATGAAGGAAATGACCTAATTGAGTGGGGCCAAGGGCAAGAAAGATCATATTATATTTAAGGAAGAGGATGGCAGCCATATGGGTTTATGTTTTAGATTATTATTTTGATATTGGTCTACTTAGACTTTTGCTTCCTCTTGTTGTTTAGCACGGTTGCAGTGCTGTTTAGCACCGAGTGTTCCCGAGCAGGAATCCCACCTATATCCTTGAGGGGGCCCTTGGAAGAGTATTGTATTAATTTCCAAATTCAGGTTTTCAAGCCAAGCTACAAATTTCTTCATCAGCACAGTTTCTACAGATTATTGTGCTGTGTTGCAGGGTGCAGCAGTGGAGGGGTTAGAATCCCACTTTTTGAGCTAGTTTCTCATAGGAGGGAGGATTCCTTCTCTTGGGAGATTTGTTTGGAGATTCATTGAGCATATTTTAGGTCTGTGGTATTAGGCCATACATTTCCCATCATTTCCAGTGATGTTCCAGTCAGGGATTGCGTTATTTTGGAAGGCAGATTCAGTGAGGGGTCTTGTGGTTCCTTTGCAGTGTTTTCTTGTGATTGAGGGGTTCATACTTTCATGGGAGGAGACCTTTGAGGGTTTATACATCAGATATGTTATATTTCATCCTTATACACTCTTTTTCTTCAATTTGCAGTGATTATTCAGTTTATTTCTGAAGATCACCATTGTATTTAGAGTGTATTGCAAGAAACCCTTCTCGGGTATTCTTGTGTTTGTAATAAGGAGACTAGATCTCAGTTTTTGAGAATTATTAATTAATATATGAGAATAAATATTTGTATCTATATTTTCTAAGTTGAAACCCTCATAATACTACGCAGTCTCTTTCATGTAATAATTATGTGTTGTAGTGTTTTGGGGATTTAGTGTTTTTCAGCTATACTAGGTGTGGGAGGTCTGTTTACCTCACCTAGTTTGATTCATTTTTTCTATCCTCTTGGATTTAGATGCTATATTGAAAGATATAATGGATCCAAGTGTTGATTTTTATTTTTATGGCATACATTTCTGAAAATGCATTTTTTAGTGCATGCATTGCTGAGTTTCCCAATTTGGGATATTACAGTGGTATCAGAGCATAATCTTGGCTCAGCCTGTGGATCTCAACCATTATGCTATCAAGAGAAGGAGATATGTACAGAAAAGACAAATATAAGACTCCATTATGTGGAGGAAGGAAGGAGGAGAGACTCTCAAAGCTTCTTCCTAAATCTACACAGAGCATTCAAGGAGATCTCAAGAAAATGAGAAGGGAGATGGAATCTCCAGAGGAGTTTGGATCTAGAGCCAAATCTAGATTTTCACATGATAGGTGTGAGAATGCAGCTACACACTATGATTCAAATCACAGTCAAATGCCCAAATATACTATGAGAGATGAAAAAAGAGGAAATGCCGAGGAGGGAAACTCTTAGTGATTTTCTACAAGAATATGAATCTCAAACCGATAATTTTAAAGATCATATCACTTTCCATGAGTTTTGCAAGATCAATGTGGAGAGAAGCAAGCAGCATGACATGAGTAAATTTCTCCTATCTAATTTTGATGGATCACCAACATGTTCAGCTAAATCTTGGGTGGAGGAGCTACACATCTATTTGCAGCACCACCAAGTTTCTGAAGATGAAGCCATCAAAGTTGTAGCGTTGCATTTTGAAGGTAAGGCCTATGCTTGGTGGATGTTTGAGTCTTTGTCATTAAACAATGCAAATAATTCTTCTTATGCAAAGTTCACTAAGAGATTAATGGAGAGGTTTGATGAAAAACATTCTAAAACACCCTTGGTAGAGCCAAACAAACCAAAACAAACAAAACTTGTGCATGGGTTGGAAGAACCTATAAACTCAAATTCACTTCAGAAAACTGTTGGAGAAGCTCACATCTTGCATAACGCTTTGCTAGAGTCAATATCTCTATTTCATGTCTTTGTACAAGAGGGCATTGTTGTGGTGGATTAGTCGCACGGGTGTACGAAATCACACCAGCTTAAAGAGTGTGGTCTACTCTTTAAATTATCGGTAACAGGCAGAAAGTGGGGGAGCTCAAAAGCATAAAACTTAATGGAAATAGTATGCTAAAGTATGCTCTGGTTAAAATAAAACTAAAACACAAATATACAGAAGCTATATAGAGAGTAAAAATGATAATAATGCAAATTATGGCTTGATGGCCTCTTCTTATTAAACGTTTGAAACGAAGAAGAAATTTTACCCACTTTCCAAAGGGCCCCTAGGCAATGGTTCTAGGTACTGATGCAAGGATGTTGTCTTCCAAACTCTGCCTCTGATGTAGTCTCCCTCTCTCTCTCTGTTGTGGTGGACTAAGATGTTGGGCGGCCAACTATCAATTCCTCTTTTGCTCCAACTCTGGGTCACACACAATGCTGGTGTTGCTTGGGAAAATTTGGCCAGCATAACAATGTGATCACCATTTCCTCATCTCTTGGTGGATTTATATAGGTGAGTTTCAAATCCTCCTTCCCTCCCTTGGTACATGATGGACGGTGACCCAAGGGAGACGTGTGATTCCATTGTGTGCTCAAATATTATTTTGTGTGCTCACATAGTGTCTAAGGAGGCACTGGTGGCTGTCCTTATGCGGCTTTCACATAAGGAGTAACTGTCCTTTGCTTGGTGTGGTCCTGAAAAGTGAATTTTTTACATTTCCAAGAATGCACGCTTATCAGGAAAAAAGGCGCGCAGAAGGCGCTCTTCTCAAAGGATAAAGTGAAATTCAGCATTTATGACTAGTTCAAATATGATTTTCTCAAAAACCTTAGAGATTTTAAATACTTCTTGATTCTATAATGTGTTCCTGTCCTGTAAATCCTTAGGCTCGACATTAATTGATGTCATCTTCTGTTGTACGATTTTCCAGTGTTAATAGTTTCCCCCTAATGTGTGAGGTATAGGAAGAACTGTATAGCCGAAATACATTATAGTTTCTTTTCTGTATCGAACGTAGAGAGAGAGAGAGAGAGAGAGAGAGAGAGAGAGAGGTATGCGTGTATTTTGGAATTGAAAACACATTGCACCGGTTCCGAGATAACCATGGCCTAAGGGACCCCCTGCAACCAGATAAAATATAAAACATATTTACAAAATTTCAACGAGGCGGGCATGTCCCATGCTCGTGATGCTATGGCTAGTTAAACAAAATTGACATATACATGTGCTATCTGTGCCACTACTGTGGTAGTGATGCTGGTGGTTGTTGACGCCCTCAGGGGCGTTTTTTCTTTGAAGATAGGTGGAATTTGGTACCCATATGCGTAATCTTGGTATGGCATATCACTGCGCCATGTACGCATATGTACTGGCTGGGACCTTCCCATGTAAGCATCGTTGTCATAGATGCTTATGGAGGCACGGGTCTTCGACGGATCTGATCAAAGTGCAATGGTTGTAAGGTACGATACCATCGTGAAATGAAAGCTTTTTCTGTTGTCGAATGTCAGGAGGATCGATGACATCAGTGGACAATGATGTCTCCCACAGTGCCACCCGAGGATACCCCTTTGCATGGGGAGGATTCATCCAAGGTATCACTACCTTTTTGGAAAAGAGGTGTTGGGGTTGACAAAAAGGAAGCCTTAACTGAACCATGGGTCACCGACCCGAGGGGTCAGGGACCTAGATGTGATAAGTTTAACATAGGCATGTTGGTGAGAGGTGACTGAAAACGGATGATGGGGATTTAGTGGCCCGAGGTCGAAGTATATTTTCACATCTTGGCGACAATCATAGTTATTTATGAAGGAGAAAGTCCCTGGAGTCGGTAGGACTTACAGGGCAGGTGTGAACTAGCTATGAATGTGGTGATGGTGCGTGCATGGGGGGGGGTGAAATAATTCGACCACGAGAAATGGGGGACTGCTACCATGGGAGAAAAGGTGAAATGTGAGGGTGAAATGGCAAAGGGCATAATTTTCAGTCTTTGTACACTTACCAAAAGAATAAAATAATGGGGTTTGGTTTGTACAAAACACAAAGACTGGTACCCCAAAACATGAAAGAGGGTCGCTCACTAAAGGTGTGAGGATGGTGTTTTGCTGGGGGTAGGGGTCCCATTGGTTGGTCTCATGTGCGAGGTTGATGAAGCAGAAGATGTCACAAATGGGATTATGTTGATGGAGGTATGGTGGGCCAAATGCGATGCACGGAGGTGTGCTTTCAATCTGCTTGTACAACCTGGCCGTCCGGGAAGGGGGTTTTTGAGTTTAAATGGTAAACTTGACCTTATGCATGATAAATGGATGGGCATGAGGTGCTTCCCAAACTGAAATGGTATGGCCATGGCATCACTTGTGGGTGATATATGGTCTACTTGGGATGAGGATCGCCATGGAGGGGAGGCTCTACCGACCAATGTGGACGATTATCATATGCAGGGTGAGGTGAAGATAAACATGGTCAGGTATGAGGACCCTATGGTTTATTTCTGATGGAGAAATGATGTCAGGATATGCAAAGTTTTCTGGGACTCTATCATGTTGAGGGTAGAATGATACCTGCTCCAGAAATTTTAGTGAATGGTGTTGTGAACGGTTTTTGGTTTCTACCTACAAAAATAACTACCTCAAGTGAAAGAATCTTATTTTCATCAAATATTATTGAAAGACATGAAATTTGGAAAGGAAGATGAGAGGGTGCATAGTGCTAAAAAAATTATTTTTCCAGAAAGTGAATGTGTGGCATCACTTTCGTTCATCATGGAATACTGATGATGGTGCAACTTATGGTTTGTGGAATGGACCTTTTGATCTCCTGTTATTGACCTTTGAAGTACTGGGAAAAGGTGATAAATATGGGGTTATGGCCCTAATCCTATTCATTTGTACTTTCTGAGTTTTGGGAGATCAGAGGTGATTACAGAGCCTTTCTTGCCGTTGCGGTCAGCCTGTGTACCAGGGATTAGCGATATTATGTCGAGGTAACTTCCATGACATACTGCATTTCGATTTTTTCAGTTTGGTAGTGCCGGGGGTCGTACAAATTGGGTTTGTACGGCCTGAAAGGGACTTTTTTCCATAGATTGCGCGGGCGATTTAGGCAAAGAGGCGCCCCTTTGCACGCATTTCTGAGGGACAGACGTGCGAAGGCATGTTGTTCCCTCGTTTTTGTGCGTGACGGTGCTCCTGTGTAGGCAACATGTGCGCAAGGGCGCGCTCGTTTGAGAGACAGGCGCACAAAGGGCAGGGTGTTGTAAAAACTTAGGATTTTGTCCCTTTTGATGTTTTTCTCTATACTAATGGGTGCCTGTTGCTTGGCAGGTTAGTGTGGAGAGTCCGATATTGGCTAGAGATCCAGGCCGCTCTAGCTGCTGATGCTGGGGCGCGTCGTCAGTTGGCTGCATGGGGCCTTCTGAAATTTGTTGAGAACGAGTTTCTTCGGTCTCAAGACCGATTGTTACATTACATTATAGAACATTGGCCCAGGAGGCGCAATATATTCGTATTGAGGGGGAAAAAATTGATTATTCATCCAAAGACAGATATATACTTTGTGATCAGGTTACTGCCTCAGGGTGAGGCACTGAGGTATCCACTCCCTACTGGGAGAGTGAACCTAGATAGGTTCCGGAGGAGGAATTACGGTGGTGCACCTCTTACTGAGGGGTGCATCAATATTGCATCAGTGAAAAATGTGGCCGAGCGGTGTGCTCTCGCTATTATTGTGCGACTAGTGGAGTTGTTTGCTCCACATTAGGCATCAGGCCCGCAGGTGGGAGTTTTACGCCATTTGAGGGGCGGTCATTTTTTTGATTTCGCCTGCTTTTGTTTTGATGGTATGATGTCGCAATTGAATAGGGTCCAACATGGATCCAAGTCATTTTCATACGCTAGCATCCTGTGCAGCATTATGTATGAGAGGGTGGTACTGTTGAGGCCCGTTGTGGCGGTGCTTATTGGGGGGCCGCGGGAGCCACGCATGAGGAGGTGGCCTCCGGTGATGCCGCGCAGAGGTGGTGGCATGGTGGGTCGTTATTATAACGACACGACTGAGGCCTAGTTTGAGGCCAAACCACAGATGTTTTTGCCATATCCGTATGCAGGGATGGAATTTTAGGGTGATCCAGATATCGGTCTCCCTTTTGGTTATGTTTGGGGTCCTGCAGGTATGTGCTATATTTTTCTACATTTGTTTGATTTTTTATGTACTTATGTGTTTTTTTATTGACACTGAAATTATTTTGGTTACTCATGCAGATGTTGGCGAGGTGGGATGCCCAATGGCCCGATTGGTGGGTCACGATCCTCTGCCACGACCTCAGGATGGTCAGGGGGGAGGTGGCACAGGTGGACTGGGTGGTGGTGCCGGTGGACCTGGCAGGGATGGTGTTGGCCCTTTTGGTGAGGGCAACAGCTCAGCTGCAGCTAAGGTTATGGCTGAGCGAGCTCGTGCAGATGCGGCTGAGGCACGCATTGCAGTACTTACGGCTCAAGTGGCTGCTCTAGAGGACTTTCGGGGTCGAATGGACCGCTTGACCTAAGGGATGCCTGCTCGAGGTTTCATGGAAGACTTCGAGGAGGTTTGTCTAGAGACGGTGATGGCTCGCGAGAGGGATTATCGACCCACTCTATGACGGGTAGCTATTGCAGTGGCAACAGCAGCTCTGGTGGTAGCACCAGGAGCAGTGGTGGGACCAGGTGCTCCTCTTGAGGGGGCACCCCCCTAAAGTAGTTTTTTACACAGGGAAATCACCCGTTATGAGGATGCTTCCCTTATTTTTGATGACCTTTGTATCTTCGGGCTTGTTAATGGGCCAATGATACTATTTTTTGTACTCAGATACACATATTTTTTGATATATATATATATATATATATATATATATATATATATATATATATATATATATATATATATATATATATATATATATATATATATATGAGATATCTTTTTGTGGCTCGACATGGTGTGTTGTCTATTTTGGTTTATTTATTTTGTGTTATGTTGATAGATATCTATATTTTTGGTTTTTTATGTCTGATGGTTTATTCGCGATGCATTCCAGTCTAGGATATTGTTAGCTATGCGATCAGCTGCTTGGTTTTGATTCCTTGATACATGTGAAAATGTAATGTAATCAAATTGTCTGCTTAATCTTTTGGCACGCAAATATTTTCTAAACAGGTTTGCATCTCTGGTTTCAAATGTTTGGTTTAACTACTATACTACTAACTAGGAATTTAGGTAGACATGCATATGGCGGATGCCCTAATGGAGGGCCTCGCACATAAGTCCGATAACAAGATCATATTCTGAGTTATTGTTGGTTGATGATCTGATGCACACGCCATTTGAACACAGTGGTGATCGGTCAAGGTGGTAGATGACCCAGGTGGCTGCAACTAAGTTTTGAGACCATCGCGATGCTCCATCAGCAAATCCGAAATAGGATTCAAGTTGGTGATCCATGGTGGCACATAGGTCTTTGGGTAAAAAATATTTTGGTGTTGGGATTTTTGTGTACTCTAACCCTAGAGGATAAGGGTTGCTAGGGCCCTTATGGGTAGAACTTCTTGAGGTACAGGCCGTTGACGGGGTTAGTGAGGTAGGTCCCGTCCGGTTCTGCCAAGATGTATGCCCCCTGTCGGAGACAATGTTTGATGATATAGGGTCCTTTCGACAAGGTTTCTAACTTTCCTAGCCCTAAGGCCTCTTTTGCGACATCGTAGTGAAGGAATAACTTTCCCCCAGAAAATGAGCGAGGGGTGATGTGGCGGTCGAATGATGCTTTCACCCTTTTCTTATGGGCCTCATTATGTTGCAACGATTATTGCCGACTTTTGTCAACTAGCTCTAGTTGTACTAGGCATTGTTCTAGAGGCTGGGTGTCATCAAGGAGTTTGATGGCAGCATGCAAGTTTGGGATCTCACGGAAATTAATGCAAAAGTGCAAGATATATTGGTCTTTTGCGACAGGAATAAAGTGGAAATCCTGGGATGATGGGGAGGTTGAAATCCTATCTTGGGCATGATACAAGTCGTATGTGGTGATTTGTGTCACTGGCGTGCGGCGGGGGAAGGATCTTAGTAATGGAGTCTTGTGTGAGCATAAGGTCGAGTTTCCCACTAGGATAGTCAATTTCTGGTAGGTGGAATTTGTTTTTATCACAGAGGTGCCTGAATGCTTTCATTAGCGGGAATACCTCTGATGTGTGATCTTGGCTAGTGTAAATGGTGCATGGTATCACAGCGCTGACAGAGTAGATAGTGTGAGATTCTATGCTACTCGTTGTCCCTGATGTGGATGCTTGGGAAGGGTCGTTCGTGGAAGAGGTTGTCTTCTTCTTCCATTTTTGTATCGTAGGTTGAGACTTTCCTTCCTCTTTGGTGGATGGTTGGCTTAATGCCACTCTAGCTGCTCATAGCTTGGGGGGATGTGCACACTTAAATGTATGATGAAAGTGTGAGCAAATTCGACAATAAGTGCATGTGATCTTCTTTTTATTGGAGAGCAGTTTCTGAGGGAGAGAAGAGACTATGCGGAGACTGTTTGCAAGGGTCTTGAGTTCTTTGCATTGGTTGACTCAGTGATCGTTTAGATCACATAGGCCGCATGTTATCCTAGGCTTTGTCTGGGGTACGTGCGGTTGTTGTGTGGTTTTATCAGGCTTGACACACCATTTCGGTGGTGGGGATGTTGAGTTGACGATGTATCTTTTATGTCATTCCCGAAGGTTGTCCTTTCTCTTTTCTATGACATTAATCATGTCGATAGTGGGACAGAGTTTCGAGGCATAAGTACAATGTCGTTCGTAATGACTGCCTTGACATATTAGGAAAAACATCCATGATATGGGGGTCCCATCATGCTTGGTTTGAGGCCAGGTGGGGAACCAAGGTCTTAATGCTGCTAAGTCAGGGAAATGGATGACTATATGGTCTGTATTTTTGCATAAGGTACACACTGGGTGTTGCTGTGCAGTGTCGTTGGGGGTAAATATGGGTTCCCTGCTAGGCCATTCTTCGGTTGACAAGAACATGATAGACCCGCTCATCTCCTCTGCTTGGGTCATGGAGCTACCTGTGGACTCGACATCCATATTTTCTTCTTGGGAAAGGTGAACTATGGCTGAGCAGAGGCTAGAAAGGGCTAGCTGAAAGCGAGGTATGTAGTGATAATCCTCCAAAAGGTGATTTTCGGTGCATAACGGGCATGTGAATTGCGAAGCCCGTAGCCCCACGTAGTAAACCCTTTTAATCGGATACCATATGTGAATGAGCTCCAATGTGGCGCACTCTTCGAGGTAGTGGCCACGTTCATTGCATAGCATACAATGTATAATGGGCATTATTGGGGGCCACTCTACAAATCTATGTTCCTCTTGTAAGTATAGGATGGTACACAGCTCGTCATTGATAAACTGGATGGAGGGATCCTCCTAATAGGATCGCTTGAATGCATGCAAGGCATCCCGATATTGTGGTATTTCTGGAAAATTTTGGGTATAATGCCCATAAGTGTCACAGAGAGCGCATGCGTGATTGGTATGCAACGACTTGCCTTTATTTTTTTTGGCAGGTTCCCTTTTATGGGAATGCAGCGTCGAGGTGCCTGCTTTGGAGCCAAGGAGTGGTTTTAACTCATCCAACTCCAGATATACGTGGGTAGGATGGCCTATGACATCACATATAGCACAGGATGATGACTCCCTTTGCATGGTGGGGGTCACCGCTTTCTTTCCTCTCTTAGTGATTTTCTTGGCCATGGTAACCAATTTTTCAATGGAAACTTCCCTTGCGGGGGCAGTTTCAGCCATTTCTTAGGTAGTATGGGGCTCCTTAGGACTGAGGGGCTTTAACCCAACTGTAGTGGTGGCTCCTGTTCCTAAAGTGGGAACGAGGTACTAAACTGGGAATGCCAACGATATGTTGGGTAGCACCAGTGTCGCCAAAACCTGTTGGGAGACGAAGCCAGGAGGTGGGTAGAGGAAACAGGTTTGGGAGGTGGCATAGGCTAGAGAGGTTGTCGTGGCTGATGCCTCAGTGTCATTACTACTTGAGTCCATGTCCTAACTAAACTCAGTGCTTGATGTGGACATCATGCATATCGGGGCCCCTGTGGCATCGGGCGATACATCAAGGATAATGGGAGTATCTCCTAGGAATGACCCTAGGATGGATGACGGTTTGAATTGGCCAGGACCATATTCTTATACCGTGAAAGACCATCTGTAGCTGTATCTACATAGGGTAGAATTACATCTATTTTGGTTAGGGGACGCTTTTCACTATGCGTCAGCTGGTCTACCATAATTATTTGATCCTTGTGGGGGAACATCATGATGCGGAAGACGGAGGATGATTTGGCAGACATGGCGTACATATAACTCTGCCCGAGGAGTATATTGAAATCCAAGTGCACGTCTAAGACTTCGATGTCTATGTGGAACATATTTCCGGCTAAGAAGACCGGTACATTTTGGAAGAGGCCGATGGGGGTCGAGGGACGACTGTCATACGCTCTGAGTGTGATGACAGAAGGTTTGAGTTCGGGGGATCCTAACTTCTACCACACATTTTTTGACATGATGCATGTGGATGCACCCTCTTCAATGACACATCAGTGAATATTGATATTCTGTACCGATATTGGTATCTGGAAGGCGACCATGGAGGGAAGCCTAGGGGTGGCTTTGTCTAAGTCAAAAGCCATCATGTGCATATCGGCAGGGTCGACAGCGCCTAATGCAGAAATTAGGGCTTTCCGTTGCTTTGGGCACGACTACAGTACTCCCAATGCGGACATAGCAATAGGTGACTGCGCTAAATCATCTATGATGCTATAATTGTGGGCCGCTTTGGAGTAGTTACCTACTCGCCTATTAGGCCCTTTTACCATTTTGGGCAATAGTTCCGCAGGAATCTTTGGAATGGTTAAAGGTGTAGTCGGCGTGCTTGTACTAGCCCCTGATGCATTGGTGTCTGGTGGGGTTTCATAGCTACGATTTGGAAAAACATTTCTTTCCCAGCCATGTAAATTTCATGGTTTCTTTTCCTGGAATATTCTAGGTTTCGCTGTTGAGTGCTGACCGTCCCTTGATGGGGGAAGGGTTCTTGCATCACCGCAGTTTGCTGGGAAGATCCTCCTTGTCCTCGGTTACTCTGTAGCATTTTAATCTTAGGGAGTTCGGGATAGTGGTGAGTATAGTGCCCGCACTCACCACCTATTGAACAAGAATGGCTTGTTCGTAGAGGTGGCCTTTTGCCTTGCCTTTGGGCATTGCTTGGCTCCTGGTTCTGATTCCGGTTGGAGTTACCTCCAGCCTGGGATCGCGGTGAGCGCTGTTGGTTGTTGCCCCCCTGTCCAGGGTCCCCTTTAGGCTTTTTTTTTTGTCCTTTTCTTAACCACATTAGGAGGATATTTCTCCTGATCATATTGGTGTGGTTGATTTTGGGACGGCTGCACAAAGTTCACCTGTGCATTGTTTTGCGTAGGTGGGTTGTGTGCATGGGACTGAGCATAATGTTGTCCTGTGTTTGCACCTGGCCGTTGGGGGGGGGCTCTTCCATCAATTTTTCTTCCTGCGTACTAGGTCCCCTCATCCGGAGGATAAGGTCCTCCTTGGTGATACATTTGCACCCTATTAGTCAAATTTTGTTGCGGCATATGATGAATTTGAAATCTAGGTTGAGACATATTTTCGGTAGAACCATGTGTGTAACCAAGATTTTGATTGCTGCTACCTAGGTACCCTTGAGTCAATGACCCAATAAGTCCGTCTGCAGAGTTAGATGCACTTGGAAATTCTTGATAAGATTGCAGGCGCGGGGCATTAGGCAAGATGTTGTAGATGTATCCTGACTGTGTATAGATCAGTTCAAGCTGTAGGGCTTTATTGATTGTGTCCTCTTCAGATGTGGGGTTGCACTGTGCCACATCCTTTGAAATCTCCGGCGTCATAGTTTTCAAAAATAAATCTAAAAGGACCGGGTCGTCGATTTTATCTTTGCATAAACTGCGACGTCGCCTCCATTCATGGAGATGCTCTGAGATATGGATGGAGGGGGATTGTCTGAAATGAGTCAGTAATTCCATTCTCGAATTCTGGTGAATGGGAAACTGAAAGTATGTGAGGAATACGATAGTGAGGGCGCTAAAGTTTCCATGTGAAGCAGGAGGTTGCTCCACGTACCATTTTGCGGCCACTCCCGTAAGAGTGTGTTGAAATAGCCTCAACCAAATAGTATCGTCAATGATGCTATTCGATGAGCACCACAGGTGAAATTTTATTATATTATTACCTAGGTCTTCCATTTGCTTTCCTTCAAACTTTGGTATGTTCGAAGGGAGCTTCGTGGGCATGGGAGGCCAATTGGGGTCATGTGCAATGGGGTCATTGGTGAGCTTGGTTAAATCGGGTAGACTCAACACCGCTAAAAAGGGTGACTGGGATGGAGAGACATGAAGTTCTGGTTAGAACGAGGGTTAGTCTGTGACATACCCTCTTGTGAATTCAGTTGGCTTCCTGTATGGGATGCGCTCCTTTGCCTCCCAGGGGACGAGGGGGGAGTGGTGTGTGGTGTGGTGTTGGGAGACCGAATAGGGTTCCCAACTAAGGTTTCTCCAAGAAAGGATGAACCAATAATTGTGGCAATGTTCCATCTTTGATGCCTAAACGAAAAAAGACCTGGAACCCCTCTCGATAATGGGGGGAGGTCCAAAAGACGCCTGGACCGATGTGGTTCCATTGGAACCGCTTGGGTGTCAACCAGGGTAGGTTTTGGAAAAAATTTGAGGGGATCGAGTCTATGATCATGAAAAATTTATTGCCACATACATAAAACAAAGCGAAAACGAAATGAATTTTCCCCTTAACTTAATCTATGTGATCAATCAAGCAAAAAATGGTTTTGTTTTTTTACGCGTGATACTCAAAATCCTAGAAGACCTATTACGTCCTCACACACTCAAAAGTAACTGGGCCTTGAGAATATTTCTTGTGAGTGCTGGCACGACATCCCGTAAGAGCTGGCGACGCCCCCAGTCAGTCGAAGAGAATCCACCAAGGTAAGGGTAGAGGGTTTGGTGCTTGCCTGCATTGTCACCTATAGGGTAAACGATGCCCTAGTTTTTGGCCACTAGGAACCATCGTCCCATGTGATTGTTTGAGTCTTGGGCTTCTTGGTAGTTAGCTAACAGTATCGAGTATCAGTCGGGTCAGGTAGCCCCAACTGATATTGCACACACTATGCCTAAGCCTAACCCCCTTTGAATTCGGTCTTTTCCGCCCTTCCGTTTTCTTTTCTGTGGGCTGATAGGTGGATTTTAAAGCTCCCTAAATACACAACTTCTATGTTTCAATGTAGAGTGTGATCAAGGTGGCTTATTGGATGCCTACCCCCTTGATCCTAACTTAATCTATAAATTCTTTTGTGGCCCCTATGGGGATAATTTAGTGAGTTGGTTTAAGTTATTTTTAGGTGGCTTCCTTTGCTTAGTGGGTGAGCATGTGTGAGCGTATGGTGAAAAATCTCATAATTTCAACATATGGATATCAGTGATCCTTTACAAAAGTCCCCTAGTTAAACTATGTGACGTTGTTCCTTGCTCAAAATGGAAAACATTTGCAGATGAGGGGCTGCTTCCAAAGCTTCCTAGTTAATCTATGTGAGTAACTAAAGGGAGATGGTGAATCACAAATGTAGAGTGTTCATATGCTTGTCTAGGGTCACCAAATGGTGAAAATACAACATAGATTACTTGCTCTAATTGAAGATTCAATCCTAGTCCCGCAATTTCCTAAATGCAAAAATTGAATTTAAGCTAAACAATTTCTACATTAGCTTATGCATGTGTGGTCTTGAGCCACTTCCTTAGACTAGTTAAAGTAAGTGTGCATACCAGAATTTGCAAAAACATAAATTTTTCAGAAAGCAATGGTTAATTCGCCCCCTACTTAAACTATGTGAACACTTTTTGCAAAAACCAACTTAAATGAAAACTAACTAAATGCCTACAGAAAGCAGCAAAAAGTGAGTTCTCAGAAGTTGTGGGGTATCAACACAGGTGCTGGCAGATACATTAGGGGCTGCCCAACACACTTACAAGTAGAAAAAATGCAAAATATAGGGAGAAAAAAACTCAGTCTGCAATTTGTGTGCAAAAAGCCTTGACAGGTGCACCTTCCTGCGCACAGGTCAGTCCTGAACGCATGCAATGCGCTTTTGTGAGGAAAAACTACGTGCAAAAGTCCTGCAAGTAAAAATATTAAGAGCTTCCTTCTTTAGTCTGTCACTTCAGTGAGTCTAGGGATTGCAAGATGGGTCAGAGGACTGCCAGCTCCACTCCAGCATAGACAAAGGGTATCCTGCAAAAGATGGCACAACCACATAAACTTGGAACACATCAGTGGAGTTGCCAATCCTGTTGTGGTGGATTAGTCGCATGGGTGTACGAAATTGCACCATCTTAAAGAGTGTGGTCTACTCTTTAAACTATCGGTAACAGGAAGAAAGTGGGGGAGCTCAAAAGCATAAAACTTAATGGAAATAGTATGATAAAGTATTCTTTGGTTAAACTAAAACTAAAACACAAATATACAGAGGCTATATAGAGATTCAAAACAATAATAATGCAAATGATGGCTCGATGGCCTCTTCTTATTAAACGTTTGAAATGGAGAAGAAATTTTACCCACTAGCTAAAGGGCCCCTAGGAAATGGCTCTAGGTACTGATGCAAGGATGTTGCCTTCCAAGCTCTGCTTCTGATGAAGTCTCCCTCTCTCTCTCTGCTATGGTGGACCAAGATGTTGGGTGGCCAACTATCAAGTCCTCTTTAGATCCAACTTCGGGTCACGCACAATGCTAGTGTTGCTTGGGAAACTTTGGCCAGCATAACAATGTGATCACCATTTCTTCATCTCTTGGTGGCTTTATATAGGTGAGTTTCAAATCCTCCTTCCCTCCCTTGGTACATGATGGATGGTGACCCAAGGGAGAGGTTTGATTCCATTGTGTGCTCAAATATTCTTTTGTGTGCTCACATAGTGTCTAAGGAGGTGCTGGTGGATGTCCTTAGGTGGCTTTCACATAAGGAGTAACTGCCCTTTTCTTGGTGTGGTCTCGGAAAGCGACTTTTTTCCATTTCCAGGAATGCGCACTTATCGGGCAAAAAGGCATGAAAAAGGCACTCTTCTTGAAGGATAAAGCGCACAATTCAACATTTATAACTAGTTCAAATCTGATTTTCTCAAAACCGTAGAGATTTTAAATACTTCTTGATTCCATAATGTGTTCCTATCCTATAAATCCTTAGGCTCGACATTAATTGATGTCGTCTTCTGCTGTATGATTTTCTAGTGTTAACAGGTATGAAGGTTCCTTTTTCAAAAGAGGATCCTCTTATTGAGCAGGTGACTCCCATTCATATTGAAGAAGAAGATAAGGATGGGGGCAAAAACACTGTCACATCTAGAGCATATCCAGTACCTCATGGAGTGGAAGGAGGAGCACATGCTCCAATAGGAGGGTTTCTTGTATCATTGCAAGAAATTCCCCAGGATCTCACATATGGAGGTCAAGGCACAATCAATGAAAATTATGATTGTGAGATATTGCAGATGGAAGGAGAAGATAGGGAGGAAGATAAACATTATTTGATGAGGATAACACACCCATATCTATTTCAGAGAGATAGTGCAAGGAAGAGGAAAAATGATTTGAGCTGTGAGGGCAAGGAAAAATTTGTCCATCCATATGTACAGTCTACTCTTGACATGGATGTCTCATTACATGGAGGAATTCCACCGAGGAGGCCACCAAATCTGGAGTTGGTGAGAGACATATTGACATTTGGTTCACCACTCTTAGATTCTGGAGGGTTGAAGACCTTGGAGGGGTCTATTACAGCGCAAATATTTTGGGATAGACTCAAGGAGGAGGGATACATTCTCCCATTTTTAGCACTACCTACTCTCACTACATATACTACGGTGACAGGAGTTGATGCAGTGATGGAGGATGGCACCTCCATGATGCAAGGGAGCTGCTCCATGGATTTGGAGAAATAGAGGGTACTTCCTTTGAGGAAGGAATCCTCCATACATTGGAGTAGATGGAGGCCACTCATGCTTACATTGGCCAAGATTAGGAGGTTCTTTGTGGATGGTAGCCTCTCATGGGAGGCCAACTTCCAAATATCACCACTTCTATTTGAGCATAAGCAGCTACATGATGGGCATGGAAGAAATTTGGTAGATGAATTTGGCATGAGGGATGTCAAAGGAGAGGACAACATCATGTGTGGAGCTTCACATTTCAGATCTTCAGCGCTGTCTCTGAGGAGGATTGATCCATATTGGATATCTCAACTCTTGGTAGAGTACTCCAAGGATCTTGGTGCTTGCATGATTCTTGATGACCTTGATGAAGATGATAGATACATGGTGGTTGGAGAGGTCATATATTCTTATGGCAAAGTCTTCTTGACTAGAGTTTCTGAGCTCAAGAAGAAGCTACTACATGCAGCACATGTGGACTTTCTTTCCATGCACTTTGATGCATTTCATTCTTTGATGGAGGAGTTCACTTGGGAGGGCATCCAGCAGGATATACACCAACATATGGAGATATTCATAGCCCGGATGGTGATGGAGAGGATTTCACATCCACTTCCCTACTCATTGGAGGTGAGGGAGGATTTCTACTTGAGCCATTTTAGCTCAAGGACCAAAGTACGTGGTGGAGAAGGTACAATTTTGCATTATGATTTGTAATTCTTTCCTTTATATGAGCAGCATGTTGTACCAAGGAGGATTATCCCTTCTTGCACATCATATTATGATGTACTTGAGGCCACTTGCAGCACTGAAGTTGGCTATTCTATTGGTGGTTTGTGGGGGAAGCCACATGATTCTTGGTGTGCACCATTGACACCACATTGTACCTTCATGATTCCATCTTATGGGATGATCGTGGCAGAAAAAAAGTGATTGGGAAAGAACTTGTTATTATTTGATTTGAGGCAGGCAAGGGGTGCACTACACTGGTTCCATGTGTGGAACTATGATCCACTTTACAGTTGTCATATGGCAGCTTGTTTTCGTTGGTTTTTGCTTCCTTATATTGCTGATGTTATTATATTCATGGGAAGTTTTATTTGGAGAGTGGAAAGAGAGTTGAAGGTGCTCATTAGAGGCATGATTCTACCTACCTTACATGTTTCATGTTTTAGGAGAGCCAAAGAGCAAGCCATGATTGCTATGCTACATTTCTTTTCTTCACATGGGAGGAGCCATTTGGAGAAGTTGAGTTCTTGGAGGAAGCACTTCATGGATTATTTGTTTAGTGGGGTAACATGGGCCATTCTTGGAGGCCATGAAATTTCATCCCAAGATCAACAACATCCCCATACTTGCCATAAATGGAGGGAGAAACAACTTGGATGGGAAAATCTAATCTCTCCATGCAGCTCCAACACATTGTATGAACCAGGGGTTGAGGATTATTTTGATGAGCTACCTAGAATGGCTCATTTCATTTGGATGATAGCATGGGTTTGGGAGTTTATAATTATAAATGAGATCTCCTATGCTTTTCATAAATCCTACCTTGAGGAGGCCATTGGATAGTAAGAAGGTTTCCACTCACACCTTCCACCTTTTCATGATGTGAGCCATTGGGTTTTGCATACTTGGGAGGAAACATTGTAGGGCCGATTTATTGCAGATTGTCTTGAGCAATGGTGGAGACTATTGATGAGGAGGCCACAAGAGGAGGAGGGAAGGAATTTAGATCTTTTTATATAGTTTCTTTAGGACAAGAAACATTTCGGAGGGGAGGACTGTAATATTCCAAAAATTTAGCCTTCAAGATAAATGGAATATTATAGTTGTTTTATCACTAGGTAGGTGAATAAGTGGGTGGGAAGGCCCATAAGTCTCCTTAGCAGCAATAAAAACACTTCAAGTGTGAAAGGAGACCCTTTTTAGCAGCTAAATAAGAACCTCCAAGTGTGAATAGTGGTTGGGTCATGTTGATTCAGTAAACTTTGACCAAGTCAAAAACGTTGTTATGGAGGAGTGGGAATTAATTAAGGAATAACGCAGTTTTGGAGGGAGATGGATCTTATGAAGGAAATGAACTAATTGAGTGGGGCCAAGGGCAAGCAAGCTCATATTCTATTTAAGGAAGAGGATGGAATCCATATGGGTTTATGTTTTATATTATTATTTTGATATTGGTCTTCTTAGACTTTTTCTTCCTCTTGCTGTTTAGCAGGGTTGCAGCACCGGGTGTTCCCGAGCGGGAATCCCACCTCTTTTCTTGAGGGGCATCTTGGAAGAGTATTGTATTCATTTCTAAATTTAGGTTTTCAATCCAAGCTACAACTTTCTTCATCAACGCAGTTTCTGTAGGTTATTGTGTTGTGTTGTAGGGTGCAGCAGTGGAGGGGTTGGAATTCCACTTTCTGAGCTATTTTTTCATAGGAGGGAGGATTCCTTCTCTTGGGAGATTTTTTTGGAGATTCATTGAGAATATTTCAGATATGTGGCAGTAGGCTGGGAATTTCCCATCATTTCCAGCGTTTTTCCAGTCAGGGATTGCGTTATTTTGGAAGGCAGCTTCAGTGAGGGGTCTTGTGGTTCCTTTGCAGTGTTTTCTTGTGATTGAGGGGTTCATCCTTTCATGGGAGGAGATATTTGAGGTTACATCAGATATATTATATTTCATACTTATACACTCTTGTTCTTCATTTTGCAGTGATTATTCAGTTTATTTCTGAAGATCACCATTGTATTTAGAGTGTATTGCAAGAAACCCTTCCCGGGTATTCTTGTGTTTGTAATAAGGAGACTAGATCTTAGTTTTTGAGAATTATTGATTAATATATGAGTAGATATATTTTTATCTATAATTTCTGAGTTGAAACCCTCATAATACTGTGCAGTCTCTCTCATGTAATAATTCTGTGTTGCGGTGTTTTGGGGATTTAGTGTTTTTCAGTTATACTAGGTGTGGGAGGTTTGTTTACCTCACATAGTTTGATTTTTTTTTTCTCTCCTCTTGGATTTAGATGCTATATTGACATATATAATGGATCCAAGTGTTGATTTCAATTTTTATGGCATACATTTCTGAAAATTATTTTTTAAGTGCATGCATTGTTGAGTTTCCCAATTTGGGATATTACAGTGGTATCAGAGCATAATCTTGGCTCAGCCTGTGGATCTCAACCATTATGTTATCAGGAGAAGGAGATATGTACAGAAAATACAAAAAGAAGACTCCATTATGTGGAGGAAGGAAGGAGGAGAGGCTCTCAAAGCTTCTTCCTAAATCTATACAGAGCATTCAAGGAGATCTCAAGAAAATGAGAAGGGAGATGGAATATCCAGAGGAGTTTGGATCTAGAGCCAAATCTAGATTTTCACATGATAGGTGTGATCATGCAGCTACACACTATGATGCACAATGCAGTCAAATGCCCAGATCTACTATGAGAGAGATGAAAAAAGAGGAAATGCCTAGGAGGGAAACTCTTAGTGATTTTCTACAAGAATATGAATGTCAAACTAAGAAGTTTAGATATCATATCAATTTCCAGGGGTTTTTCAAGATTAAGGTGGAGAGGAGAAAGCATCATGAGATGAGTAAATTTCTACTATATACTTTTGATGGATCACCAACATGTTCAACTAAAGCTTGGGTGGAGGAGCTACACACCTATTTGCAGTAGCACCAAGTTTCTAAAGATGAAGCCATCAAAGTTGCAGCACTGTATTTTGAAGGTAAGGCCTATGCTCAGTGGATGTTTGAGTCTTTTTCATTAAACAATGCAAATAATTCTTTTTATGCAAAGTTCAGTAAGAGATTAATGGAGAGGTTTGATGGAAAACATTCTCAAACACTCTTGGTAGAGCCAAACAAACCAAAACAAACAAAACTTGTGCATGGGTTGGAAGAACCTATAAACTCAAATCCACTTCAGAAAACTGTTGGAGAAGCTCACATCTTTCATAACACTTTACTAGAGGCAAGATCTCTGTTTCATGTCTTTGGACAAGAGGGCATGAAGGTTCCTTTTTCAAAAGAGGATCCTCTTATTGAGCATGTGACTCCCATTCATAATGAAGAAGAAGAGAAGGATGGGGGAAACAACGTTGTCACATCTAGAGCATATCCAGTACCTAATGCAGAGGAAGGAGGAGCACATGCTCCAACAGGAGGGATTCTTGTATCATTGCAAGAAATTCCCCAGGATTTTACATATGGAGGTCAAGGCACAATCAATGAAAATTATGATTGTGAGATATTGCAGATGGAAGGAGAATATAGGGAGGAAGATAAACATTATTTGATGAGGAGCACACAACCATATCTATTTTAGAGAGATAATGCAAGGAAGAGGCAAACTGATTTGAGCTGTGAGGGCAAGGAAAAAGTTGTCCATCCATATGTACAGTCTACTCTTGACATGGATGTATCATTACATGGAGGAATTAAATCGAGGAGGCCACCATATCTGGAGTTGGTGAGAGACATATTGACATTTGGTTCACCACTCTTATATTCTGGAGGGTTGAAGACCTTGGAGGGGTCTATTACAGCGCAGATATTTTGGGATAGACTCAAGGAGGAGGGATACATTCTCCCATTTTTAGCACTACCTACTCTCACTACATATACTACGGTGACAGAAGTTGATGCAATGATGGAGGATGGCACCTCCATGATGCAAGGGAGCTACTCCATGGATTTGGAGAAATAGAGGGTACTTCCTTTGAGGAAGGAATCCTCCATACATTGGAGTATATGGAGGCCACTCATGCTTACATTGGCCAATATTAGGAGGTTCTTTGTGAATGGTAGCTTCTCATGGGAGGCTAACTTCCAAAGATCACCACTTCTATTTGAGCATGAGCAGCTGCATGATGGGCATGTAATCAATTTGGAGGATGAGTTTGGCATGAGGGATGTCAAAGGAGAGGACAACAACATGTGGGGAGCTTCACATTTCAGATCTTTAGCACTGTCTCTGAGGAGGATTGATCCATATTGGAGATCTCAACTCTTGGTAGAGTACTCCAAGGATCTTGGTGCTTGCATGATTCTTGATGACCTTGATGAATATGATAGATACATGGTGGTTGGAGAGGTCATATATTATTATGGAAAAGTCTTCTTGACTAGATTTTCTGAGCTCAAGAAGAAGCTACTACATGCAGCACATGTGGACTTTCTTTCCATGCACTTTGATGCATTTCATTCTTTGATGGAGGAGTTCACTTGGGAGGGCATCCAGCAGGATATACACCAGCATATGGAGAGATGCATAGCCCGGATGGTGATGGAGAGGATTTCACAGCCACTTCCCTACTCATTGGAGGTGAGGGAGGATTTCCAGTTGAGCCATTTCATCTCAAGGACCAAAGTACGTGGTGGAGAAGGTACAATTTTGCATTATGATTTGTACTTCTTTCCTTTATATGAGTAGCATGTTGTACCAAGGAGGATTATCCCTTCTTGCACATTATATTATGATGTACTTGAGGCCACTTGCAGCACTGAGGTTGGATATTCTATTGGTGGTTTGTGAGGGAAGCCACATGATTCTTGGTGTGCACCATTGACACCACATTTTACCTTCATGATTCCATATTATGGGATGATTGTGGCAGCAAACAAGTGGCCGGGAAAGCACTTGTTATTCTTTGATTTGAGGCAGGCAGGGGATGCTTTGCGTTGGTTCCATGTGTGGAACTATGATCCACTTTCCAGTTGTCATATGTCAGCTTGTTTTCATTGGTTTTTGCTTCCTTATATTGCTGATGTTATTATATTCATGGGAAGTTTTATTTGGAGAATGGAAAGAGAGTTGAAGTTGTTCATTGGAGGCATGATTCTCCCTAATTTACATGTTTCATGTTTTAGGAGATCCAATGGGCAAGCCATGATTTCTATGCTACATCTCTTTTCTTCACATGGGAGGAGCCATTTGGAGAACTTGAGTTCTTGGAGGAAGCACTTCATGGCTGATTTGTTTAGTGGGGTAACTTGGGCCATTCTTGGAGGCCATGAAATTTCAGCCCAATATCACCAACATTCCCATACTTACCATAAATGGAGGGAGAAACAACTTGGATGGGAAAATCTAATCTCTCCATGCAACCCCAACACATTGTATGAACCAGGGGTTGAGGATTCTTTTGATGAGCTACCTAGAATGGCTCATTTCATTGGGATGGTAGCATGGGTTTGGGAGTTTCTCATTATAAATGAGATCCCATATGATTGTCATAAATCCTACCTTGAGGATTCCATTGGACAACAAGAAGGTTTCCACTCACACCTTCCACCTTTTCATGATGTGAGCCATTAGGTTTTGCATACTTGGGAGGAAACATTGGAGGATAGATTTATTGCGGATTGTCTTGAGCAGTGGTGGAGACTGTTGATGAGGAGGTCACAAGAGGAGGAGGAGAGGAATTTCGCTCTCCTTATACAGTTGCTTGAGGACAAGCAACATTTTGGAGGGGAGGACTGTAATATTCCAAAAATTTAGCCTTCAAGCTAAATGGAATATTATAGTTGGTTTATCACTAGGTAGATGAATAAGTGGGTGGGAAGGCCCATAAGTCTCCTTAGCAGCAATAAAAACACTTCAAGTGTGAAAGTAGACCCTTTTTAGCAGCTAAATAAGCACCTCCAAGTGTGAACAGGGGTTGGGTCATGTTGATTAAGTCAACTTTGACCAAGTCAACAACACTGTTATGGAGGGGTGGGAATTAATTAAGGAATAACGCAGTTTTGGAGGGAGATGGATATCATGAAGGAAAAGACCTAATTGAGTGGGGCTAAGGGCAAGAAATATCATATTCTATTTAAGGAAGAGGATTGCAGCCATATCCCAAAATTTGCAAAATTACTAAAAATTTGTGGAATAAGCCCTCAATCACATGTCAAGCTGAGCTAAGGAGGCATCAATAACTATCTTGAGTTTGTCACATCCCTTCTTACCTTTTAGGATCTTCTTCAGTTTATCTTTCATTTGTTTGACCTTGATATTGTAAATTTTATTCCAGGTTTGATAGTGATGGGCCATGTGCCTGAGCATTTGATTCTATTTGTTCGCCTTCTTTAGCAACTCCTCCAAATGAATTTTGACTCTCTCAAGCCACACTTCTCTGTCATCTTCAATCTCCTTGGCCAACTACTGGTCAAAACTCAAACTTTGGGCTTCTCACTTTTCCTTCTCCAATGCTCTTTTGAGGCCTCTTGTCTTTGGCCTTTTGCTGATGTTTTCATCCTCCTCAGAATTTTCCATAGCTGCTTGATAAATCATGTTTTGCCTCCTCTCTTGTAGCAACTTCATTTCTAAAAGATTTTGCTTGTCTTTCAACTATTTAGTCTCTTACTCTAGGAAAGAGATGATGAATTATGCCCTCTCAAGATTGGTTTGAACCTATTTGGGCTATGCCTCCTTTTCTTTGATTGCAATCTTTGATGTGGTAGTGTGATAAAACTGTCCAATGTCTACTACCTCAAAATCAACCTCTACCTCATGGGCATCTTCATGCTCTTGATCTGTTTCTCCATGGTTGACCTCTATGAATTTCTATTTTCCCTTCAATGCCTGGTGTACCTACTTTTTTGATGAAGAAGGCAAAGCCCCTTCCACACCATGTGGTGAAAACATTTGCCTTTGTGATGATGAAGAAGGCAAGGCCCCTTCCACACCATGTGGAGAAAACACTTGCCTCTCTATTTCAAACAATTTTCTAAGCCCTCTCTGGTATGTTAGATTGCATTCTTTGAATAGCCCAGGTGATTTGACTTGATGCTTCCTTGTTTTTGCAGCTGCAGGGCTAGTAGATGTCTCTCTTTTCTCTTGTGGAATTAGTGGAGGAATTTGGGAATTTGTGAATATGTCATTGGATATGAAATTATCCCAAGAAATGTTGAGGAAATTTAGATGATGAAGCACAATGAGTTTGATGAGGGAATGATGATAGAGGTTTTTCATCTACTAATGATAATCTTTCTTTGCCAACAAGTATGCCATATTCTTAATGTTTCAGAGCAAGAAATATGGGATGTTCAGCATCCTCACCCTAGTGAAATGCATGAGCAACATGATATGATATGTATACAATCTGGAGAATCTACCCTCACAAGTGGAGTATCTCATGATAATCTTCATCATCGGTGCATACTTGCTGAGGAGGAAACTAAAAGGGAAATTTTTTCTCTTTTCATTCTTGTACTTGTTTTTGATTTAAGGCTCAAAATAGTGATCATCTAGGTCCTGAGCTTTGTACCATCTCTCCCCTACATTTGGAATCCTGGTAGCATCAACAATAATATAAGTGGAAATAGCAAAAGTTACACCTGCAAGAGTTACCCTGTTATAATGGAGGTTCAATATGAAAAGCCTAGTCAACTCAGGGGGATGCTGAACTCTTCCCACCTTTTCACAAAACTCATAGCACCCAACATATCTAAAATGGGATATAGCTAAAAGTGAAGCCTCTAGCTCTCTAAGGTTTTCTGGCTCTAATCTGATGATTCTGCCTCCCTTGTGTGGCCTTCTTTGCTGTACAATCTCATCCTCCTCAAACTCACCATCACTGTGTTCCTCCTCTTTGAAATATCTGTCCTCTCTCTCCATTCTTGTTTCTTTGGCACTTCCGAAACCCTAGGGAAAAGGAAATAAGAGAGTGAATAAGGGAGTGAAGGGAATGGGAGCAGGGAAGGAAATGATAAAATGAGGGCTTTAGGGGATAGGGGTTGAGTCAAAAAAATTAAGGGAGATGGGGAAAAGGGTTAAGAAACTTTTTGAGGTGATGGGAAGTGAAAATATGAAGAGGGATGAAAATGAAAATTTAATTACAGGTCAAAGGTATGGGGAAAATCTAGGAAAAAGAGTGAAATTCCTAGAAATTGAGTTTTAAAGGAAAAGAGTGAAGGGACTTAGGGATGGGTAGTTTTAGTGTTTTTTAGAAGTATGGGGTGAAGTAGTAGGGTCTAGGGATAATAAATTTGGGACAAGGGGGTTTTGGGAAATTTTGTCATGGGGAGGGGGATTTTGGGAAAACTAGGGTTTTTTGTGATTTTTGCCTATATAAAACTTTACCCACAAGCATAAAATGTAGAAATAAGGATAAACAAGGATTTACTTACTTGTTTTAGAGAAGAAAATAAAATTTGGAAGAGTTTGGAATATTTTGGGAGGTTTCGGTCTTATGCGCAGCACCTAACCCAGGTGAGCAGCGCCCTTCTCCTATGCCCAACTTCATGCAAATTAACACTGGCCTGAACACTCTATGCGCAACACTTGTGCTCTATGCGGAGCGCTAAGAAATTTCTGAAATTTTTCTCCTACTCGAACCTTTGGCTCCTAAATCATGTTTTCCTCTTGGCATATGAACAAATGAGGGTTTCTTTTGGGAAAATGGGCTTTTATACCTTGAATGAATTTTGATTTTGAATGATTGGGACCCACACTTCTTTTTTCTCATTAACCTTTCACAACACTTTTTGATGCTTTTGATGCTTTGGATGACTGACATGGGCTTTGTATCTTTTCATGAAATGTCTTTAGCAAGGAATAGGCATCTTTTTTAGAGTTTAATACATATAGTGACTTTAAAATTACATAAAATTAGAACATAAAAAATATCTTTGTTTTTATCTCAAAAATGTGATTTTTGAGATGAAAAATTACAAAAATGAAATGTAACTTTACATGGCAAACCTGACTGAAGCAAATCATGAATTTATTCTAGGTCACCTTCACACCTTCTATTTCCCTTTATTAAAAATGAGACAATTGAACAATCTAACCTAATGAAACCCTAGTGACCTAATGGAAAATAAAAAAAACTACCTCAATGAGTGACTTTTACTAAAAGTGGAATGAGAGCAGATTTTTTCATCATGATGAAGACATGGAAGAGGGTCTGCAGGCATATACTTGTGAAGGAAAATGGGACACTTGAGAAGGACAACCACCAGTGGAACAATTTTATATCATGACCTAATGGAATGATTGAAAATTCTTTAGAATGGGACACCTAAGATGCACATGCAAAAAAAAATTTGATCCTTGGTGGAAGTATGCAAAAACTGACACTAACATTGGCCTTATTGAGGATGGCAGCTCCTTGGAGGTGTGAATAATACTATAGACCAAGTGCCTAACCTTTGGGCCAATACGGTAAAAAAAAACTATAAACTATTAAAACTGACTTAAAAAACAACCAAAGTGATTGAGAACTGACTCAAAATTGACTTAAAAACTCTGAAAATAACAGAAAATAAACAAGCTTTATGGCCTTCACTTCGGGGCCCAAGCCTAAATGATTTTATGCTCCAAACCCCGCAGAAAATGCAAATTGGTATTTACAATGAAAGTGGAACATTCTTTTAGAAGTTGCATTAGAAATAATAATGTTTCAAGAGCCTACCATTGACTGGTCCTCCTAAACATTCTTGTCCATTCATCTCTTTCAGAAAATAGGCATTTTGTCCTTGATAAGCTAAGATCTTGTAGGGTCCTTTCCATATATTCTCAAACTTTCCGCGTTTTCCTTTCTCTTCATTTCTTGCATCCCATCGCAACACTACATCTTCCAGCTGAAACTTATCTACCTTGATTTTGTGATCATAAATCTTCTTTATTTTCTCCTAAAGTTTAGAAGCAGTTTGAGAAAATTCCTCCCTTGTTTGCTGAAGGTGAATCATTTGATTGATTTGACGCTGAATATCATCTTCTTCACTACCCGCTTCCTGCAATAATCTCATAACCAGGATTTCAAGTGATGTAGGAAACACTGTATCTATACCATAAACCAATTCAAAAGGTGACATACCTATAGACTTCTTGCTGCTCACGCGGTCTGCCCACAAAGCATTGGTAAACTTCCTATGCCAATTTTTCTTATTCTCCTCCAACATTTTCTTAATTATATTAACCAAGGATTTATTAGAGGACTCAGCTAATACATTGCCCTGCAGATAATATGTGGTAGAATGGCCCAACCTGATGTTATACTTGTGACAAAACTCAATCATGTTCTTTGACTTGAATGCCACCGCATTATCTGTAATAATCTTGTGAGAACAACCAAAACGAGACAAATATTGGATTCTAAAAACTCAGTAATTACCGTGTTCATAGCTTGCCTTGTAGGAATAGCCTCGATCCACTTGGTGAAGTAGTCGGTGGCTGTCAAAATCGATCTATGTTGTGCTAACGATGTAGGATGAATTTCCCCGATAAAATCAAGTCCCCACTATTGAAAAGGAGCATTTACTAAAAATGGTTTCAATAGAAGAGGAAGGAGTTTCCTTCTTCCTTGAAAAAACTTAGCATTCATGACAGTTTGTGACTGTTTTGTACAAATATGAAAATAGAGTTGGCCAATAATACCTTTCTCTCAACACTTTATTAGATGTTGTTTTCCAAAATAAGTGGCCTCCACAATCTCCCCTATGAAAGTCACCCATTACCTGCTTAGCTTCATCTTTAACCAGACAATTTAAAAGAACACCTCCTGGAACTTTCCAATAAAGGGCACTACCTAGAATGCAGAATTTAGTAGATTTTAATTTCAAAGACCTACCCTTACTTTTTGACATTACATGAGGAGGAAATAAGTGCTGAAGAACATACACTATATCTGAATACCACGATGAAGTGAGAAAAAATTATGATACCTGTATTAGAGCACCATATTCTTCATCATCTGACATTGCTGCAATAAGGTTTATGTCTAGAGCATGTAAGTTGGATTCAACCATGAGTTTGGCTAACCCCAATCCCTTGATTAGCTTCGTGGTCTTGATCTCGAGATCATACTCTAGCATTGTTGCAATCCATTTACCTCTCCTTCCTTCTGGATCAGTCTGCATGAGAACTTCTTTTACAACTGCATTTGGGACATAAGCTATAGTGTGTGAATGTAGAATATAGACCCAGAAATATTTCAAGGCTTTGATTAAGGCCAAAGCTTGCTTCTCAATAATATTATATCAAAGAGAAACATCTTTAATGGCTCGACTGAAGAAAGCAATAGGCTTCTCAACCCGATCCTTCTTTTGCATCAAAACCACAGCCAAGGTGTGCTCAGATGCAAATGAAAATATTATAAAATCACTAGTATAATCTGGACCAACCAAAACATGGGTTGTAGTTAAAGCAAGCTTTACCAAATTGAAAGACTTCATAGCATCATTGGTCCATTTTACACTGCTGTCCTTTTTCAACATATTAGCTAATTCATGCAAATGCTCAGCCAAATTAAGAAAAAATCTGCATAAGAAATTAATCTTACCATTGAAAGCTTGTATCTCATTTTTATTGTGCAAAAAATCTATTTCCTAAATTTCTTCTACTATGGAAGGATCAATGTGAATACCATCTTTGGAAATTATGTGACCGAGGAGTTTGCCTTCCTCCATGGAAAAAAGACTCTTTTTCGGATTCAGAGAAATTTCGAACTCCCTGCATTTCTTAAAAAAAATACTTAAATGATGTAAATGCTCATCAGCAGAACCAGAAAACACTATCAAATCATCTAAATACACCGCTAAGAAAACATCCTTCTCATTAGCAAAAGCTATATCCATCACTGGCTTAAAATTAGCCCCCACATTCTTGGGTCCAAATGGAATTTTGACATACTGAAAAGTCCCCCATGGTGTTGTGAAAGAATTTTTATCTTGGTCTTTTTCATGTACCAAAATATGATTATAACCTGAATAACCGTGAATTAGCGACATCCGTGATGCTCCAACTACCCTTTGCAAAACATGGTCCATCTTAAGAAGAGGGTAATTATCCTTCAAAGACACTTTATTTAAATTCCGGAAACCAATGCACAACCTTATCTCTCTGGTCTTTTCCCTTGTCGGAACCAAATTTGAAATCCAATCAGAAAATCTAATTGGAACAATGATACCAAATTTATACAATCGATTTACCTCTTTCTCGATGGATGGAAACGGTCTTGGATTTATCCTTCTTAATTTTTGTCTGAAATGTTTTTTATCTGACTTGATGGGAATAGTGTGCTAAATAATATTTTTTGTCATAAACCTTCAAATCTGCATAATCCCATGCGAAAATATCAGAAAATTCAGATAACAATTTGATGTACTTATCTTTTTCCTCGGGAGATAATGTCTTAGATAGCTTAACCATCTTGGGCTTATCTGTTGTCCTGATGATTATGTCTTCCACACCCTTTTCAGTAGGAGCCAATGTTGGTTTTCTCGCCACATCATCCTGATCAAACAGTTCTTCTAAAGGTATGATACCTCTAGGAATAATATTATCTTTTAGCTGCAAAACATTCATCTGATTGGCCTCCATGTTTTGATCATTAGAATCCCAAACATCATCAATAAAAGCATCTTTGAACTTTCCTTCATTATGCAAAAAGCTATTAATTTATTTGTCATCCCAAAAAACTTGCCAGTACCTTAAGTTATCAGGAACACTAGGTCTATGTTTGACATGAATTTCAAATTTATTACTTGAGTTCATTGGAATTTTGAGATTACTTTCTACCATAGCAAGTGAATCTGCAATGATATTTTGACTTCTTGGTACTGCTGTTAATGTATATTCAGGAAATTTTTTTAAGATATCCAAGACTGCATTCCTATAAGCTCTCATTCGCGGATGCTTTTCTTGATATTCTCATTTCACTTGCCTTACGACAAGATCAGAATCACCATAAAAATAAATCCTTTTTGCACCAAGTTTATTCAAAATTTTGAGACCTGTGATCAATGCTTCATACTCTGCTTCATTGTTAGAACAGTCAAAATCCAATTTATAAGAGCATTCTCTAACATTAATTGGAATTCCACCCAAATTACAAACAGGAATTCGGATCCAAATACCAATACCTCAACCTTTCTTACCCAAAGCACCATCGAAATCCATGCTCCAAAGGCCATCTTCGTCTTCTAGATGCTAAAACCTAACTATTGGTTCTGATTTAATTTTGCTAATCACCTCATTTTTTTGTTCTGCACTAATTTTCTGTTCTTCTTAGGGCTGTTCATAAGAAGTCACCACTATTTTTTCTTGATCAAGAACTGCTCTAAAAAACTCTGAAATTTCTAGTACATATTCTACCTCTACTAGCTGACTATTTACATCATTCAAACTACGATCATTATACAAAATAAAAGATTCTAGATCTATATGTACAGCCTGTATTGGATGATTTATGGGCTTCTCCTTACTAGTTATCATGTAATTCATTTTATTTTCCTGGTACAATTTCCTCAATTACCCGAAAACAGGAATAGTAGCATAAGAGAAATCAAGTTGTAAAGTACCTTTGAGTTTAGCTCCCCATGATCTAGATAAAAACATGCCGAATTGAGGCGGTATATCAGCCACCACCACATCCATTAAGACATTCTTGGCTAGGATTTGGTTTAAGGAAACCACTAAATCTTTAATGAGACCAATGCAATGAACTATAATAGAATCAAATGAATACAAATCATGATATGGTTGGTGATATCCATGCCCATATTTTCCATAATAGCCTTTGGCATTAAATTGTGAGAAGCCCCAAAATCAAGCATAGCATTATGAAGTATGTACTCATGTATTCTAAGGCTTAAATAAAAGGGGGGAACTTCACTCTCTTCTAACTAACCATCTATAGTTGGAATGAAAATGAGCTCGGGGTGGTCATCTTCAACATTAACCATATCAGACAAAGGATCAATTAGCAACATTTTAGAAACCTGGTGTTTATAGTGATTGTTCTTTACTAATACTGTCAAAGGAATGGACACTTTCAATTTAGCTATTTCACCCTCTAAATTAAAAGTTGTGACTTTACCTACCTCTTTGATGATGGTATCTCTTCTATCATTTTGATCCTTTGTTACATTCTCCTTTTTCTGAGTGTCTTTCTCTTTAGTAGCTGAGCTGGTTGATGGCTGATTGACTTTGCTATGATTCTGATCCGCATGCTCTTTATCCTTTCTTTGATTATTCGGAAGATCATTCTTTGGCTGGACCTCTTTTCTTTTCTGAATAGGATTGACAGGTACATCTCTTCTCCTTAAAGAATATTTTTTTCTGTTATGCACTCAAAGAATTCATATACCCATGCTAGTAATCATCGAATTCAATTTCCAAATCATCATCATTTGCCAAGATATAGTCCTCATCTTTTGGAATATCCAAATTTTTAGTATACTCTTCATCTCCAGTCAGAAACATGGGCAGACCATCTGCTGTAAATAAATGATTTGTTTCGATGACCGGATCTTCATCTTCTTCCTATTCCACTCCTTGAACATAAATCTGCTGCAACAGGGTCTGAATCTGCTGTTGTTGTACTGTTTGGTCGTGTTCTTTCTGCTCTCTTTGCTTGATTCTAAACTGAGGCTGCTGCCCTCTGAAATTTGGGTTCCGGATCTGTGTTTCAGGCCTATCTGAGATAGACAACCGATCAACCATTCTCTCCATATTTCGGATTAATGAATCCATCTTAGCATCAGAAGTATATGTCTCCTCCTTCACAATCACTCTCTTTTCAAATCTCATCCTTGCTCTTTTGGCTAGAAAATTCACTTCCACACTTTCAACATTATTTTGCATATCTGCTAAAGTTGTAAGATCACGTTCACGCAACTGATATGCCATATCAGTATCAAACCCATCCAGAAATTTGACTAAATCCAAACCTTCCGGTGGTTTGATATGTGCGAGAAGAGCATTGTATACTGCATTAAATCTCACATAATAATCTTGTACACTCTCGCCAACATTTCTTTTGATGCTCTCATATTCATACAGAATTTGAAGGGGATTTTTATTTTCTTCACATCTGTTTACAAAACGTCGATGCAAGTCTTCTAAAGAGTCAATAGTGGCTACTGGTAGAGCTTAGAACATGATTTTCTCACTTCCCCTCCCAGAATTTGTACAAAAAGCTTCATCTTCACATCTTCAACATCAATTTCATGAAGATCAAAGAAATCATTCATCTTGTCTACATGCTTTTGAGTTGTCATAGGCTGAGTATTGTCAAACAAAGGGATTTTGGTTTGGTAATATTAGGGCATAACACTCGAATTCTGAGGGAGAACAAGGGGGAAATATCTTGTAGCCATGATTGGAGGTGGAGTATTAACAACGTGGATTTGGATGTCCGATGTATTCAATAGAGTATTGGTCACTGATTGAGTAATGTGAACAGTATGTGAAGAAGAAGGTGAGGGATGATGAATATTTTGGGTGATAGTAGATGCAGTGGTGGTATTTTGAAAGAATGAAGGATCCAAAGAAATTGTAGAAGAATATGATATTTTAGGTCTGTTTATTAGCCAAGCATTTATCTGTGAAGAAAAGTTCTACAGATCATCAAGAATGTGTAAAAGTTGTGACCCTAATTGAGTATGTGAGAATATATCTTCAACAGAGTTGTGAAAGGAAATGAAGGAATCAACAATTGTTTTTTCAACCCAGCTCAAACATTTGCTCCAGAAAAAGCTTCGTTCAAAATTTATATCAGGCTCAATATCTTGCAAGGTTTATAACTTTTCAGGGAGTGAATTAGCTCTGGGAATGGAAATTTTGTCTGATTGATTTCCGACTAAACTAGATTTCTCCACAAAAAATTTGGCTTTTCTTCCTATGTTCTGAGGATCACTAACAATAGTCAGAGGACTTGGATTGGGATTGGATCTAGTGTATCTTCGGGAAGCCAGTATGTCCAATTTTGAAAACTAACTATCGCTTTACAAATTTCAGTTCAACCTATGAATAAAATATAAACTTATCATCCACAAGTTTAAGAATTTCAATGAAAAATTATTGGGTTTGATCTTATCTTACTTTTTCGTTACCAGTATGGTTGCCAAAATGTTATTGCTCGGATTGATCCTCAGGCTGAATAAGGCAATTCCGAGGTAACCACAAACCACACTTAGCCAAGTAGCTAGCCCTTCTAGGAAAGGAGAGGGCTCTCTCCGTAAGGATCATAGCCAAGATGGCCAAGTAAAGAAGATATTAGGCTAGGTATAGTAGCTCAGGGTTTTGATTTTGATTGTATAGGGTTGTGCTGGATCAGAAGGAGAAAAAAATTCAGGGCAAGGGAGATTAGGTCAAAATTTGCAGGGTGTTCTATGGGGCAAGGTAGGCATAGTAATTTAACACTTTAGGATTTCAATGAGTGCGATGATCAATACATGTGAGGAGCTAGAAATAGCATGGTAAAATCATGGTTTCTTTCTAAACTGAAGAAATTACAGACTGTTAATTTCTACCCAAAACAGAGCATATGAGAATGGATTCTGCTTATCTAACTTGCATACATTCACTTAGAAGTTATGAAATGATGAATAAACTTAAAAATACATTTAAACACATGAAAAAAAAAAGAGAAACTAAACTAAACACCATACCACAGGGATCCCGTAAAAATACCTGCAAATTTGATTAATATTCCTGCTCAGAACTGATACAAAGTGTGTCTCTTCAAAAGCCAACCATCCAACTAAGTCCAACCCCTACAAATGAGAAAGAATAAGAAGATATATACCTCAAAACAACTCCCCGTAGCCTCATGGAGTGGAATCCATGAGATGAGGATCATTTTCCACCAAATGCTGAACAAGAATCTGAAGACTAGGAAGACCCAACAACTTGCCTCTAAAAGAGAGGAAAGTGATTCATTTGACCTCTAGAGGACTCAAACTAATGAATTTACCCATAGTAAACTAATCCTCATCATAACTACATTCATCTTTACCAATTACATCAGTGAAAAACCCAAATAGTGAGGTAAAACTCAAAAATTATGTGAAAAACATAGAAAACTCTAAAACAGAGATAATTTGTCCTATGCACAGTGTCAAGGAGGAAAACATAGGTCTTCTTGCAAGTCACTTTTGACTGACTTCCTGGTGTCCAAATTGAGCTCATGATAGCTCATTTGAAATCGTGTCCTATCTACTTTCCAGATCTTCTTATGGTTTCTGATTTGGAGATATTTTGACCCCTCAAAAGTGAAATCTCCCAATACTGCCTCTATGTGCAGCGCCACCCTGAAAAAGAGGTAGAAACATGATTGTCTGGGTGTTTTTGGCCCTTTTTCTTGACAGTTTTTCTCCAAATACTTCGCAAAAGTATAGGGGGCATGTCCTCATCATTATGAACCCATTGATGTCTTCATTTTTTCCATTGGATGCCAAAAAATAGTGCGTAGCGCCAAGGCACTGCGCATAGAGCAGAAATTCCTGTGTTTTTTCTAAAATTGCCCAAAAACTCAAAAATATCCCAAAATTTGCAAAATTAATCAAAATTTGTGGAATAAGCCCATAATCACATGTCAAGCCGAGCTAAGGAGGCATAAGCAAGTATCTTGAGTTTGTCACCTCCCTTCTTACCTTTCCGGATCTTCTTTAGTTTTTATTTCATCTGTTTGACCTTGATATTGCAAATTTTATTCTGGATCTGATAGTGATGGGCCACGTGCCTGAGCATTTGATTGTATTTGTTGGCCTTCTTTAGAAACTCCTCCAAATTAATTTTGACTCTCTCAAGCCACACTTCTCCGTCATCTTCAATCTCCTTGGCCAACTGCTGGTCAAAACTCAAACTTTGGGCTTCTCGCTTTTCCTTCTCCAATGCTCTTTTGAGGCCTCTTGTATTTGGCCTTTTCCTGATGTTTTCAACCTCCTCAGTATTTTCCATAGCTGCTTGATAAATCATGTTTTTCCTCCTCTTTTGCAAAAAATTCATTTCTAAAAGAGTTTGCTTGTCTGTCAACTATTTATTCTCTTGCTCTAGGAAAGAGATGATGAATTCTACCCTCTCAAGATTGGTTTGCAGCTCTCTGATCTGTGCCTCCTTTTCTTTGATTGCAATTTTTTATGTGGTAGTGTCATCAAATTTTCCAAGGTATAGTAGCTCAAAATCAGCCTCTACGTCATGGGAATCTTCATGCTCTTGATCTGTTTCTCCATGGCTGACCTCTATGACTTTCTCTTTTCCCTTCAATGCCTTGTGTACCTGCTTTGTTGATGAAGAAGGAAAAGCCCCTTCCACACCATGTGGAGCAAACATTTTCCTTTGTGCTTATGAAGAAGGAAAGGCCCCTTCCACACCATGTGGATCAAACACTTGCCTCTCTGCTGCAAACAGTTTTCGAAGCCCTGTCTGATATGTTAGACTGCATTCTTTGATTGGCCCAGGTGATTTGACTTGATGCTTCCTTGTTTTTGCAGTTGTAGGGCTAGTAGATGTTTCTCTTTTATCTTGTACGATTGGTGAAGGAATTTGGGAATTTGTGAATATGTCATTGGAACTGAAAGTATCCCAAGAAATGTTGAGCAAATTTAGATGATGAAGCACAATGAGTTTGATGAGGGAATGATGATAGAGGTTGTTCATCCGCTAATGATAATATTTCTTTGCCACCAAGTATGTCATCTTCTCAATGTTTTGGAGCAATAAATATGGAATTTGCATCATCTTCACCCTATTGAAATGCATGAGTAGCCTGATATGATATGTATACAATTTGGAGAATCTGCCCTCACAAGTGAAGTATCTCATGATAATCTTCATCATTAGTGCATACTTGCTGAGGAGGAAACTGTAAAGGAAAAAATTTCTCTTTTCATTCTGTTGAAAATGCAGCAAGATGATGGAGCTTGGTGAAATGAAGTCGCCTTCACCAAGTGGGCCCACAGGCAAATTTTGGCGCAAAGTCTATTTTTAGACTATGTCTATTTTTAGACATATGGAGCATGGTCCAGGGGTTGCAGTATGTTATTCTTGGAGTATTGGTCATGTTGGTAAAAATAGATGGACCTCTATTTTTTGACCTATAGGTCGAAGTCTATATTTAGACTGCCTATCCTAAAATAGGGAAGTCAAATATTATTTACCCTTAATAATATTTGGACTATAAACTTCAGTTTACTCTCTTGGAGCACTTCAGTTCGAGCCTTGGAAGTGGCTCATGCATCTGACAGAGGAATTACGCTATTCCTAGGGGTTTGGTGAGCTCATACATGGTTGACTTCAGTTAGGACTTCAGTGGCAGAAGTTTGGTGGAGTTGATGAGACAGTTGGTGGAGTTGTGTTCGGTTTAACTTAGTTGAACTAGTTGAGATTAGTTTAACTAGCCAATCAACTAGTAATGAGTGGAGTGAATTAAATATTATTTAATTCACTAATTATTAACTCATTATTCAACTCAAGAACACATCAGTTCACTACAGTGCATGGACAGTTCAGTGGAGACCAGGGAAAGAGGTAGATGAAAGGGTTGAGATAGCTATCAGTTGTGACATTAGTTGTGCATGAGATTTGCACCACACTTGGAGGAAATTTCCCATGAGGATTGCGCTGTCAAGCCAAGGAGATTCAAACCTTGGATCTCTCATTAGACCAGCCTTGATTGCGCAATAGAGGCAGGCAATTAGTGGATGTGTTTTGAACCTGTGACTTGTTCAAAACCAAGCTAGTTTGTGTGTAACTTCATGAGATAGTACCGAGTACTTGTGAGGAGTATTGTACTGAGTTTGTTACATGTTTTCTCCATTATAATATACACAATAGCTGCAGGGTTTTCAGCTATAAGCTTTCCCCATACATACTGTGTTAATTTGTATGATGATTTGATGTGCTATCGCTTGTTTTTATTTCCGCATGTGTGATGATCTGAGTGGAAGAGATTATGTGTTGCATATGAATTTGAATTGATATGTGATCAGGATAGTCTCGGTGGATAATTATTCATTATTCAGCAAATTTCTACATGGTATCGGAGCTATTGAAGCAGAGATTGATCATCACAGTGATTACAAACTTATTTCGGTAGACAGAGTCTGCATGCGGGCCAGGTAGCCTCTGGATCCATCCTTTCTTTGAAAGGTGATATATCCAATAAACGCCCCTTGCAGTCAATCTCTGTGCTAGAAATAATTTGTTCTCACAGATCTAGAGCGGTTGAGCTTTGAGGTGGAATTCGAATTTTGCAGCAGTTTTGTTTTCTTGGTGCCGGTGTTGAAAATGTATTTCAACGGTTTGCGACTCGAATATGCTCTTGAAGGCAGTTCGAATTATGTTGCATGGAAGGATCGCATGGAGGCAGTATTAGAAGATAATGGACTGAAGGAGTTCGTGGATACGGATGTCCAAAAGCCCACTGATCCTGCTGAAGTCGAAGCTTGGCAAAAGAAGATGGCGAAATGTCGAAGGATTCTGTTGGAGGGCGTCAAGGATCATATTGTATCCAACCTGCATGGAAAAGCTTCTCCATATTTAATGTGGAAAGCATTGATAGATCTATTCCAGAGTAAGAGCGACCAAAGGAAGCTGGCGCTCAAGGATAAGCTCAGAAACATCAAGATGGAGAAAGGCGACAGTATCGCCAAATACCTCACGAAGTTCACTCAATGTAGAGATGAGCTAGGAAGTGTGGGGGTGACTGTCGAAGATGAGGACATGGTGGACCTGGCTCTCCTTGGTCTTCCGAAGGCTTGGAATTCATATCAAGATAGTGTCAATGGTCGGGAGAAGTTGCCGGGATGGGAGCGCCTTTGGGCGGATCTCATGCAGGAGGAGATAAGGAGGACTACTCGGGATGGATCTTCATCAAAGGGAGTTGATGAAGAAAATTGCGCTTTGGTTGCCAAAGCAAAGAAGGGGAAGGGTAAGAAAACCTCTCATTCTGGTGCAAAGGGCAAGAAGCAGGATATGGCGAAAGTGAAGTGTTTTCACTACCATGATCACGGACATTATGCTACCAATTGTCCAAAGAAGAAGAAGAACAAGCAAGCGGGAAGATCTGCAGATGGAGAAGCTTTGGCTTCGCAGTTCGAGCTTGACTTTTCACTGATTGCATGCTTGGTTTCAAGTGTGATGGGATCGGTGTGGTTCTTGGACAGCGGTGCGTCATTTCATATGACGAGAGATCGGGAGTTGTTCTCAGATCTGGAGGACAAGGATTTGGGTATGCACATCGAGATTGGCGATGACGGTAGATACAGTGCGACTGGTATCGGTACCGTATCCTTTCAGAGGGAGTCTGGTAAACCCTTTGTCTTAAAGGATGTCATGCATGTACCCGGATTGAAGAAGAACCTGATTTCAGTAGCGATGTTGGAGGATAAGGGGTATGATGTGGTCTTCAGCGAAGGAAAATCCTTCCTGCGCAGTAAGACTACTGGAGAGACCCGGAAGATAGGAGTTCGAACCAAGAACCTCTATCAGTTGCAAGTAGATGGCTGCGCAGCAATGGCATGCAAGGCGGGAGAAGTGGTGAGCCGGGATGATGAGGGCGAACTGTGGCACAAGAGATTGGGCCACCTTCACCATGGAGCTTTGAAGATCCTGCAGCAGATTTCTACCGGGCTTCCTAAGGGCACTCTTGCGCAGTCAGATCAGTGCAAGGGGTGTACTTTAGGGAAGTATGTGAAAGCCACCTTTCACGAGAAGGATAGTCGCGCCACGACGATCCTTGAGAGAGTTCACACAAACGTGTGTGGTCCTTTCTCAGTTGCTTCGACAGCAAAGCACAAGTACTACGTGATCTTTGTTGATGATTTCTCTCGAAAGTGCTGGATCTTCTTCATGCAGAAGAAGAGCGATACATTCGCGAAGTTCTGTGAGTTTAAAGCACTGGTCGAGAAGGAGTCGGGGAAGAAGGTGATTGCTCTAAGGAGTGATAACGGTGGTGAATACATCTCGGCTGAATTCAAGGAGTTCTGCAGCGCAGAAGGGATTCGAAGAGAGCTCATCGCACCCCATAACCCACAGCAAAACGGGGTGGCTGAGCGGAAGAACAGAACGATCGTGGGTGCTGCACGGGCGATGTTGCATGATCAGGGCCTACCCCTTCACTTGTGGGCCGAGGCATGCAATACAGCAGTGTATGTGCAGAACCGTTGTCCTCACAAGGTTCTTGGCATGAGTACACCAGAGGAGGCTTATTCTGGCAAGAGGCCTGATATTTCCCATTTGCGGATTTTCGGATCTCCCGTCTACATGCATGTGACGAAGGATGCAAGAAGGAAGTTGGATCCAACTGCTGAAGTTGGAATATTTGTGGGGTACACTGATACACCTCACAACTATCGGGTGTATGTGCCAGACAGTCGCAAGACTGTTGTGCGACGGGATATAAAATTCCAGGAGGAGAAAGCCATGCAGTGTTCGCCTGAGAGGGAGCTACACTTGCATGCAGATGAGGAGCTGTTAGTTCCTAAGGAGGAGCTTCCGGATGTGGATCAGCCACAAGAGGAGGTTCAGGAGGTGGAAGAAACCACCTATGCAGCGCCAACCATCAGAGGGCGCATGCGCACTACAGAAGCTGAGCGACTGGCTCGAGATGCAGAGAAGGTTGTAGGACCACCTACAGCACAGCGCAGACAGAGGCAGTCACCGGATCGGTACACTGGATACATGGCTCTTGTGAGTCAATGTGTTGTGACGGAGCCATCCTCTTTTGAGGAAGCCGTGGAGGAACCCGCATGGGTTGATGCCATGATCGAAGAATATGATTCGATCATCAGAAACAGTGCATGGGAGATTGTCCCAAGACCGGAGGGAAAATCAGTGGTAGGTTCGCGATGGATCTACAAGGTGAAGCAGGCAGCTGACGGGAGTGTGGAGAAGTACAAGGCGAGATTTGTCGCCCGTGGCTTCTCACAAATCGAGGGGATTGACTATGAGGAGACTTTTGCACCTGTCGCAAGGTACTCTTCCATACGGACGATCCTTGCTCTCTCAGCGCAGATGGGGTGGCACATTCATCAGATGGATGTGAAGACTGCGTTCCTCAATGGAGTTATTGAGGAAGAGGTGTACATAGAGTAGCCTAAAGGTTTTGAGATCTTCAGCAGTGAGTCGCATGTGTGCCGACTCAAGAGAGCACTGTACGGGCTGAAGCAAGCACCTCGTGCTTGGTACACTCGGATAGACAGCTACTTCACCGGGCTTGGATTCTCCAAGAGTGAGGCAGATCCAAACCTGTACCAGATTGTGGTGGAGGGGAAGCTGTTGATCATCGTACTATATGTATATGATCTGATTTTGACTGGCGATGAGCAGTTGATACTTTCATGCAAGGAGGATCTTGCACGAGAGTTTGAGATGAAGGACTTGGGCATCCTTCATTATTTCCTGGGATTGGAGATTTGGCAGCGCAGCGGAGGACTGTTTGTTTCTTAGGGCAAGTATGCCCAGGAGATTCTGGAGAGGTTCAACATGCAAGGCTGCAAGCCTGTTGACACTCCTCTTCCCGGTGGTTGGAGGAAGGAGGATGCTACTTCAGCGGAGGTAGTGGATGCCACTGTCTATCGACAGTTGGTGGGGTCGCTTATGTATCTGGTCAATACACGACCCGATATATGCTATGTCGTTAACCAGCTTTCGCAAGCTATGGTTAAGCCTACCAAGCTCTTCTGGAAGGCAGGCAAGCATTTATTGCGTTATCTTAGTGGCACATCGGGATATGGCTCCAGGTACGTACAAGAGGATGGAGCGGCTTTCACCGATGCATTGGGCAGGAGCCCAACCTGACCGAAGAGCAATATCCGAGGAGTTTTCAAAGATTGGGTCGACAGCTAGCTTCGGTACAACAGAAAGGAGATCCATGGCACTCGTCAAATAGGCCGAGTACATGGTGTTTAGCTTGGCCGCAACCTAAAATTTTTGGATGAGGAAGATCCCTCAAGGATTGTTCAAGTACGTGGTTTCCGCGCTGATTTATCGTGATAACCAGAGTTTCATTAAACTCTCGGCCAATCTAGTATTTCATGATAGGTCCAAACACATCGACATCAGGTACCATCATATCAGAGATTGTGTTCAGCGGAGAATCATGATGCTTTCATATGTTCCCACAGAGGATCAGGATGTCGACATCCTGACAAAGGCGCTCACCAGAGCAAGTTCGAATTCCACAGAGGCAGGATAGGGGTTGCAGATAATCCATATCTTGCTGAGAGGGAGTGTTGAAAATGCAGCAAGATGATGGAGCTTAGTGAAATGAAGTCGCCTTCACTAAGTGGGCCCACAGGCAAATTTTGGCGCAAAGTCTATTTTTAGACTATGTCTATTTTTAGAGATATGGAGCATGGTCCAGGGGTTGCAGTATGTTATTCTTGGAGTATTGGTCATGTTGGTAAAAATAGATGGACCTCTATTTTTAGACATTTAGGTCGAAGTCTATTTTTAGACCGCCTATCCTAAAAATAGAAAAGTCAAATATTATTTACCCTTAATAATATTTGGACTCTAAACTTCAGTTTACTCTCTTGGAGCACTTCAGTTCGAGCTACAGAAGTGGCTCATGCATCCGACAGAGGAATTACGCTATTCCTAGGGGTTTGGTGAGCTCATGCATGGTTGACTTCAGTTAGGACTTCAGTGGCAGAAGTTTGGTGGAGTTGATGAGACAGTTGGTGGAGTCGTGTTCAGTTTAACTTAGCTGAACTAGTTGAGATTAGTTTAACTAGCTAATAAACTAGTAATGAGTGGAGTGAATTAAATATTATTTAATTCATTAATTAGTAACTCATTATTCAACTCAAGAACACATCAGTTCACTACAGTGCATGGACAGTTCAGTGGAGACCAGTGGAAGAGGTAGATGAAAGGGTGAGTACAGATATCAGTTGGGACATCAGTTGTGCATGAGATTTGCACCACACTTGGAGGCAATTGCCAATGATGATTGCGCTGTCAAGCCAAGGAGATTCGAACCTTGGATCTCTATTTAGACAGGCCATGATTTCGCAATAGAGGCAGGCAATTAGTGGATGTGTTTTGAACCTGTGACTTGTTCAAAACCAAGCTAGTTTGTGTGTAACTTCATGAGATAGTACTGAGTACTTGTGAGGAGTATTGTACTGAGTTTGTTACATGTTTTCTCCATTATAATATACACTATAGCTGCGGGGTTTTTAGCTATAAGCTTTCCCCATACATACTGTGTTAATGTGTATGACAATTTGATGTGTTATCGCTTGTTTTTATTTCCGCATGTGTGATGATCTGAGTGGAAGAGATTATGTGTTGCATATGAATTTGAATTGATATGTGATCAGGATAATCTCGGTGGATAATTAATCATTATTCAGCAAATTTCTACACATTCTTGTACCTATTTTTTATGTAAGGCTCAAAATAGTGATCATCTAGGTCCTGATCTTTGTACCATATTTCCCTTACATTTGGAATCTCGGTAGCATCAACAATAATAGAAGTGGAAATAGCAAAAGTTACACCTGCAAGAGTTACCTTGTTATCATGGAGGTTTAGTATGAAAATCTTAGTCAAATCGGGGTGATTCTGAACTCTTTACACCTTTTCACAAAAATCATAGCACCCAACATATCAGAAACAGGACACAGCTAAAGGTGAAGCCTCTAGCTCTATAAGGTTTGCTGGCTCTAGTCTGATGATTATGCCTCCCTTGTGTGGCCTTCTTTGTTGTACAATCTCATCCTCCTAAAACTCATCATCACTATGTTCCTCCTCTCTAAAATCTCTATCCTCTCTCTCCATTCTTGTTTCTTTGGCACTTCCGAAACCCTAGGGAAAAGGAAATAAAAGGAGAGTGAATAAGGGAGTGAAGGGAATGGGAGCAGGGAAGGAAATTATGAAATGAGGGCTTTAGGGGATAGGGATAGAGTCACAAAAATTAAGTGAGATGGGGAAAAGGGTTAAGAAACTTTTTGAGGTGACGGGAAGTGAAAATATGAAGAGGGATGAAAATGAAAATTTAATTACAGGTCAAAGGTATGGGGAAAACCTAGGAAAAAGAGTGAAATTCCTAGAAATTGAGTTTTAATGGGAAAGAGTAAGGGGACTTAGGGATGGGTAGTTTTAGTGTTTTTTAGGAGTATGGGGTGAAGTAGTAGGGTCTAGGGATAATAAATTTGGGACAAGGGGGTTTTAGGAAATTTTTTCATGGGGAGGGGGATTTTGGGAAAACTAGGGGTTTTTGTGATTTTTGCCTATATAAAACTTTACCCACAAGCATAAAATGTAGAAAGAAGGATAAAAAATGATTTACTTACTTGTTTTAGAGAAGAAAAGACAATTTGGAAGATTTTGGAAGATTTTGGGAGGTTTCGGTCCTATGCGCAGCGCCTAACCTAGGTGATCAATGCCCTTCTCCTATGCACAACGTCATTGAAATTAACATTGGCTTGAATGCTCTATGCACATCTCCTTTTTCCTATGCACAATGCCTATTCTCTATGCACAACACCAAGCAAATTTCGAAAATTTTCTCTTGCTCGAACCTTCAACTCCTAAATCGTGTTTTCCTCTTGGCATATGGGCAAATGAGGGTTTCTTTTGGGCAAATGGGCTTTTATACCTTGAATGAATTTGGATTTTGAATTATTGGGACCCACATTTCTTTTTTCTCATTAACCTTTCACAACACTTTTTGATGCTTTTGACGCTTTGGATGACTAACATGGGCTTTGTATCTTTTCATGAAATGTCTTTAGCTAGGAATAGGTAGCTTTTTTAGAGTTTATTACATGTAGTGACTTTAAAATTACATATAATTAGAACATAAAAAATATCTCTATTTTTATCTCAAAAATGTGATTTTTGAGATGAAAAATTACAAAAATGAAATGTAACTTTACATGGCAAACCTGACTGAAGCAAATCATGAATTTATTCTAGGTCACCTTCACAACTTCTATCACCCTTTATTAAAAATGAGACAATGCAATGATATAACCTAATGAAACCCTAGTGACCTAATGGAAAATAAAAAAAAAATGCCTCAATGAGTGACTTTGACTAAAAGTGGAATGAGAGCATATTTGTTTTCAGCATGATGAAGACATGGAAGAGGGTTAGCAGGAATATACTTGTGAAGGAAAATCGAACACTTGACAAGGACAACCACCAGTGGAAAATTTTTATATCATGACCTAATGGAATGATTGAAAATTTCTATAGAATGGGAAACCTAAGATGCACATACAAAATGTGTTTTGATCCCTGGTGGAAGTATGCAAAAACTGACACTAAGAGAATCCATGATGCCGGAAGAAGAACAATGGGCAGATTCTCATCACTGATCCCATCTTCTAGATTACATTGAAGATAGTCCAATTGAACTATATCACCCTACAGTCATTGATTTCTTTAGGAATTCCATTCCTATCGACACCGTTGATTCTATGCGACACCCATCAAATATTGAAGAAACGATTTCTGTCGATATTTCGACCAAACCTAGTGTAGTAGAAAACATTCATGTGGGCACGTCTTGTTCTCCATCTAAACTTGACACTTACTGCTTTCTTCTTCCATGAATTCTGTGATGTATTCGCTTGGTTGTATGAGGAAATTCCAGGCATCGATTCCAGTATCCTTGAGCACAATATTAAAATGTACCCTGATGTCAAACCGGTATGAAAATGTCTCCATCCTGTTCATCCTAACAAGGTTGTTTCCATCAAAGAAGAGGTTGAAAAAATTTTGTGGGCTTGTTTTATTTACCCTGTTCTGCTTACTGATTTGATTTCCAACATTGTTCCTGTCATGAAGAAACAATGAAAAATTAGAGTGTGCATTGATTATTGGGATGTTAATCACGCTTGTCCAAAGGAAAACTATCCAACTCCCTTTATCAACCAAAAAATTGATGAATGTGTCGGATGTGAAATATTTTCCTTCATGGATCATTTTTTTTGTTACAATCAAATCAATATTCTCCCAGAGGAACAATATAAAACAACTTTTATCTGCCCTTGGGGCACATTTGCTTATCAAAAACTCCCTTTTGGTTTAAATAACTCCAAGGAAACCTTTCAAAGGGAAATGAATTTTTCCTTCCATGACATAAAACACATTTTTCAACCTTATCTGGATGACTTACTTGCCCATTCACTGAAATAGGATGACCACCTGACACATTTGAGAGCCATCTTTTTTCAATGTCGTCATTAAAAAATACACCTCAATCCACACAAATGTGTGTTTTGTGTCATTTCTGGTCGATTTATTGGTTTCGTCGTGTCAAAAGATGAAATTTTACTTGATCCTTTGAAGGTCTAGGCCATTCTAGATTTTCCTGTGCCTTCCAACCTATTTCAGTTCCAAAGACCCCAAGGGAAGGCTAACTTTCTAAGGAAATTCATTCCAAACTACATCGAAATGGCTAAAGGATTTATTCGACTCTTGCAAAAGGGGACTCCCTTCCATTGGGATGGTGTTGTGCAATATTCCTTTGGTGCTCTTAAATATACCCTGATTCGAGCATCATTAATGTATCCCCCAAATTATCAGAGTGATTATTTCCTGTATCTCGCCACTGTAGATATGACCATCGCCATGTTTTTTGTCCAGGAAGAAGATGGGATTGAAAACTCAATCTATTATTTAAGTCGCAATCTCAATGATATGGAAGTTAAGTACACTTAGGTTGATAATCTCACCTTGGAATCCGTTCAAGATGTACAAGGATTTTGCCACTATATCCTTCTCTAGAAGACCATTGTCATTATGGATTGCAACCCTATGACATACTTTTTTCACGTCAATTGTTGGGGGGAAAATACTCAAATTGGATAGTCATTTTGTAGGAATTTGATTTGGAGTTCATCAAATCCAAGTCAAAGAAGTCTCTGGTTTTCGCTGAGCTTATCCGCGACCTTCCCTTGAGTAGCACTGATTCTACATCGGAACCATCCATTCCGGATGAGTCTTTTTTTTTTATCGCATCATTTAGCCCGTCGTATGGAGATTTTTTGATCTATCGCCAGACCCAAACTTTCTGACCCAATACCTCTCACTTGCAACAATGACGTATTCGATACCAAGCTAAAGATTATCTGATCCTCGACGATACACTTTATTTTCGTGGTGTTGATACAATTTTATGTAGTTGCCTCACTCATGAGGAGGTCGAGAAAGTTTTAAATGATTGCCACGCTGGTACCTGTGGTGGAAATTTGTCTGATTTTGCTACCGTGCAGAAGATTCTCTACATTGGTTATTTCTGGCCACCATATTTCACGATTGCATTCTCATGGTCATAAGTTGTCATGCTTGCCAGATATTTGATTGTAAAACTTGTGTGCCACCAGCACCAATGCATCCAGTCATCGTTGATGGACCATTTTCCAAATGGGGAATTGACTTCATGACATGTAACCCTCACTCGGCTGGGGGACATGGCTATATTATTGTCTTCGTCGGCTATTTTACCAAGTGGGCCGAGGCGATGCCTACATTTAACAACACAGGCGAGACAACTGTATTGTTTTTATTTAACCATGTGGTTAGTCGATTTGGTGTATCGCAAGCCATATTTTCAAATCATGGAAATCATTTTCGCAACTACATGATGACTGAGTTTACTGCCAAGTTAGGAATGTCGCATGATAGTTCTACCCCTTATTATCCGCAAGCTAATGGAAAAGTTGAAGCCATCAGCAAAATTGTTAAGTGTATGCTTCAATGAATGATTGGGGTTCATAAACGAAACTGGCATTTAATCCTATACTCAACTTTATGGGCTTACCGAACCTCAGTGAGAAACACAACTGGATTTGCTCCCTTTCATCTATTTTACGGTCTGGAAGCTATCTTACCGATTCAATGTGAAATTCCATCATTGAAACTCACGATTGACATGCTACCTGACACTTCTGATGAAGAGGCGCATCTTTTATATATCATCCATCTAGATGAAACATGTCGTGAAGCCGCATTGGCCAACGAAGCACATAAGATATGAATCAATGTGCAATATGACCGTAATGTCAAGCCTCGCACCTTCTCGAAAGGAGATCTGGTATTGCTTTATAATCATGAAGCTGATAAGATAGGAACATGAAAATTCAAACCATTATGGCATGGCCCCTATCATGGTAGATTATGATGGGATTCCATTGTCACAGCCTCGGAATGGGTTGTATCTTAAACATTACTATGCTTGATTCTGCGTAGTAAACAATGTATGATACTGTATATATGCTTTTATTGTAGTGTGTCTTTTAAGTGTTTTCATGTGGTTAGTAATCCTCTTTGCGTTTTGTTGTAGATGTAAGAATCTTCGAAACCATTTGTTGGTTATGCCAATGGTGCTAGTCGTAGTACGCAGAATATAACTTCTGCAGCATGGGCCATCTTCACTGCAGGTGGCGAGTTAGTGAGTTTCCAAGGGATTTGTATTGGTTGATCCACCAACAATATCGCTGAGTATAGCGCATTGATCGAAATCCTCTCTTATGCCATTTCACTTGGAATTCACCGCATCATCATTAGGTTGGACTCATAACTTGTCGTACTACAACTTACTTGAGTAACCCACAGTCTCTGAGTGCACTCATAGTGCCAGGATCATTTAGGGCAACCATATCTTGTTCCTCATGTTCTCTTTCTCGCCGTGTAAGTGACATTCTGATATAATCAAAGCCCGCAATCAAAATATAAGCTTAGTTAGGATACATTCCATGAAAAAAACTAAAGATATTTTGGGCATAAAACACAAAAAAAAAAAATTTACATTCCCTAGATAGAGCATTGCAGAGGACCAGATCTTCTATTCAGTTCCTCTGCAATGCACTTTTCGACATTCAAGGGTGCGTTGGGCCGAGGGCATTGTATATTTACCCTAGGAGCCCAAAAACCATAAAATTTTTGCATGGAAATGTAAAAGAATGATACTAAAAGAAATAGAAAGGTCATATCTCTTACCTAGTCCTGACGACATGAGAAATGGTCCACATAATTTGTCGCAATCAACTACTGAATTTCGAGGGAAAAAATAGCTTAGAGCACTAAAAAATAAATGGTAAAATAACACGGTAAATTATTATTCAAATAGTCCTTTAAATTATTTTATGCATATTTAATGAATAGACTATAGTGTTTTACATATTTTTTACTATTAAAAAGATATGTTTAATATGTTTGGTGGTTCTTTGAGCAGGTTTACAACTGGTACAATGAATTTGATGCGAATGATATTAAAATGAATTTTGACCATAGAGCACACTTTTATCTCTTTTTCGAGCTCTATTAAACATCGAAAAAGGAACCCCCCTAGATTCCTCTTTTAACTCTTTTCAAACTCCCAAAACATGAAAATATAGTCGAGCACTTGTCTTTTCGAGCTCATAAAAGGAATTGAAACGAAATCTACTCAGTATAAGTTTAACCTTTTTTTCAGATTGGGATAGATTATTTACGAAAAAGGAACACCCTAGTCGAACATGGCTAGGAGGTTCTCTCAAGTATTATTTTATGCCTTTTCGGACCCGAGGGAAAAATTTACGAAAAATAACTTGTATAGTTTTCTTTTTGTCCCTTTTTTAAAACTCTCTAAACATGAAAAAGGACCGAGTTTTCAATGTCGTTAGAATCATTAAAACATCAAATAGAAAAGTACTTGTCCATCATGACAAGATCAAGATTTACTTTCGTTAGACTCGTTAAAACATCACATAGTGAAGGATCTACCCAAAGGGTGGAATTATACATTAAGCATATGTTATCCAACTCAAGCTTGTTAAAAAATAAGTATGTACTGGCATCAATGACTGGGGAAAATGGGGAAAGGGATAATCACTTTATGGTAGCAAGTCGCTCTTGAACATGACACTCATTTACTTCATCTTTGTGGCCATTGGGTTGGGTTATCTGCTTGATGGTCTATCATACCTTTGGTTTATCATACCATCCATCACTTTGGTTTTGGGTCAATGCTGCCAACTTATTTAGTGTCACCAATATGTTCAAGAGAAGTCACTCAGTAATTCATCATTTTTTTCAATACTCATAAACCTTCATTTCATAACCACCATCCATGAACATTTCTTCATCAATTACATTATGTCTCTGAAATCATTACTCCTATTTTTTGTCGTTGATGGGGTTTACCTCAAGGCCCTCCTGCGACGATTTGCTTCCTGTCGACATCAGCTTATCATCTAGGAAGTTAACTTAGAAACACCCTTCCAGTAACTTGAATCTTGCATACATCAATGGAAATTTTCTCGCTTCTGGCGATAGCTTGACATCATTAGCATTCGACCAAAAGAATTTGTATGGTGTTCAACATCAAATCATATATTCACACCATGCAGACTGTACTGAAGTACCTTGAGAGCCATTATCATTATCAGTGGCTTCTCTCGCATCTGTTAACAAATTACATCATTGGCTGGTAATCAGACAGTGTCTTCCCATGTTCGACTTCAGATCACATATTCACATGGTTAGACTCGTACTTGAACGATCGAGTGAACAAGAGATAAGACCCTAATGTAATGTATTGTAATTGATTCAAGTCACCGTCCACTTCAGATCCTATTCATCACATCGTAAAGCATATCACTCAACATTATCATTTTTGACTTCATGCTTTAGGGGGCAGTTGTTACAGGGAAATTTGGGCATCACTCCTGAAACTTAGATCAGTATAAATAGGGTCTATCATACTCTAAATTAGTTGCTAATTTCCTTAAACAATTCATCCCATTGATGGTCTTTATTCAAGAAAGTTACACTGCTTGAAGTCCAGTTGAAATGTTCCATTGAGCCACCAACGCACTCCTAGACTGCAGTAAGTGCTTTGCAGAGCACTTACTCCCATGAAAAGCAACGTTGTAGAGCATCTATGCCCACTTTATAGTGCATTGGTTGACTGGGAGAGAATTTTTTAGAGGATTACGGGAATATTCCCACTTTCTAGTGGCTTGTAGAAGTGTTTCCAGCATACTATTTGATAACCTCAAATATGAACACCAAGAAGCCATTAAATCACTTATCCTTCTTTTCCATTGAACAAGGAAACTTCCTCATCCATTTTTGGAAAATTCACTTAATGACCAATTAATTCCAAACTACCTTCATTTCTTATAAATTGAGCACTGATAATAGTGCCAAGGGGAGCATTTGAATTTGTATAGTTATGATGGTAAGATTATAGCTCTTGAGGTATTGCTTTCAAGTACCGTTATGCTACTGGAGTAATGTTTCTGATGTGATGAGGATAGGAATGAAGCTAGAGCAAGTTGACATCAAATCGATCCAACTGGTTGTAACTTCTCCTTATACCTTATAATAAAGAGATTTTTTCCTTTCTTAATACATGTGTTCATTGTTTTTATATATGTATTTTCAAATTCAATCAATTCAATTTGATTAACATGAATAAATAATATGCCTTTATGTCATTTTCTATATTCTGTTAGCAATTGCAAGTACCAATCAAATGGTTTCAGTTCGATTGAGAGTGACGGGAACTGACAAAAGGAAGATGAAGAATAGCGAAGGATCACAAGTAGGTGCTCTTCTATTCTCTGTTAATTTTAAGGAAAAGGTCAAGTGTCTTTCTTTTGTTGTTCTAAGTGTGTCCACCAAACTTAGGGAAACTTATCTATCCATAGGTTTGATTTTCGTAAAACAAAATCCATGGAAAATACCTCCCACTTCCACTATGGAATCAGAATTAGTTGTAGCAATCCACCTGGATTCTTACATTCTTCCTTCACCTATTGATAGTCCAAGCATTTAGACACAAAATCTTCCACATCCTTTTTCATATTCGAACAATAATAAAACTGCTTCACTGTTTTCAATGTCTTTTGATATCCTGGGTGACCTTAATACAATTTCACATGAAACTCTCTCAAGATAGTCTTCTTGAGCTCACTATTGTTTGGCACATGTATCCTGTCCCTAAATATAATCAAGCCATCTGTTGAGAGATGATAGTCCACATCCTGTGCACCTGTACCTTCACATGTACCACTACCTATACCTGTACCCTACTATGACATGTGCCTAAGCTCTATGTACCTATTCTCCTGGTGTCTTGCCTATAAGATCAGATCCTGTAAGTATGTCCCATAATAAATCATAGATTCTATATGATTCACCTATATCCGTCTTCTAAGAGCATATACAAACATGTTCTCTTTACCCTTAATATACATGATCTCAAAATCAAACTCACTAATTGTGGCCAACCATCTAGCTTGCCTAACATCTAGATTTGACTGGTCAAACAAGTATCTCAACCCACTGTGATCATTCATCAATACAAACCTCTTGCCAAGAAGATAGTGCCTCCACATCTTCAACGCATGTATGAATGCTGCTAACTCAAGATCATGTGTTAGATAATTTTTCTCCTGCTCATTTAGTTTCCGCAATTCATAGCACACTTCTTGTGCTTCCTACATAAGGACTCCACCAAGTCCTCTCTTGCAAGCATTTGTACACACCATAAATAATTTGTACGGATCTACAATATTTAACACTGGAGAATTTTTCAACAACTGCTTCAATCCATAAAACTCTTCTGGAAAATCACATTATCATAACAAGGGCCGATGCATTTCGAAAAAACCAGTGTATTTTATCATCAGGAAATTGTTGATTGAGCTGATCCAAAAATCTCATTATATATGCTTCTTAGATGCAATGATCAAATAAAAATATAACAAAAAATTAAAGCAGGTGAACGTTAAGAAAATAAATTATTAATAAACCTTGAAGAAATAGAATAAGAATTAAAATAAAAAATAAGAATAGTAAAAATAAAAACTAATAGTAAAATTAGAAAAAAGTAATAAAATCAATGATGGTGCATGATAATAAATTAAATTCAAAACAAATGAGAAATTAACCATAGAAAAATAAAGAAATTATTACTAATAAAAAAATTTATAAAAACAATGACAACAGAGGGAATCAATAGATCAAAATCCAAAATCCAATAGCAATTAAATAATTCAAAATTAAAAATAAAATAAAAATAAAAATAATCAAGCAAAATTTCAATATCAAAACAAGGTTATGATATAAATAAAAAAGAAAAATAAATCAACTTGATGAAACAATAAAATAAGAAGGAAATAAATCCACATGAAATAAACTAAAAACAGTAAATACACAATAATAATAAAAGAACTACACAAATAAACTATAAAACCACTAGCCAAAACAACAAGGAGGAAGAGACACAAATACCACTAACATAGAAAAGGTCAGTACTAAGAGACTAGAGACAGGATCCAACAACTACTGATTTTCCATCTGTCATCCTTATTCAGAGTAATGTTCGAAACTGCTTCAATTTTTCAAAACTTATTGCACATTCCTCCATCCATTCAAATTTCTTACCTTGCCTCTGCAGTGATGTAATATGATATGCAATCCTTGAGAAGTTCCTGATGAGCCTCCTATAGTAACATTCTAGTCCCATGAATCATCTTACCTCATCCACATTCCTAGGAGACATTCACTCCATGATAACCCTTATCTTTTCTGGATCTACTGCTATGCCTTCCTTGGAGACCACAAGCCCCAAGTAATGTACCTTTGTTTGAAATAAACTACATTTACTAAGCTTGACATAAAACTAATGCTCTACCAAAAATCTCAATATTTCTGCTAAATGCTCAACATGTTCTTCCTCATCCTTAGAATATATCAAGATGTCATGAATGAATACCATAACGAACTTGTCCAAATATGGATGCAACACACTATTCATCAAGCACATAAAAGTAGCTGGAGTATTAGTCAAACCAAATGGAACTACAACAAAGTCATAATTCCCATACCTGGTCCAGAAAGATGTCTTGTAAATATCCTCTTATTTGATGCATACCAAATGGTATCCTGATATCATATCAATATTCGAGAACACTGGTGCTCCCTTCAAATGATCAAATAAGTCATCAATCCTCGACAAAAAATACATGTTCTTGATGGTCACTCTATTTAACTTATTGTAATCGATGCATAACATGAGAATACCATCCTTCTTCTTAAAAAAAAATATCGGTCCACCCCACAGTGATACACTTGACCTAATGTATCCCTTGTCAAGCATTTCCTTCAACTGCAACTTCAGTTCTACTAATTCTGGAGTGCTCATTTTTTACGGTGCCTTTGATGTTGGTGCTTCCCTTGGTACAAACTCAATATAAAATTGTACTTCCCTATGAGGCGGAAAATCTGAAATCTATGCTGGAAAATCATCAGAAAGTGCTGCAAAACTTGGTACCTAATCAATATCTCTGCATCCTCATTCTCCTTACCTTTATCGCTAGAAATATGCATTGAAAACAACACACACATTTTTCTACGATTACACTTTGCTTGCATAGCTATAACTATTCTAACTGAAGTTGACTTCTTCTTACCCTGTAAGACTCTCTATTCTCCACTGTCATCCAAGTACTCAATGGATTTTTCATAACACTCCACCTTAGTCCTATGAAGATAAAACTAGTCCACACCAAACAACATAATGTATGACAATACTTTCATGTGTGTTGATGTAGGTACATCATTTATCCAGGTGGATATTGGTGGCCACCCACCTATTCCACTTGGGCCCCCACCATTGTCTCTTTCAGTTTTTCAGTTTCGGCATAACTTACTATTTATAGCAGTTTTTCGGGTCCTGAACTTTCGGAGCCGTTTTGAGGCCCTAAACGACGTTTTTTGGGCATCGCTTCCAAAAATATCATTCCGTTTTAGAATGATATCTATGACAAAAGTTGTAGTCCTCGGATAGAGCTTTCTAATGATGTATCATGTGCGTCAAACGGAGATAGTATGCCAAAGTTACGTCCCTGGGAAGTTGAAACACCAATTTACCCAAACGGGGCCCATAGTTTGGCGCTTCATCTCCTAGGGTTAGGTTTTTGGGATGTTGAGGGTTCTCCATTGTTTCTCAATAATAAATAGGCCCTCGAGCCTCATTGTAACTTAGTTCAGAGGTCTGTAGCCACCACATCTCTTCTCAGAGATTCGCTACCAGCACCCTAGCTATTTTATTTCCATTATGTCTGTAAGCATCTTTCTGTTATTTGATGTTAATGAAATGAAGTGTTATTTCCGCTGCATCTCTGTATTTATGGTTATGTGTTTATTCTGTTGCGTTCCTGCATAAATCCGGATCAGTGGTATCAGAGCGGTCTGCTTTTTCTCGATCCTTCTTTGCATGTCCCCAACGAGGTCGGGGTATAAGGAGCTAGGGCTTGATCCGGTGGAACCTTTGCAAGATCAGCCTCGCAAACCTCGACGGACGCCCATGGGGGATGAAAAGAAAGATGAGGGAGCAGGAGATCCTATCAAAATATTGCTCGAGGAGGCCCTCGAAAGACAAAGGAACGTGATGATGGATAACTTTGCTTAGATCCTTCAACGGCTACCCACCGGCGGCGCATCTGCATCCAGCAGCCACTCTGGAGGCGCGACTCCTTTTAAGGTACAAGTAAATTTTGACATTCCCATATTTGAGGGTCAAATAGACGCATATGCCGTAGATAGATGGTTGAATCTATTAGAAGGATATTTCTCTGTTCATGACTTTTCAGACCGGGAGAAGATTATTTTTGCACTCCTCAAAGCTACCCCCCATGTTATGGACTGGTGGGAAACCTACTGTGAGAACAAGGACCAGACAGAACCCTCTCTGTTCTCGGTCGTACCAACTTGGAATTCTTTCCGAGACGCCGTCAAGGAACAGTACTATCCCGTGGGGAGCTATGAGGACAAGTACATACAATGGACCACGCCGCGACAACAAAGGGATCAAGATGTGCATGAGCTGACGAATCTGTTCCATACCTCAAAACTCACAAAGCAAGTATCAAGGATTCATGGAAACATTTAGCAAGTATCGCAATATTCCAGATAGATACATTCAGGAGGAAATGGAGTTCCTCGACATCTCCTCTCTTAGTACGGCATACCGGTATGCTGCCAAGATTGAGTAGAAATTCAAACAGAAGAAGCGAGACTTTGGATCTGCGAATCAAAAGCAAGGGAAAGGTGTTTCCAAACCGCAGAAAAAAGGACAGAGCCAAGGCATGGCGGCTAAAGACAACCCATCAAAGCCATAAGAAAAGAACAGCACCGCAAAGCCAAAGAAGGACACGGGAAAGTGGTGTGAGTTCCATAAGAGCTCCACTCACAACATAAGTGAGTGTCGGGCCAAGCAGTCGCTAGTGGCCGAGATGAGGGCTTCTGAGTCAGATGCATGCTCTGACTCCGAATCAGAACCTGAAAAGGGGAATGAAAAAGGGAAACAGATTATTGATGCGGAGCCCAACGCCACCGTTGCCACTACAAAGGTCCAGAAGGAGGAACCGGAAGATCCAGAGGAGGAGGAACGTCTCTTCCACTCCCAGATGTGGGTAAAGGGCTCCCCTGTACAGTTCATTGTCGACAATGGGAGCCAAAAGAACCTCATTTCAGCAGACGCCGTGAAGCAGTTGGGCTTGCCGACCACATCTCACCCACATCCATACACCATCGGGTGGCTTCACCAAGGACGAGATCTCCGCGTCAGCCAGCAGTGTCGCCTTCCCTATAGCATCAAGCCCTTCATGGATGAGGTATTATGTGACATTGCTCCTATTGATGTTTCTGATGTATTATTAGGACAACCATACTTGTGGAAGCGTCATGCTGTGTATGAGTCTCGGCCTCGTGCTGTTATTGTTACTTTGGGAAATAAGTTGTACAGGATACCAGAGGTACCACCTCCTGCTACTATCTCTTTGGTTACTGAAAAAAAATGTAGTAAGCTCATTTCCCAAACTAGGAAATTTGTTTTCCTGATGATCCGCCCCCAGGGCAAGAAGAAGACTGTGGCCACGACCTCCAGACAGGGCTCCTCTGCACAACAACAACAAATGGATAAGGTTGTGGAGGAGTACGGGGACATATTCACCTCACCCACAGGGGTTCCTCTGCATTTTCAGGTCAAGCACCCGATTGATCTGACCCTAGGTGCGCCGCTACCTAATGGACCGATCTATCGGCACTCTGTTCTGGAGAATGATGAAATTAAGAGGCAGATTCAGGAGCTGTTGCAAAAAGGTCACATCAGACCAAGTTCATCGCCCTGTGGGAGCTCGATCGTGTTGGTACATAAGAAGGATGGGACGTGGAGACTCCGTATTGACTATCGGGCACTGAACAAGATCACTGTCCAGAATAGGTACCCAATCCCACGGATTGATGACCTTCTGGACCAACTCAAAGGTGCAAAATATTTCAGCAAGATCGACCTGAAGTCTGGGTATCACCAGGTACCAATTGAACCCTTCGATGTGTGGAAGACTACCTTCAAAGCCAAGGAAGGCCTTTTCGAATGGCTGGTCATGCCTTTCGGGTTGACGAATGCTCCCGCAACCTTCATGAGGATGATGGACGACATCTTGCGGCCATTCACCAACTCATTTGTGGTGGTGTACTTGGATGACATTCTGATCTTCAGCCAGACTTGGGAAGAGCACCTTCACCACATCCGACAAGTCCTCCAAACACTGCGGCAACACAAGTTGTGTGCCAATTTGGAGAAGTGCATGTTTGGCATGACCCAGGTTCAATATCTAGGATACATTATTGATGAAAGGGGGGTGCATGTGGATCCAGCCAAGATCCAAGTCATTCGGGATTGGCCAGCCCCGACTACTATAACAGAGCTTCGCAGCTTTCTGGGTCTTGCTAATTTCTACCGTAGATTTGTGTTGGGATTCTCTCATATCACTTGGCCCTTGAGTCAAGTCACCAAAGGAGGAGCGAGAGCAAAATTCTTTTGGTCGGAACCTCAACAGAAGGTGTTCAAAGAATTGAAAAATCGCCTCTGTTCTGCCCCAGTGCTCACCTTACCAGACTTGCAGCAGCCATTTGAGATCGAGACAGATGCCTCTGACTATGCTATTGGGGTAGTTCTTACTCAACAGGGACATCCAGTGGCATATCACAATGAGACATTGTCTGAGACAGTTCGCAAGTATCCCACCTATGACAAAGAAATGTATTCCATTGTGCAAGCCTGTCGACAATGGAAGCATTACATTTTGGGGAAGGAAACAATCATCCACAAAGACCACCGGCCCCTGCAGTTCATACAGACACAAGGGAAGTTGCAGAATGATCGCCATCAGAAGTGGTCCACATATCTGCAACAGTTTCATTTGAACATCAAGTACAAGAAGGGTAGCACTAATAATGTTGCAGACTGCCTCAGCCGACCACCGATCATGGCGCTCACCACCGTGCTCAACTCTTGTGGGCACGAGACTTCTGATTGGCCGCTTCTCTATGAGAGTGACCCAGAATTCGGCCACACTTACAAGGCACTCTGGGGGGGCACGCAAGTTCCAAATTTTCACCTCCAAGATGCACTTTTATGTCACCTGGGACACCTTTGTGTTCCTTCAAGCGAGCGTGCCAAGATGATATGGGAAGCACACTACAGTCGAGTCGCTGGGAATTTCGGCGTCGAGAAAATAGTAGCAATACTACATAAGTATTTCTATTGGCCGAACCTTCGAAAGGATGTCAAGAAGCACATCAGATCCTGCACTGCTTGTGCCATTGCCAAACCGACCATCAAGAAGCAAGGCCTATATACTCCACTGCCTACCCCTAGTCGACCTTGGGAATCCATCTCCATGGATTACATGTCGGGCCTACCTTCTACTAAGAATGGAAATGACTGTGTTTTCGTGGTCGTTGACAGATTCTCGAAGATGGCCATTATGGCGGCTTGTAAGAAGAATATCACAGCAGAAGCTACTGCTAAACTCTTCTTTGAACGAGTATGGGTGCACTTTGGGATCCCACAGTCTATCATATCAGATCGAGATAGCAAGTTCCTCAGCACATTTTGGTCCAGCCTCTGGTCAATGATGGACACAAAGCTCACCAAGTCCACAGCTTTCCATCCCCAAACAGATGGCCAGACAGAGGTCGTCAACATAATGATTGTACACATTCTGCGCATGTACAATTCAAAGCATCCACGCACATGGGACGAGAGCCTCCCCTATGTACAACATAGCTATAACAGGTCACAACACTGCCATACTCTCGTGTGGGTTTGGATTCCAAATTTCCACTATGTCCCACTGAGCCATGCCATTTGTACTGCCAGCCGATTCAAATATGTCCAAATTAAGTTGACAAAGCAAGTAGCTTCATTGAGCGCATTAAACACATCCGCCAACAGGTTCATGATATATTGGACAGAGCCAATGCCAAGTACAAGCAACGCCATGATCAACACCGAGTGCCACACAACTTCTAGGTGGGCGAAAAAGTATGGCTACATTTGCAGAAGGAGCGCCTCACTGGACCCCACTGCAAGCTTCGCTTGCTCCGATACAGGTCGTACACCATCACCAAGGCCGTAGGGAACAATGCCTTCGAGCTCAGTATTCCACCATTCCTTGGTCTGCACCCAGTATTCAATGTGGATCGCCTTCGTCCTTACTTCCCACCTCTACTGGACACCTCGGACATTGCAGAACAACTCACACCAAAAAAGTTAAACCCAGACTGCATGCAACAGGGCACCACATATTGTATCATGGACATGCAAAGCAAGAACACTCGCCGACAGAAGATCCAACTGTATCGAGTTGTCAAAGATGGCCAACTCGTGCACCAAGGCAAGTGGTTCAGAAGGGACCAAGTTCAACAAAAGTTTCCTCATCTCATGGAGGAACTCAACACAATGGGGACCATTTCTTCCTAAGGGGGAGGAATGATCTAGGTGGATATTGGTGGCCACCTGCTTATTCCACTTGGGGCCCCACCATTGTCTCTTTCAGTTTTTCAGTTTCGACATAACTTACTATTTTTAGCAGTTTTTCGGGTCCTGAACTTTCGGAGCCATTTTGAGGCCCTAAACGATGTTTTTTTGGGCATCGCGCCTCCAACAAATATCATTCCATTTCAGAATGATATTCATGGCAAAAGTTGTAGTCCTCGGATAGAGATTTCTAATGATGTATCATGAGCGTCAAACGGAGATAGTATGCCAAAGTTACGTCCTCGGGAAGTTGAAACACCAATTTACCCAAACGGGGCCCATAGTTTTGGCGCTTCATCTCCCAGGGTTAGGTTTTTGGATGTTGAGGGCTCTCCATTGTTTCTCAATAATAAATAGGGCCTCGAGCCTCATTGTAACGGAGTTCAGAGGTCTGTAGCCACCACATCTCTTCTCAGAGATTCGCTACCAGCACCCTAGCTATTTTATTTCCATTATGTCTGTAAGCATCTTTCTGTGATTTTGATATTAATGAAATGAAGTGTTATTTCCGCTGCATCTCTGTATTTATGGTTATATGTTTATTCTTTTGCGTTCCTGCATAAATACGGATCAATCATTCAGTTCAAAAACACAATCTCTTACCCAATGATGAACTCTCTTCTTTTTACATGTATCCAACTACACTAACTAAGATTTTTCATGCAATTCTTTGTTCAAACCACACTTATCCACCAGGACAGGGTTAACATAACTATAATTAGATCCAGGGTTAATCATAATAGAAACAACTTTATCACAAAGCTTACCATTCATCTCAATGATAGATGCTTGTTGATCTTCCTTCCTATTATCCAATGATGCATAGATACGAGGAATGATTTGCCCAACATCCCCAACAGTATATGCTTCCTGTGCACTATAGATATGAGGCTTACTACCCTAATTCTGCAAAAAATCTCTCTTGAGATGTTCCTTACCACATTTCCAACACTCCAACCGCCCTATACCATCATATCTATTCTACTGCTGTGATCCATGCCTCTGTCTAGATATGTTGAACTTCTTGTATGATGCAACATTCTTTTTATCTTATGCATTCTGAGGCCTTGTTATTTTCGGCTTCCATTTACCTTTACCTTTATCTTTCCCTTTCCATCCTTGTTGAGATTCATTATTACGCTTTGACTGCTCATAAAAATGCTTCAATTTTCGAATAAATTCTTCAAGTGACCGAGGCTCATCATACTCAATCTGATCTCTAAATTCTAATGGAAATCCACTAAAAAAAATTTGAAATTTATCCTTTTAATCCTTAAGATATGATACAAACCTCAATAAATATAGGAACTTGGTCGTATACTCCTTATATTTCATTGATCCCATATTAAGCTCATATAATTCCTTGGATTTTCTATCGTAGTACCTTTATGACAAGAATTTCTTCCTAAAGAGTCTCTTGAATTCATGCCAAAGCAAGTCTTCTATTGTGACATCTCTGACCTGTTTTACATCTTCTCACCAGATGTTTGCTTTCCCTTTGAGGTTGAAGATAACTATTCTGACCTTCATATTATATGTGTACTCATGCAATTCAAATAAATTATTCATCCCAAGCAACCAAGCCTCTACATCCTTCGACTTCTTTAATATCCATGAAAAGTAGGTGGCTTTTATTTCTTAAACTCATATGGAAAGTATTCCATGTTACTCCTCCTGTTAGGGTGATAACGATGATGATCATAGCGCTTGTCAGAATCAAAACTAGAATAGTACCTATGTCAATCACCTCTCTTATTCGGAGTATCCAAGAGCTTGCCATCTCTAAGTGTGTCACCTTTATCCATCTTGTGCCCACCATGAGATCTACTACCATATGCCCTGTTTGTCCTATCCTCCCGCCCATGGATGATTCAAAGTGGTACCTGTCTTTGGAATGCTGACAAACTCTAAAGGATTACTGCATTAAATTCTGCTTGTTTTTCCTGTGCCTACATGATTATGTCATTGTCTGCTTTACAACTTCTTAATTCTTCCTTTAAAATTCTTAATGTGTCTACTAAGTCAAATGAGTTCGCAACACTACACTACTCATCTTATCCATAAGGGGAATCTCATGAACTGTAGTCTACCATCTTGATATTCATCTTGATCTCTTTCCTGCAAGGCACACTATGTCAGCTAAACCAAATCATGAACAAAATAACGTATGTCAGTATAATTCAGGGAGGATATATCATTTTCAAGATCAACCAAATTAGTGAAATACATGTATAAACATAATAAAAACAACATATAGATATTATCCTAACCATATTCTAGTCATCGATGCATGAGCATATCAACCACACATCATGACCTCATGCATGAAAACTACAACCATATAAATGTATGCTTAACAACATATAACACCAACATGCATAAACAATGCATAACCAATCATATGCTCATGATGACACATTCCACAACAACCCCATAAACTTTCACATGGTGAAACCAGTGCAATAATGACCACCACCATGCATGTGTAACAATCACATTGACCATAAGTATAAGGAACACATAAGTAACCAACATTAATGCATGACCAACACACCACCCATCCAATCCAAGGGGTGAACCATGCTCTGATACAACTCTGTAACGCCCTCCTCCCACATTAACCCAAGCTAACTGGTCAATCAGGGTAAAAATGTGACGAGAGAATACTATGATGTGACTCAAATCCCCATGTATATTTAAGGAAGTGGAACTGACAAAAAAAAACCTAACTAACCTTCCACACATGCTACATAACCTCTAGGAGCCAACCAACCTTTCTAGGTGACCAATCCCTGAGGAAACTTAGTTTTTCACTTATCTAACCCCCAAGTTGCTCCCTTGACAAGCCATGGATATGAATTTAGGCCTCCAACCACTCCCTTGACAAGCTATGCATGCGAATTTAGGCCTCTAGTCGCTCCCACATCAAGGGAAATCCAGTGATTGTAAACTTTTTCAGCTAGTTCTCTGCCAACGACCCAAGATTCTGTGCCACTTTTTCAAGGCCAGGACTCAGGAAACTACCTAGAACTTCATGAAAACTTTAGGAATGATAAATAACATTGATACAAAGGTACTAATGCAAACATTTGATCAATTATTTGATTGGACCCTTAATGTCCATGACAGGCATTTCGTCAAACATGTCATAAATATGAATTCTACAGGTCATAATAATAGATCTAAGAATAAGGGTCTCATACTTATCTGAGAATCAGTAAGAATCATTGATTAATTATCAGATTAGATGCATGATCATCTATTATGTCATATATTCATTGTTCAGTCATTTAAAAATCAAAACATGATGAGAGCCATACATCATCACTATCATAAAACATACTCGTAATAAATAATAATGATACAATAGCCATAAATTCCAAATATGAACCATTACATTTACACATGAAATACCAAGGAGAAGGAACTCTTATTAATGATTGCAAAAGACAACCAGGTTTGGGACTTCCACGTTCCACCCAACCATATATTGGCTGAACCAAATATTTCTTTCATCCAACCACCCCCGTGCCATATTCCAAGCATGAATTTGGGACTCATAACCAAATTCAACTAGGGCTTCTTAAGGTTAAACCACCTCACCCTCATCAAAAGAACCAGGCTTTACCACAATCCCCACTGGATCACTAAGCCCTAACCAAGCATGGATGCCACCAGATTTATCCACCTACACCGCAAGGAATTTTCCTGTCTCCTAGTCTCTAAGCTTTACCGTACATCCCACCATACAACGGTTGATGATCCATAGGCCTAATAAAGACTCTAGTCTCTATGATTTACCATACATCCTGCCATTCACCGGTCGAGGATTCCTAGGCCTGATCGAGACTCCACCCTCCAGGATTTACTGCAATCCCCACCGGAACACTAGGCTTGACCGAGGGCACACACCTCTAGGATTTATTGTATATCCCTCCATTTAATGGTCGAGTATTCCTAGGCCCAATGAGGCACACAATAGCTGTCTTTACCGCAACCCACATTTTGGTTTATGGGTTACTAGGCCAGTGGCTTTACCATAATCCACATTATGGTTCAGGGATAAATAGGTCGTGTGTTATTTCATTAAGATAAAAAATTACTTAGTTTTGAATCCTTCTAAACATCTATATCAACAAAAACATGAGAACCCCCTCACGCCATGACTATCCGAAAATGGCAAGGCAAGGCTAAAGAACACTGTCACACTTGGAAAAGCCCATGCCAATGACATCAAGAGAACCAAGAACACACATGTATGACCATGCATGACAAATCTAGCAAGGAAATCATACATGCAACTTGATACCTACAAATACTCCCATTGTAGCCGCTTGATCCTTCTCTTCCTTGCTTAGTCTTTGTATTTGCTTTTATTGATCCAATGTTGAATTGCTCGAAGAAAACTCTAAGTGTCCAAGAGTGTGCGAGAGAGAGTTCCAAAACAGAACGGAACAAAAGCTACTAATTTATCTGTTAGTGTCAGTCTAGTCGTACTGCCATCAGTGATCAAAACTGCTCTTTTGCATTTGCATATTAGGTGTCTCATACCGAACAAATTTCGCCATTCCGTTAGGTCATGGATTCATTGATGGTAGCAATTTTTTATCAGTTTTCCCTCATGAAGTACTTGCTGATTTTCCTCCCTATGGTCTTCAGTCATTAGTCACTTTCATTCTCAAAATCATATCAGTAGGTCATAGGATAGGTTTCATTAGCCTCTAAGGTCTCACCATGGTCAAATTAATGAGTCAAGTGTCAAATAAAGATCAGCAAGGCCATGAGGAAGTCAATAACTGCAAAGTCACAGCACCTGGAAGATCAGAGATATCATTCATTCAGTGTGACACAAGTTTCACCTCAAAACCATGTTTTGAGGTGAAAGAATAATACTTTTCCCTTCAGTCTCAATTCAGAAGCTGCCATCTCTGGCAAGATCATCGCCCTGCCTTTCAGAGAAGTTTTTCATAGCATGTTCAACGTCAAATCATTCTCCAAGAAAATCCAACAGAAAGAGACCGGAAAGAGCTTTCCAATGGTATACTACACTCTCAAAACTGACTTCTGGACTGAAATTTATGCTTAAGTGAAGTAAAATTCCCTTTACCCCCTATTTCCCATTTTTCCCTTCAACTTTGCTTCATTAAATTTTTATATCCCTTTACAAAAACCCCTTTCCCCCCTTTTTCCGATTATAATATCGCATTATAAATCTTTTATATACATATGTGATTTAAATACTAAACCACTTCCCCTCTCCATAACCTGTAAACTTTAGAAACAAAGTTTATGTTATATAACCCCCCCGCCGTATAAACCACTTCTCCACCATGCACATCATAAAACTTTATAATATAAAGTTTAAAGTTCTATTATTATAAATTGCAATCGCAACCTTTTCAATCGCGGGTTTATTTGAAGTGCCGATCACAAATGTTTTCGATGCGATTTATCGCATCGCAATATAACCCGATGTGATTGATTGCACCATCCTCCGATCACCAATCACTCCGATTTCTAATTAACCCGATTGCAAAGTCCTGCTCCGATACTCCAATCACATCACACATGCTCTGCGCCCGACCCGATCGCAAGTTTTTCTCCGATCTCCCGATCGCGCCCATCCTCCGATCACATCGCACATCCCTACCTCCCGATGTGAACACCTCCCCCCACCTCCGATGCGATTGCGATTGACCCCTTGGGCCCCACCATAGATTCTTCCGCTTGTTCATAAATAAAATTTCTGGCCCTTTGTTAGTCCAAAACTTTGGTTATATTTGATTATATATAAAGACCTCCCCCAATCGCATCGGTAGTTTCATATATATCATTCCGCCCCTCTCCCAACTCCAATTTCCGATTGCGATTCAGCCCGGTCCCACTTTAGCCCTCCGCCTGTTTATAAATACCATTCATCCCTTTGTATAAAGTGCATTGTATACTGCCCCATTGGACCCAGGCTAATCACATTGGAACTTTTTGGGTGTTGTTTCAACATACTGCCCCGCTCCCCGACTTCGATTTCCGATTGCGATTATATAATATCACTCCGCCTGCCCCTCAACCCAGATTCCGATTGCGATTTATATGCAGGTGCTGCTCATTTCCCTCCCCTTTTCCCATTTAAAATAAATTTTCATTTCACTAAAGGCAAGTTTCATTTCAAAGGAATGTTTAGAAAAAAAAGTCAATTTTATTCAAACAATGAATGGAAAGCAAAGGAACAGTCAAAGGCCGAGAGCTTAAAATAAAATAAATATATCTACAACAGTAGGAAAATAGGATCGGATTGCCTATTTTGTCTTCAATTATGATTCAAAGGGATCCACGCTACAGGTTTCGCCCTCCCATTCGTTATCAGTGAATTTCAAGTGGAATAATTGTAACGCTGTTCTTCCGTTACGGAGAGATTGTTGGCTCTTGGTTTTCCATCTTCGGTTATGATTTCTCCTCTTCCCATCGATTTTTATTCCCAAAAAATCTGTCTATTTATTACAAATACTAATCATTTGTAAAGGGCTAACAGTCTGAGGTCTAAAAACTCAGAAGTAGGGGAATAGTGTGGCAGTGAGCTCTGCGCTTACGTTGTATAGTTTGGCAGGGAATTAATAAAGAGATGCTGCTCTGATTTGTGGGATTCATGTGGTATGAGTTTTAGCATATGTTTCTTCTTTGTGTTTCATATGTAAATTGTTATGTTGCAACATTCCTTCATAAACATTTCCAGTAGAATGTTTTCAAGTTAGAAAGGTAGAATCCATTTTATATGCTCTGCCTTGGGAAATCATTCATACTCTGTGTGTTTTCTTCTGTTTGAAAAGGATTCATTTATTATGCCCTTTTCAGCTTTCCCAACAGTCTTTCCACTCCATCTTATTTCAATCTGATTACTAAATCTCCTGCCTATCTTGCCCCATGAAATATCCTGTGTCCTTGATTTAATTTCTTAGCTCATGCTGTCCTTTGTCCCATACATCCCTGAAAATTCAGTCATTTATTAAACACCTCTTTCACATTCATATACCTAGCCTAAAATCAGTTCATTACCATGTTATTGAATATCTATTCTATAGAGAGAGCCCTCTCCTGTCCTTGTAGGGCTAGCTACAAGGCCGAGCGTGGTTTAGTTGTTACCCTGATTTTCCTTTTTCAGCCTGAGGTTCAGATTGGGTGCTAACATCTCTGGCGACTCCACTGGGGAGAACTACAAACTTTGCATAGAAGATTCATCACCCCAGTAATATATTTCTTATAAAGTCTTGATGATCATATTTCAGAGTTTTCTAGGCTGATATAAATATTGTACAGTAGAAATTTCGACCACACTGGCTTCAAGAAGATATACAAGGGCTAATCCTGATCCAAACCCTCCCCCTGTGTTTGAAAATCCAAATCTTATCCCAAGAATAGTCAGAAAACAGGAGGTATCACTAAGTCCTACACCTATTTCCAGGTACCATACTTGGCCCAGTGAGTGGTTTTTTGTAGAAGAGCTTTCTTTTGACGAGAGTTTTGAGCTCTCTTTGTTTAGAAGTAAGTCTGAAACTGCACTCGAAGACACAGTTTTAGATCCAGAATTCCTTGTGGATATTGAAGTTCAAAGAGCGAATTCCTCCATTGATGACTACATTTTGAATTATCCCCAGTCCATCACTGCAGCTTATATTCCTGATCCTTCAGAATCATCAGGAGCAGCATTTCCCCCTCCTAATTCATCAACATCCCCTTCAGTCAACTCCCAGTTATCATCTCCTCCAACAACACCTCCTCCAAATCCTACAAATCCTATTGTAAATCCACCCAGAGTCATGGTTGCCCGGTATGCGTCATTGGTTTTACCTCAGGTTCCCAATGATATGCCTGCTGATTATCAGAGTAAAATTCCTATCTTTGATGGCACTCAGGGCATTAAAGCCCAGCAGCATGTTGATAGGATGAATGACTTTTTTGACTTGTATGAGGTAGAAGAAGAGAATGTAACTACCAAGTTGTTTGTCCAAAGCTTCGGAGGTGAAGTTAGAAAGTGGTTCAGAGCTTTACCAACTGGCTCAATTCATACTTTATAGGAGCTACACACACAGTTCTTAGACCGGTGGGAGGTGAAAAGGAATCCACACCAAATTCTATCTAAATATAAGAATATTAAAAGAAATGTGGGTGAAACTGTGCAAGAATATTGTTTAAGATTCAATGCCGTATACAATGCTATTCCGGCTAACCTCAAACCTCCTGTGGATTCAGCTATGCTGAGGTTTTCGGATGGTTTTGATGCCGATATGGCATATCAACTACGTGAAAGAGATCCTCCATCACTTGAAGACATGCAGAGGATAGCAGTAAACGTTGAAGCTAATCTACTGGCTAGAAGAGCTCGAGCCAGAGCTGAAAAGAAATTCGTGGTGAAAGAGGAAGCCTCCCCTTTAGATAGCAAAATGGACACACTAATTCGTACAATGGAAAAGATGGTTTATTGATTAACGATTTCGGACAGACCTAAACCCCAAATAAGAAATCCGAATTTTAGAGGACAAAAACAACCGCAATTCAAAATTAGATAGAGAGAACAGAGGGTGCGGGACCAAGCAGCACCACAGCAGTAGATCAAAACGCCATTACAGCCGAACTACGTGCAAGGAACTAAATCAGATGATCATAACCTTGTATTTGAGGCCAATCACTTTTTCACAAGTGATGGTGTGCCCATCTTCCTCATAGAAGATGAAAAATATATAGTAGCGACTCCAGACATTCGAGGGGACGAAAATTTCATCTTGGAAAATGACGTAGTGCTAGAAAAAGAATCTGACGACTACCAGAGAGGGTATGTGAATGCTCTATCAGCCCCACAAAGGCAGTATTTCTTGAGGAATATAAACGTCATAATCAGTCCCATTCAAAAGAGGAAAGAACTCCAAATGAAGGACGAGGCATAGAAGAAAGTAAAAGAGCCATCCAATCCTTCATCTAGCAAAGCACCTACAGCTACTAACACAGCAAATGAAAAAGGCCAACAGAGCATAGCGAAGGAACAAACAGAGAAGAAAGACCCTCCCATTAAAGAGGTAGAAAAAGCTCCTTCCTTTAATTTAGAAAATGAAATTTCCAAACTCAAAGTGTCTGTGCCCCTGACTGAGTTGGTGAAGAATAGTGTATATAAAAGTCAGGTGTCTAAAATCTTCCAAATTGACCCTCTTTCTGATATGGTTAATGTGGAAGATGACTACCCTGAACTTATTTTTGGTCCAGCCACAGAAGAGTCTCAAGAAAATGAGGTACCTCCCTTTTACCTAAGTATTAGGTTGCATGAGTTTGTCTTGCATAATGCCATGTTGGACTCTAGGGCCTCACATAATTTCATGCCCAAAGCTATCATGGAGAATTTAGGCCTTGATGTTACTAGAAAATACCATGACTTGTATTCTTTTGACTCAAGTAGGGTCCATTGTATTGGTCTCATCAAATATTTAGTACTGTGTTTAGATCAAATCCCAGCCAAAAATGTCTTGATGGATGTAGTTGTTGCTGATGTCCCACCAAGGTTTGGAATGCTTCTATCTAGGTCTTGGGGTTCAAAACTCAAGGGAACCATACAGCTTGATTTCTCCTATACCACAATCCTTGTATTTGGCTAGTTGAGAAAGTTATATAGGGAAAAGAAAATGAAATATATGATTACCAGCAAAGACAAGCCAGTAAACCATCCCATCAATGCAGTCCACACAGATTTAGAATATTTTTTCTTATATTCAGATGATGGTTTAAATGATGAGGATGTTTAGTTGGTACAAGTGGAGGAGATAACCGAGATTTCATAAAATTTCAGAGAAGTCCTCAAACAGGAAAAGGAAAAAGCAACAAATACTTCTAAGCCTCTTGCCTGCCAGCAACAAAGGGATACTGAACAGCCAGAAATTAGCCAAGGCAAAGAAGAGAAAGAAAAAAATTTCCAGCATCTACAAGAAGAAGAAGAAGGCCCGGAGGAAGGGATTTTGATGAGTCATGGTAAGGGATGGAGCCGGTATTGGAATATGGTTAGAGACTCATTTTTCAACTCCTAGGAGTCTCTATAACAGAGTTTAGCTATAAGTTAGCTTTCGATTACCAACAATGGGGGCTGTGCAGGCGAAGCTCTAATTGCAGGCCTCAAAATCTCAAAGAAGTTGAAGGCGAAAAGGATTTCTGTGTATGGTGACTCTGAGTTAATAGTCAAGAAGGTGAAGGGAGAATACCAAGCTAAACATCCAAGACTGAGGGCATATAGAAATGTCGTTCTGGACATTTTGAAGACATTCCCAGAGTACACTTTGACAGCAGTGCCCAGGATGCAGAATATTGTTGCTGATTCTCTTTCCACTACTGCAAGTAACCTGAAGATTCCGATGAACTCCAGCAATAAGTTTGAAATCTATGTCAAACATAGGCGTACTGTTTCAGACAATTTAAGGTATTGGCAAGTATTTTGGGATGATAATGAGATCAATGCATTTTTACAGGGTGATGGAAAATTCAAGGACACTCCCATAGAAGGCGACTATGTGGTTGATGACCAAGAATTGGAAACAAACCAGATGGACATATTGTAGCTTAAAGATAACGTAATTCCTAGAGGTCTCATACCTCTAGAGGAGCTATTTGATCAGGACTATGTGGCAAAGAAGCCAAGCTTGGTGCCCACGGAGAAAGGAGTCGAAGATGTGAATATTGGAACACCCGATCAGCCCAAGTTCGTGAAATTGTCAAAGACATTGTCCCCTGAAGCAAAGGAGAAGTATGTGAAGTTGTTGTTCGGATTTTCTGATGTGTTTGCATGGGATTATTTAGATTTGAAGGTGTATGATAAGAACATAATCCAACATACTATTAATATCAAGCCGGATCAAAAGCCATTCAGAAAGAAGCTGAGAAGAATCAATCTGAAGCTGCTGCCATCCATCGAAAAAGAGGTAAACAGATTGTACAAAGCTGGTATCATAGTCCCCATTAGGTTTTCTAATTGGATTTCAAACTTGGTCTCGGTATGTAAAAAGACTGGAGAAATAAGGTTGTGCATAGATTTTCGGAACTTGAATAAGGCCTCCTTAAAGGATAATTATCCACTTCCGAAAATGGACCATATTCTGCAGAGAGTAGTTGGAGAATCCAGGATGTCACTACTTGATGGCTACTCAGGCTACAACCAAATCTTGGTGTATGAGAAGGAACAAGATAAAACTGCCTTCAAAATGCCCTGGGGAACCTTCCAGTATGCCAAAATTCCTTTTGGACTAAAGAATGCATGAGCGACTTTCCAGGGTGCAATGGACATTGCTTTTGCCAATGAAAAAAATGTTTTCTGGTTATTTATTTGGATAATTTGACAGTGTTTTCAGGATCAGATGATGAGCATTTGCAACATTTGAGAGTTGTTTTCCAGCGATGTAGAAAGTTTGGGATTTCTCTCAATCCCAAGAAGTGTCTCTTTGCCATGGACGAAGGAAAACTGCTGGGGCATATCATCTCCAAATATGGTATTCGCATCGATCCAGCTAGAGTGGAGGCGATTCAGCTCATAGAACTGCCACAAAATAAGAAGGAGATCCAAGCATTCAATGGTAAGATGAACTTCTTACGTCGATTCATACCCAATTTGGTTGAACATTTGAGGGAAATGACTAATATGTTGAAAAAGGATAGCACTGTTAAATGGAGCGAGAAGGCTATCAAATCATTCAATCTGGTAAAGTTGGCTTTGTCCAATGCCCCAGTGTTGATCAGTCCCGACTACACTCAAGACTTCATCATATTTTTGTTTGCATCGGAGCATACTTTAGCTGTTGTTTTAATGCAAAGGAGAGACGATCGAAAAGCCAATTGCATTTTTTAGTAGAACTATTAGAGATGTTGCTTTGAGGTATAATATCATTGAAAAACAGGCATTGGCCCTTATCAAGGCATTGAAGGACTTCAGGGTCTATATTTTGCATTCACATACTATAGCTTATGTCCCTAAAGCAGCAGTGAGGATGTGTTGATACAAACTTATCCAGAAGGTCAGAGAGGTAAGTGGATAGCGGCTATGTTAGAGTACGATCTGGAGATCAAGCCCACGAAGTTGATCAAAGGCCAAGGCTTGGCGAAATTGATGGCCCAATCAAATCTGCGCACCTTAGATATAAACCTTATAACAACAGTGGCAGAAGAGGAAGATGAAGGTTTGCTGGTTTCAATTGCAGATATTTTTCTACAGTCCCCGTGGTATTCGGATATCGTCTATGTCCTTCAGCATTTGTCACCTCCTATGGGCATGTCTAAGAGTAAAGGTAGATCTCTGAAGCTAAAATCTACAAAATACTGCATTTTAGACAGCGTTCTGTATTGGAAAGATCTAGGAGGCGTTCTGCTCAATTTTTTGATTGAAGAAGAAGCGCAGAAGGTAATGCACGAGTTTCATAAAGGCAACTGTGACAGTCACTTGTTTTGGAAGACTAAAGCTAACAAGGTATTGAGAGAAGGATATTATTGGCCCACATTATTCTCTGATTTATATAAGACAGTGATGAAATTCCATGAATGCCAAATCTTCCAAGGGAAGAAAAAATTGCTTCCACTCCCTTTGAAGCCAGTTTCAGTGAACGCACCCTTTCAGCAATGGGGGCTCGATTTCATAGGGAGATTCATCCTGCGTCCTTAGCACAACACCGATGGATATTGACAGGGAAAGATTACTTTACAAAATGGATCAAGGTCGTCCCAGCCAGGCAAGCAACAGACACGGTAATCATTCAATTCCTGGAATTGAATATTTTATCTCGTTTTGGCTGCCCATGCAAAATCGTAACAAACAACGCAGCAGCGTTCAGATCAAATAAAATGATCGATTTTTGTGACAAATACAACATCGCGCTGGGCCATTCGACAGCTTATTATCCACAAGGCAATGGCCTGGCTGAGTCATCTAACAAATCACTGGTGAATATAATTAAGAAAGTGTTGGAGGCAAACAAAAGAAACTGGCACCGAAAGCTCATTAACGCGCTGTGGGCAGACAGAGTTAGCAGTAAAAGATCAATAGGTATGTCACCATTTGAGCTGGTTTATGGTACCGATGTTGTCTTTCCTACATCCCTTACAGTTCCAGTTGTGAGATTATTGCAAGAAGTTGGCAGCAAGGACAATGAAAATCAGCGAAGAATCAATCAAATGATCCACCTTCAGCAAACAAGAGAGGAAGTGTCACAGAACGCTATTCAGTTGCAGGAGAAGATTAAAAAGATCTATGACAGGAAGACCAAAGCAGAAAAGTTTCAGTTGAATGATATAGTGTTGAAATGGGATGCCAGAAATGAAGACAAAGGGAAGCATGGTAAGTTCGACAATCTGTGGAAAGGGCCATACAGGATCTCAGCATACAGAGGACAGAATGCCTTCTTTCTTTTAGAAATGGATGGCCAAGATTGCCCTAGAGGAGTAGTAAATGGTAGGCTTTTGAAGCACTACCATTGTTGAAAGAAAAGGATCAGAAATCTATGTCATCACCATTGTATATACCATGTTATGTTTATCAGAGTTCAGAGTACACAATCATTGAAGTTTGGGGCCCGAGGTGACGGCTATAAAGCTTCGATGATATGTGTATGGTATGGGTTTATTTCAGTTCTCAGTTTTAGTCTTGAGTCAGTGTCAGTTTGCATTGTGTCAGTCTTTTAGTATTTTTGACTCCATGCCCAGTGGATAAGGCTACTTGGTCTACGGTGTTCTTGGCACCTCCAAGGAGCTACCATCCCCATTGGAGCCAATGTTAGTGTCAGTCTAGTCGTACTGCCATCAATGATCAAAACTACTCTTTTGCATTTGCATATTAGGTGTCTCATACCGAAAAAATTTCTCCATTCCGTTAGGTCATGGATTCATTGATGGTAGCAATTTTTTATCATTTTTCCCTCATGAGGTACTTGCTAATTTTCCTCCCTATGGTCTTCAGTCATTAGTCACTTTCATTCTCAAAATCATATCAGTAGGTCATAGGACGAGTTTCATTAGCCTCTAAGGTCTCACCATGGTCAAATTAATGAGTCAAGTGTCAAATAAAGATCAGCAAGGCCATGAGGAAGTCAATAAATGAAAAGTCACAGCACCTGGAAGATCAACGATATCATTCATTCAATGTGATGCAAGTTTCACCTCAAAACCATGTTTTGAGGTGAAAGCATAATACTTTGCCCTTCAGTCTCAATTTAGAAGCTGCCATCTCTGGCAAGATCATCGCCCTGCCTTTCAGAGACGTTTTTCACAACATGTTCGACGTCAAATCATTCTATAAGCAGATCCAAGAGAAAGAGCCCAAAAAGAGCTTTCCAACGGTATACTACACTCTCAAAACTGACTTCTGGATTGAAATTTATGCTTAAGTGAAGTAAAATTCCCTTTACCCCCTATTTCCCATTTTTCCCTTCAAATTTGCTTCATTAAAGTTTTATATCCCTTTACAAAAATCCCTTTCCCCCCTTTTTCCGATTATAATATCGCATTATAAATCTTTTATATACATATGCGATTTAAATACTAAACCACTTCCCCTCTCCATACTCCGTAAACCTTAGAAACAAAGTTTATGTTATATAACCCCCCCGCCGTATAAACCACTTCCCCACCATGCACATCATAAAAATTTATAATATAAAGTTTAAAGTTCTATTATTATAAATTGCAATCACAACCTTTTCAATCATGGGTTTATTTGAAGTGCCAATCGCAAATTTTTTCGATGTGATTGATTGCATCGCAATATAACCCGATGCGATTGATCGCAACATCCTCCGATCACCAATCGCTCCGATTTCCGATTAACCCGATCGCAAAGTCCTGCTCCGATACTCCAATCGCATCGCACATGCTCTGCGCCTGACCCGATCGTAAGTTTTTCTCCGATCTGCCGATCGCGCCCATCCTCCGATCGCATCGCACATCCCTACCTCCCGATGCGATCACCTTCCCCCACCTCCGATGCGATTGCGATTGACCCCTTGGGCCCCACCACAGATTCTTCCGCCCGTTCATAAATAAAAGGTCTGGCCCTTTGTTAGTCCAAAACTTTGGTTATATTTGATTATATATAAAGACCTCCCCCAATCGCATCGGCAGTTTCATATATATCATTCTGCCCCTCTCCCGACTTCGATTTTCGATTTCGATTCACCCCGGTCCCACTTTAGCCCTCTGCCGGTTTATAAATACCATTCATCACTTTGTATAAAGTGCATTGTATACTGCCCCATCGGACCCAGGCTAATCGCATTGGAACTTTTTGTGTGTTGTTTCAACATATTGCCCCGCTCCCCGACTCTAATTTCCGATTGCGATTATATAATATCACTCCGCCTGCCCCCCGACCCAGATTTCGATTGTGATTATATAATATCACTTCGCCTGCCCCCCGACCCAGATTCCGATTGCGATTTATATGTGGTTGCTGCTCATTTCCCTCCCCTTTTCCCATTTAAAATAAATTTTCCCTTCACTAAAGGCAAGTTTCATTTCAAAGGAATGTTTATAAAAAAAATTCAGTTTTATTCAAACAACGAATGGAAAGCAAAGGAACAGTCAAAGGCCGAGAGCTTAAAATAAAATAAAGATATCTACAACAACAAGAAAATAGGATCGGATTGCCTATTTTGTCTTCAGTTATGATTCAAAGGGATCCACGCTACAAGTTTCACCCTCCCATTCGTTATCAGTGAATTTCAAGTGGAATAATTGTAACGTTGTTTTTCCGTTACGGAGAGATTGTTGGCTCTTGGTTTTCCATCTTCGGTTATGATTTCTCCTCTTCCCATCGATTTGTATTCCCGCAAAATCTGTCTATTTATTGAAAATGCTAATCATTTGTAAAGGGTTGACAGTCTGAGGTCTAAAAACTCAGAAGTAGGGGAATAGTGTGGCAGTGAGCTCTGCGCTTACGTTGTACAGTTTGGCAGGGAATTAATAAAGAGATGCAGCTCTGATTTGTGGGATTCATGTGGTATGAGTTTTAACATATGTTTCTTCTTTGTGTTTCATATGTACATTGTTATGTTGCAACATTCCTTCATAAAAATTTCCAGTAGAATGTTTTCAAGTTAGAAAGGTAGAATCCATTTTATATGCTCTGCCTTGGGAAATCATTCATACTCTGTGTGTTTTCTTCTGTTTGAAAAGGATTCGTTTATTATGCCATTTTCAGCTTTCCCAACAGTCTTTCCACTCCATCTTATTTCAATTTGATTGCTAAATCTCCTTCCTATCTTGCCCCATGAAATATCCTGTGTCCTTGATTTAATTTCTCAGCTCATGCTGTCCTTTGTCCCATACATCCCTGAAAATTCAGTCATTTATTAAACACCTCTTTCACATTCATATACCTAGCCTAAAATCAGTTCATTACCGTGTTATTGAATATCTATTCTACGGAGAGAGCCCTCTCCTGTCTTTGTAGGGCTAGCTACAAGGCCAAGCGTGGTTTAGTTGTTACCCTGATTTGCCTTTTTTAGCCTGAGGTTCAGATTGGGTGCTAACATTATCCTTAGTATCATTTTTATTAATGAGGCATCTATTTTCTTCAGGTTTCCATTATTTTCCTTCATTTTCCTCCTCACGTGCAACATGTGACCCTTCAGCTTCCTTTTCTCCTATTTTTCATTATTTTCATAAATAAATGCCAATAAATGGCACTTTGCATTTCTAAATCCTTTTTCATTTCCTTTGCCAATTTCCTTTATCCATAATAAACCAAATGATCACCTTCACTAGGATTTTTTTCCCAACATTCAACTTGGAATAACTGTCCCATAAACATGGTTATTATTTTTCCTTTATTAACTTTTATTACATGGAATTTTTACCATGGTCGTTATAATTACCATAAAAAATATGAAGATCACAAAAAAAAAGAACACAAGATATAGGCTCCAAGCCAAGGAAAAACCCCTCCAAGGGGAAAACCCAAAAAATTATCTTCTTATAGAATCAGTTCAAATGAAATATCCAAGAACCATGAGCACAAAAAACTTCCACCTCTGGATACCAAGTCAAACCTTTCTTCTTTCTAGCAGCTTCATCAACAAAATACCAACAACAAGGAATGTACCAAGGCATAACTTCCACAATTTCTAGTTTCAAGAAGAAATCTCTTTGGCTTCATCCCTCTTTTTCCTTTCTGATGCCCCAGAATGCAAATATCAGTTTTGTGTATCATCTTGACTTCTCTCTCTTCCTGCCTGGATTGTCAAAGAGTCCTGTGGAACAGCCCTCCAGCAGGCTGGCTGAGCCTATGACAGCCCAACTCCAGAGACCCGACAAATACCCAGAAAATCTTTCACCACACAATAGGTCCAAATAGGATTTGAATCTTTGAATAAAGAACTTAGAAGTATGAAGAACATACATGTCTAGAAAGATAATAATAATACTTTTTATTTTTCTTTTTTTACATAAAATACATAATGGTACAAATTATGAAGACCAAACTTAGTTACATTCTCCAACACCCTGGAATCATTGAAGCTTGTAATTAGTTTTAATTCTCCTTATTAGGCCTTAACTTCATTAAGCAACTTGAGTTGAATTTGCTACAAGAGATTGGTTAAAGCTATAACAAGAGAATTGCAATCTTCATGATCATATGAAATCGATAAATACTTCATCACAAATTCTAGTTGTGGGACTGGATCTCACCATTGTCGCTCCTTTGAAATGAGCCTCTACTCTTTGCAATCCTATCAAATACCATGGAATAAGTGTTGTTAATGAATACACTCCCCTCACTCTCAAACTCTGAGGAAAGCTTTATAGCCACATATACGCAGAAATTGTGCAATAAAATATGCAGAGTGGTAGAGGTATTTTTATCCAAACAATGAATTAAAGGAGTTACATCAGGACTGGCAAGCTCAGAGCAACATAGGTATATTGAACCAAAATAACTCTAATAACATGTTAAACACACACAAAATTGATATACAGATTTGGATAACCTCATGTGATTCACATTATTCACAAGATGTACATATAAATACACTTGTCTAACCCTTGGTTTATGTTGGAGGGAAAACGCAACACTCCCTCGTATTTTTGACTTATTTACTTCAAATAATGGGGACCCTTTCCATTAATTTTTGGCTAAAACACCTTTTACAATTTACATTAATTTAGTTGTCCTACAATTTTGTCAATTTTTTTTTTTTTTCCGTTTTTGTCATATTTCGATTTTGATTGCTTCATTAAGTTCAAAATTTAACAAGTTTTCCATCGATAATTGTTTCACCTCATTTGGTTAACCGTTTTGCAAATGGAACTCCTTTAAAGTTTGATCATTTTTGTCGTTCGGGTTAAAAAATGTACAAAATGTATTATATTTTAATTTTTGTAATTAAAATAGTAATTTATTGTAAATATTAATCCTTAGCTATTTTTTTCTAAATTTTTTCATTTTTCACTAACGTTCTTACAAAATGACCCAGCCAAATTGTAGAACTGTTAGAAAATGCATTTTCATGATCTCAGTAATTTATTCTGATTTCTTATTTTAAAACAAATTTCCAAACCCGAAATCTCAAAATTGCAAAGTGACTATAGTTCATTTTGTAGAATTTTTAATTCCATATGGACCCCACTTCACATCACCTCCTCCCTTCCAAAATCCCGATTTAAAATGCTGAAATGAGGACCCCAAAATAAAAATCTTGATTTAAAAATACCGAAATAAAAATCTCGATTTAAAACTTGTGATATAAAAACTCCAATATTGCAATATTGTATATCGAATTTTTGTTTTATGCACATTTTAAAACTTATGATATATCATAAATAAATGTCTGATCGTCAATTAATTTTATGTCACGCCTATTTTCATTTAACATAAAGTTTGGTCAAACTCCTTATGACTCCCGAGCTCCGTCACAATGACCTTAGCTCCTCCCTCATCACTGCACCTCACTCCCTCCTCCATTAACATTTACACTCATAACACGTAAGTTGGTTTTGGTTTTATGTTTTAATTTGAAATATTTTAGTTCTAATTAATATATTATATTTTTATTATAATTATATTATACTATAATTATAATATACTATAATTATAATATAATATAATTATAATATTAATATAATATAATATAATATAAGTATATTTTAATTAATTAAAAAAATATTTATTTTATTTATAATTAATGTAAGTTTTTAATTACAATTAAATCAACCTTAATTAATAAATAGCTGTAATTTAATTTAGGGTTAGATTTTAAATTAAAAATTTTGATTTTTAGCTCAGATCACAGATTTTTCAAAATTTTGCAGTTTTGACTCCTCAACTTTAGAAGCTTATAAGTTGAGTTTTACTTGGCCAAATGAGGCACACGACAACTAGTTGGATAGATACAATAATGGAGAATATTGTTGAAGTAGTTTCGTTACCATATTTTATCATTTAATGGATATAAAATTCAGCAGAAGATCAAGCTCCGAATTTTTAAACAAAACTAAATTTTCGAGTATAATTTCCACATTTTCATTTGCTCACAACTTCTACTGAGTGCAGATCCATTCGTCTATATTCTCCTTGAACAATTAGATTTTTATAGGTATCAGTAAAAAGTTCAGATTTCTTTTTATTTAATTATGTAATTAAATTTAGATTGGATATGTTTTATATTCCATATTTGATATTTTGATTTATTTTTTATAGGGAAAAAATTGAAGAGATGAGGAGAGGAAGATCTCAATCAATGAGAATGATCGAGCAATAGAAGAATCTAATTTTGGGCTAATGAAAATTTATTGAGCAAAACTACTCTTCAACAGCTTTCCTACGGAGAATTGTTTTTGTAAAATTATAAATAGTAGACTGTATAATGTCTTATGGGCTTCTCTCCTCTACAATTCTGGAATTCTAAAAATCACTATTGTAATGGGGATTTAGATTTGTAGGTGAGAGGAGAGAAAAAACTCATATCTGGGGGATAATTGAGGATATCTCTTTTGCATTTTGAATTATGTATGAAGGGCAAAGCTTGCACTATTACAACTCTTGTTTTAACAACAAAAGTTCATGCATTGTAAAATATTGTTGGAGATCAGAGCCAAAGAAACAGATTCAATAAATTGGTATTTATAATACTATTATTTTAAATATTGGTTTCATTTTATGATGACAGAAATGTGTCATTTTATTCATATTTTTACACTATTGTCAATGTGAGTAATTTGCTTCAATAATATGTTATCATTTTTCTCTGCTCTTGTGAGTTGAACTCTGATTTCTGAGTAACTATTTACTCAGAAATCAATCTTTTAATTCTGATTTAACAAATAGTAATGTTTTTTGAACTATTTCCTTGTATTAGTGTTTAATCATTCAAGTTATTGATTTAATAATCATCATCATTTTGTGAACTACTACCTTAATGTTGTTGATTAACTATTTTTATTAATAAATCTATGAACATAATGTGTTTTGGTATTCATAGTGTTAGTTAATTGAATTACTTAGTTAGCCTGATATTTATTATAAGCTAGACATATTTAAATCCCAATCATTTAAATATTTTGCTCTCGGTTGAGTTAGATCTATATCTTCCTAATTAAGATAGGATTATGATACCTTTCCTTTTGTTTGTATTTTAGGATAATTTTCAATTTAGATTTAATTCTACATTTATATAAGTCTTCTTATCAAAGAGGAAAAACTTAGTTGTGGCTTGTGTTAGCACTACAATTTTTCAAACTTTGGTCATCATTATAAGTTGTGTCTTTGACCCTCTCTTTTCTCCTAACCGTTGGTTGAAGGCCGTTTAAAATGTATTCGTTTTTATCATTTTTTAACCAAAGTCACAAAATAATTTTGAGTCCAATAGTTTGTTTATGTCATAGAGTTATTAGGGTAAATTTTATTTTAATGTCTTTTAACTACTTTGAGTAGTTAAGGTCATGGGTTTAGCTTGAGAAGTCTTATTCATTCACCATGCCATTTTTATCGAAGGTTAAAGACAAAGTGTTAGAGTCAAAAATTGTGTTAGGAATAACACAGGAATAGCTACCTTTCCTATAAAGGAAGTTATTTTCTTCAGAAGATCTGATTTTACAAGCAACACAGAAATAACTACCTTTTTCAAAAAAGTAGATATTTCTTGCAAAAATTGTATAAGGAAATCAAAGAAGCATTACTCAGGTGAAAATACATTTTTCTTTGAATATTAAAGGTCTGCTAAAACAAGAGGTATTACTCTGAAAAGGTGGCTATTTATAATTAGAGGATTTATTGAAAGGAGGTTGGTTATTTTATTTGCTAAGGCTAGTTAAAATCTAATGTTACTCATTAAAGTGAAATGTATTAAGGTTGAAGTAAAAATAGCTATTAGTAAGTAATGTGATGGAGTGAAATGTTCGGAGGAATGAATTGGCAATGGAATTTAAATCATTTTGGTTTCGTGTTACTCCCTCTCATCATGATGTAGGGCATGCAGAGCTCTGTTTCTGTTTACCCTCATGAAATCTACAATAAACCATTGTTATCTTCCATCAAAACAATTTATTACTTTGTGCCATCAGTTAGGGCTTCGTTGAGGGTTGTTGTTCCTTGTATCATAGGTGTACATTAGTGGTTTAGTTAGATGTTAACAAGATGGGTAAGAGTGGTAAGGTGAACTGTTCAGAACCGAACAATACCCGTTTTGTTGACCATCGTGGTAAGCCTCAGTTTCAAGAAGTAGGGTGGTATCAGTTTCTAAAGAAGTTTTCAGGAGAAAACATGGTAGTGGCTCAGGCATTTGCTAAGACATTCAATGGAGAACAAGTCAATTTGGGGTCTAGGACTTTCAGGATCACATAGACTCTCATTGTAAGGGCTACCCAAACATAAGCTTCAGGTGAGTCCTGGTACAAGAGGAAAACTCTGCTTAAAGATGATTTGAATCCATATCTAAATCTTGAACATGAAAATATTGGTTGGAACCCTACTATTCATATTTCACATTTTAGGCCTTAGTGGAAATATGTTTTTACCATTGTGCAAAGTTATATAACCTATGAGGGTAGGTTTTCTACTATGCATAAATGCCAGATGAGGTTTCTGGCTCACAACTTGGGCTCTAAACCTATGAACTTACCATATTTCCTCTATAAATCTCTGTTATCAATTTCCCAAAAAATATAGAGAACCACAGACTATTCTCTTCACAACCTTTATCATAGAGGTTTAATCAAAATGTTGGTGGTCCACCATCTGAAAAATAAGAGAACCACATGGAAAAAGTTTTTAGCAGGTGAGGGATTTAGCAATATTAACTCAAGGAGAAGGGTAGGAAGGACTAGAAGGCTAAATAACTAAGAGCAGAAGTCAAGCCCTACACCTACATTGACCCCTTCACATGCTGGTAAATCTTCTATACCATCTAGAAGACAGACAAGGAACTCAACTAGGAGATCTAGAGTTCAAACCACCATTCCTACACCAATCATCACTCCTATACCTACAGTGAAACCAACCAAGGAAGTTTACACTAGAAGACCACTTAAGGAGCCACAGACTTTGGGATCTTTTAGGCAGGAGTATGCAAGAAAACTCAAACAAAATGTTACCCTACCTGACAAGAATACTATGTATAAAAGCAAAGAAGATGTAGCTTCATCTTCAAAGAGTAAACGCATGAGAAAACTTATTTTGACAGAGGGACCTTCAGTGGAAGTCGGTTGTGAAACCTTGACACCAAGCCCTGTTATAGAGGCTATACAAGAGAATCAAGAAAACAATGCCACTCCAACGTCAGAGGAGCCTACACTTGCACAAGGCTTTTCCTCACTCAAAAAGGGGAAAAGAAAATTTTCAGAGACCAGAACACTAGAAGAACCTACTATAGCTCAGATTTACTCGTCTATCAGTTCTTCAGCCAAAGGGAAGAAGAAAGCTATAATCCACTCATACTCATATTTTGAGGCGGATAGTAGTGAAATAGAGCTTAGTGAGTCATAGTTTGAAGAAGGGCAGTCAAGCAGAGTTATACATGGGAGAAAGAGGCCTTCATAAATTCCGAATCCATGCATTCAAAGGCCTCACACCAGACCAAAGAACAAGCCGAGACTAGCAAGAAAACTCATAGCCAGGGATGAAATAATAAACATAGATGAAAGCCCATAAAATGAACCAAAGAAAAATAAAATACAAAAGAGAAAGCCAAACAGAAGGGTCACCAAGGCAGAAGGTATTAGAATTTTTGCTTCTATAAGAAATATCTGATGATTGAATGTAAAAAACCATGAAAATATGAATAATCATGTCATCTTTGGCTTATACATAGTATTTTTAGAAATAACTACCTTTTTCAGAAAAGTAGCTATTATTTTCGGAATATGTATAAGAAGGTGAAAAGGTTGCTCTTTTGTTATGGTTTCAAAATAATGACACTAAATGATGATAGAGTGAGTGCAACCTCATTGGTAATGGCCCTTTCCCAAGTGTCATCCAATCAATCTATCTTCCAGATGTCATTTCACTTGATTACTCCTACACTTTTGCAGATAAGGGTGTAGGTGTCCTTTTCAGTTGGAAGTTGCACTTTTTGTGGAGGCAGTTTTTCTAGGAAACGAGTCGCACTCAGCCACCTCAACTCATCCATTTCGAGCTCCATACTGTCATGTTTTGTCTTCAGTTTTATTTCAGTCTATTTTTTTTTATGTTATAGATAAGATCTACTATATGTAGAGGATTGTAATAACGTCCCTAAAATAGAATTTCACTTTTTGTGGAGGCTTTAACACAAATCCTTTTTGTATATATACTATGTAAATCAAGGAAGAAAGGGTTCGTTGTTTGTCTTTTTCATTTCATATTGTGTTGTACATTTTTGGATATATAATATATTCAGAGGCACTCTTGAGGACTCACTATTTGTATGGTGTGTGTATTTTTTATCTCCTTATGTGATTCCATAATTTATAGTTTCATTCCAGATTATGCTTTATATAGTTCTATCTCATTCTTTTATCATCCTTGTAAACCTCTTAGACATATTGATATGTTTTTGTAAGTCTTGTTTCAAGATTTCTTGATTAAGTATGAATTGAAGATTGTTCATAAGCATTCCTTGAGGTCGAATTAAATCCTGTTTCATGTTCTTATGAGTCTTTTCTCATTCTTGATTCATCAAGAATTCCTGATTCATGAGGTCATGTTAGTTGGAAGTATTCTTTTTAATGGGATTCTTAAAATTTAGAGTGAGACTCTTGTAATTCTTTTAAAGCATTCTTTCACTATACATTTTACATCTAGAATATGTGTCACCCTTTCCTCTTAGCAGTGGGCTTCTATTTTACATATCCATTATTTATTTTCATTCCTCTAACCATCAAGCTACAAAATCAAAATTTCTACCACATCATGCACCACTGCCCTCATATGTGTGATAGATTCTTATTTTCTTAAAATCCCTTTCAGTGTGTGTAAGTTCCAACCACTTTCGAAAAAACTCAATCAAATTATAATAAAATCCCTTGAGCTTAAGATGTGTCTAGTTAGGCACTTGTCACAATCCAAGTGTTGATTCCAGTGCTAACATCTTTTGATGCATCTTCTGAGAGACGAAGATTATGAACTCAATATTCTCCCGAGGTTTTTTTGCGTAAATGTTTAGTACTAGTTTTTAAAGGTGAATAAAAACTAGTCATTTTTCTAATTGTAATTGGTTCACCTGGTGACTCCACAAAGAGGACGCGGGGTTTCAAGATTACCTACCACAAGAAGAAATCAGAGATCACCTCCTGTGATTCCAGTTTCTGACCCAGAGAATATCATAAAGGATGCAAGAGGGAAATAGAAATCAGTTGAAGCTACATCAAATTCAGTGAAAAAAGTGCATTTAAAGTACATTCCAAAAGAAAATGTACCATCATCTATCTCAAAAATTAAAGAAGTTTCAGTTTCAAAAGAATCTGGTGAAATATTTCAAGTTGAAATTGCTTCCATAAAAGGAAAAGTAGATGATGTTAGCCTAGATTCAGTTGAAAGTATCTCTCAGTCATCACTTAGTAAATCAGAAACAAGTATTATTCCAGTGAAAGAATAAAAATCAAAAGCTTTAGGTGTCAGTGAAGAAAACCAAAATTCAGAAGCCTTTGTGTTGACAGAATGGGAATTAGAACAAGTATTGGAAATTGCACCTTTCCTAGATAGGTCTATTTTAACTGAAGAATATTTTAAAACAATTCTAAGCTTTCTTCAAACTCATCCTAAATATTAGTTCTCTTTTAGCCCACAACAAGAGTATTTTCCTTTGTCTATTGGCTCATCCTCTTCTCAGCAAGGAGAAGGTAACCTTCTTGAAAACTTGACTTTTAATCTCTTTGACTTTTTAACTCAGTAGAACAAAGTTGAAGCTACACCAATCCTTCAAGAATCTGCATCTGAATCTGATTCTCTTGGATAGGTGGAAATAAATAATTCCATTGTCCATTTCTTTGAAAATCCACTATTTTCAGCTCCAAAGCCTTAAGAACCATCCCAAGAACTTCAATTTTCTCCCATTCCAAAAAAAATACAAACTCCAAAAACTATAATTTCCAACATTCAAACTTCTGCATGAACAATTTTTCCACTATTTATACCTCAGCAAGTAATGGATCAACATACTTCTACAAGGATGCAACATATTGTTGCTACAAGATATGCACCACTAGCTCTTCCTCAACCTTTGCATCCTCTTCCTGAAGGGGATTATCTGAAATATTGTCCCAAATACACAGGGGAGGGAGAAGGAGTATCTTATGAAGAACACCTAGTTGCCTTTTAAAGTTATGAAGATAACCAAAACATTGAACATGAAGATGTCTGGTCAAGAATCTTTGTCCAGAGATTGGATGGAGAAGATCGTAAGTGGTTCAGAAATTTTCCACCAAATTCAATAACAAGAATATATGCTTTAGATGAAGTGTTTGTAAAGCAATAGGGTGACCGTGAGGATTACTTGTATTACCTTACATAGTTTGGAGCTTTAAAGAAGAAGATTGATGAAACATTGGCAGAATTTACAAAGAGATTCAATAAATTCTATCAAAAGATTCATATAGAAGTCAAACCTCCTGAAACCACAACCATGATAACTTTTTCCAATGCCTTAGACTCCAAGTTTGTACTATGGTTGAGAGCTGAGAAACCAAAAACATCAGTAGGCTTGCAAGAGGTTTCTATTGAAGTGCAGTCCAATCTTATGGCCTCAAACAAACTGAAAATTGAAGAGGGGAAGGGAGAAAAATATGAAAAGAAAATGAAAGAGGAGAAACCATATTCCTCCTCTAAAAATTTCACAGCTGAAGAAAATTTTGATCAAATTTCTAATTTGATTAAATATCTTGCTTCCAAAATGACAAAACTGGAGTTAGAAAACAAGCTTGCTGCTAGGCCCATCCAAAATGAAGGAAATAGAAATCAGACTCATTTTAGGATACCCTTTCAGCCTCAAAATGTTTTACAATGCCCAAGAATAAATCTTGATGATCAAAATGTTCAGCCTCCACTACATAATTTTACTGAAGAAAATTAGCAAGAACAAGACGAGGAGGATGAAGATATAAATCTTGTTGGGGAGACATCACAATCAGCTTGTTTGAATTTGAAATAGTATGAAGATAAATCGAGGATAAATCTATTTTTAGATGATGAATAGGCTCATATTCATGTAAGAATGAGAAAAATCAGCCTGAAAATCAGATAATAAATTATCCTTTGAGGTCAAAAGGGGTTGTCCAACAACCTCAACAAAAACAAGATTTTGAAAAAAATGTTGCCAAACAAAGGGAAAAATTTAATGATGTTCCTTCATCACCTAACCTTTCCCCAATCATCAAAACTGTTGTAGAAAATAAATATTTGGCTCCTCTTAATTTTGGTTTCAATTCTGAATTAAATAAAAACCAATATTCTGGTTCCGCTCCTTGAATTGTTGAAAAATCCAACCTACAAAGATTCATTTAAAATTCTGTTACAACCATATCTTACTCCTGATTTAGTCAACTTAGAGGATGAACATCCTACCATTTACTTGGGAAACCATGTCCAAGATTAGAATGATGATAATTCTCCACCTTTTTTTATCTTTCACTCAACATTCATAACAAATTGTTGCATAACTTCCTATTAGATTATGGGGCCTCTCACAATCTGATGCCTAAGAAAGTGATGGATGAATTAGGATTGGAAATCACTAAACAATATCATGATCTCTACACTAATGATTCTAAAAGGGTCGAGTATTTAGCAGTGATCAAAGGCTTGGTAATTTTTCTTACCCAGCTCCCCATGAAAATTCTAGTGATGGACATAGTGGTTGCAGACATACCCTCTAGATTTGGAATGCTTATTTCTAGATTTTGGTCCAAAAAGCTGGTAGGTACTCTTCAAATGGATATGACACACACCACCATCCCAGTCTTTGGAGGAGAATTTAGGACATTGTATAGGGAAACACAAATGTATTATATCATAATTGATCAACAAAATCCCTCAGATCATCCTATATATGCAGAGGAGAAGGAGTTAGGGTCATGCATTTTACACCTTGTTGTTGATGACATCAATTTTCAGTCTGAAATCAGTAAAAAACAAAATTTTATAATCACAAAAGAGTAGAATTTAGAAGCAGGGTAGATCTGGAAATTGTATTTTGATGGAGCCTCATCAAGAGAGGGATCAGGGGCTTGTGTAGTTCTTATTTCTCCCACTCAGTAGGTAGTGACTTTATCATACAAATTACAATTTCTCACTACTAATAACATTGCTGAGTATGAAGCACTCATTTTGGGAATGAAGGCAGCAAGAGATTTGGGAGTTGAACAGTTGATTGTTTTTGGTGATTCAAATTTGGTGGTACAACAGGTGAGAGATAATTATCAAGTCAAAAATTAAAAATTGAAGAATTACAAAAATGAAGTGTGGTATTCAATTGAACATTATTTTTCAGCATTTAATTTAAAATTTGTTTCTAGAGAAGAAAATGAAATGGCAGATTCACTGGCCATTGCTGCTAGTAATTTTAAGGTTCCTCTTGATGTTAAAGTGACATACGATGTTCAGATTAAAAACAGAATTTCAATTCCCGACAATATCAAACACTGGCAAGTATTTGAAGATGATAAAGAAATTCAGAAATTCTTGGAATGTGTAGAGGAATTTGTAGACATTCAAATTGATAATGAGCAAGACACAGCTGAAAGTCAGAATAACAAGCCATTTAAAAGTACTATTGCTGGAAAATACATTATTGATCTAAAAAAAAATCCATTCGTAAAGGCTTGGTTCCTTTGTAGAGATTGTGTGACAATAATGATGTATTTTTAAAGCCTGATAGTAAAAAATTTGAAGGAAGTATAGTTGATTGCAATATTGGCACATTAAATCAGCCTAGATATGTTAAAGTTTCTAAATTTCTTCCTCAAGAAACTAGAGCTGAATATGTCAAGTTGCTAAAGTAGTATGCCGACATTTTTTCTTGGTCTTACAGTGATTTGAGGACATATGAAAGAAATATAATGGAACATAAAATTCATCTTAAATCAGAAGCAAAGGCTGTGGCAAAAAAGATAAGACATATTAATCCTATGCTTCTCCCTATCATTGAAAAACAAATCAGAAAAATGTGGGAAGCCAAAATAAATTTTCCTTTAATATTTTCTAATGGGGTAGCTAATATAGTCTCGGTTCGAAAGAAGAATGGAAAAATTAGAATTTGCGTTGATTTTTGCAATTTGAACTCGTGTTCACTGAAGGATAACTATCCTTTACCCAAAATGGATCATATTTTGCAGAAGGTTGTAGGCTCAAAGAGATTATTAATGATAGATGGCTTTTCAGGATACAATCAAATTTTAGTTGAAAAACAAGATAGGGAGAAAACAACTTTCACTACACCTTGGGGAACTTCTATGTACAATAAGATGCCTTTAGGTTTAATGAATGCATGTGAAAAATTTTAGCGGGAAATGGACATTGCCTTTATAGGGGAAAAGGACAGATTTTTAGTCATTTATTTGGATGACATAACAATATTTTCAAAATCTGATCAGGATCATTTAAAACATTTGCAGCAAGTGTTTGATAAGTGCAGAAAATTTGGTTTGTCTTTAAACCCAAAGAAATAATCCTTTGTTTTTCAAGAAGGAAAACTATTGGGGCATATAGTGACAAAAGTATTAACCCAGGGAGAGTTGAAGCTATACAGAAAATTGATTTACCCAGAAATAAGAAAGAGTTACAGTCATTTTTGGGTAAAATTTATTTTATGAGGCCTTTTGTTCCAAACTTTGCAGAATTAATTAAACATATAAATGTCTTGTTGAAGAAATATGTAGAGTTCAGGTGGCAATATGAAGCAAAACCTCTTTCTTAGCAATCAAATCTGCCTTGACTGAAGCCGCAGTGTTAATCAGCCCTGATTTTGAGAAGGATTTTCTGACTTTTTCATATGATTTTGAGGAAATTATTGCAGCGGTTTTACTTCAAAAGAATAGGGAAGGCTTGGAGCAGCCAAATTTATTTTTTCAGTCATGCATTAAGAGATGTTGAGTTATTGAAAAACAGGCATATGCATTGGTAAAGGCTTTAATTTTTTTTTCAAGTTTATGTTCTGCATTCTAAAGTCATTACTTTTGTGCCAAATATTGCTATCAAGGATGTATTGTTGTAGCCAGACACAGATGGAAGGAGGGGAAGATGGTTAACAAAGATTTTTGAATTTGACATTGAAATCAAACCTACTAATTTGAGAAAGGGACAGGGCTTAGACCGCTTGATGGCAGAACCAAATTGCAAAGCTCCTAATCTGAACATGGAGGTAGTTGAAGAAACATATAAAGAAGGTATATTTGATTATCATGAACTCTTCTATTCCAACTAGTATAAGGACACATTGTACTTTTTATTAAATCTTAGTTGTCCTCCAGAAATGGAAAAATCAAAGAGAAGGGCTTTTAAACTAAAGGTTGTCAAGTATTGCATAATGGAAAATAATATTTATTAGAAAGACCTAGTAGGAGTTTTGTTGAGATGTGTAGATGAAGCTGAGACACAAAAATTTATGTCAGAGATACATTTAGGGGTGTGTGGTAGAAATTTATATTGGAAAGCTACCACAAATAAAATTCTAAAAGCTAGCTATTATTGGCCAACTCTTTTCTCTAATGTTTTTGCCAAAGTCAGAGCTTTCAATGAGTGCCAAAAGTTTTCCGATAAGCATAAGTTTCTCCCACTACCTCTCATTCCCATTTCAGCAGATGCTCCTTTCTAGTAGTGGGGGCTAGAATTCATTGGTGAGATTCATCTGACATCATCAGGACATCATAGGTGGATTCTTACAACCACGGACTATTTCACCAAATGGATTGAGGCCATTCCAACAAGAAACACCACTAACATGGAAATAATTAAATTTCTGTTGGAAAATATTATGTCTGTATTTGCCCTCAAAAGTTGGTGACTAACAATGCAATGGCTTTTAAATCTGCCAAGAAAAATAATTTCTGTCAGAAGTATAACATTGATTTGACTCATTCTACACCTTATTACCCCCAAGGTAATGGGTTATCTGAGTCATCGAACAAAAGCCTGGTAAGAATCATAAAGAAGATGATGACAGAAAACAAAAGAAATTGGGATGCTGAGCTAGTTCATGCTCTTTGGGTAGATAGGGTAAGAAACAAGAGATCAATTGGATTTATCCATTTCAACTTGTTTATGGTATTGATGTTGTGATTCCATTGCAGTTGGCCCTTCCTGTTATGAAATTTTACAAGATGAAACTGATAATTCAAATCCCATTCAAAGAAGGATGCTGCAACTTATAGAAGCTCATCAAATTTGGGAATCCCTGATGGACAAAGCACAAAAATACAAAGGCAAAGTAAAATTTGTCTTTGAAAAAAGAGCAAAACAACAGGTATTCCAAGAATATGATTTAGTATTGCGTTGGGATGCAAGAAGAGATGACCATGGAAATCATGGTAAGTTTGACAACTTGAGGTTTGGCCCATTCAAAATTGCTCAAGTTCTGGAACATAACACATTTCTGCTTAAGCATTTAGATGATGATCAATTGGTTGGAGGTCCAGTTAATGGTCATTTTATCAACAAAAAAGTAGTTTGATAAGTCAATCAGTCTTTTCATTGTAAATATACGAAGTGCTATTTCAATAAAACTCCATGCCCAATGGTATTTGTGTCTGTAAATAGAATCAATTTTCAGTTCAGTCAATAAAATTCAATTCTTGTCATTAGCTCCTACAATTCAAGGTCCTGATATTTTAAGGCATTGAATCTGCAGTCCGTGAAGCCTCATGGGAGGACTTCATCCCCAATAGGAGCCATTGTTAGCACTACAAATTTTCAAACTCTGGTCATCATTATAAGTTGTGTCTTTGACCTTGTCTTTTCTCCTAACCGTTGGTTGAAGGCCCTAGAGAGTTACAATATATTAGTTTTTATCAAATTTTAACCAAAATCCAAAAGAAATTTGAGTCCAATAGTTTGTTTATGTCATAGATTTATTAGGGTAAATTTTCTTTTAATAAGTCCTTTAACTTCTTTGAGTAGTTAAGTTCATGGGTTTAGCTTGAGAAGTCTTATTAATTCACCATGATATTTCTATCCAAGGTTAAAGACAAAGTGTTAGATTCATCAGTTGTCATGTTAGGAATAACACAGGAATAGGTACCTTTCTTAGAAAGGCAGTTATTTTCTTTAGAAGATCTAGTTTTACAAGAAACACAGGAATAACTACCTTTTTTAAAAAAGTATCTATTTCCCGCAAAAATTGTACAAGGAAATAAAAGAAGCATTACTCAGGTGAAAATACACTGCTCTTTGAATATTGAAGGTCTGCTAAAACAAGTGGTATTACTCTGAAAATTTGGCTATTTCTAATTGGAGGATTCATCAAAGGGAGGTTGGTTATTTTATTTTGTAAGGCTAGTTAAAATCTAATGCTACTCATTAAAGTGAAATGTATTAAGGTTGAAGTACGAGTAGCTTTTAGTAAATAATGTGATGGAGTAAAATGTTTGGTGGAATGAGTTAGCAACAAAATTTAAATCATTTTGGTTTCATGTCACTCCCTCTCACCGTGATGTAGGGCATGCAGCGCTTTGTTTCCGTCTACCCTCGTGAAATATACAACAAACCGTTGTTATCTTCCAACAAAAAAATTTATTACTTTTTTCCATCAGTTAGGGCTTCGTGGAGGGTTGTTGTTCCTTGTCTCATAGGTGTACATTAGTGGTTTAGTTAGTCGTTAACAAGATTGGTAAGGGTGGTAAGGTAAACCATTCAAAACTAACCAATACTCGTTTTGTTGATCATCGTGCTAAGCCTCAGTTTCAAGAAATAGGGTGGTATCAGTTTCTAAAGAAATTTTTAGGAGAAAATGTGGTAGTGGCTTAGGCATTTGTTGAGACATTCGATGAATAATAGGTCAAGCTGGGGTCGCAGACCTTCAGGATCACAAAGACTATCATTGCAAGGGCTACCCAAACATAAGCTACAGGTAAGTCCTGTTACAAGAGGAAAACTCTGCTTAAAGTTGATTTGAAGCCATATCTAAAGCATGAACGTGGAAATATTGGTTGGACCACTACTATTAATATATCTTATTTTAGGCTTGAGTGGAAAGATCTTATTACCACTGTGAAACGTTATATAACCTATGAGGGTAGATTTTCTACTATGCATAAATACCAGATGAGGTTTCTAGCTCACATCTTGGACTCTAAAACTATGAACTTACAATATTTCCTCCATAAATCTATGTTATCAATGTCCCAAAAAATACAGAGAACCCCATACTATTCTCTTCACAAACTTTTTCACAGAGGTTTAATCAAAATTCTAGTGGTTTACCATTTGAAAAAGAAGAGAACCACATGGAAAAAGTTTTTAGCAAGTGAGGGATTTAGTAGTATTAACTCAAGGAGAAGGGTAGGAAGGCCTAGAAGGCTAAAGACCCAAGAGAATTAGTCAATCCATATACCTACATTGACCCTTTCACATACTGGTCAATATTCTACACCATCTAGCAGAAAGACAAGGAACTCAGCTAGGAGAGCTAGAGTTCAAACCGCCATTCCTACACCAATCATCACTCCTATACCTACAGTGAAACCAGTCGAGGAAGTTTACACTAGAAGACCACCTAAGGAGCCATAGACCTTGGGTCTTTTAGGCAGGATCATGCAAGCAAACTCAAACAAAAGGTTACCCTACATGTCAAGAATACTATGTCTAAAAGCAAGGAAGAGGTAGTTTCCTTTTCAAAGAGTAAATGCAAGAGAAAATTTATTTTGACAGAGGGACCTTCAGTGGAATTCAACCTTGAAATATTGACACCAAACCCTGTTATAGAGTCTAGACAAGAGAATCAAGAAAACAATTCCACTCTAGCACCAAAGGAGCCTACACTTGCACAAGTCTTTTCCTCACTCAAAAAGGAGAAAAGAAAAGTTTCAAAGACACTATAGTAGAAGAACCTACTATAGCTCAGCTTTAATCATCTATTAGTTCTTCAGTCAAAGGGAAGAAGAAATATATAATCCACTCATACTCACCTTTTGAGGAGGATAACAGTGAAACAGAGTTTAGTGAGTCAGAGCTTGAAGAAAGGCAGTCAAGTAGAGTTATACATGGGAGAAGGAGGCCTTCATACTTTCAAAATCCATACATTCAAAGGCCTCACACCAGACCAAAGAAAAAGCTCAGACTAGCAAGAAAAATCATAACCAACCCTGCTCTCAGGGATGAAATAACAAACATAGATGAAATCCTAGAAAATGAACCAAAGAAAAAGCAAGTATAGAAGAGAAACCCAAACAAAAGGGTCACCAAGGCAGAAGCTATTATGATTTTTTCTTCTATACTAGATCTCTGATTATTGAATGCACAAAACCATGAAAATATGAAGAATCATGTCATTTTTGGCTTATACATAGTATTTTCAGAAATGGCTACCTTTTCAAAAAAGTAGCTATTATTTTTGGAATATGTATAAGAAGGTGAAAATGTTGCTTTTTGGTTCTGGTTTCAAAATAATGACACTAAATGATGATAGAGTGAATGCAGCCTCAATGGTAATGGTCTTTTCCCAAGTGTCAACCAATCAAGCTATCTTCCAAATGTCATTTCAGTTGGTTACTCCTACACTTTTGTAGATAAGGGTCCAGCTGTCCTTTTCTGTTAGCAGTTGCACTTTTTTTGGAGGCAATTTTTCTAGGAAATGAGGAGCACTCAACCACCTCAACTCATCCATTTCGAGCTCCATACTGTCATGTTCTGTCTTCAATTGTATTTCAGTCTACTTTTTTGTTATGTTTAAGATAAGCTCTACTATATGTACAAGATTGTAATCAAGTCTCTAAAACAGAATTTCACTTTTTGTGGAGGCTTTAATAGAACTCTTTTTTATATATATACTATGTAAAGAAAGGAAGAAATGGTTCGTTGGTTTTCTATTTCATTTCATATTGTGTTGTACATTTTTGGACATATAATATATTCAGAGGCACTCTTGAGGACTCACAAATTGTATGGTGTGTGTATTGTTTATCTCCTTATGTGATTCCATAATGTACAATTTCATTCCAAATTATGATTTACATAGTTCTATCTCATGATTTTATCAATCTTGTAAACCTCTTAGACATATTGATATGGTTTTGTAAGTCTTGTTTCAAGATTTCCTAATTTAGTATGAATTGAAGATTTTTCATAAGCATTCCTTTAGGTTGAATTAAATCTCGTTTCATGTTCTTATGAGGCTTTTGATCTAACATGCATGTAAATCTATTTTTGTCAGTCTTGATTCATCAAGCATTCCTGATTCACGAGGTCATGTTAGTTGGAAGCATTGTTTGTAATCGGATTCTTAAAATGTAGAGAGAGACACTTGTAAGTCTTTTAAATCATTCTTTCACTATACATTTTAGATCTAGAATTTGTGTCACCCTTTCCTCTTAGTAGTGGACTTATGTTTTACATATCCACTGTTTATTTTCCATTCCACTAAACATCAGGCTACAAACTCAAACTTTCTACCAAATCATGCACCAATTCCCTCATATGTGTGAGAGATTCTTATTTGCTTAAAATCCCTTTCAATGTGTGTAATTTCCAACCAATTTCCAAAAAACTCTATCAAATTATAAGAAAATACTTTGAGATTAAGATGTGTCTAGTCAGGCGCTTGTCACAATACAAGTGTTGATTCCAACGCTAACAGCTTGGATGAGCCCCATATCATCTTAAGGATCACTTTCTTTCCTGGTCAACAAGAAGGATGATTTGATGTCTATTCTCTATTGGTAAGTAAAAATCATACTTTAAGCCGGTAGAGATAGAGAGAAGGTAACTGGACCTAGTTTAACTAGTCGGAACCACCATTTCTACGGAAAAGGAGTTGCTTTAAGGCCTAGACCAGGTGGTCTCCCTTATAACGTTGTAGGTAGATAATTTCGAGCCTTCAATATTTTTGGCGTTAGAAGGAGGGCTTGAAGACTTTTTTTACTTTGAAGTTTTTGTATTCTAAAAGTTTCATCTTAATCGCAATGACTCCAACTAAACTTCCAATTTGGAGTTGTATCTCTAGACATGCATTTGCCAATACTCCACTAGAAATAGTAAGATACTTGTCAAAGGTAAAGTTTAACGATAAGAAAAAAAATTCTTCATTTAATCATGCTTTACAATTCATTCAAATTTTTACAAATTCTGATTTTCAAGGAATTGATGAAGGTATTTTATACATAATTTTTACTCTTATATTCTCAAGAAAAACTAGGAGTAGGTTTCAATCTCTTCCAGTTGCTTTTATTCACATTTGGGATCAATTTATCACAATGTCTCCTTTATGAGTTTGACAGTTATGATTATAAACAAGTATGTGATGAATTTGAAGATTTACAAAGGTTTGAAAATGAATCTTTCATGGATTTTACCATTAAATTTCGATTAAATTGTTTAAGATTCAAAATTGATGATAAACCTTCACAAATTGAATTAATGGATTGGTTTGAATATATTTGTTCTCTGCCTCCCATTTCAAATCCGAATGTAACAATTACAAGCTTTGATTAATCTTATTCAAATTATATTGACATAATTGAAAACTTTAATACAAAGGTACATACTAATTATGACGAAGTTTCATCTAGTATGTATGATGAATTTTTTCAATTAATACACACCTCTTTTAACATTAATGATAATCTCTCTCATGTTATTGAAATACAATTTCAAAGCTTGGAAAATTATGTTAAACAATTACAAGAAGATACTAATATTAATCTTGAAGAAATTGTTGCAATCAAATCTAAAAATCATTTTGTAATAAATTCATAAAATCAGTCATTAAATCAATAAGTAGAAATTAAAAAATCTAATGTGCAATTTGTTGTAGAAATTTTTTATTTCTTTTATGATAATCAAATGCCAAATCCAAGTCAGCAAAACAACGTTCTTCAAGAAAGCATAGTTAGTAAATTGAATCATCTTAAATTTGAAATTTATAATGAAGAAAAAAAAAAACAGAGAATATTTTAGATTCATTTCTTCAAATTCAGATTTTTCCCTTTATCCCGATATTTTTATTGATAGTAATTTTCCTTCTCATTGCATTGAAACTATTCTAGAAAGCAGAGAGATTGATTCAATTGAGTTCCCTATTAGTTTTCATCAGGATAAAGAATTATTTATTGATCATTCTTCCAACATTGATGAACCTGAGCGTAAATTTCCTTCTTATTTGATTTGTTATATGGGAATGAAGTAATTTTCAATGAAATTCATGAAGTCATTTATGATAATTATTTCTGAAATTGAGGATATTGATTTGTCTTACTCTTAATTGAATCCTCATTATCAAAAATCAATTATATGTGTGAATGAAAAACATTCTAATTGAAAAATTGTCCCAACCAATTCTCATTCTCAAGAAAAAAATTATCTTCATGATTTCAACATTCAAGAATCAATCCCAATTTATGATTCTTATGATGATCAAGCTCTAATTCCTATTCATACTCATGATCTTCTCTCTAATTCAAAAGTTTGTGTTGGCAATCATTCTAATTGCATTATTCTGACCAATACTTGAGAAAAGGAAATCATTTCAAATCAGTCCCAATTGTGTTGTAACACTAGTTGTACCAATAATATAAATTATGATTTAATTTTATTGTTGTTCCTTCACTTATTTTGTTTAATTTTAGATTTATTTTTTGTTTTCATTTTTCAATTTTTAGATACTTTGTTCTAACATGTTGAGCAACTCAGTATTGAACACTCAATTAATGCATTACCTGAATGGGAAAAATAAAGTTCAAATTATTATCATGAACATCAAAAGCTATTACTCTTCCAATGCCAATTGATGTTCATGTCTTATCAATTTATTCTTTCTTCTCAAAAGAAATGGCAACAAGAGAGTGAATTTTCACAATATGACCAAGAATCTAATTCAATTAATAATATTCTATTGAATATAGCAAATTTCCATCCATTTTTCATTGACCTATTTGAAAGATATTTGGAAAATTTTACTTTACAAAAAATTGTTAATAATTTAACATATGTACATAAGACTGACAAATTTTTGTAGGCCATTGCATCTAAAAAATAATTTTCACAATTTGGTCTGTTATCCCCTCTTTTGAACCTCTCCCAATCACTAATGAAAATCCACCCAAATTTCTATGATCCGATTGAAATTCCGCTGAAAGGGACATTTCAAGAGAAGGTAATTGTAAATAGGCTACTTTTTGTAAGTATATTAGAAATTAGTGTACATACTAGATCCAAATTTATTTTTATTCATTTAACTATATTCTTGTTACTAATGTTTGATCTGTACATACATGTAGGAATTAGAATGAAAGAATGGTTACATTGGAAGTATGACTATACCTAGTCATGTTTCCTTCCATTTAGTTAGCAATAGGAATAGATTAATTTAAATTAGATTCCTTTTATGTTTGCATTTATTTCATTACTCAAATTTTTAATAAGAAAGTAATGAATGCAATTTTTTCTTGGAATTCCCTTTTCATTTTATGATAAAGTGACTTAGAACATATTAGACACTTGTGAAATCATTTCATTGTCTTGTTTTTACAAAACTTCATCACATTGATCACATATGAAGAAATTCCAAAGAATTGCTATGGCTTGGAAATCTTTGATTCAGGATTACTTCTGAAAATCTCATAGCCACCACTCTTGTCCTCCATTGTAAATTTGAGGTGGATGCAGTCTGAAAGTTCATTACTTAACATTTTAAACTGAATAAATAAGATGGTCTTGAACATATGAAAATTTTGAGAAATGCATGGGAAAAATTGAAGATTCATGAGCTAAACTTATAGTAAAAATTATTCCAAATATGCATTATCAGGTTCATCTTAATCTATTGTTAGTTTCTCTTTTTCATAGTTTATTTATTATTTATGTTCCTGTTTCTTTTACAGGTCTTCATTGCCTTGATTTTTGAGACTTCAAGCAAGTAGGAAACCATTTCTAAATCTACAAAATGTTTTAGGAAGTATTTGTTGTTTTATCAGAATTTGAAAATTCTCGAATTCAATAAAACCTTGATGGACCTTTACAGTATTGGAAGATTCATATCAAATCATTACAATATCGCAACTCTCCTAAGAAGAAACTTATGATAATATCATTCTCCGATCGAATATTTCCGATAACCAATTGAAATATTAAAGGTGGTTGTTATTAAAATGGAAAAGGTTGATTTGGGCGCTTTCTTTCAAATTGAATACTTTAAAAAATCTCTCGATCCCACAGGAGTGCCACGTAGCATTATTGAAGCTTCTATATATCATATTTTACAATATGAACCTCATTTCACTGATCTCCAATATCCCGATCCGTCGATCTTTGATATCCCTTCTCACTCATTCTCCGATAGATGACTTTGTCAATACTGCAATGTCCATACATCTATGATACTCCGATCGTCGATCTCCGATATTCACAAACCTCCGATATACTTCCCACTGCTCATATCGAAATTTTCATATCACATCTTCCAATTGGATGTTATTATTTCACACCCCCAATATTAAAACTCAAATAAAGGACATCAGATATCCCTTCCTACTTATATTTTTTAGTCGTTACATTTAAAGGCCTATCAAAATTTAAGTATATTGTGTGTTTCAAAAATACAACCATAAGATTTCTCTGATACTGCTCATGTGTTCAGAAACTTGGGAATTTATGTTTTTATTTAGTAATATGAGTAAGTAATCATATTTTTCCTCTCATCGGTGCAGCTGCAATGAAATGATTACACTCTTTATTTCTCAGATTTTCTACAAACGAGAAAATTTCGCATAAAACACTTGCAGTAAATGATCTTACCCGTGATTTTATCTATGCTTGTTCTAAATCCTACAATTTCCATGTTGAGTAGAATCACTACATCAAACTCAATCAATATTGTTTTCCCTTTAGTCACATTTATTTTTCTGAAGGGACTTAGAGCCTCTAATTGATGAATTTTGGAATTCTAATCCTCTATTTTTCATTTTCGAGATCTTTCCTCAAAATTTCGGTTTTTACTAGCTTATTGGATTTTTGGGTTTGTATTAGATTATAAGCATTTAAAACAAATTCTGAAATTTACCTCTCTAAGATCCACATTGCCTTTTCCTTTACTATTATGTCCATTATACTTAGTAAAGGAAATGACCCCTATTTCACTATCTTCACTGGAATTTTGGTGGTCTCAGAATTTTGTAAATATATTTTGGCTTCAAAAAGGTTTTCAAGATATTTTATATATGATTTATTTTCACATTTATTAAATCTCTAACTCCTTTCCTCAAAGTTGATTTAGGTAAATGTAAGTGCTCTTGGAGTCATTTTTTCAAAACTTCAAATTATCTCATTATCAGAATAAAAGTCATCAAAATTACTTTATAAACTCTTAAAAAAAATTTAATCTTTGATATGTGAATGGTTGATTTTCTAGAAAGACAATGTTCCTACACTATAAATTTAACAAGAATTCGTTATCAGACATGTTTAATATCATAAGTTTTGCTTGTAAAAGTTACACAAAAACTTTTGTTCCAAGATCTTGTTTCCATTTATTATTCTAAATACCAAGATTTCTTGTATTGGAGGTGAAATTTAATTAAAATTCCAAAAAACAAATGTCGTTGGAACGTTATGAAGCAAGGTTTTTATATATCAAATCTTTTCCCATTAATATTTTTGGAAGACTTGAGCTTTTTCATTTCACTTTGATTTTCTCGGAATTTCATAACTTCAGAATATCGGGCTAAGGATCTTCATAAGTCTTTGACCAATCATTCCTATCTTTCACTATGTTCATGTGAAATATTATTCGATTATATTTGTATATATATATATGTTAATTTCATGTTATCATGATGATTGAGAACTTAGATGTATTTTAACCATAATTTTTTCAAATCCAAGTATTCATTCATCGATATGACCTTGTGACTATAGGGATATACATTCTTCATGATGTATGCACATCGTTGTTTTTTTTTACTCTTCTTGGAAATATACCTGGCTAATGAAAAATTACAACACCTGTGGTTTGTTTACATTTTTCCTTTTGACTCATTATCGAGTGCACATTTTCTTATCTCAATCATCTTTTAGTGAGCATATTCATTTGATACAAAGGAACTCTTGAGAAACTGCTATGGTAATGCAGCAATTGATAAAGAATTCAGAATACAAAAAGGTAACAGATCATGGTTAACTCATTTTGAACTCTCTTTTATTTGAATTTTTGATATATCACTCCATAGTTATCATATAAAGATTAAAATCCTCTTCATATGCATAATTTCTATATTTCTTGGGATTTTGAATCGATTTCAATATTTTGGGGCTGATATAAATTCAGAATGGAAAAAGCAAAGAGAACATTCATCGCTACAATTCATAAAGAAGCATATCTTCATTCTAATTTCTGATGGATTTGGTTTACTTCATATTCCTTGAACATGAAACATTATTTCTTCTTAGTTTACTACTTGCTTTAGTTTTGATTTAATAAATGATGACTTTGGGTCAATAAAATTTCAAAAAAATTAAAACCCTTCTTAATTTTAATTCTAATTAAAAGAAGAAGTTATCTTTTATTGGAGAAAATGATATTTCTTAGGTAAGATCAAAAGAAATTCTCCAATGGTAAGTTTCATATACCCACTTTCATTCATTTTTCACTCTTTCCATTTTGGTTTCGATTTTTTTTTAGTTTTTTCTGATCTTAAACTCTGTTTTTGCAACTCTCCATAAACATTTTACACCTCTACCAGATGAGATTTGGAACTCATTCTCTTTTGTTTGGTTTTCTTTCAAGTTTTGCGAGAAGCAGTAATGGTGCTCATCAAATCAGCTAAACTGGAGAGTTTCAAAACCTTTAATTTGTTTCTTAAGGAATGTTTTTATTAGAAAATGGTTAAGATGCTTTTTGCAGGTTTTTTCTTTGAAACAAGGAAATCTGCAGCAGACAACTTTTTTTTTCATTTGGGCTGAATTTTATCGTCGTTTCTATCATAAGCCTAAACGCTTATAAATATACAAGATAAAATTTATCTAAATATCAACATAAGAAGGAACATTCACATGATTATATTATTTTACTTCTTTTGTTGAGAAATTTGTATAAGCAGTCTTGTAGGGGTTTATCTTTTAAATTTGTATTTTAGATTTTTTCTTTCAACTCTTGTTTTCATCATTTCTACATTTTGAAGTATGTTGGTTTCTTTTTGAAGTCATTTTTATTTTTGTTTTGATTTGATTGTGGTGAATTTGTCGTGATTTATGTGAAAGGATTTTTCCTCACCTAACAATGGTTGGCATACATGGGAAATATTTTAACTCTATGTATTTCAATGAATTTCTTTTATCATTAAAGGAATATCCTTATTGAACCATAAAGCCCTCTTGCTTTAAAATATTTTCATGGAGGAACATACATCCTTATTAAGTGATATAGTTTACCTTTTCAAGGAAAAAATTGACATGGTTTTAACCCAATGAATCCTTCCCACCCCTCCACTTTTTAAAACCTTCAATTGATAGTCACGGGGAAATATTTTTGGAGTCAAAATTATGAAAGTATTATATCCATTAACATAAGACACTACTACCTCCCACCGCTTGCACTCAAATACATCATAAAATAAAATATTTCAAATGCGCTTATCAAAAGGGTGATTAAAAGAGGAAGCATGGGAAATACAAGTAAACCTATCAGGGCTATGGACGCTCACTAGAAGCAGTGATAGGCTTGTATGGAATAAAAGATAACTTTGTTGGGGTATTGTTCAGACTCGCTGGAAGAGAAGCAATGATGCAGGAGCATCCATATTTTTCCAACAATGAGATTGTGTGTTCACATGTTGTGGCTAACAAGAGGAGGATAAACATTGGTTATTAATATTTTACTTAGTTTTAACTGAGAGGAGCTAGTCTATTTTGATTTGCTAAATTAATTAGGAATAAAATAGCAAATTGGTTTCTCTCTGGGAGGAGATTAAGCCAAGTAGGATAGAGCTTAGAATTAGGATAGAAATTGTTTGTTAGAGTGGTTCAACAGGAAGCTAAAAAAAAAGACAAAGGGAACTGCTTCAGGTATATATATATATATATATATGCATGAATAGGTGTGAGGATATAGAGTGGAACAGGTGTGGAATAGGTGAGACAAAAGAGTGAGAGAGTGAACAGAGAGCAGAACTAAATTGAAAAACTAGCTATCCAAGGGCTTGGCTTTGTGTATTTCATTTCTTATTAAATTCCAAGTGTTTTTTATTTTGATCGAGCTCTCTGTTTTAAACCATCTATTTTATTTATCTGTTAAATTGGATATTCATATTAATTGCATAGCAGAAGGTAATCGGATTTGGAGGCACATCGAAGGTCGTTAGATCTGGCACCAATCAACGGTGGGAAATCACATCGCAACTCGGGAAGACTTCGTGCATCGCAGGGTTTAGTAATTGTGTTTAAGACTTCGCAAGATAAGTTATATATCTTGCAATGCAAAGTAGATCGGTAAGGAAACAAGTGTGGACCGTCGGATCCTACGAAGACCAATGGTGGAGATTGAATCACACTGGGAGCGATTTCGTAAATCGAAACATTTGGAGTTTAGCGTTAAGGCATCGCATGGTAAGTTAAGTTGTTTGTGATGCGAAGTGGAAAAGGGCACGTGTCGGCTCTGTACATTATCGCATATCGCAAGGAATAAGGTTTAACCATTAAGTTAAATCATAAAAGTTGCGAAGTATGATCGCCTGTTATTGGTTCAAGGTATTGTGGGACCCTCCAACACAAAATTTCGCGTGTATGCAAGAGATTTGGGTTTATGTGTGGTCTGTTTAAAGTAGCATTGTTGATCGTGCGCATATGTATGTTTAATAAACTCCAAAGTTAAAATCCAATGCGAGTAAGGGAGATTGTGTGGACCCATGAACTACAGGTTCTGTGCGTATTTTGATTTTATTGCATCTTGTCTGCATCATTTGGTATCAGAGTAGACGTTGAGTTATTTTCTCAAAGGTTGGAGAAAATATGCCACCTAGAGAGGAACCGGCATAGGTCGGGGGAGGCCAGAATCTTATGCAATTTTTCTGGATGAGATTCGACATCCTCATACAAGAATGGAGACAATAGAGATTTCTTAGAGGAGAGCACCTGATGAAGGAGATGTCAGCATAGCAGAGGAAACTTCTGAGGAAGAAGAAGCAGTAGAAGACGAGGCAGTTAAAGTTTTCAAGATATTGGCAAAGGTTAGTGGGAAACTGAGAATAGATATTCCTTCATAGGATGGGAACCTTAATGTGGATGAGCTGATGGATTAGATCAGTTCAATGGATAAGTATTTTGATTTGGGAGAGATTTAAGATAAGAAGAAGGTGAAGTATGCAGCTACCAAGTTTAAGGGCCATGCATCTATCTGGTGGGATGAACTACAAACATCCAGAGTTAGAAAGGGAAAGCCTAAGATCAAGCAGTGGGATAAAATGATAAGGAAGTTGAAGAATAAGTTTATGCCAAAGGACTATCAATTGAATATTTTCAAGCAATTGTAGAATTTGAGGTAGAAAGGAATGACTGTCAAGGAGTATACAGAGGAGTTTTACAAGCTGAGCATTAGAGCAGGACATGCTGAAGATGATATGGAGAAAGTAGCTAGATACATCAATGGCTTAAGGTATGACATACATGATGAAATCAATTTGTTGAGTCTAAATAAAATTTAGGATGCCTACCAAGTAGCTTTGAAGGCAGAGGAGAAAATGTTGAGGAAGAAAAGTCAGAGGAATAGAGGTAAAATTCCAGCAAGAGGACGAGGAATGTTCAGAGCAATATTTCAGCACTCTCCGAATGAAACAAGAGGTTCAAGTAGTAGACCGCCACAAACAGGAGACTTTGGTAGAGGAATATTTGAACCCAGAGGCAGAGGTTGAGGAACAGAAATTCGGTGCTACACATGTGGAGAATGGGGACACGAATCATGGGATTGTCCTCATAACAAACCAACAAATCAGTGGAATGTGAATGTAGCTGAAGAAAAGGAATAAAATATTTAGGCCATGGGAAAGAAGAACCACCTGAGGCAGGAGAGTCTTTATTGCTCAAAAGGGTATTGCTTTAAGGAAGAGAAGGAAGCAAATGAGCCAGCACAGAGGAAGAGTCTATTCAGGACTGTATGCGAGTGTAAAGAAAAGTGCCGCAAAGTTGTGATTGACAGTGGAAGCACTGATAATCTTGTTTCCACTGAGATGGTTGAGAAATTGTGGTTGTGTAATATGGTACACCATATTCCTTACAAAGTGTCGTGCCTACAGAAGGGACAATAGATTTTGGTGACAGAATATTGCAAAGTAGAGATACAGATCGGTACATATAAGGATGTCATATTGTGTGATATGATTCCAATGGATGTGTGCCATGTATTACTGGTAAGACCTTGGAAATTTGATATAAAATCCATTCATGATGGAAAAAGGAATACCTACACCATAGAGAAGGATGGAAATAAGCACACATTGCTACCTTTGAAGGATGAACTAGATAAAGGAACAACTGAGAATAATGTTATGTTGATTAATGGAAAGGAGTTGCTGCAAGAAGTTAAAAAGGAGAAAGAAATGCATTTTGTTGTTGTGGGTAAATCCAAGGTAATTATGAATTCTACAAATTTATATAATCTGCCTGTGGAAATTAAAAATTTGTTAGATAATTATGCTGATATAGTTGTTGATTAATTACCAAGTAAATTGCCACCAATCAGAAGTATCAGTCATTGCATAGATTTAATACCTGGTGCAAGTTACCAAATAAAGTGGCATATAGAATGACCCCTTGGGAGAATGAATAAGTTGGAAGATAGGTACAAGAGCTGTCAAATAAAGGAATAATCAAAGAAAGTCTTAGTCCATGTGCAGTACCAATTGTGCTTAGTCCATTCATCAGAGAAGGAGATGAATGGAAGACTGCTTTTAAGACCAACATTGGATTGTATGAGTGGTTAGTGATGCCTTTGGGCTCACTAATCACCTAGCACATTTATGATACTAATGAACGAGGTTTTGAAAGAGTATGCAAGAAAGTTTGTGATAGTCTATCTTGATGACATTCTTATTTTCAGTCAGAGTAAGGAAGACCATTTGGAGCATGTCAAACTAGTGTTAAGTACTTTGCAAAAGGAGAAGTTGCTCATAAATTTGAATAAGTGCAGTTTCATGAAGAAGGTGCTCATTTACTTGGGATTTATAGTCTCAAAAGAAGGCTTGAATATGGACCCAGAAAAGATTCAGGTAATACTAGATTATCCACCTCCGAGAAGTGTATTTGAGGTAAGGAGTTTTCATGGGCTTGCAATTTTTACAGAAAGTTAATAAGAGGTTTTAGTCAGATTTGTGCACCAATAACTGAAACAATAAAGGAGAGAAACCAGCCATTTAAATGGACAGAAGCAAAATATTGGAATTTCAAGTTGTTGAAAAAGAAGATCACTGAAATACCTGTTTTGGCCTTGCCAAATTTTGATAAAACATTCCATCTTGAGACTGATGCCAGTGGGATAGTAATTGGAGCTGTCTTGAGTCAAGAGTAGAGACCGATAGCTTATTTCATTGAAAATTTAAATGAGTCCAAGAAGAAATATTCATCCTATGATAAGGAGTTGTATGATATTGTGCAGGCTTTGAAGAAATGGATGCATTATTTGTTGCCCAAGGAATTTGTGTTGTATTCAGATAACCATGCACTACAGTTCATAAATAATCAGCCAAAGTTGAACCAAAAGAATGAAAAGTGGGTGGATTTTTTGTAGAGTTTTACCTTTGTAATCAAACACACAAGTGGTAAGTCAAACAAATTTGATTATGCTTTAAGTAGAATAAATTTTATTATGAAGGAATTGAATATTGGCATTTTGGGGTTTGAAGAGATGATTGACATGTATGAGGAAGACACAGATTTCAAAAGAAATATATGCAGCTGTTAATAATCCAGTGATTCATAATAGAAGCCACTGGTTAGATTACTTGATTCAAGGAGGATTGTTGTTAAAAAAATAATAAACTCTATACACCTAAGTGTTCCATGAGGGAAAATTTGATTAAGGAAAAACACAAGCGAGGACTATCTAGACACTTTGGACAGGATAAAACATTTTCTCAAGTAAATAATTTTTATTATTAGCCAAAAATGCAAACTGATATCAAAAATTTTGTTGAGAAGCGCAGGATTTGTCAACATGCCAAAGGAAGAAGCCAAAACACTAGGTTATATCAGCCATTTCCAATACCCAATAGACCTTGGGATGCTGTCAGCATGGATTTTGTTTTGGGTTTTCCAAAGACTCAAAGAGGACATGATTATATCTATGTTGTTGTAGATAGGTTTTATAAAATGGCACATTTTATTTCTTGTAAAAAACTACTGATGCAACTCACATTGCTAATTTGTTTTTCTCTGAAGTTATAAGGTTACATGGACTGCCTGTGAGTATTGTTTCAGATAGGGATACAAATTTTGTAGGACACTTCTGGAGGACTCTATGGAAGAAACTGGGTACAAACCTCAATTTTAGTTCAGACTATCATCCTTAGATGGATGGACAAACTGAAGTGGTAAACAGGATCCCATGAAACATATAAAGGAGTTTGGTTTACAAAAATCCAAAGAAATGGGACTTAGCACTTGCTGAAGTTGAATTTTCTTATAATGATACTCCTAATCAGAGTATTGGAATGAGTCCATTTCAGATTGTTTTTGGGATGTATCCAAGAGGGGTGTATGAAATTAGAGATTTGAGCAAACAAAAGACAAGGAGTGAAAAAGATGAAGAATTTGCAGTGTAGATATAGAAGTTACAAGAAGATGTCAAGCAAAGCTTACAAAAAAACACCCAAAAGTATAAACAAAGAGATGATATGAAGAGGACTGAAAGGGAGTTTCAAGTGCATGATTTAGTCATGGTTTATCTAAGGAAGGAAATATTTCCAGTCGAGACTTATAACAAACTGAAAATGAAAAATATAGGGCCATGTATAATTTTGAGGAAGATTTCCTCAAATGCATATGAGATTGAATTACTAGCAGGAATTGGAATATCACCCATCTTTAATGTTGTAGATTTGTACCCATACAAAGGAATAGAGGAATAACTACGAGAATAATCTACAGAAGAGGAGGAAAAAACTTTGAATTGGAAGGAACAGATGCCAAAGACAACAAAGAAAGAAGTGGAAGCCATTCTAGAGAAAAGAGTAGCAAAGAAGACCAGAGGACAAATCCATTATCAGTATCTAGTCAAATGAAAAGGACACCTAGTGGAAGATGTCAGTTGGATGACAACAACAAAGTTATAGAATTTTAATGTAGATCTTGAAACATTGATGGGTCAATCTTTCCTTATCCAGGAGTCTAATGCAGGAGCATCCGAGTTTAGCCAGCAATGTGATTGTGTGTTCACATGTTGTGGCTAACAAGAGGAGGATAAACATTGGTTACTAATATTTTACTTAGTTTTAAATGAGAGGAGTTAGTCTGTTTTGATTTTATAAATTAATTAGGAATAAAATAGAAAATTGGTTTCTCCCTACGAGGAGATTAAGCCAAGTAGGATAGAGCTTAGAAATAGGATAGAAATTTTTTGTTAGAGTGGTTCAACAGGAAGCTAAAAAAAAGACAAAGCGAACTGCTTCAGGTATATATATATTCATGAATAGGTGTGAGGATATAGAGTGGAACAAGTGCGGAATAGGTACGAGAAAAGAGTGAGAGGGGAGTGAACAGAGAGTAGAACTAAATGTAAAAACCAGTCATCCAAAGGCTTGGCTCTGTGTATTTCATTTCTTATTAAATTCGAAGTGTTTTGTATTTTGATCGGGCTCTCTGTTTTAAACCGTTTGTTTTATTTCTCTGTTAAATTGGATATTCGTATTAATCGCATAGCAGAAGTCAATCGTATTTTCAGGCACAATGAGTACCGTTAGATCCGACACCGATCAACAATGGAAAATCACATTGCAACTCGGGAAGAATTCACGCATCGCAAGGTTTAGTAATTGTGATTAAGATTCCACACGATAAGTTATTTATCTTTCGATGCGAAGTAGATCGGTAAGGAAACAAGTGCGGACCGTTGGATCCTATGAAGACCAATAGTGGAGATCGAATCGCACCGAGAGCGATTTCACAAATATCAACATTTAAAGTTTAGCGTTAAGGCGTCGTATGGTAAGTTAAGTTGTTTTCAATGAAAAGTGGAGGATGACACATGCCGACTCTGCACATTATCGCAGATTGCAAGGAATAAGGTTTAACCATTAATTTAAATCATAAAGGTTGCGAAGTGCGATCACCTGTGACTGGTTCAAGGTATTTTGGGACCCTCCAGAAGGAAATTCTGTGTGTATGAAAGAGATTTGGGTTTATGTGTGTTCCTTTTTAAAGTAGCGTTGTTGATCGCACATGTATGTATGTTTAATAAACTCCAAAGATGAAATTCATTGCGAGTAAGGGAGTTTGTGTGGACCCATAGACTAGAGGTTCCACGCGTATTCCGATTTTATTGTAGCTTGTCTACATCAAGAAATGTTAGAGTCCATTCATAAAAATGGATATATGATTTATAAAAAACTCATATCTGTATCTTCTTCTATTTCTCATATGATGTAATTTTAAAATAAATTTTCCCAAAATTTGGATTCATGAATTTTACGTGAGTCTACTTTAAGTACTTATCTTTACAAACCCATATTGTTTATTCTATTTATGTGGAACCCATGGAAATGTTTTACTATTAGACGATTGTGTGATCTCCATTATTTTTAACCTTTGGGTAAATTAAAGTTCCCTATCTTCAATCAAAGATAACTGGTTCTTCTCCCATGTGTCGCCATTGTTGTAGGGAAAACCCAACACCCCCCCCCACCCCCCCCCCGCTCCCACAATTTTTTATTTATTTACTTCAAATAATGGGGACCCTTTCCATTAATTTTTGGCTAAAACACCTTTTAAGATTTACATTAAGTTAATTGTCCTACAATTTTGCATTTTTTTTTCATTTTCGTTGGATTTCTATTTTGATTGCTTCATTAAGTTTGAATTTTAGCAAGCTTTCCATCGATACTTATTTCGCCTCACTTGGTTAACTGGTTTGCAAATGTCACTCCTTTGAAGTTTGATCATTTTTTTTCGCCCGAGTTTAAAAATGTACATAATGTATTATATTTTAATTTCTGTAATTAAAATAGTGATTCATTGTAAATATTAATCCTTAGTTAATTTTTACTAAATTTTTCATTTTTCACTAACGATCCTACAAAATGACCCAACTAAATTGTAGAATAGTTAAAAAACACATTTTCAAGATCTCGATAATTTCTTCCAATTTCTGATTTTAAAACAAATTTCCAAACCCGAAATATCAAAATTTCAAAGTGCCTATAGTTCATTTTGTAGAATTTTTAATTCCATGTGGGCCCCACTCCACATCACCTCCTCCTTTCCAAAATCCTGATTTAAAAATGCCGAAATGAAAACCACGAAAAAAAAATCATGATTCTAAAATGTCGAAATAAAAATCCCAATTTAAAAGTGTGATATAAAAACTTTGATATCTCAATATTGCAATATCACATATCAACGTTTTTGTTTTATGCACATTTTAAAACTTGTGATATAAATAAATCTCTAACTGTTGATTTGTTTTATGTCGCCCCTAATTTAATTTAACATAATATTGGGTCAAACTCCTTATGACTCCCATCCTCCATCACAATGACCTCACCTCCTCCCTCATCACTCCACCTTATCACTTCACCTCACTAAATCCCTCCTCCATTAATGTTTACACTAATAAAACGTAAGTTGGCTTTGGTTTTATGTTTTAATTTGAAATGTTTTGGTTCTAATGAATCTATTATATTTTTATTATATTATAAATTTTTTTTTGTCGATCAAAAAGCTGATTTTATATTATCATGGAAAACAATTCCTTAGAGAGCATCATCTTTACAATCATATACAAAAACATAGGCTTATGAGTTGGTACAGGCCTAGCTCGGTGAAGAAGAAAGCCTAAGGAGAGTCCAAGACAACCGGTGTCATCGGTTATTTTCGGCAAAAAAGGACCAAAATTAAAAAACATAGAAAGACCCAATATGGAGGGGGATGAGGAGGGAATGCTGGAGGGGTAGCGAAGAGAGAATCTCGCTCGTGAATGTGATAGTCAATGTTATCTACTTGAGCTTCCAAGTCACGAATACGGTCATGGATGTGCCACTACTACTGTTGTCGGGGACCTTCCACAAAGTCCAAAATTTTATTTTTCATGTGCTAGAGGTTGTTGATATAGGCGATTAGTTCATTTTTGTCCTCATGTCTTTGTTCTCTCATTACATCAATATTAAGATGAATTTGGTCCAACTAAGTCATTATGGACTCAAGTGTGACCGGAGCTTGGACATGGCCCTGAGAATGAACCAGTGACAAAGCCATATCCATAGCTGATGGACAACTCTCTGACGTTTTAGAATTAGAACTGGCATCTCCAGGTTGGCAAAAATTGTCTGGGCACGGTCCTACACCACCCCTACGAGCACGCCCACGCTGACGAGGCATGCTTACACTCTCCTCGCTACTCGACAAAGAATTAACAAGGACAAACTACAGGAACCACATAATACACCATAGACAATGAAAGATCCAACTTGAATTAACACTTACCACCTTCCAGCCCTGCACCCACGGTTTTCATTGAGGAGTGGACTCAGAGACTCTAATTCCCATAGTGTAGGCACAAGCACCCAACAGGGAGGGAGTCTCTCCCCACAGTCTAGAGTCGGTTGGGTCTATATGGCGTTGCAGTAGGAACATGAGAGCTTGGAACTGTGATGGATTCTGCACCCGTGATACCGAATTGAACTAGAGATGAATGCACCTGAAAAAATGACCAATTCTGCGTCCCCCTCCTCCGGGCCAAGCCAGGGGCTAGGGAGACCTCTGCCATTGTCAATTGAAACCTCCCTCAGGTCCCAAGGCCATGTCAGGTAGCAGAGCGCTGACCCTTCCTTGCTACATCCACCACTTTTGCCTTGAATTCTCACCCCAAGTCACCGCTTGAGCCAAACCCTTTGCAATACACACTTTACTGTCTCCCGGAAATCTCTCCTCATCACTCGATGCCTAAAAGTACTTCCTCATATTCCTACCATCTAAATTATAGCTCGCTCGCTTGGAGTGAGGGAAGAGTTCACATGACCTTCGTTAACTTCGTGTGGCGCATGGGAGCCCAGATGGCTCCACAGGCCACTCCATCGCCATCTGTCATCTTAAATGCCCACCCCCATCGAGGAATATTATATTATAATTATAGTATTATATTATAATTTTAATATAATTTAATTATGATATTAATATAATATAATTATATTTTAAGCCCTAAGGGTTAGCTCAAGTGGTAGTGAGCCAATACGTGGTCCTTTCCGTTGTGGGAGGTCACCGGTTCGATCCTTGAGTCTCTGGGGTCAAGCGCCACTTATTGCGCCAAACGGTTTACTACGCGCACCATCCAAAAATTCTAGGGAAGTACGCCCGGGTTTCCCGTGAACTTTGTTCATGAAATATATATATATATATATATATATATATATATATATAATTATATTTTAATTAATTTAAAAAAAATCATTTATTTTGTTAATTTAATTTTGTTTATAATTAATTTATTATTAATTAATTTAAGTTTCTAATTAAAATTAATTAGTTTTAATTAATAAATAACTATAATTTAATTTAGGATTATATTTTAAATTAAAAATTCTAATTTTTAGCCTAGACAACAATATATTTTTCAGAATTCTGGGAGTTTTGACTTCTCAACTTTAGAAGCTCATAAGTTAAGTTTTGCTTGGCCAAATGAGGCACGGGATGACTCGTTGGATAGATAAAATCATGGAGAGTATTTTTGAATTGGTTTCATTACCCGATTTGATCATTTAATGGGCCTAAATTGAGCAGAAGATCAAGCTCTGAATTTTTAAACAAAACTAATTTTCGAGTTTATTTTTCTGCATTTTCATTTGCTCACGGCTTCTACTGAGTGCAGATTCATTTGTCTATATTCTCCTTGACCAATTAGATCTTGACGGACATAGATATAAAGCTCAGATTTATTTTTATTTAATTATGTAATTAAATTTAGATTGGATATGTTTTATATTCAAGATTTGATATTTTGATTTTAATTAAATTTTGATTTGTTTTTTTGCAGGGAAACACTTGAAGAGATGAGGAGAGGAATATCTCAATCAATGAAAATTCTCCAGCAATAGAAGAATAGAATTTTGTGCCAATGAAAATTGATTGAGCAAAACTACTCTTCAAAAAATTTCCTATGGAGAATTATTTTTGTAAAATTATAAATAGGATATTGTAGAATGTATTAGGAGCTTCTCTCCTCTGCAATTCTAGAATTATAAAAAGAACTATTGTAATGGGGATTTAGAGTTGTAGGTGAGAGAAGAGAAAAATCTCAAATCTGCGCGATAATTGAGGATTTCAATTTTTCATTCTTAATTATGTATGAAGGGCAGAGCTTGCACTATTTCAACTCTTGTTTTAACAACAAAATCTCATGCATTGTAAAATACTATTGGAGATCAGAGCCAGAGAAATGGATTCAATAAATCGGTATTTATAATACTGGTTTCATTTTATGATGGCATAAATGTGTCATTTTATTCATATTTGTGCATTATTGTCAATGTGATTAATTCTCTTCAATAATTTATTATTATTTATCTATGCTCTTGTGGGTTGAACTCTGATTTTTGAGTAACTATTTACTTAGAAATCAGTTTTTTAATCTGATTTAACAAAAATTAATGTTTTGTGAACTATTTTCTTATATTATTGTTTAATTATTCAAGTTATTGATTAAATGATCATCATCATTTTGTGAACTACTTCCTTAATTATGTTGATTAATTATTTATGTTAATCAATCTTTGAATAGAATGTGTTTTGGTATTCATAATGTCAGTTAATTAAACTACTTCATTAGCTTGATATTCATTATAAGCCAGACATATTTAAATCCCAATCATTTAAATATTTTTCTCTCGGTTGGGTTAGATCTATATCTCCCTAATTGAGATAGGATTAGGATAATTTTCCTTTTTCCTGAATTTTAGAATAATTTTTCAATTTAGATTTAATTCTATATGTCTAGAAGTCCTCTTATCAAAGAGGCAAAACTTAGTTATGGTTTGGTTGAGCCTCAAATCAACTTAAGAATCACTTTCTTTCCTGATCAACAAGAGGGCGGATCTTATGTATCTTCTCTATTGGTAAGTAAAAATCATACTTTAAGCTGATAGAGATAGAGAGAAGTTAATTGGACCTAGTTTAACCAGTCAGAACTTAACATGTGAGTAATCTTAGAATGTGAGCAGCAAGTATTAAGCAGATGATATAAACCAGATCAACACATAAACATCATGCACAGAGACACCAGATATAAGTGGAAACCCATAAAGGGAGAAAACCACATCTTATTATTGTTGTGATGCAAAGACAAGCTCCAACTCCCTCTCACCACCGATTTTCTATAGGCACCAACCTACAGGAGGCTCCTACCTCAATTCTGTAAGCTACAACTTGCAAGGAGGCTCCAACTCCCATCAATTTTCCGTAGGCACCAACCTACAGGAGGCTCCAACCTCAGTAAGCTACAACTGACATTTTATCAAGCTACAACTTGATGTGGAAGCACCAACTCCCATCTATTTTCTGCAGGCAACAACCTACAGGAGGCTCCAACCTCAATAAATCATTAACCGACATCTATCAAGCTACAACTTGATAGGGAAGCTCCAACTTCCTTACTCTTTCAAAAGAAAAACACTTGATGATTTACCTTGGATATCAGCTGTATTTTGTAGCATCTCTTTCTACTCCTCTCTTCATTATCTTCTCTGCCTCAATCTTCTATACTTTTCTGCATTCTCTGAATTTTCACAGCATCTTGTTCTGCTCCTCCTTCTTCTTATCTTCTCTGCCTCAATTCCATACTCTACATTGTCTATATTCACTCTCTCTAACCTCTTGAAGCTTTCTTATTTTCTTCAACTCTCTTCAATTCTGCTGCACACTCTCTTCTTCTCTCACTCTATTTTCGTCAACCTCTAACTTTTTTGTATGCATATCAAGTTGATGTTATATATATAGAGTTCATCACATGACTCTTTACATTCCTCAGGGAATTTGAAGTGAATAGTCCCGACTTTTTGCCTTCTGCCTTCTCATTTCTTTTACCCACTCATTCAAAAAAATATAACAATATGCATTAATTTCAATATTACAGTGGGAGTTTTTTTTTCCTACCGGAGACTTTCCAATGCATCACAAACAAAACAAAATTAATTACAACATTTACTTTCACATTTTCAGTTACACACTTCAATTTCACTCAGCTCCTTTTCTGGATTTTGGCTTTACTAGTGGATTTGTCTTTTCTACTGCTGTTGAGTGACTGTTTTGTATAATTTGGTCCACCTCTGTGTCTATTCATCTATTCACTGTACTTGGGTGCACTAGCTACATATATAATTGATTTTCAGGTTTTATTCTCAAATACATATAAATCTGGGCGATGTTTGTTCATTACCAATCTCTGTTCTTGGGCTACCTGCTTACATTCTCTGTTCATATATGAGCTTAAACTTAATGGTTGAAACTCACATTACAATTTCAATTCATCTTTTTTCCTGTACCATTTTTCTGCCGCTGTCTCTCTCTCTTTCGTTCTTGCAGGCTCTCTTCTTCATTGCAGTTGTGTAACCGCTGCATATATATAACTGTCTTTTAATATAACTGCTGATTTTAAATCTGGGAAAAATTGAATTAATGCGGAAAATTCATTTTTCATGGTGATAAAACCATATGTATAAATTCATTCATATTTCAATCTTTACAATATTTCATACAGGACCATATATATCGAGACCCACATATTGCAAAGTCTTCAAAGTGAAAACGCCTTTTGAATAGTTTTTACTGCAGAACCTTTGGTTTAATCAACTCTCGGCATCTTCAAAAATGTGGTTAAACCATAATAAAAAACCTAACTTATAATATTTCAAATTAATATTCGAATATTATGGCCAAGCCATTACATAGAAGTCTATGCATATACTCGGTTTTTATAATTTGACTCCAATGGTCAATAAGTTATATTGAACTCTTCTTTATGAAGGTGTCAATGAATATCTCAACTTTGGAATAACACTCAAAGTGATGGCCCACTCGCTCTTTGTCATAATTTATATTTAATTTAAACAAACCTTGGTTAAGAACCCAGTTCTTAACATAACTATACTCGACTATAGCCTACTATTGATTAGGCCTCACGCATATGCAAATACTTTAATAACCTCACCATATCAGCGTATTTTGCATCCGGGCCCACACATTACATCAACCATTCATATGCACCTTATGATATAATATATATACCAATCATATCACAACGCTCTGTATTATAAAGTGAACCATGCAACATATATCAACCCCAACCTTTTTGAACTTCGAATTGAATAACTCAACGGCATTTAAACGAATGTTCAGGCCCACATTCAGATAATGTACTTTGGCGTTATGTCGCCCTTTTCATCCGACGGCAGAGAGCACACCGCCTTGCCCCGTGTGATCCGATGAATATCACTTGGCTTAGATGCACAAACGATAATGCGCGATGGCGCGCGATGAATGCGGTTTTCCAAATTCGCTTAGGGACACGCGTCACCCAGTGTATGGGATCGCTCCGAATTCTTAAATACCACTTACCGTGCGAAGGCAGTGCGATCAAAACCGGAAACCTGCCTTTACTGTTCACTCCTGCAAGGTTCCACTGCTTTCTCCCTCAGGGTTCCGTCCGCCTTTATTGTTTATGAATTCCGCTCTTCGCCTTCAATGAAACTCGCTTCTATCCACACACAGCAATTGCCTCGATTCTTCTGGGCTACCACCATATGACCTGGCTCAAGGTTCCATCAATTTATATTCTAACCTTTGGTTCATCAATGTTTCAACACAACTCCTCCGCATACTATAACGCATTGCTTCATCAGGTTATACATTCCCCATTTCTCACTGTATCGTGGCAACCCGATATCTATGAATCAAATGTTCGGCAATTCATTACACAGAGAGAGATACCAGTATCAGTTGGAACTCTGGAAGAATTCGAACCCCTTCACCCAAGTTAACCCGTATTCAAGATTCAATGATCAATAATTTCGTGTAATCGATATCGATTTGTCCAATCAATACTCCTCAAAATTACCTTATATAGATTCATGAATCTACCCCTTCCACAGAGCTTACGATGTTTACAAACCATGAGTAACAAATTCACGCTTCCACAATAAATTCAAGCAGTCTACACAGGCATAATCCCATCTATCAGTAACACAGGGTTTCATAATTGTCCACAAGGACTCAAATATCCTTCCTACTGAATTCAATCAAGAATATACATATAATTCACAGAGAATTTAGAAGCAATCCCTCATCATTATATACAAATGTAACCATTTACAAGAACATTCACTTATTCTTCTCAATTGGCCAGATTTTCTATTCGATGGCATTTTTTTTTTTACTCTGTCTCTGGACAACTCTACTTCAATTCATTGCTTGTCTCTGCTTCAATTCACTGCTTCCTCTCCTCCTTGATTGATACTGCTCCTTGCTTCTCTTTTTGTTGCCTCTGCTACCTCTCTGCTGCCTTGTTGTTGTTTCAAGTGCTCCTCCTTTGTCATTTCCTTTGCCATCAATGACAACATTTCCAACAGTCTCCCCCTTTGGCATTGATGGCAACCCATCCACCAATAATGCAATAATCCAAAATTTCCAACAGTCTCCTCTTCCTGGCTTCTTTTAGAAGACCCTATCTTCTGTTACTTTCTTTTCCTCCCCCTTTGACATCAATGGAAAAGGGTTGCATATTTCCTAGAGTGCTTTCTATCTTTTCATTTCCTCTCTCTGAGATGTATTTAGGACTTCTTCTTCTGACTTTGTACCCTGTTTCTCCAAATTGGTGTACGTTGAGAGAACACTTTTGAGGATTATTGATCTTGAATATACACTGTAAATTGATACAATTCAAATGCATAGACTTCTTTCACTTGTATAGAGCTAAAAGTGAAGATAATGACACTTCATAGAACACATTGTACCAGCTTTATCTAATCAGAGATGTATGATTGGATCAAAAACTAAAATACTTAGAAGGCTTCAAATATACTTCTGTCTCTGTCTGATGTAGTGAGCTAATAAATTTCTGTTGAGGAAGATTGTAGATGGAATATGTCTTCTCCTGCAATACTCATCTGCAGTACCACACCTATTCAATTATGATAATGATGCCAATATATATTTTATTGCTGTGGTACACCTTTCCTACCTGTTGGTGATGATATGAGCTAGGACGCTGACAAGGATATTACTTTTAAAGATTGAGAGGTTTTTTTTGTTGATGTGAACAAATGAATCACACCAGAGCTTACAGCTTATTGTGAGAATAGGAAATATCTTTCAATATAAGAGACCAAATGACTTTTACTTCTTGCACACTGTATTTTCAAAATAAACCCTTCAATGTATTGGTCAGTTTCACTTATCAACCATGCAGTTTTATTTATGACATAATGGGGTATGTATGTCAATAATCAATCTCTCTTTAAAGGTGGATTACCAGCAAATCCTTTGTGCTGAAGTAGGATTAAAAAAAAACTTTTGAGCTTTAGATTGTAATCACAGCTAGTCCTTTATTCTTTAGATACTTTGATTGTTCTAATAGAATGAACTTCCACAAAAGCATATTCAAGATGTTTAATTGAAAACTTAGCAAACAGACTTCACACAGTTTTGTAACTAATCTTAAGAAAGATGCCTTGAAGATATACATGTACCAACTTCAGGAAGGCATGAAATTATATATAGAAAAATATATTGCTTCAGTGCTCAATATACTACTTCAAGTGTAAATCAGATACTGATCCTTTAGCACTGCTACTGCCCTTTTCATGCTGAATGTAGATAACCCTGGGAATTTTACTTTGATGCATTCTTGCCATAGTCCTTTGATCCTGAGGACCTATCCCATACTGCTGCTACTCCATGATAACACTTGATATTCTGTTGATAGGCATGCTGCTTGTACCAAGTACCAAATGATATTACCTTGATAAAATATGCAGATATTTCACTTTAGCTTGCACATTTACCTATAATTTAAGACATCCTTCATAAATTCTTCTATTGAGCTTTCCACTGTTCACATAAATAGTCATTGATATCCTCAATCTGATCTTTTCATCCTTAAATATTTTCTTATTCTATCATTCTGTTCAAAGGAATGTCACTGCATTTTCCTTTGCTATGACAGATCCAGAATCATTTCTGCTTTATATTGCTTTATATACCACTTCAACTGTTCTGACATGATGATCTTCAGAAGGAAATCTTCAATTTCTATACTATGAATCTTCATGGGCTGATTACTCAGAGATTGTCACTTATTTGACTTCATTCCTCCAAGGGGACTTTTCATAGATCAATGATGTACTGACATCAAGATAGTAGACTCTTTTCTTACTCAATATTCTTAATGTGATTCATTGTTAATTCCAGCACTGTGATGCACAGTGTGATCATCACTTAATGTGCTGATGTCTACTTAGCTTAGATGATCGTGGCTAATGTTTCCTCTCTACCACCATGGTTTCTTGTTGTCTTTTCTTCTTTCATTACTCTGTCAGCTATTGAATGCTTCAGATATTATTCTTCCTCTCTATTTCTCTTGTTAGAGGAATTTTCCTTTTTCTTCCTGATCTCATAGCTGTTCTCATTCTAAGGTGCTCTTCTTAGACTACTTTCATGGGGTCTATATTTGAACTGCTCTCCCCCTGGGATGTTGCTTCATATTTGTCACTGGATGGATTTTTGCTTTGCTTCCTAGAGAAACTCCCCCTGAGACTATGGAAGATTCGTTATGTTATTAAGATAATAGGCTCCCCCTTTCTCTTTTCCTTCCATACTTTATTGGGGTTCTTCATAATGTCTGCACTCCCTTTTGATGCATAGCTTTGTTTGATTTGATTTGATTCCTTCCTCTGTCTAGAGCCTTTTAATGCATATGGCAGTTTACAATCTTTTTCTTTGTGACCAATTTTGAGGCATATATAACGTCTTATTCCACCAAGGTATGTTTGAGTTGATGTACAATACTTTGTTCCCCTTTTTGAATACATTTTACATTCAACATATTTATGTCCAAAATTATTTCATGCATAACAGTAGCCATGGAAATGATTTGTGTACCTGGTGAAAGATTTTCTTTTTCCTTTGCTTGCTTGAGGTATTATTTTCATTTGGTGCATCTTTTGCTGGTTAACATTGATTCTCTTTGTCTTACATTGTGTTGCATCATGTCCTGGTTTATGGCAGGAGAAACAGGTGATACTTTTGATAGGAGGAAAGAACCTTCTTTGACATCTTCCAAATTTATTCAATTCATCTTCAGGAGCATATGAGCCTTTAGCAGCTGATTGTTTCATCCTCTCATTCTCTGTTCTTCCATGTTGCTGCTTGATTTTGTTTGTTTCTTTACAAATCCTGTTCTTACTGGTTTCTATTTTTGTAGTAATCTGCTGGGCTGCTTCACTGTCCTTTACAGCTTTTACAAAGATGATTTTCTTGTTATCTTCTGCCTTGGACTTACTGGTTTCTCCTTCATATCCTATCCCAGTCGTTATGAGAGGTGACCTTTGTGCATTTAGAATATGGTCCAACTGTCCAGAGCCTTTCATTAGAGGTGTATTCATTAATAGTTCTCTTTGGGATTTTTCTAAGTTCTTTCTTAGGCTCACTACTTCTTCCAATTTTTCACATTCAAGACTTTTCTCTCTCATTTGTTCCAGCAGAGTGTCTTCTACTTTCTTTGCTTCTTCAAGCTGTGTCTTCAGGCCAATAATTTCTTTCTTATCTTCATATGCTTTCTCATCACATATTTTCACCAGTGTCTTAAAGTCTTTGTTTTCATTCTTCAATCTTTCTATTTCAGTCGAGGCTGTGTCTAGTTTGGCTTTTTCTTCAGCTATAATTTCTTCATGGTTCTTACTACCATTCACACTAGCAGGTACCTCATTTGATTGTATATTTTCCTGCTGACATGAATTTTTCTTCTTCTTAATTCTCTTATCCTTCTTGTTAGTGCAGTCCTTCATGTCTACTCCATGCATGAAATGCAATCTATCCTAGATTTCTTTTGGAGAGTCTAGATCCATGATCAACTCAAAATCCTTATTATGAATACTGTCATATATCACACACTTTGCCTTGGAATTCCGCTATTGTTCTTGAAAAGAGGGAGAGTATGTTCAGTAACCATCACACACAAGCTTCCATACTTCAGGTTCATAAGCCAATAATCATGTTTTAACCTTATCTCTCCATTCAGGAAATTTTGTTGTATTTAACATAGGTACATTTTGATAGTCCATGACTCAACCAGATCTCCTTCAAGCTATTAGGCTTACACCAAAGGAACTAGCTCTGATACCAATTGTTGAACCCTTAGTTAAACTGAGAGGGGGGGGGGGTGAATCAGTTTAACACATTCATGGACTTTTAAAACTTTTTCATTAACACTTGTTTACACCTTCATTTCATGTTCAAATTAACATGTGAGTAATCTTAGAATGTGAGCAGCAAGCATTAATATAATGTAACAGTAGACTTAATATGAGAGCAGAAAGTATTAAGCACATGATATAAACCAGATCAACACATAAACATCATGTACAGAGACACCAAATATAAGTGGAAACCCATAAAGGGAGAAAACCACATCTTATTATCGTTGTGATGCAAAGGCAAGCTCCAACTACCTCTCACCACTGATTTTCTATAGGCACCAACCTACAAGAGGCTCCAACCTCAATTCTGCAAGCTACAACTTGCAAGGAAGCTCCAACTCCCATCAATTTTCTGTAGGCACCAACCTACAGGAGGCTCCAACCTCAGTCAACTACAACTGACATTTTATCAAGCTACAACTTGATGTGGAAGCACCAAATCCCATCTATTTTCTGCAGGCACCAACCTACAGGAGGCTCCTACCTCGGTCAACTAAAACTGACATCTATCAAGCTACAACTTGATAGGGAAGCTCCAACTTCCTTACTCTTTCAAAATAAAAACACTTGCTGATTTACCTTGGATATCAACTCTATTCTGTAGCATATCTTTCTGCTCCTCTCTTCCTTATCTTCTCTGCCTCAATCTTCTATACTTTTCTGCATTCTCTGACTTTTCACAGCATCTTGTTCTGCTCCTCCTTCTTCTTATCTTCTCTGCCTCAATTCCATATTCTGCATTCTCTATATTCACTCTCTCTAACCTCTTGTAGCTTTCTTATTTTCTTCAACTCTCTTCAATTCTGCTGCACACTCTCTTCTTCTCTCACTCTGTTTTCGCAACCTCTAACTTTTGTATGCATATCAAGTTGATATTATATATAGAGTTCATCACATGACTCTTTACATTCCTCATGGAATTTGAAGTGAATAATTCTGACTTTTTGCCTTCTGTCTTCTCATTTCTTTTACCCGCTCATTCAGAAAAATATAACAATATGCATTAATTTCAATATTATAGTGGGAGTTTTGTTTTCCTACTGGAGACTTGCCAATGCATCACAAACAATAAAAAATTAATTACAACATTTACATTCACATTTTCAGTTACACACTTCAATTTCACTCAGCTCCTTTTCTGGATTTTGGCTTTACTGGATTTGTCTTTTCTGCTATTGTTGAGTGACTGTTCTGTATACTTTGGTTCACCTTTGTGTCTATTCATCTGTTCACTATACTTGTGTGCACCAACTACATATATAACTGCTTTCCAGGTTTTATTCTCAAATACATATGAATCTGGGCGATGTCTGTACATTACCATCTCTATTCTCGGGCTACCTGCTTGCATTATCTGTACATATATGAGCTTAAACTTAATGGTTGAAACTCGTATTAGAATTTCAATTCATCTTTTTCCTTGTACCATTTTCTGCCGCTGTCTCTCTCTCTTTCGTTCTTGCAGGCTCTTGTCTTCATTACAGTTGTATAACTGTTGTACATATAACTGTATTTTAATATAACTGCTGATTTTAAATCTGGGCAAAATTGAATTAATGCGGAAACTTCATTTTTCCATGGTTATAAAACCATACATATAAATTCATTCATATTTCAATCTTTACAATATTTCATACGGGACCATACATATCGGGACCCACATATTCCAAAGTCTTCAAAGTGAAAATGCCTTTTGAATAGTTTTTACTACAGAACCTTTGGTTTAATCAACTCTCGGCATCTTCAAAACTGTGGTTAAACCATAATAAAAAACCCAACTTATAATATTTCGAATTAATATTCGAATATTCTGGCCAAGCCATTACATAGAAGTCTCTGCATATACTCGGTTTTTATAATTTGACTCCAATGGTCAATAGGTTATATTGAACTCTGCTTTATGAAGGCGTCAATGAATATCTCAACTTTGGAATAGCACTCAAAGTGATGGCCCACTCGCTCTTTGTCATAATTTATATTTAATTTAAACAAACCTTGGTTAAGAACCTAGTTCTTAACATAACTATACTTGATTATAGCCTACTATTGATTACGCCTCATGCATATGCAAATACTTTAATAACCTCACCATATCAGCGTATTTCATATCCGGGCCCACACATTACATCAACCATTCATATGCGCCTTATCATATAATATATATACCAATCATATCACACCGCTCTGTATTATAAAGTGAACCATGCAACATATATCAACCCCAACCTTTTTGAACTTCGAATTGAATAACTCAACGACATTTAAACGAATGTTCGGGCCCACATTCAGATAACGTACCTTGGTGTTATGTCGCCCTTTTCATCCGATGGCAGAGAGCACGCTGCCTTGCCCCGTGTGATCCGATGGATATCGCTTGGCTTAGATGCACGAAAGATAATGCGCGATGGCGCGCGATGAAAGCGGTTTTCCAAATTCGCTCAGGGACACGCATCACCCAGTGTATGGGATCGCTTCGAATTCTTAAATAACACTTACTGTGCGAAGGCGGTGCGATCAAAACCAGAAACCCGCCTTTACTGTTCACTCCTGCAAGGTTCCACTGCTTTCTCCCTCAGGGTTCCGTCCGCCTTTATTGTTTATGAATTCCGCTCTTCGCCTTCAATGAAACTCGCTTCTGTGCACACACAGCAATTGCCTCGATTCTTCTGGGCTACCACCATATGACCCGACTCAAGGTTCCATCAATTTATATTCTAACCTTTGGTTCATCAATGTTTCAACACGACTCCTCCGCACACTATAACGTGCTACTTCATCAGGTTATACATTCCGCATTGCTCACTGTATCATGGAAACCCGATATCTATGAATCAAATGTTCAGAAATTCATTACACGGAGAGAGATACCAGTATCAGTTGGAATTCTGGAAGAATTCGAACCCCTTCACCCAAGTTAACCCGTATTCAAGATTCAATGATCAATAATTTCGTGTAATCGATATCAATTTGTCCAATCAATACTCCTCGAAATTACCTTATACAAATTCACGAATCTACCCCTTCCACAGAGCTTATGATGTTTACAAACCATGAGTAACAAATTCATGCTTCCACAATCAATTCAAGCAGTCTACACAGGCATAATCCCATCTGTCAGTAACACAGGGTTTTATAATTGTCCACAGGGACTCAAATATCCTTCCTACTGAATTCAATCAAGAATATACATATAATTCACAGAGAATTTAGAAGCAATCCCTCATCATTATATACAAATGTAACCATTTACAAGAACATTCACTTATTCTTCTCAATTGGCCAGATTTTCGATTCGATGGCCTTTTTTTTTTTTACTCTGTCTTTGGACAACTCTACTTCAATTCATTGCTTCCTCTGCTCCTTGACTGATACTGCTCCTTGCTTCTCTTTTTGCTACCTTTGCTACCTCTCTGCTACCTTGTTGTTGTTTCAGGTGCTCCTCCTTTGTCATTTCCTTTGCCATCAATGACAACATTTCCAACAAGAACCACCATTTCAACGGAAAACAAGCTACTTTAATGTCCGGATCGGGTGGTCTCTCTTATAATGTTGTAGGCAGAGAATTTTGAGCCTTCAACAATATCATATTCTAAGAGGTCTCTTTTACTTCTAATAACTATTGGAGTTCTTCCAGCCCAACCCTAACAAATTAGGTGTCCAACTGATCAGGGGCTCAGTTTTATGCTAAAAGAAAAAAGTGTTTAGATTGGCTCAGAACCTGAACTACTGCGTAGTGCTTGCCATTCAGAATCTAAGGCACTTCGTTTCACGAAAAATGGTCATTGTATGCTCCCAGAAATGAGTTATGTCTGCTTTGCTAAATGGGTAGATTTAAGAAAAAAAAGGACAGTCAGATGCCCAGTCAATAGTCTGTAATATTGACGTGGCATGCTGACTATGCAGGGCATTTTTTTGGCATTTACTCCAAGCGAATGGGAAGCTGCCAAGTGGCAACATGACACTGGTCCGGATAGTGGGCGATGTGTCAAGTTTTCATTGGTTTAATTTTGAGCGAATATGGTGAGGACACGTGGGGTAGCCTAGGGCCACCACATGCGCCCCCCCCCCCCCAAGGTCGAAATGTGTTGCAAAATTTTTGGACAAGTCTAGTCGGAGGCGCCAGGGTTCAACCCCATCACCTCCCACAACACAACACAATGCATTACCATCCCTCCTACCGGAAGTTATTAACATGTATGGGCTTCGACTTATACTTAAATTTAACCAAATTTCATGGCAGGTGAAGGCAGGAGCCAACCCCGAAGGGCCAACCCCAGGTCCATAGAACCTATGTGCCAGACCACCGATGGAGCTCCATGCTAATACAGAGTATTAAGACCATAACCACAATTTGTTAACCATAAACTTGTTTATTATGCGTAAATCCATAAGTTAAATGCGGATTAAGATAAGTGTGGGATTATCACTTAATCATGGTTAATTAGTGTGCTAACTCCCACTTAAATTAATGAAATTTTAATTGGTGGACGTCTAGATTCGAGGAAACTGCCAGTTCTAGTTATATTTATCTAGTTTAGGGCCGAATTTAGTGGGAAAAAATAAAATGGTCATAAATTTTGCAATTTTTTACTAATTCAGGCTCAGAAAGAGGCTAGATGACCATTTTGAGCCATTCTGGACTCATTATAGTAGGTTACAGGAGCAAAAGAGCATTGTAAACATTTCAATTTAACAATTTTAGAATAGTATAGAGGCCCAAGCCATGGAAGCTAGATCAAGGAGATGTAGCCCAGGAGTGGTGAACTCCTTCATCAAATACATGTGTTAATGTTATGTATGGTAATGTTTTGTACTTTATTTGTTGTTGTTCAACTCTTTTTTTTTATGTTTAATTTCTCACTAAATTGACATGAAAAACACTCATGAGACTTGATAATTTTCAAGAAGACTTGAACCCTTAATCACACATAAGACATTGAATTTATAATCTAAATGAGTAATTAGCACAACAACACTAACATACTCCATTCAGATCACCAACACCTCATATCACTTTTTCCACCCCTCTAGTGTGCCTTTTAATGATTGTATTTAATTATGGAATAACTTAGTGACCCAATTTACTTTATGCTCTTTAAATACTACTTAAATATGTAGCAATTTATCATTCATTGGGGTTGGGACATTCATAAGTTTCTTTTCTCAGATGGAGCATGAAATTATTAGGAACTAGGTGATGGATAATGAGGGGGTAAGAGCTCATGCTAGCATTTTTTGCATGTGATTATTATGTCCTAGCCATAGTTTTAATTTTTGATTTTATATAATTTGTGGCTTCATAATCTTTGATCTTTATTTTAACTACATTAACCTCCTAGGGAAATTTTTGGACCCTGACTCAGACATGAGGATATATGGTGCTAGTCCCAATGACTAATGGAAATCAACCCAAAGAATGAGGGTATATTTAAGGGAAAATCGAAGGTCACAAGTATGGATTACCTTGGGCATGCTATATTAATTTTTTACTCCTATTAGTGCCTCAATGAGGTCACATTAGACCTGGGGAAAAGGATAATATCCTAGGTGAAAAATGGGAACACAGGTACAATGAAGAGTGTTTAATCATCGAGCTTGGCTAGTGATCCATATTAGTATTCCCAAAACATTACATGAAAGCACATGATTATAAAAATGGTTAATATACCTTCAAATATATGATCCACCTTCCTTAAATAAGTAATCCATATGGGAGAGAGCATTGAATAGAGCATGGATTGAGAGCTCTGAAGAAAAGCTATCTTTGGATCATCATAGGATCGTTGGTTGGCTAGCTGATCAATAGGGAGGAAAATTTTCTCCTAGAGGTTGAAAAATTTTGGTAGGTAACAGGTCCCACCTAAAGCATCTAAATATGAGTATAGAATATGAATGAAATGAGAATAAATGGGTAGGGAAGCTCCACCAAGAAGGATATTATCATCCATGAATTATGAGTGAATTTTATTTTTATACCTTTAAAAATTTATAGTCCATGGATATTTCCAACTATTCTTTCCACTGCCAATTTTCTACCAAGAGAATATGCCATAAGAACATAGAGTAATTGAGAGAGTGGGTGTCTTTTCCTTAAACCATTATTGCATAGGAAGAAGGAGATGGTTAGTCATAAACAAGGGGAACTATCCAAGGAACATTGATGTAAGAGGTAATCCATTTTATGAAGCTTGAATTGAAGCCAAATAAAATCATTTCCTTAAAGAGATAATAACGATGCACCTGATTGAATGCATTAACCATATCTAACTTAATGAGCATCCCTTTTTCTTTCACTACTAAGATAGAGTGAAGATATTCCTATACCAACACAATGTTGTCAATTATATGTCTATTTTTCAAAAAAACCTTTCTTAGCTAAAATAATGTTTGGGAGAATGAGTTTGAGGTGAGTGGATATCATTTTGGTCATTATTTTATAGGAGGAATTGCAAAGGGAGATGGGATGAATTATGGAAAAAGATGAATGGTTAAACTCCTCGGGGACAAGTGGAAAGAAGGAGTTTGTACTACCACCAAGCTTATAAGAGTGTTAAGCATATTGGAGCATCCTCTTGAGATCATATATGATTAAATTCCATAATTTCCTATGAAAGGATATTAGGAATCCATGTATTCCAAATTATTTATCTGGGTTTAGAGACCAATTTGTAACTTTTATTTCCTCTCCAAAATGGCCAGTATGAAATCTTATTAACCTTCTCTTTTTATAATATTTAGGATGTTTGTTAGTAACTCTTATGAACATGATGGCATCACTTTGTCTTGTTGGGTTACAAGTTTTTTTAAGTTTTATTAGTTACCTCTTTAATATTTTGCAAGTCTAATATTGTAGGGCAATCCTTTAGAGTAACATCATTGACATTGTTTTTTGAATTTCGATATCAAGCTTGTTTTTTAAAGAAGTTGATTTTCCTATCCCATGCTTTAAGCCAAAGTCTTCTTGATTTTGAATTCCAATGTTCTTCCTATAGTATGAGTATCCAATGAAATTGCTTTTGTAGGTTACCCTCTTGCTTAAGATGTTCCTTTATTGCATGGTACAATTCCATCACCATTTCTAGCTCTTGAAACTTACTGTGGGTTATTTTTTTTTCTACATGTTAAGGAGAGGAAAAAAAATGTCTAAGATTTGAGATATTTTCACCAAGATCATATTTTTCTCCTAAATGTACACAAGAGTTTTAGACATGTAATAATTCTAGACTTATTTGAAAATTTTTGTGGCTTTAGAAAAAAATGATCGATAAAGGATTGAATCTAAAAGCCTGAGGGTCGAGATCTAGAGGATGTTGAAGTTGAAGAGAGACGAACTTATGATTTGATGTGGATGGTGAGAGAATTTTATATTTTAGAGTATGGTCTTGAAGTAATAGGTTATTGTGCACCAACAATGGGTACATTCTGGAAGCAATTTGACCTAGGTTGACTCTTTTGTTTTTCCAAGTATACTTACCCTTTATTGGTTTGATATCTAGAAGATCACAATTTGCAATAAGGTCCTCAAAAATTTCCTTGAAAGGGTCTCTTATTATGGAACCCCTCTTTTTTTAAGTTGTGGAGAATAATATTAAAGTATTTGATAATAATATAGTATGTAGAACTTGGAATGGCTTAGAGTTTGAATCAACTTCTATTTCTTTATGTAATACCCTTGGTTTTGGAAATGCAATTTTGCATAACTAATATATGGGGTGGTTAATTGGATGATATTCCCAAGGGACAATATATGTAATGTAATAAAAATACAAACTATTATTAATAAAAACACATTCTCGACAACATGATAGAGGGAAAAAATAGTTTGTGGTGCGTTATGACTCCAAGAGAGGGGGCTAATGAGGTCAAAGGAAGAGAAAGAGAGGAGGAAAAGGGAAGAAAGAGAAGAAGAGTAAGCGGCCAAGAATGATGAGGAAATCCAAGAAGGATTGGGTGTGACATGGCACCACCTCAGGGTGCCACATGGACTTATATATCACATCATTTCCACTTTAGTAGGCCACATCAACAATATTATGAAATTTTTATCATGTTTTTTATGTCTTAAACTCTAGGACCGGAAAATTATGTCACTTTCAAAATTGCTAAATTATGTGTCTAATAGAATTGTTGCTCGTACATTTTGAAAAATCACGAGGAAAAGAATCATGGAAGATGCCAAGCGAAATCACAACCATGAGGAAGAAGTGAGGAGCATGAATGTTAGCATTGGGAAATGAAGAAACAAATTCCAATGGGAATATGGATGGATCAAGGCCAATTGAATTAACAAAGACAATGAAGAGTCTAAGAACGGAGGTGCAAAACCATATGGATGATAATGAGAGAACAATAAAATCAGAAGTGGAAGAAAACAACATCAACACCCAACTACTGTAGAGATTAAATCAACTAAAAATGCAAGTTAAAATGGGATCAAGTTCAAGGCATGGATAAGAAGTAAAATTGCATGCAAGAAGAGATAATTATACAACAATCATACACTCATGGATTATTTTTAGGACTCATAGACCACATCACTCACCTAATTACTTATTTAGAAGGGCACATTAGTTTGAGGAATCAAAAATCAATCTAGAGATATCTAATTTTAGGAATTAAAGTAGAAAGCACAAGTTTGACAATATATAAGGAGAACTGAGGAGGCTTAAGCCACCTGTATTTGAAGGAGAGAATAAGGAAGGAGATGGGGCCAAAACCTACTAAGTTGAGATAGGAAGTACTTTCAACTACATAATTATCTCTCCAACTTGGAAGTTAGAATTTCCATCTATCACTTGCAAGGGAAGGCTTATATGTGGTGGGAATAGTGTAGATAAGTCAAGTGTTTGAATTAAAAAAAAAAACAAGTTCAAATTAGTTCAAAAAGTACTTGTCATAGTACTATTATGATAAAAAGGTGAAATATTTCTTTGAAATCAAGCTAGGTAATGTGATGATGGATGAGTCTAAAAAGAAGTTTTTACAATTGTTGATATATGTTGGTTTTATAAAGGATGAAAAGGTCAAAATATAAAGATCCATTTGTAGATTACCTTCTCCCTACAATGACAAAATCAGATTTTATGAACCCAAGAATTTAGAGGATATAATAAGAAAGACTAAGTATTTATATGAGCAGAGAAATATTCCAAAGGTATTTGAAGAAAAAGAAGAGGGAAAATGTGGAGGACAAAATGGTTCACACCACATTCGTGTTTTAAGATGAATTCTGATGTACATTAGCCAAGCCAAGTAGATCAAGGTGAATCCAAGGTGGAAAAATATGTAGGTAAAGGGCCAGACCATGATTCTGATAATGGGATTTTAGAGGATAACATGTGTTCAATGATTTCTCTCATAAAGAGGACAAAAAGAGAACTATATTCAACCTTTAGGAAACCTCTATTGTTGAGAGCACAGGGAGAAAAATACCAAGGATGTATCTGTTACCCAGATAAATCCCTTTTGTGGACAAAAATGATCTCTCTAGAATCCTAAAGAAAAACTAGAAACAAGCAGACAAAACAATAGCTCTTTCCTTAGCCTATAACCAAAACTTGAAACATCTATTATACTAAGGATCACTTACCTATTAACGAAGTGCTTGTAGAATTCCTTTCAATGCTTTCCACAACCAACTTTACCTCAATGCCTTAAAGGCTTTCTGAATGCTTCCCACAACTTCTCCCTGGTGCTCCAAAAGATATCCGCATAGAAAAAAAAATTCAAAGGGATCAAATCATCTCGCATATAAAAGAAAAGGTAAATGAATCCCTAATATAGCATACAACGTATAATTGAATCAATAATCAGCTATAAACGACGTGAGTGATCAAGGAATCCCACGAATAACATAAAAATAGACACAATTAGGAAATAACAATTGACTTTTTATTAAATTCAAATGGAAAACAAGATTACAAACTGGTTTCCTTGATGTCATAAGCCTCTTCCAATGGTCTCCTTTCCTTCCCTTCATGGAAATCTCTTTAGACCCAAGAAAACAACATGAGTTTACAAATCCCAGTCACCCATTCCTTTAGTCCTATGTTGAATTTATAGGAAGGATGAGGATGTTTTTAGTTCCTCTTCTCAAGGGATATGATCCCTAAGAAAAGGATGTTAGTTCCATTTACCAAGGGATGAGGCATAGGTATGTAGTGGTTCAAGGTTTCTAATTTGGATAATATTACTCAACCAAAGCTTCTAGAACTTACTTTTTTATTTTTACCTACGTGAATAGACCTACACAATTTTTAGTGGAAGAAATTGCACAGATCTGTGCAGTTTAGAGTGGAATAAACTTTTCATGCACGAGTTTTGTTCAAGAAAATTGTGCAGATGATCAAAAATGGGTTTTAAGTAGTGAAAACCAAAATTCCTTTTGTCACTAGTATTGTTTTACTTCAAACTTCATAGGGGATTCAATTGAGACACTTCATTGGATGGAAAATGATCCAAATCGACAGTCATGGTGAAAAAATTTAGTGTAACATATTCCCCCCTAAAGTGCAAAGCTAGAAAGTATGTTTGATGACTAAAGTGCTTTATCATGTCAAAGGTTTGGATGAGAGACCAATTGGTTGAGGACATGAAACAAACAATCAAGGATTATCATATCATGATTTGATATAAACATCACTGAGGTAGGAATTCCCATACTCATAGTAAGCATAACCCGGTGAACGAGTAGGGACATACACAAAGACCCATGTCAATGGTAGACATAATATGGACACAACCATCAATGGATATATATTTACAATCATGAATATTTAATAACTCCACGAAACCTGGATGCATGAAACTAGATCGAAGATCTTCATCTCCATCTCTCGATCCATAGTATGAATCTAACCATGTGAGTGAATGTATCAAAGTCAAGCATGGTAGAGACCACTTGATTATCGGTCAATGATGTGAACCATTAACAAATGCGAGAGAAACAACCAATAATGACAATGGCTCTCAAGGAACTCCCAATACAATCTATGAAGTGTGAAAAGATGTCTTGAAGTCAAACACTCATAGAATCATTTTATCAAAGGTCAATGATGAGAAACTATCATCGAAAGAGAGAAACCTATCATTAAGGCATGCAGGCCCCATGGTACTGAAAAAGGTTTCTATATTAACCTCCTAGATAGTGAGTTGAAGTCTATAGGAAGCGATCCGCTGTAGGAGGGCCTATGACATGAAACTTCATGTCAAGTTTTGAAGAACAATATTTTGAGTGATTCGAGTCTGACTCAGGAATGACCGGCGTGATTGAAGGTTAAGATTTACAAGGTAATTTTGACTGAGGTTGGACTTCTCTTGAACGTATTTGTGACACGAAAATTGACTTGGAAGCATTTTACTCAATGATAATTCCCAAAACCAACTGAATAATTTCAATGAGGTTCAATTAACTGTGATACAAATGGATTTCCCAACCTGGACACAAATATGATAGAGTGTCATGTTCAAGAGCGATATATTGCCTTTAATAATACAAAAATGAATGTTCTTTCCTAATTCCCCCCACTATTATTGGAAAATACGTATTTATTTTAACACAATCTTTAGGAGGATAACATATGCTTGTCATATAAGCTCATCCTTCAGATGAGCCCTCCGAAGTATTTTTAACGAACCCTAGGAAGGAGTGGTTTGATCACGTTGCTATTGACAGGTCTTGCACTGTTTAAGTTTTTACGAGTCTAGTATAGAGTTAACTCGATGTCGTTTTCATGTTTAAAGAGTTTGAAAAAACATGAAAAGAAAACTTGTTCAGATCTTTCAATGTAGTTTTTAACGAACCCGGAGAAAGTAAAGCTCAATGTTTTTCAGTTTTAAGGAGTTAGAAGAAAAACATAAGTAAACTCCATAGTGTTTTGTTTCGTGAATTTAGTCCCTCAAGCCCGAAAAAGGATAAAATATTGCATGAGAGAACTCTATTGACTATGCTTAGCCAACATATACTTTTTTCGTAAATAGTCTAGTTCATTCTGGAAAAGGGGTAAACTTATATTGAATAAACGACTGCTCATTTATTTTTATGAGTTCGAATAGTTAGGTACTCGACAATATTTTCATGTTTAGAGATTCTGAAAAAGGCTTAAAGGAGAACTCCATGGTTTCATTTTTTCATAAGTTTTAACGACTTCAAAAAAGTTATAAAATTGTAGTCATATGGTCAACTTTCAATATAATTTACGAGCAGGAAAAGATGGAAAGAAATCGACATTTTTATGTGTCTTACGAGAATGAAAGATACAAAAATAAGCTTGATATTTTCATGATTTTAACAAGTCTTGAAAATAATAACTGAAATGGACTCGAGATAGGTTTCACTTATATATAAGCTTAAAATAGAGAAAAAATATGCTTGAGAATGGTTTAATTTTTACACAAGCTTGAAACGTAGGAAAATTGTGCTTGAGAGTGGTTCAAATTCCCCTAAGCATAACCTGCAAGGGAACATGCCCCCAAAGCTTCATTTCATTCACCTAAGTAGACTACTAGTTACCAATAGCTGGATGGAATGAAGGTTCATTTACGATATCAGATGAAAGACTCGACTTAACATTTACGAGATCTATTCAAAGACTCAACTCAATTAGGGGAGGATTTGTTACATTTTTTGACGAGCTTGACAGAGGAAAAGAACTATGCTCATGGTGACCTCATTAATTTTTTAACGAAGTTGACAAAATAAAAGAACCATCCTCATGGGGACCTATTTCATTTTTTAACAAGGTTGACACAGTAAAAGAACTATCCTCATAAGGACCTATTTCATTTTTTTAATGAGGTTATCACAGTAAAAGAAATTGTCCTCATAAGAGTCCATTTCATTTTTTAACGAGGTTGACACAATAAAAGAACTTTCATTTTTTAACCAGATTAACACAGTAAAAGGAACTATCCTCATGAGGATCCTAATCGTGGATTCCAACTAGAAGGAACACATGTCTAGGGACATGTTGTGGTAAAACACAAACCCCCCATTTTTTTACTTATGTACTTCAAATAATGCAGACCCTTTCTACAAAAAAATTCGCTAAACACCTTTTAGGATTTTGATTAAGTTAATTATTTTGAAAATTTTCCATTTTTTATCAGATTTCTATTTTGATTGTTTCATTGAATCTGGTTTTTCATAAGCTTTCCAACGATACTTGTTTCGCTTCATTTGGTCAACCAGCTTGTAAATGACACTCCTTTGAAGTTTTGATCATTTTCTCGCTTGGGTTAAAAAATATAAGAAGTGTACTAATATTTTAATTCTCGTAGTTAAAATAGTCATTCATTATAAATATTAACTCTTAGTCAGGTATTACTAACATCTTTCATTTTTCACAAATGATCCTACTAAATGACCCAGCCAAATTATAGAGCATTTAAAAAACACGCTTTTTGGGATTTTGGTAATTTATCATAATTTTCTTTTCTTTTTTATAAATGAAATGCCAAACTCAAAATTTTGTAAATGCAAAGTGGTTGTAGATCATTTTTTAAAATTAATAATTACCAAAATGACTATAATTTAGAATTAGAAAATCTCACTATAAGTAATACACACTTTATTTTATTTTTTAATTTAACTAAACTTCAAAAATCCTGAACCCCAATTAAAATATATAAAAAATCGTAAAAAACTAATCGCATCCACAATGATCCCTTTATCGCAAACATACATATTCTATATATTTCAAAAACCTCGAAAGGAATTGTAAGCGAATGTGATTTTCGTTTATGATTAAACCTTGTAATTCATTTTAATATAATATTAAAATGTTTTTAATTGATATTTAAATTAATTAATTCTAATATATAATATATTATTAATTTAATTAATTAAAATTTAATTATATGTTTTAGTTAGTTAGATTAATATTAATTAATAGTTAGTGTGTAAATAATTAATTTAGTTTATGATTGACAATTAAATTAACATTAATTAATAAAATTTAATTTAGGATTAAAATTTAAGTGAAATTTTTTGATATTTTAGTCTAAGTAACAAAAATTCCATAAATTTGGCAATTTTAACTCATTGTCTTTGGAAGTTCATAAATAGAGTTTTGCTTGACCAAATAAGACCCATGATAGCTCGTTGGATAGATAAAATTGAGGAGAACATTTCTGAGGAGGTTTCATTAATAGATTTGATCATTTATTAGGTATAAAATTCATCATAATATCATGCTCCAAATTTTTTAACAAAATCAATTTTATGAGTTTTATTTTCAGCATTTTTATTTGCCCACAACTTCTTCTGGGTGCATATCCATTCTTCAATGATATTATTGACCAATTAGATCATCACATGCATCAATAGAGAGCTTAGATTTCCTTTTCAATTATTTATTTAATTAAGTTTTGATTGGATTTATTTTTTCGTATTTAACATTTTGATTTTATTTTTACATTTTAATTTTGTTTTTTATTTATTTTTTGTAGGAAAATAATTAAAGAGATGAGAAGAAGAAGATCTCAATCAATGAGAAGGCTCCAACAATTGAATAATATGATTTGAATCAATGAAAATTGATCGAGCAAAACTACTCTTCAACAAAATTTTCTATGAAGAATTCGTTTGTAAATATTATAAATAGTAGCTTGTAGAATAGAAGAGAGGCTTCTCTCCTCTACAATTCTGGAATTCTAAAAGCACTTCTGTAATAGGAAATTATATTTGTAGGTGGGAGGAGAGGAATCTTAGATCTGAGATTATTGAGGTCTTTCTTTTACATTCTGAGTTATGTGTAATGAACAAAGTTTTCACTATTGTAGCTCTGGTTTTGAAAGTAGAAGTTCAAGCATTGTAAAAGACTGTTAGAGACCGGAGCTGGAGAAATGGACTTAATAAATTGGTATTTATAATACTATAATTTTAGATACTAGTTTCATTTTATGATAACAACAATGTGTCAATTTACTTCCATATTTGTGCACTTTTTCGGTATGAGTAATTTGCCTCAGTTTTATGTTATTATTTATCTCTACTCTTATGGGTTGAATTCTAATTTCTGAGTAACTATTTACTCAGAAATCTGTCTTATAAAACTAATTTATTGAATAGTGATATGTTGTGAACTTCTTCTGCATATTATTGCTTGATTATTCAAGTCACTGATTAAATGATCAATATCATTTTGCGAACTTCTTTCTAAGTGTTGTTGATTGATTATTTCAGTTAAGAGGTCTCTAGATAGGATGTGTTTGGTATTCATAATGTCAGTCAATTGAATTATTTCGTTAGATTGATATTCATTATTATCTAGATATATTTAAATCCTAATTATTTAAAATATCTTTCTCTCTGTTGGGATAGATCTATATCTACCTAATTGAGATAAGATTAAAATAGTTCCTTTTGCTTGCATTTTAGAATAATTTTGCATATGCATTAAATTCTACATCCCTAAAAAAGTCCTCTTCCCAAAAAGGAAAAACTTTAATTGTGTCTTGGCTAAGCCCAAATTAGAAAGGATCACTTTCTTTCCAGATCAACAAGAAAAATGATCTGATGTCTCTTTCTCATTGGTAGACAAAAGTTATATTTTAAGCCAATGGAGATTGAGAGAAGGTAACTGGACCTAGTTAAACCAGTCGGAGCCACCATTCCAAACAGAAAATGAACTACTTTAAGGTCTAGACCGGGTGGTCATCCCCCATGTTGTTGCAACGAATTTCGAGGCCTCAATAGGACACACCTCAACCATGGCTTCCAAGAGGTCTTCATCAGATGGAAGAACAATTATCTAGAAGGAACACATGTCAAGGGACTCAAGAGGGATAAGAACATCACGTTCAAATACCCCCATAGAGGTCACCATGTCAGTTAAAGGATCTTAGTCAAAATAAGTCGAGCAAACAGTGAGAGGATCGCTTACATCGGCAACTGAATACATGGGTCTGGTTTCCACATAATTAACCTGTGGAGGGGTAGATACCACTTACATATAAGGAACATTCAACGATGCCAGATTTATGGTAGTGGAATCGAGATCAACGGATGAAATATGGTCAATAGTCAAAATGTTTCCATTGTGAGGAAAAGACATCACACAAAAGAGTGTTGATACAATAACTTTCATTGCATAGACATAGTCTCGCCTAAGGAGTAAATTGAAATCAAAGGGGCCTTGGACTACCACAAGATAAATACATATAGTTTTACCTTCCAAGGTAATAGGAAACCTAGGAAGGATATCTAAAGGTTCACTAATAGTTTTGTTAAAAGTTGACAGTGTAATAGACATAAGCTGAGGGGAACCCAAAGCTTGCCAAGAAGTTGAGGATAAAATACTAACAGAAGCACCTTCATCTACATTTTTGCGACACACATTCTTACCAAAATACTTCACAATGACTTGGAAAGATATGGAATAAGGAATACGAGGTTCTGTCAGTCTACTCTAATACAAAGTAAAATACCTTAGTACTGGGAGGGGGTTCTTTAGAAACAGGTGAAATTCCCCCTTGTGTAGCATAATATGAAGTAACAAGAAGAACCTAAGTGGTATTAATTTCACTCTCTAAAGGGAGAATGTGTCAACTGAGGATGAAATCGATTTGACCACTTGATCAACCAATGGTTCATCAACCTGAGTGATATGAGTTTCACTCTCCAATGGAAGAGTGGGATTGAATGTACTTGGAATTAGAGGCTTCATCCATGTGATGGAAAAGGTGAGTTTTGAAATAAAATTTCATCTATCTTTCCAACTTGACCAACCATCCACAAATAGCATCTTGCAACTTCTGAAATATGATCACCATGTCTAAAAATAGACTTGTACCTAAAAATAGCCCGCAGGCCCACTTAGTGAAGGTGACTACTTTTCACTAAGCTCCATCATCTTGTTGAATCTAAACACTCCCTCTCAACAAGATAGGGATTATCCTTCACCCCGATCCTGCCTCTATGGTATTTGAATTTGCTCCTAATGAGCGCCTTCGTCGGAATATCTACATCTTGATCTTCCGTAGGAATGTATTGAAGCAACATGGTCTTCCGCTACACACAATCTCTGATATAATGATACCGGATATCAATATGTTTAGATCTATCATGAAACACAGGATTAATCAAGAGTTTAATGCAACTCTGATTATCACAATGTATTGTTGTAGGATATAAATGTGAACCGAACAAACCGACCAGGATCTTCCTCATCCAGATAGCCTCACATGCAGCTTGACTTGTTGCCATGTATTTTGATTCCGCTGAACTGGGTGCCACATATCTTTGTTTCCTGTTGTACCAAGAAACTATTATAGATCCGATACTGAAAACCCCTCCTGATGTGCTCTTTTTGTCTGTTGGGCTACCTGCCCAATCTGCATCTGTGAAGCCATGCAACTTCACCTCATCTGTCTGTTTGTACCATAAGCCATACTCAGATGTGCCCCTAAGATATCTCAGGACATGCTTGTCTGCCTTCCAAAAGAGCTTGGTAGGTTTAACCATCGCTTGTGAAATTTGGTTCACCGCATAACATATGTTTGGTCTTATATTAACTAAATACATGAGCGAACCCACCAACTGTCGATAAATAGTGGCATCCACTACCTTTTCCCATGTAGCATCCTCTTTCATCCAATTTCCCGGAAGAGGAGTGTCGATAGGCTTGCAGCCTTGCATGTGAAACTTCTCCAGTATCTCTTGGGCATAATTGCCTTGAGACACAAACAGTTCACCTTCCCACTACCATATTTCCAATCCAAGGAAATAATGAAGGAGGCCAAAATCCTTCATCTCGAACTCCTTTGCAAGATCTGCCTTACATGAGTGTATCAACTGCTCATCACCTGTTAGTATTGAATCATCAACATAAATAACAATGATTAAAAGCTTACCCTCCACCACAATTTGGTACAGGTTTTCATTCGCCTCACTCTTGGTGAAGCCAAGTCTAGTGAAATAGTTATCGATCCATGTATACCAAGCACTCAGTGCTTGCTTAAGCCCATACAACGCTCTTTTGAGCCTACACACATGTGACTTGCTGCTGAAGATCTCAAATCCTTCAGGCTGCTCAATGTACAACTCCTCCTCAATGATCCGATTAAGGAACGTAGTCTTCACATCCATCTGATGAATGTGCCAACCCATTTGCACTAAGAGAGCAAGGATGGTCCTTATGGAAGAATACCATGTGACAGGTGCAAAGGTTTCTTCATAATCAATCCCCTAAATCTGTGAGAAGCCCCGGGCAACAAATATTGCCTTATACTTCTCAACGCTCCCATCGGCAACTTGCTTTACCTTGTAGATCCATCTTGATCCTACAACTGATTTACCCACCAGCCTTGGAACAATCTCCCAAGCATTGTTTCTGACAATGGATTCATACTCCTCCACCATGGCATCTACCCATGTGGGCTCCTACACTTCTTCTTTGAAAGAAGATGGCTCTGTCACGATACACTTGCTCATAAGAGCCATGTATCCAATAAATCGGTCAGATGACTGTCTCTGTCTATGCTGTGATGTAGGGAATCCTACATTCTATACTGCATCAAGCTTCAGTATCTCAGGTTCTGTGGTATGCTTTCTTCCTTGTCTGGTGTTTGGTTCTGCATGAGTGGACTCCTCCACTCCATGAATCTCCTCCTGTGGCTGATCCACATCTAGAGGCTCATCTTTGGGAACAAGTAGGTCCTCCTCTGCATGCAATTGTAGCTCCCTCTCAAGCGACAACTTCATGGCTTTCACCTCATTGAATTTTATATCCCTTCGCACCACAATCATCTGACTATCTGGAAAATACACACGATAATTATGGGGTGTTTCTGTGTACCCCACAATTATCCCAACTTCTATAGTCGGCTCCAGCTTCTTCCTGGCGTCCTTTGTCACATGAATGTAAACAAATGAGCCAAAAATCTTCAAATGAGAAATATCAAGCTTCTTACCAGTAAAAGCTTCTTTAGGTGTACTCATGCCAAGTACTCTATGAGGACAACGATTTTGCACATAAATTGCAGTGTTGCATGCTTTTGCCCACAAGTGCATTGGTAGGCCCTGGTCATGCAGCATAGCTCGTGCAGCACCCACGATCGTTCTATTCTTCCTCTCCATGACCCCATTTTGCTGTGGGTTATGAGGCACTATGAGTTCTCTTCGAATTCTTCTTTGCTACAGAAGTCTTTGAATTTGTTCGAGATATATTCACCACCATTATCGCTCCATAGAGCCTTCGCTTTCTTCTCCGACTCCTTCTCCACCAATGCTTTAAATTCACAAAAATTTGAGAATGTTTCGCTCTTCTTCTACTTCTAGCATCTACAAGAATATTCATCAACAAATATAACATAATACCTGTGTTTTGTTGTTGAAGCAACCGAGAAAGGTCCACACACGTCTGTGTGAATTCTCTCCAGGATCACCGAAGCATGGTTCTCCTTCTCATGAAAGGTGGTCTTCACAAGATTACCCATAGTACATCCCTTGCATTGATCTAACTGTACAAGAGTACCCTTGGGAAGTCTAGTAGAAATCTCCTGCAAAATCTTCAAAGCACCATGGTGAAGATGGCCCAATCTCCTGTGCCATAATTCGCCCTCATTCCGGCTCACCACTTCTTCTGCTTTTCCCATCATTGTAGCGCAGCCATCTACCTCCAGCTTGTAGATATTCTTAACTCGAATCCCTGTCTTCTTGGTTTGACCCATTGTTTTATGTCGAAAGAAGGCTTTTCCCTCACTGAAAACAACGTCATAACCTTTTTCTTCCAATATTGCGACCGAGACCAAGTTCTTGCTCAGACCAGGAACATGCATAACATCTTTCAACAGAAATGGATTACCTGACTCCCTCTCAAAGGTAATGGTCCCAATGTTGTTCACACTGTATCGACCATCATCGCCTATCTCTATATGCATTTGGAGGTCCTTCTCCTCCAAATCACTAAAAAACTCCTTGTCTCCCGTCATATGGAGAGACGCACCACTATCAAGATACCACACCGATCCCATTGCGCTTGAAAAAAAGCATGCGATCAAAGAGAAATCAAGTTCAAATTTCGAGGCTAGGGCCTCTCCAACATCCTTATTGTTCTTCTTCTTCTGTGGGCAGTTAGTGGCGAAATGCCCATGTTCGTGATAGTGAAAACACTTCACTTTGGACAAATCCTGCTTCTTGCCTTTAGCCTCAGATTTTGAAAAGAATTTCTTCCCCTTCCCTTTCCTTGCTTTGGCAGCCAAAGCACAATTCTCTTCATCTTCATTCTTCGATGAAGATCCATCCCTAGTACTTCGCCTTATCTCCTCCTACACAAGATCTAACCAAAGTCGCTCCCATCCCGGCAGTTTCTCCCGTCCATTGATAGAGTCTTCGTAGCTATGCCAACTCTTCGGAAGCCCAAGGAGAGCCAATCTCACCACGTTTTCATCATCAACAGTAATCCCCACACTTCCCAATTCATCCCTAAAGTGGACAAACTTCGTGAGATATTTTGGAATATTGTCGCCCTTCTCCATTTTTAATTTTTTGAGCTTATCTTTCAGCGCCAACTTCCTATGGTCGCTTCTGCTTTGGAACAAAATTTTCAAAGCCTTCTACATTGCAAATGGAGTGGATTTCCCATGAAGGCTAGACACAATATGGTCCTTCACACCTTCCAACATAATTCTTCTTGTCTTTGCTACCTTCTTTTGCCATGCGTCAAGTAATGCAGCATCACTAGAACCCGGCTTAGGAACATCGCTATCGATGAACTCCTCCAATCCATTATCTTCCAGCACCACCTCCATCCTATCCTTCCAGGCTATGTAATTTGAGCTACCCTCAAGGGCATACTCCAATCGCAACCCATTGAAAGACATTTCAATGTATACTCAACTGTTGCACCAAGAATTTTTTGCAGCAAATTTGAATTGTCCACTAGCACAAACTCAATAATTCTTCACAATTGCAATCTTCAAGAATTAACACTGCTCTGATACCATGTAGAAATTATATAACATATGCATGTATATATCCAAATTCTCCTAATCTAAAAATATTTATCTTCTTGCTAAATACAGAATCCTTCCATTGTTAATCTTTTGTGGAAACTCAATTGCAAACACATGAAGCAATAAAAACAATCGCACATAACACAATTGTTTAACGAGAAAGCCTGAAGCTAAAAACCCAAACTATCACATATTATGTATCATGGAGATCATGTAACAATCTCATACAAAGCTTAGTACATCAAGCTCTCAGTACAATCAATCGTCACACACTAACATGAAGAAATCTGCAAATCCATGCACTGATTTCTTGCCACCTGATAACCTACCTCCACTGCGCAATCCCTGCTAAAGAATAGCTCAGAATGAATTTGAATTGGCCTTGCCTTGACTGTGCAATCCTCATTGGAAACTCCAATGTGTGTGTGATGCAATCAAGGCATCACTATAGTCACAACAGATAGTCCATCTCACCCTTTCATCTACCTCTCCACTGGGTCTCCACTGGAACTGACATGCACTGTAGTTAACTGTTTTATTTGTTCAGTTGATTAGTGAGTTATTATTCGTGAATTAATTAACTAATTGATTCACTCCACTCTCACTAGTGTATCATTGAGTTAGACTAGATACAACTAGCTCAACTGAGTTTAACTCCAATAACTGAGTTACACTGAATAACAACTCCATGAACTACTCTTCCAACTCTGTCATAACTTTTCCACTTTAGTTCTAACTGAGTCCTCCATGCATGAACCACCAGTAAACCCTAGGAATTACATAATTCCTTTATCCCACTGATTTTCCAAATCTGTATGCTAAAATAAAGTGCTCCAAGAGAATAAGTTGATATTTAGAGTTTGATTATTATTAAGGGCTAATAATAATAGACATGCATCTATTTTTAGATCGACAATCTATAAATAGACTTCGCTGAATCTTCTAAAAATAGAATTTCATCTATTTTCCAACTTGACCAACCATCCACAATAGCATCCTGCAACTTCTGAAATATGATCACCATGTCTAAAAATAGACATAGTCTAAAAATAGACTTGCACCTAAAAATAGTCTGCGGGCCCACTTAGCGAAGGCGACTGATTTTCACTAAGCTACATCATCTTGTTGAATCTCAACACGTTGGAGGGTTCCTCAAAATTAACAATACTTACAACCATGGTTGGTTGGTTGAATTGTTTCTTATCTTTCTTCTTCTTCTTATTCCCTTTCTTCTTCTTCTTAGCCACTTGATTACTAGCATAAAGGCTTTTACCAAGCGAAGAAGAAGAAAGGGAGAAAGACATGTTGGGTGAAGAAGGTAAAGGCTTAACATGAGGTTGGTGATGTTGAGATGGTGAACTATGTTGAAATGAAGCATATGGTTAAGATGGATCAATTTGAGTATTTGAGGCCAACGAAGTTGAAAATAACCATATCGGTAAACCTATGGTAAATCTAGGTAATGAAAATGTAGCCATATAAGGAGGACCAACATTTCCAAAGCAAGGAAAAGGAATAGGATACTCATTAAGAGGGGTTCCTTGGTTGGTAAATTCCAGAACATTTTCCGTTAGTTTCAACTACAGTGAATTTTATTAATAATTTAAAAATATTAACAATCCAAATTCACAATCCACACCTAAGGTCTATAAAAAGTAAAAACAAACAAATGAAAACGCGCTAGCAAATCTAGGATTCAAACCACACACAAACAGTTTGTTTTCATAGTGAAAGCACTAGTTGGTGATGAAATCCAATGTTGCAGAAATAAATGTGAAAATATAGCAGATGGAACATGTTATCCTTAATAACAATTAGGTTGGTTAGGAGTGTCATTTTGAGTTAGGTCAAGTTTTTTCGGTCAAATAAAATCATGAAATTGATAAAATTTCATGTTTGGTATATAGTCTTAAAGGTTTTAAGTGTTTATCAGTCATGTGACTAAGGTCTTGTCATAGGTAAATTTAAAAAAATCTGAGTGCATGAGGTTAATTAAGTCATTTTTGACACTTGGCGAATTTTACATGAGACTGAAGCATTTTCTATGCAAAATAGGTTGTTTTCGCTACAAACTCACTTGACAAGTTTGTAGCGAATCTGTCGTTTTTCTAACTGAATTCGTTACAAACTCATTTTTTTCGGCATCGGTAAGGGAATCGATGAGTTGTTATTTTTTTAGTGGTTATGGGTCAATTTTCCACCACATGCTTACCGGTTATGAATCATTATTTAGTGTATGTTATGCTTGGTCATCATTACAACCATATCATTCCGATTTCCCTTCATGTTTTCCTTTCTTTATTTAACCTTCATCTATTTGAGTTAAATCACTTACCTTGTCATCATTTTGAGTTGCTTCATTGATTTCCACCATTTCTATGCTTAGTTTTGGGTATAGCTATTTTCATTGGTGAATTTCCAGCTCTGTCAATAAGCACCTTGCTGTGACATACCATCTTTTGTAGGTGTCAAGAGTTTAAACAGGGGAGCTTTGTTTTGGAGGAGATGGTTTCACATAAGAAGACCAAAAAGGGAGCTTCATTAGTTAGATATGAGCCTATAGACCTGAAATTTTTTATGGAGGATCCAAGTTTTGCATAGGCCTTCACCAATGTTGGCTGCATGCGTTTCAACCATAAGATACAAGGGGATTGTTGTGTTTTTTGACTATTTGAGAAGTAAACTTCAACAATAGTTTATGGGCAAACAGAGATGAATTCTAAAAAAATGAGAGAGATTATTGTCAAAAATGGATCAAATAACATTAACATCTTTAAATTTTCTCATAGGTGTTACAAATTTGAAGATTCAAAGATGTCTTTGGGCTTTATTTCCAGAGTTCGTTTTTTTCCTATTTTAGACATGTTTTTCAAATGCATATTCCAAACATCTAGAGATGGTTTTCAAAAAACAAAAATATTTTTTTCTTCCGAACTATCTTATTTACAAAAATGTCCTCCCTTTTTGCAACATCTATCAAGAATCAGGAGATATGAGCTCATTTCTAACCCCTAGTTTTCAGGAAAAACAAGTCCATTTTTATTGGTAGATGAACCTGTTGAAGGTGAAACTACTTCTTCTTGAGGAGGGTAAGATGTATTTTGAACCAAATTTTCCTTATCATGCTTCATATCATCATTTCACACAGCCATGGATAGTATTTTTTGGAGGTGGAAATTGAAATTTTCAAAATTTGTAGTTTATCAGGCAAGTTTGTAGCGTACTCCAGGCTTAAAGCCAAGTTTTCGCTATGAACTCGTTGAAGATTACTTTTTGCAATAAAACCAAATTTTTTTCATAAAAGGAGTAAGTAAAATCATGTATTCAAATGTTTTGACTTAGTGGACACCCTCCAATGAGCAGAGAAATTAGAAAATTTGTAGAAGTGGCCAAATGAAGAGTGCTACATACTTTTTGCTACAGACTTGCCTAAAGTCCTATGTTTTTGTAGCGAGGGATAATTTCAAACTTTTTCAAGAATTAAATGCATTTTTGAAGCACATCAAACATCTGTATTGATTAAAGTGTATCAGTGGATACTTTTTTTAGTGAGAACACTCATCATGGAAGGTGTTGGGCTGCTAGCTCATCAATTTTGGACACATCATCAAGTTTAACAACACATCCCCAAAATTCGAGGAGTAGACCCTAGATTATAGTATGTTTTTTTATTGTTTAGTCAAGGTTATTTCCACCTCAGTCAAAGTGGTTTTGTTCGATAAGTTGCAGATTGAATGGATCATGTAAAAGTTGTTAGTGCTATAAATAGTGTTAGAGTCCTAGTATGTTTTGAACTCTTAAAAACAGAAATATCACTAGATTCACTCCTTGTAATATGTTTCGTGTTTGGATAAGGTGTCTTTGTGAGTATTTGAAGGTCTATACATCTGGTAGACTACATGTAAAGATATCTAATTTTATAAATAGGCAGATAGGAGGATTAGAGAAGGTTAATTGATGTCATGCTACAAGCTAGTTTTGTAATATTTTACAATCAGTAATAGACAGTTGCAGAAAGCTTCTCTCAGACCTGAGATTCATCATGTGTTCTCATATGTGTTTTTATTATCTATATATTTTATGTCTATTCAGTTTGATTTATGTGTAATCACTTGGAATTCATTTTTAATCATGCTCCAATTTCCTGTATGCATATGGTTTACTGTTCAAGTTGTGTTCTGATAAGAATACACACATGCATCAGCTTCCATGTTAGATTTTTTTCATGTAATTAAATTCCCTCTAACTCCATGCCAAATGGTAGCTATTTATTCACATCCTTCACCTACATAAAAAACATTCAAAACACACTCAAAAGTTAGCCATATTTGTTCCAAGAATTGTCTATTAAATATCACACATTTCTTTGAGAGAGCCCTCTTAGTTTGGAAAGGCTAAGTTCCAACCAAAATTGGTTTGAAACAGTTACTCTAAATTGACTATCGAAGCATCCCATCAACCTCAATTTGGTGATAACATTTTGGCGCGTTTGCCGAGAGCCTGAAGCTACATTTTCCCATAAATTTGTGCTCAATCAAAACTACTGAACTCTTGAATGTAGCAGGAGGTTAGATGATTCTAAGGCTATACTTATACCTTGGCGACTCCATTCTTGAAGAATTCATAAATTCATAGCTTCATGGTAACACTACTGGGAAATGAGAGACTTAGATGCAGCTACAATTTCTTCAAGGTATGCATGTGTGGAATTTTTAAAAATTTATAGATTTCCAAATCTATTGCCCAAGGATGCATATCTTTTAAGTATTGGCCCTAAGTTTGATGGAGAAGATTTAAGCTTGACTTTATAGAATGTATCAAAGTTTCGTGACTTTACTGAGCTCCTTAGAGTCAAACAAGAATATGTATTCATTAGGATTTTATATGATTCATTCCAAGGAAAGTGTAAAATATGGGTGGAAAGGTTACGTGTTAGATCTATTAAATCGTTTTCAGTTTTTTGGCTTATTTTCTTGGAAACAAGGATGGAGAAGACAGAGTTTGTGGCAGACTCTCTTTCCATTCAGGAATTCATAATATGGTGCTCTATTGTAGAATTTGGTGAGAACTTTTCTTCATCGCTGTCTTTTTATTTAAAGTCACATAAAGGAAATCCCAAAAATAAGATCAATTTTTAGATGAATTGGCTTGTGAGCTTGAAAAAGATATTGAATATGTTGAAGCTCAAATTCAATCTTATCCTTTTCAAGATCATATGAAGCCTGTTGAAATTTTTTTCCAACCAAAACAAGCAGATGAGTTATTTTATTTTGAAATCAAGATGGAGAAATGTTTTGTTTTAAAAAATAGATCTGATGACACACAGCTGAAAGTCTATGAAGACATGGAAAATAAGTATGAAGTGTTCAACTATGAGGATTTCTTTGCTCAATATTTTGAAAATATTCATCACAAATATCATATATTTATTTATCTTGTAGCAGACTATATGGAGAAACATCCTTGTCTTCACTGTGAGAAATAGATCCATTGTCAGTTGCCACTATATTTTCCAGTTTCAATTTTGTTGGTGCATAGTCAAGTAGTCCTTTTATTTCAGTAGCTACTTGATTGGCTTCACTGGCATTTTTGTGTCATTTGATTCAGTATTTTCTCAACAGTATAAGGTAGGTAGGTGTGTGTGTGAATAATATCAAGTATTATGAGCATATTTTCAGCATGTACAGATTTAGTTTTCAGCTTGGATTGTAGTTTTCAACAAGTTTGAGCCTGAGGAGAAGGCCATAAAAGCATGAAGAAGGTTTCATCAAATTCATAATTTTTAGTTTTTTCAAAGTAAGGTACTATATATGTTGGTTCTTTGTTGCACCATAGGGGAAAAACATCCCCAGTGGAGCCAATGTTATCCTTAATAACAATTAGGTTGGTTAGGAGTGTCATTTTGAGTTAGGTCAATTTTTGTGGTAAAATAAAATCATGAAATTGATCAAATTTCATGTTTGGTATATAGTCTTAAAGGTTTTAACTGGTTATTAGTCATGTGACTAAGGTCTTGTCATAGGTAAATTTTAAAAAATCTGAATGCATGAGGTTAATTAAGTCATTTTTGAAACTTGACAAAGTTTAAATGAGTTTGCAGTGTTTTCTGTGAAAAATAGGTTGTTTTTGCTACGGACTCACCTGACAATTTTGTAGCGAATCTATAATTTTTCTAACTAAACTTACTACGAACTCTTGTTTTTCTGCACCAGTAAGGAAATCGATGATTTGTCAGTTTTTCAATGGTTAGGGGTCAATTTTCCATCATATTCTTACCTGTTATGAATCATTATTCAGTGTATGTCATGCTTGGTCATCATTACAACCATATCATTCTGATTTCCCTTCATATTTTCCTTTCTTTATTTAACCTCCATCTATTCAAGTTAAATCACTAACCTTGTCATCCTTGTGAGCTCCTTGATCGATTTCCACCATTTCTCTTTTTATTTTTGGGTCTAGCTACTATCATAGGTGAATTTCCAGCTCTGTCAACAAGCATCTCACTGTTACATACCGTCTTTTGCAGGTGTCAAGAGTTTAAACAGGGAAATGTTGTTTTGGAGGAGATGGTTGCACATAAGAAGACCAAAAAGGGAGGTTTAGTAGTTATATATGAGCTTATGGATGTAAATTGGTTATGGACAATCCAAGTTTTTCATAGGCCTTCATCAATGTTGGCTGCATGTTTTTCTGCCAGAAGATATAAGGGGATTGTTGTGTTTTTTACTATTTGAGCAGTAAACTTCAAGAGTAGTTTCTGGGTAAACGGAGATGTATTATAAAAACCCAAGAGAGGTTATTTTCAAACACATATCAAATAAAATTAGCCTCTTAAAATTTTCTCACAGGTATTACAAATTAGGAGATTAGAAGATGTCTTTGGGCTCTATTTTCAGAGTTCGTTTTTTCCCTATTTTAGACATATTTTTTAAATGCAGATTCCATAAATCTGGAGATGGTTTTCAAAAAAAAAGAGAGGTTTTTCTTCAGAACAATCTTATTTATAAAAACCTCCTCCATGTTTTCAACATCTATCAAGAATCATGAGACAGGAACTCATTTATAACCCCTAGTTTTCATAAAAACAGGTCCATTTTTATTGGTAGATGAACCTGTTGAAGGTGAAACTGTTGCTTATTGAGGACGGAAAGATGTATTTTGAAACAATTTTGAATTTTCATACTTAATCTCATCATTTCACACAACTATGGACAAGTTTTTTTTGGAGGTGGAAATTGAAAATTTCAAAATCTGTGGTTTATCAAGCAAGTTCGTAGCGTACTCCACGTTTAAAGCCAAGTTTTCGCTACGAACTCGCTGAAGATTAATTTTTGCAATAAAACCCAAATTTTTTCATTAAAGGAGTAACTAAAAGAATGTATTTAAATGTTTTGACTTAGTGGACATCCTCCAATGAGCAAAGAAATCATAAAATTTGAAAAAGTGGCCAAATGAAGAGTGTTACAGACTTTTCTCTACAGACTTGCCTAAAGTCTTATGTTTTTGCAACGAGGGAGAATTTCAAACTTTTTCAAGCATTAAATGAATTTTTGAAGCACAACAATCATCTGGATTGGTTAAAGTGTATCAGTGGAGACTTTGGTTAGTGAGAACACTCATCATGGAAGGTGTTGGGCTGACAGCTCATCAATTTTGGACACATCATCAAGTATAACAACACATCCCCAAAATCCGAGGAGCAGACTCTAGATTTCAGTATGGATGTTTATTGTTTATTCATGGGCATTGCCACCTCAAGCAAAGAAGTTTTTTTTTATAAGTGTCATAATGAATGGACCATGTAAAATTTGTTAGTGAAATAAATAGTGTTAGAGTCCTAGTAGGTTTTGAACTCTTAAAAAAAGAAATATCACTAGATTCCCTCATTGTAATATGTTTCTTGTTTGGATAAGGTGTCTTTGGGGGTATTCGAAGGTCTATCCAGCTGACAAACTATATGTAAAGATATCTAATTTTATAAATAGGTAAATAGGAGGATTAGAGGAGGTTGATTGATGTCATGATACTAGCTACTTTTGTAATATTTTACAATCAGTAATAGACAATTGCAGAAAGCTTCTCTCATACTTGAGATTCATCATGTGTTCTCATATGTGTTTGTCTTATCTATCTATTTGATGTTTTCATTTTTCTTTATGTGTAATCACTTGGAATTCATGTTTAATCATTCTCCAATTTCCTGTATGCATATGATTTACTGTTCAGGTTGTGTTTTGATGAGAGTACACACATGCCTCAACTTCCATGTTAGATGTTTTTCATGTAATTGAGTTCCCTCTGAATCCATGCCTAATGGTAACTATTTATTCACATCCTTCTCCTGCATAAAAAACATTCAAAACACACTCAAGAGTTAGTCATCTTTGTTCCAAGCATTGTCTTTTGAATGTCACACATTTCTTTGAGATATCCCTCTCTGGTTGGAAAGGCACGAGTTCCAACCAAAAGTGGTTTGAAACAGTTACTCTAAATTAACTGGCGAAGCAGCCCATTAGCCTCAATTTGGTGATAACAAAACCAATTACCCTGACAACCTGCTTAATGAAACAATCTGTTGCAACTAACTCCACTTATGCCATCTCGAGTGAAGATTACCCTCCAAAAATTCCAAGTGAGTCTAGTCAATGTATGTTTCAGGTACAGTGGGACCTTCCCTCCACCGTCACCTCGGGAAAAATACCTAATATTATGGTCACTAAGGTTACCAACTATCACAATTTAACTTTGGCGGACAATCATAGGTCTGACGTACACACAAGGGTAGAGTAACTAAGCTCAATCCCCTTGAGAGCTCCTCGACATGGTAAATCTAAGGCTTACTAACAAGTGGCCCTAAGTACCTTGTGGCACTATTTTTAATGCATGAAAATATTCTATCTTCACCAATGTAGAAGGTACGATTACTTCATTGGGTCCAATATGACCTTGTGCTTAACTCTTCTATAAGAAGAGCCTCCTAGAGAAAAACTATAATAATTGGATTTACTCCCTACCGCAAGATTCTATAGTTTGTTTATTGCTTTGGAAAGATTACTCACTTCCTTATTCCAAAGCATTAACTTTATCTATGTTGGTGGAATGAGCCTTAAAAAATGTAAATATTTCTAGATTAATTTTATTAACGCAATGTTATAATTTTGTTATTTACTCAAAAGGTAAATGGATATGAAACCAGTGGTGTTATGACCTGACCCAAAATTGAATACAATCGAATATGATAATGTAATATTTTCACTTCGATGAATCCTAAATAAAGTAAGGAGATAGGTTCCATTCACTTGCAATAATGCAAGAATTGATAAACAAGAAAAAATATAACAAATTCTCTAATGCACTAATTTCAGCAAGAAAATACTCATGATAATCAAGGTTTTTTTTTTTTTTAACAAGCATAAAAACATGCAAATTTAAATCAGGACTATCTTTCAATGAGAGACACTATCTTTTCAATCAATTAAATAAATCTTTACAATGGGAATAAATGAATATATGATGAGATTAATTGAAAGAAAAGACATTCACACAACCAATTCTAGAAGTGAAAGATTCTTATTTGATAGATCAGTAAACCAAAAGAAACTCAAAAACCGTAACTGTAAAGATAAGTGATTTTCCTCAAAAATACAATCAAAGATACTGATCTAAATCTATAGTTTAATTTTCCAAAATGTAAACGATGCAGTTGTAATCTATGCATAATTCACTTGAAAACTATGTAAATGCAATATATGCACAACTTTCGTTCATATTCTGAAAATGAGAATTCTAACTATGAAAATGTAATCTACGCAAGATAATTCTTCAAAAACAAACACAATATGATTCTAAATGAGAGAAATAACAACAAAACTATTTTACTTCATTAATGCAATTAAAGAACCAATCAAGTGTAAGTAAATAAAATTGGGAGAAAATTCCAAAGGTTAAAAGTAAAAAAACTCAAAGGTGATTAATCGTTAAGAAACTAATACAAACCTCGGAGTAATGACAAAAGGAAATAAAATTAATAATTTCTCAAAAAATAAAATTCAAAACACCCAATCAACTTAACAGAGACTTGATGAGACTATAAACAAGCTAATAGGATCATAAAAAAAAAAAAAAACTGGGGATAAATTAGAGAAACCTCAATTTTTTCAAAAATTTTGTAGGGTTGCGCAAGAAATCAGTGTAATCTAGTGCACATGTGCACTGTTTCTAAAGGCTAAGTGCATAGATATGTGCTATGTTCCTGAACAGAAACTATGCAGATCGAGAAAATTAAGAAAAAAAATAAAAAAATAAAGGTCTCAAACCAAAAATTTCAATTTTTAAAGGGTCTAAAGGCATCAAACTTCACAAAAGGACATAAAGGAGAACTCTTGTTCCTCAGTATGGTCACCAATTTTTTACCCAGATAAATCCCTTCTACGGACATAAGCTATCTCCCTAGAATCCTAAAGGAAAACTAGAAACAAACAGAAAAAATCATAGCTCTTTCCTTAGCCTATAATCAAAACATGAAACTTGTAGTATGTGAAGGACCACTTACCTATTAACAAAGTTCTTATATAATTCCTTTCAATGCTTTCCACAACTTCTCCTTGATGCTCCAAAAGAGAGTTGCATAGACGAAAACATTCAAAGGGATAAAAGCATCTCACATATAAAATAAAAGGTAAATGAAATCCCCAATCTAGTATACAACATATAATTGAATCAATAATTAGTTATAAACAATGTGAGTCATCAAGGAATCCCACAAATAACATCAAAATAGACGCAATTAGGAAAGAACAATTGATTTCGTATTAAATTCAAAGGGAAAACGAGCTTACAACCTGGTTTCCTTGATGTCACAAGACTCTTCCAATGGTCTCCTTTCCTTCCCTTGATGACAATATCTTCAGACCCAAACCAAAAAAATGACTTTACAAATCCCAATCTCCCATTCCTTTAGTCATATGTTTAATTTATAAGAAGGATGAGGAGATTTTTAGTTCCTCTTCTCAAGGGATATGATTCCTAATAAAAGGAGTCTAGTTCCATGTACCAAGGTATGAGGCGCATGTATGTACTGGTTCGAGGTTTCTAATTTGGATAATATTCCTCAACCAAAGCTTCTAAAACTTCCTTTTTTATTTTTACCAGCGTGAACAGATCTATGCAATTTTTAGTGGAAAAAACTACGCAGATCTGTGCAATTTAAAGTGGAATAAACTACATAGATATGCACAATTTAAAGCGGAATAAACTGCGCGTGTGCGAGTTTTGTTCAGGAAATGGTGTATATGATCAACAAGGGGTTTTAAGCAGTGAAAACAAAAATTCCTTTTATCCCTGGTATTGTTTTACTTCAAGCTTCACAGGGGATTCACTTGAGACACTTCATCAGATGGAAAAGGATCTGAATCAATAGTCATGGTGACAAAATTTAGTGTAACATAAAAAAAATAAGTTCAAAGTAGTTCAAAAATTACTTGTCAGAGTATTATTATGATAAAAAAGGTGAAAGAGTTCTTTGAACTCAAGCTGGGTAATGTGATTATGGATGAGTCTACAAATAATTTTTTACAATTGTTGAGATTTTTTGGTTTCATAAAGGATGAGAAGGTCAAAATCTAAATATCCCTTTATGGATTACCTTCTCTCTACAATGACAAAATCAGATTTGATGAACCCAAGAATTTAGAGGACACAATAAGAAAGACTAAGTATTTATATGAGCATAGAAATATTCCAAAGTTATTTGAAGAAAAAGAAGAGGGAAAAGGTGGAGATCATGAAAAAAGGGTTCACATCACATTCATGTTTTAGGATGAATTCTAATGTACATTATCCAAGCTAAGTAGATCAAGGTGAATCCAATATGGAATAATCTTTAGATCAAGAGCCAAACCATGATTCTGATGATGGGATTGTAGAGGAGATCATGTGTTCAAGGATTTCTCCCATAAAGAGGACAAAATGAGAACTATCCACAACATTTAGGAAACCTCTATTGTTGAGAGAAAAGCAAGAAACATACCAAGGATGTATGCAATGTTGGAATATTGACATGATGGGAATCAATCACATATGATTGAAGTGGAAGGTAATATTTAAAATTAGTTTGTTGAAATTTTAATTGATTTATGGGAAAGACATAGAGCTTAAATAAACTAAAAAGGAAAGTTAAAATGGGATCAAATTCAAGGCATGGAGAAGAAGGAAAATTGCATGCAAGAAGAGATAATTATACAACAATCATACACTCATGGACTGTTTTTAGGACTCATAGACCACATCACTCACCTAATTACTTATTCAGAAGGGCACATTAGTTTGAGGAATCACAAAGCAATCTAGAGATATCTAATTTTATCCATTAAATTAGAAAGCACAAGTTTGACAATATATAAGTATAACTCGGGAGGCTTACGCCACCCATATTTGAAGGAGAGAATAAGGAAGGAGATGGGGCCAAATCCTACTAACTTGAGATAAGAAGCACTTTCAACTACATAAATATTCCTCCAACTTGGAAGCTAGAATTTCCATCTATCACTTGTAAGGGATGGCTACTATGTGGTGAGAATAATGGAGACAATTCAAGTGTTTGAATTAAATTAATGTAAGTTAAAAGTAGTTCAATAAGTACTTTTCAGAGTACTATTATGATAAAAAGGTGAAAGATTTCTTTGAACTCAAGATGGGTAATGTGATTATGGATGAGTCTACAAAGAAGTTTCTACAATTTTTGAGCTATGTTGGTTTCATAAAGGATGAAAATGTAAAAATCCAAAGATCCCTTTGTGGAATAAATTATCTCTACAATGACAAAATTAGATTTTATGAACCCAAGAATTTAGAGGATATAATAAGAAAGACCAAGTATTTATATGAGCAAAGAAATATTCCAAAGGTATTTGAAGAAAAAGAAGAGGGAAAAGGTGGATAGGACAAAAGGGTTCACATCACGTTCATGTTTCTGGATGAATTCTAATGTACATTAACCAAGCCAAGTAGATCAAGATGAATCCAAGAAGGCAGAATATTTAGGTAAAGGGCTAGACCATGATTCTTGTAGAAATTTTAACGCAAATTATGTATTGCCTAGATTCTCCTGATCTAACAAAATTTTCCACTATTAAATACAGAATCGCTTCTACAAAAATTCTTGCAGAAATTTAAAACACGATCGCCAATTTCAAACACATGAAGAAATAACATTCACACATAACACAGATGTTTACCGGGAAAGCATAAAGCTAAAAACCCCACTATCATATATTATGTATATATCATGTATCATGAAACAATCTCATACAAAACTCTAATCCAAGAGCTCTCAGTACAATATACAATCATCTCACACTGTCTTGCAGAAATTGACAAATGCCTTAGCCAAATTTTTGCCTCACACAGCTTGCCTCCACTGCACAATCCAATATGATTACAAATACCAATTTGATGCAATCATCCCCTCCTTGACTACGCAATCCTCATGATCATCCATTGTGTGTTTGGATTGTAAGAGTGCAATCCAATATATTACAACTGATAGTCAATTGTCCCTTTCACCTACTTCTCAACTGGGTCTCCACTGGATCTGACATGCATGTAGTTAACAGTAGTAAATATTCAATTGCATGTGAGATCACTCCATGTGAATTAATTTAATATTTAATTCATTTATCTCTCACTAGTGTATCTTCAGTTACAACTATCACAACTAAGTTTAACTCACTTAACTGAGTTAAACTACTTTACAACACACATAACTACACATCCATCTCTATTACAACTAGAATTACTTTGTTACAACTCAAGTCCACTTGCATGTCCCACCAACCAATCTTTTAACTCAAAATTCCTTCAGCTAAATGGTTTTCCACTTTAGTTAACTGATTCCAAGTGCTCCATGAGAATAGGTTAATAGTTATTGTCCAACTATTATTAGGGGATAATAATAGTTGACATGCATCTATAAATAGACATGTGATGTATAAATAGAGTTCGCACATACATATAAAAATAGAACATCATCTTTAAATAGTATTTTCTCACCATTTATAAATAGACTTCCGCTATAAATATAATTTTCTCATCCATTCTAAAAATATTCTTACACCTAAAAATAGCCCGAGGCTCCATCCTAGTGTAGGTGCTTAATTTTCACTAGGATCATAATCTTGTTGAATCTCAACAATTTTGATGATGGGATTCTAGAGGAGAGCATGTGTTCAAGGATTTCTCTCATAAAGAGGACAAAATGAGAACTATCCACAACCTCTAGGAAACCTATATTGTTTAGATAACAAAGAGAAACATACCAAGGATGTATGCAATCTTGGAATATTGACATGATGAGCATCAATAACATATGATTGACGTGGAAGGTAAGATTTAAAATTAGTTTGTTGCAATTTTAATTGATTTAGGGGAATTTCATAGTTATATTGATCCAAATATATTGGATAGATTTCATTTAAAGAGAAATAAGCATGAAATATCGTGGTTAGTTCAACTAGCTACTAGAAAAAAAAAGGAATATCCATGAAATTGTCAGTAGTTGTCCTATAAATTTAAATGGAAAGGAACCTATTGCTTATTTGAATATCATTCCTTTGGGTTCATATGATGTCCATCCTCATTTTTATGGATTATTTGGACAAGCACCATTATACCCTATGGTATTACAACAAAGCATTCACTTTTCTTGATAAGAAAGGCCAACAAATAATCGTGCAAAGGATTCCAAGGTTTATTTACAAAAAAAAATATCCTTGTTGAGTAAATTGACTAGGGGATTTGTTGCATCTATGAAAGTGGAACTAAAGATGGCATGGTGAGGAGGCTCTTGGACGCAAAAGGTTGTGTGTAGAGATGGAGAGCTAACCCGTGACTCATGTAGAAGTATCCATGGATCTTGTGTGGTGGATCTATTGTTTGGTTATAGATCTATCAAGAAGCATTGAGTTCCGCTAGTTGACAACGCGATATGGATGCCGAGACCGATATGGAAGTTGTTGTTGATTCAATTTTTCCAGCTGAGCAGGTTTATGTTAGGGTTATTGTTGGGTTTGGAGCTTGATTATCTTGTTTATTTTGTATCACAACATTGGACCCTTGTACCTTAATGAAGCGGAAATTCCACCCGTAATTAAATGCTTCCTGGGGGGTCTAGGGCCGTTCATTAGGCAGATGATCTGATGGTAGAAATTATGTTTAATTTAGGGTTTTTTTCCCTAGAAGGCAACCCCTCGCTTGTATGAGGGTATTGTATTGCAGCTGTGTATTGTATGTGTGTACTCTCATAGCGAGAAATAGATAGGGAGACTGTGAGAGAGAACAAAGGATATTACAACGGATCTACTGTAGGTTGTGTCTCTTCATTTTGCTGGATAATAGAAAGGAAGGACTAGTTGTTCGGGGCGGACGCAGCCCAAAATGGGTGAACCACATATATCTGTGTCTCTCTGATTTTATGTGTTTTGTGTGCTTGTGTTTTCTGCATATTTTATGTGTTGCATTGCTCTGTAATATATAATTTTTCTTAACAGTTATCATGTAAATAATGAATCGATGATGAATGAATTTTGTGATAGAAGTGGGTGGAATAGATAGAGATTTGACCATGGTGGAGAAGCCTGGGATATTTTTAAGAGACAACGAAGGAAAGCCATTGGGAAAAAGTTCAACGAGATATCATTTATAGAAAATGATAAGAAAAGTGTAGGATGATGTGTGCATGACTGTGGAAGAGGTGGATGGCCACAATTTCAGGGAGGATGGCAGGACTACTTCAAGGGGTGGTTTCGTTCTAGGGTTATACTTGATTGCTATGGAATATGGTGATTGGATTGTTGTCAAAGGTAGCACAATATTGTAAATAATAGTTTCCAAGTAATCATAGTGCTTGTGTAATCTGATCATTGTAGAATGGGAGCCACCAAATCACTATTAAAAGGAATCATAGATTGCTAACCAAGGAGGCCACAATATCACTCAGAAATTGTGCCAAAAAATCACTAAGGATTGATCTCTGGGGCATTGGAGTAAGCATAGTCATGGAGGTTGGATTTGGAGAGGAGAGCAACGAGATAAAGGAGAATCAAATGTCTAAAAACTATAGGATAGAGGATGGTCATATAAAATAATAATAATAAAATAAAAAATAAATACATTATCATAATGTAATATGTGTAAATGGGCATATTGTTGTAAGACTTGGTAAGGTATGCCCATCCTTGGGAAATTTCCAATAAATTTTTGTGTTATACCTAGGGGATTAGAGACATGCTAGGTTAAAAATTATCTTGGGTATAAACTTTGAGGGGGGTAAGGGCTAGAGTGAGAGGGATTTACTCACTTCACTAGTTTGGTTGGATTTGTTCAAGGAAACCCCAAGTCAAGGTTTAAGGAGGGGGGGGGGGGGGGGCGGGTTATTGGGTAAACATGACTCGGGGAAAGAGTCAAAGTTGATTGGTTGACTAGTAGTGGTTTTTGGCTCATGGTTTTTTGGCTTCCCATGGTTTTTTTCCCATGGATTACATGTAATGGAGCCTTTAAAAGGTTGGTAGAATGTTGGGGCCCTTGTTTTGAAATAAAACATTTTTTGAGTTGCGGATAACAGGTGGTAGATTGCAACCACGGTAGATAGAGAGTTGTCACGGTTGTGAAGAACTGAAGAGAAGGTGGTGCAGCTATTGCAGAAACAAGCATAGATGTAAGAAGGAAGAAACAGAGAACAAGCAGTGGAACTCCCAGTCATCAGGAGATGCAGCAAACAGCAGAGCGGAAAGGAAGGGAGAACTATCATTCGCATTGGAAAAGGAACAAATAGGTAGCCGACCAGCAGAGATAGAAGGTTGGAATAGTAGGGATTAGAGGACATGAGCCGTAGGAGAGCTCTGTTCGTTTTGTTCATTTTTTTCTCTCTCTCTGTTCATTCTATTCTATCATATGTGATACCATTGTAATCAGTTTTGCCAGGATCACTCTAAGGAGCAATGTAACTATCTCTTGTTGTTAATGCAAAACATTATGATATGGGTTTGATGTTCTGAGTCTTGTATTGTGTTCTTGGTTCAGTTGAATGTGCGGGTTACTTTAAATTTTGTTTTTCGTTCTGAATACGTTCATGAGTATTATCATTTGAAGAATATATACACTTATTCAGAGCACTTAGTTCTGTATGTTTCATGTTATATGTTATGCTTGATCGATACCTGATCTGATCCAAACCTTAGTAAGGACACGACATGCCTCGAGTGAGACTCTCTGCTTTTTGGAGTGGGGTGAAAATTCCAGCATTGTGCTAGACTACTATGGAAAACCTTGTTGGCGTCCATCCTGAACCTGGGTCTTGCCCAAGAGACCTTCTTCCTTGCTGAAAAATGGTTCCGTTGTCGGGACCTGAAATTCCATTTTGGAATTAGATCATGGTATCATGGATCTTCAAGAAAGAAATATGAAACTGGTGGGATAACCACCTAGATCAGTTCATATCTTAGCAAGCGGAGTTGAGACAACAAAGGGAGAAAGCTGTTAAGAATCGGGTTTTATTCTCTTAATTTTCCAGTGATATCTACGAGATCTTCTAGGGAAAGTTTCCAGAGGAGCTCTACAATTGGTTGCGGAGACTACAGACCAAGACAGTCCAAAGAAGCTTGCGGAAGGTCTGTCACAAGTGGCTTCACGTAGATATGGTGGCACTCCATCGGTTATATACCGAATTGACCCGAGCGGTAGATTTCTAGGTGCAATCTACCTTGGAGGGATACATTGTGGAGTTTGCAGCTAAGTCTTACCAGTATTTCTCGAAAGCGGAGGACATATTCAGATCAGGGTTGCAGGGAGAGTTTTTGAAGGAGATCCCTTTGTGGATCAAAGCTTTGATGGTGGACAAAGGATTAATGGAGTTCAAAAAATCTGATATGGACACCTAAACCTCTAGTACTAGGGGAAGGAGCTAAGGGAGAGATGATACAAGTACGTTGGAAAGGGAATAGAGATATGGATGTCGAGACCTCTGGTAGGTTGAGGGAAAGACGAGCACATCAGAGGGTGCAAATCGCTAAGAAGTGGTAATAAAGGGTGATGAAGGAGTTGAAGAAATAGGAAAGGAATATAAAATACAAGGAGAAGGCGTCTCAGAGGAGAAAGGAGATGGAAGGTCAGGTGTGTTCCCAAGATATAGGAGGGACCATCAAGGAAGTGCGGCAGGTGTATAGGAGCCCAGCCAAAACAGAGAAGGGAAACAAGTACAATGGAGATGGCGCACACCTTAAGGAGATGTCTGATGTGGAGTTGCATGTTGCGATGGAGAAGCTATTCCGAGAGGGGCCGACACCCATAACCCCAGGTAACTCTATTCCCCAAAGTTCAAGTATCTCTAGTCCTGACCTTCCCCTGGTGCTCTATCAGCCACTAGGTGAATTTTTTGTTAAGTTATAGGAATTGAGTAAGTTGAATAGTGTTCTATCTACAGCAGTAATTCGCACTAGCAGTAGTGCTAGTAATACCATTTCACAACTGGGAGTCAGGGGTTTTGTTCTAGTAACCCCCACACAAGAAAGCATGGTGGGATCATTTACCCGATACCAAGAGTTTTCTGGGAGAGGTAATGATGATGTGGAACAACACTGGTACCTCTGCGAGGCCATATGGAGGGCTCGGCAGACACTAGAGGCAGGTAAGTTGATATAATTTCAAACTACTCTTAGGGAGAGAGCTCTACACTAGTTTAAAAAGTGGTCTGAGGCTCATCAAAACCTAGCGATAGATTATGTAAAGAGAGATTTCGTTAAGGAATTAAAATTACCCCAAACATATCAGTAGGGTTTGTTAGAGATGTGGGAGATCAAGTAGCGAGAGGGGGAAATTGCATGGGATCTAATGAGGAGATTCAAGGATGCGATTGAAAAACTCAGCTATCCAATCGATCTGAACCATCAAAGAGATTGGTTCATCAAGGCCCTTCTTTCATTAACAAGAACTCTGCTAACACAACAAAAAATCGAGACGTTACAAGATGCATTGGAGCAAGCTATGAAGATAGAGGCCATGGCAGGATATCCACAAGAATTTAAAGGAGGAGCATTGGCTCAGGACCCTTCCATACTGGGGTTACAAAATCAAATAGCTAGCCTAACAGATAAGCTGAAAGAAATTCAACCAATGCGGCCAACAAGACCAATTGTATGGTGTACACAATGTCTAATGGAAGGACACATGGTAACCGAATGCCCTAGGTTGCGGGGCCTGAATGTGGGGACGTCAGCAACAGGGGCACAGGGAGCTCCGCTAGTAGGAGGAGTTGCACAGATAAACATACAGGGATTATATCCACCACAACACCAATACATGGGGTTCCCCACGCAACAGAATTTAGCCGCAACTGAATATTGTGAAATATGCAAAAGCATGGGTCATCCACCCCACTTATGCCCAATCTTGCAAAAATACTCCAACATTCCGAACAACATATACTGTGAGTTATGTGCTTCTACCACACACAACACAGAGTAGTGTAGGGCTCTGGATGCATCAGTGGAATGATTGGACAGGCCTTCATATAGAGTGAATGAGGCTCCCAGGGACGAGGGGGAGGCATGAGAGGAGGCCGAGCTGGAGGAAGAGGACAAGTACAATGTTACAACTGTGACCAAGAAGGTCACGTAGCTAGGGAATGTCCACTTCCTCGAAGGCCTTGGTGCTCTCAATGCAGAGTTAAGATGCATGCAGCAGAAGACTGCCCAGAGCTCATTAAAAGATGGGAAGAAAGAGCCAGACAAAGAGGAACAAATCTGGTAAATGCAGAGCCAAGAATAATAGAGGCTCAAGCTATGCAGAATGTAGCCATAGTGACGCGAGGAGGAAAAAGAACCGGAGAAGATGCACAGACGACGTAACTGATAAAATTGATAAGGCCAACATCTCCGAAGCCACTCTTCGGGCCAGAAAGACAAAAGAAATACTTTAAAGAAGCAGTGGAAACATTTTCCCAACTTGGGGGAAGTAGAGGCATTGAGTTACCACAGGCCAAGGAAGATAATGAGAACCAAGCTAGTACAAGTGCTACGATTGAAGAATGGTTTTGTCTATTTCTAAAAATTGTTAACAATGTGCCAATGTTGGAATAGTTAAAGAAGAACCTGGAAAGGGTGGTGCAGGAGGCCACAGGACCAGGGGAGTTAGACAGTACAACACAGAAATACATACGAAGAGTGAAAATAAATAAGAGAAGGACAGGAAAAGAGTTTCGGGTGAATACTCAAGTTGCGGGATTCCAAATTAAGGACACAATGCTTGACCTAGGGTCAGATGTGAATATATTTCCAAGGAAGACATGGGAAGCATTGGGAAAATCGAGGCTAATATATTCACCAATTCAACTCCATATGGAAAACCAGTACTACATTGTGCCCATAGGCAGACTAGAGGAGGTTGAAGTCGATGTTGCGGGAGTGAAGACATACATGGACTTCGAGGTGATATACATTATGGGGGATAAATATCCCTATCCAACATTATTGGGGATCGATTGGGCTTTTGAAAACTACGTAGTAATAGATTTAAAGAAGGAACTGATGATATTTGAGGACCGAGAGGTCAGGGTCACCTAGCCATTTGACCCGTATCAAGGTCCCTGATACATAGAGTCTGTTGAAAACAGAGAAGATGCTCAGCTTCTTGATCGTCTTTATCAAATGACTGTAGGAAAAAGGGAAAATTATATTAACCCGACAGCGGGGGGATCTGTGAGTTGGAGAAGTATTCAAAGATCAAACTTAGGCTCAGAGATAGCTTGGGATGATTGGCAGCAAGGGGGATATGAGACCAATACAAGAATATGCGCCAACATCAGAAGAATCAATTGGATCGTGACTGAGGTACGGGATTACCCAAATTTTTCAAATATGAACACTGTAAGTACTTTTATTGCCAAAATAGAAGATAAGGTACCAGCGGACCATAGGGTCCCACTCATGGATATGGCCTTACAATCCACATCAAAAAGGTGGTGGAGTAACCACCAGAACTCACTGTCATGATGGGACAAATTTGCAGCAGAATTGAAAGCCAGGTTCAAGGAAGAAGAAGAACCAAATTTCACCAAAAAATACCAAGGGAACTCAGACCCCAGAAAAAATTTGAAAGAGCGTGAGGATCAATGGAAAAATGTAGGATACCCGGAAGAGCTGTGGGTACACAAGTTTATACATTCACTAGATTTGATTCCACAAGCTTGGTACCTAACTGAAGAGAGGAAAAAAGGAACCAGTACTTGGCAAGCCGTTGTGGAGAAATTTACAAAGTGCTTCTTGTTTGAAGGAAAAATAGAACCAGACACCCAAGAATTGCAGGCTATTAAAAATATATTGTTATTCCCGGAGATTCAGGAGGAGGACGAGCAACTGCTCCCAAACCAAAGCATCAGACAGTTGGTAGCATGTAAAAAGATAAATAGCGAGATGGATGATGATGATCTAGAAGGTATTATACATATGTATTTCGAGGAAAAGGAGGGGGAGCGGGATGTTAAAGAAGACTTGACAACAGAAGGAATTCATCTGCTACCACTAAAGACCAAGAAATTGAACGCTGGGACAGAAGAAAAGCCCAAACTTGCGTCAATCGGTGATTATTGGGATGTCGAGATGACTAAGGAGATATTCAATCTGCTACAAGAATATGAAGAATTGTTCCCATCATCAGTAGCGGAGTTGAAAGGAATAAAAGGAGAGATGGGGGAGATGCGTATAATTTTGAAGCCCAATGCAAGACCAATCAAGCACAAGCCTTATCGGCTAAATCCAAGAGTGAAAGAAAAATTTAAGGCAGAGATTAACACAATGCTAAAGGCAGGGTTGATATTCCCAGTGGCAAAAGTAGAATGGGTAAGTCCCATAGTCATACAAAGAAAAAAGGATAAGTCTGGAATTCGAGTCTGTGTTGACTATAGGAGCTTGAATAACACATGTGTACATGACTCATTCCCTACTCCATTCAATGATGAAGTTCTCGACAACGTTGCGGGGAATGAGGCTTATACCTTTACGGATGGATTTTCAAGATACCATCAGGTAAGGATAGCCGAAGAAGATAAGAAAAGACAAATTTCACCACCAAATGGGGTTCCTTTGCATATCATGTAATGCCATTCAGATTGAAAAATGCACCAGCAGTATTCTCACGCATTGTAATAGCAACATTCCACAAATACATCCACAAATTCCTGGAAGTATATATGGATGACTGGATGGTCAAAAACCTATTAAAAGACCATGCAATGTTATTGAGGATAATGTTTGATAGGTGTAGGCAACTCCAAATTTCATTAAACCTCAAGAAGTGCATCTTTGCAGTGCCTTTTGGAACACTACTAGGACATGTTTTATGCAACCAAGGAGTTTGTGTTGATCCAGCAAAGGTAGCAGTTATAATTAACACGGAGGCACCAGAAACTGTGAAGCAGCTAAGGTCACTGATAGGCCACACAGGCTACTATAAGAGATTCATCCGCAACTACGCAAAGATAACAACCCCATTGGAGAAGCTGTTGCGGAAATCAGAGCAGTTCAGTTGGACAGAGGATTACACGACAGCCCTGAATACTTTGAAGGAAAATTTGGAAAGTGCGCCAATATTGGTTCACCCTGATTGGGAGAAGCAATTTCATGTCCACATTGATGCTTCCAACATCGCACTTGGACCAGTTCTGGCTCAACCGGGGGACACTTCAGTTGATCACCCAGTTTATTTTGAAAGTCGTAAGTTATCAATAGCAGAACAGAACAACACTAAAATAGAGCAGGAAGTGTTAGAAATGGTGTATTCCCTTCAAAATTTCTACCACTACCTTCTAGGAGGTATGTTTAATTTTTTCACAGACCATTCAGCTTTAAAGTACCTAGTAAACAAACTGGTCTTAGAAGGAAGAATCTGCAGATGGCTCCTACTCTTTGAGGAGTTCACCTTTGAGGTGATAGTCAAACCCGGGAGACTGAATGTGGGGCCTGACCACCTATCAAGGCTAGAAAATGAAGAAAATGGAGGGTCTTTAGACGATCAGCTGCCAAATGCTGATATTTTTAGAGTAGAATCCATTCCAGAATACTTAGACCATATAGCAACCTACCTGACAACAGGATAATTCCCAAAAGAATATACAACAGTCCAGAAAATACATCTAGTAGTCCGAGTAGCAGAGTATCAGTTAATAGCAGGACACCTGTATAAGATGTGGCTAGACCAAATTTTACGAAGTTGCATCTTGGATCATGAGAGGGAAGCCATACTGTGGGAATGCCACTGTGGAGTTGTGGGAGGGCATGTCAGAGTAAAACCGACGGCGAGGAAAATACTGCAGGCAGGTTTATGGTGACCGACAATACACATGGAAAATAAGGCATTTGTAAAAAAATGCGATGTATGTCAGAGGGTGGGACGTCCATCACACAGAGACGAGCTCCGACTTTACCTGATAAAGACACTACAACCATTTGAGAAATGGGCAGTTTTTTTTATAGGCCCAATTGCACCTGTCGCAAGACACTCACAGGCCAAATATATCATAACGGCAACAAAATATTTGAGAAGGTGGGCAGAGGCAATGCCAGTGAAGGATTTCACAGCCGAAACAACGGCTTGATTCATATTTGAAAATATCATTAGCAGGTTTGGTTGCCTAAAAAGTCTGACAAGCTATCAGGGTACACATTTCAACAATGCTACCATTAGATCCCTGCTGGAAAACTTCATGGTACAACATCATAAAAGCAGTCCTTACCATCCAAAAGCTAATGGTACGGTAGAAGAATTCAATAAGATTCTGGAAAAGGGTTTAACAAATTTTTGCAACACTGAACAAGACGACTGGGATGAACATATACCAGCAACGTTGTGGGCATATAGAACAGCTGACAAGAGACTAAACAACCAAACCCCGTTCTAGCAGGTGTACAGGAGGGAAGCAGTAGTAGCGGCTGAGTTTGTCATACCGAGCCTCCTAATCGCAACATCACTCCAATTATCAGAGGAATACTCGCTGAAGGAGCGGTTACAGGAACTACAAGAGCTGGAAGAAGACAGGTTTCTAGCAGAATTCCATCAAACTGTCCAAAAAGAGAGACAAAAATCTTGGCACGACCACCATATCAAGCGCAAAACGTTCATGATTGGCGGAAAAGTTTTACTTTATGACAGTAAGCACCAGAAGTTCCCGGGTAGACTGAGAATTCATTGACTAAGACCGTACCACGTAATAGAAATCAGAGATTCAGGAGAAGTTCGGTTAGCACAACTGGATGGCCAGATACTACCAGGATGGGTGAATGGCACATGCCTGAAACCCTATCACGAGTAAGTTATACATTGCAACTTTCAATAACTCTCGCAATCGAGAGGAGTCAGTAGGGTAGATTAGATTAGATAGAGTCAATAACTCTCTCGCTCCTGATAAGAGCTTAGATAGAAATCAAAATAAATAAATTTTAAAGCACAGAAAAAAAAAACTCACAGTTGCGATGTGGAGACTACAACGCAACTGATTGTGGCCGGGGGGGAGGGTAGTGTCCAGCATGTCATCCATGTCAGAGAACAGGTGTGTCAAATATCATTTCATCATCATGACTCATAGTACCCATGTCAGTCCGTAGGATTACCAAGATTTGAGAAGTAATTTGCATAATTAGCATCGTCCATACCGCAATAAATTTTCCATAATAGGCCATAATCATTACCCATAACGTCTGCCCAACTCCCGAAGTCACAGCCAGCTTTGTTAGAACCCACCTCAGCCCGATAACTAATCACACGATTATAGCCGCGGGGGAAGGCAGGGAAAATTAATTAGTTATGGGGTCTTATCAACCTCATGCGTGCCAGTTACTTACATAACTTGCATGAAAGAAAGCATGAGAATGCTGGAGAAGTCTGAGTTAGAACCAAAAACAACAAAAGTAGCAAGAGAAACATCACCAGAAGAAGCTCAGAGGGGGCATCCAGAGGCAGAAATTTATAAGGAAAGAGAAGGAGTAGCTCTGCAAGTGTACCAGAGAAGAGCTAAAATGACCAAGGTAGTGCCAGTAGTAATTGAGCAGGAGTTCGATGAAAGAATCTAGAAGATGGGGTCCCTAGTGGGCAAATATGATAGTGCGTCGCTGATCGATACTGACTTGATGGACTCTTTCCAATTCCCAGTGATGAAGAAACAAGTCTACATGGAGAATTATGCCACTGAAGCAGGATAGGAAGCAACAAGAGTACTCCTAGAGTTCAGAGATGTCCAACAATCCACCATACTGAACCTCAAAAATCTTCTAGTGTTCGACACCACAGGGGCGTACAAAGTTCCTACTAAGAAGAATCCACAAAGGGTCGCTATGGCTAGGAAGATAAATACCAATTCATGTGGAAGACATTCACAGGTTAATCAGGCTATCACAAGAAGGGAGAGACGTCTCCACGACATTCCAAAATGTGTCAAAGAGAGCGAAGAAAGCAAGAGATGGCGACTACTACAGGAAGTATGACACCAAGAGAGGAGGAAAAGGGGCCAAGATAGACCTGATCAACAAGCCAGCAGTCAATTTTGCCCGCTATCTGATTGCGAGAAAAACTATGAGACATTACACAAAAGGGAAGTGTACGCTGGATACCATCTCAGTTGCGAAGCACTGTATCCAGGGGGCACAAATAAATTGGTGTTCATTTCTACTTAATGAGTTATTTGAATCTTGTGAGGATAACTACAAGAGAGCCACTGGGTTCATCTATGGTTATCTTGTCATGGCATTGGCGATGTGGAAATGGACATTCCCAGGAATCAGACAACCTCTAGAAATTGCAACAAGTCAACCGTTAGCAATGAAGTTCACACCCTGGAAAGCGTCAGGGGACCCCAGCACTAAGGAGGTGAACGAGGAAGCATTCAAGTTCTGGTACGTCCAGATGGTTGACGTCATGATGAGACAACAGAGAATCCCAAGGGCCTTGCTGGACAATTATTCTGCGCAAGTATTCTTTGGAGTCAGCCATAAGAAAACCTACATCAGGCCAACATGTGTGCTGGAATCGACCTTCAAGATGAAGCTGTTGAAGTTTCAAATCGATGAAATAACTTTCCACACTGAAGTATGTTCATGGCCAGGGGTAGGAATGGAGGTCAGAAGCGGGGTCTATTTCTATTCATTTGATGGCATGCTACCAGATCCATTGCCAGCGGAAACACCGAAGGAAATAATGACTAGAATGTCGCGACTACAGTTGACACTAATCATCGAGGAGCTAAATACAAAGGTACAAAGCTTTAACTAGGTAGTTCAAACTCTAACAATTGATTGATCATTGTTTCCCATGTTTACGGAATTTCAGGCCTCCAATTCTGCATCCTCTTCCATCAAAGTCTACATAGTCATGACCATACCGCTTAGTTTTTTTAATTCACCAGCAGCAACAACCACAGTTCCTATCAAAAAGAGTAAAGCCTCAAAGCCACTCGTAGCTACACCAAAGTCCAAGAAGGAAAAATTTACAATGTCTAGCCAGGTCGTTGATCTCACAGGGGAAGATCAAACGCAACCAATAGACACGAGGGCCTCAATCCAAGAAGAGCCATTTACAGAACCCCAAGTAACTCAGGAGCTACCTCTACTCAACCCCTATTCCTTTTTAAATATCTTAATATCTCCACCTCGCACTCACCACTCATCTTTCCACACCTCATTCACATCTAAAGACCATCCAACCTGAACACCCTCCACATCAGCGACCATATCTGACCTAGTCAGAGCAAAGAGTAAAACAAACGGAGAAAACGAGGTGGAAGTTAACTCTGGTACAACATTGGTACCTGAGGTTAACCAAACCCTGGTTGAACAGGTCACTTTCAAGGACCTTTTAATTCGAGGGGGATCCTTTACTGTAGATACAACACCCTCGCCTATCGAGCTAAACCCGTTTCAGCAAGCCAATTTTATATTTCACCAAATGTAGCCCACTCTAAACATGGGTAACCCTAATAATCTACTGCCGCAACTAACACCATTGCAATCACTGCAGGATAACTCAGCCAAGTTCATTGCGAGCAATCAACCACTCCAAGAGAGACCGCCAAATCAAGATACGTTCGGAGCTAAGAGCATGCAAACCTGGGGAACAACATAGTTGTACAATTTTATTCAGTGGGCAGCACAACAGGCCAAAGGGCTTCACATAGAACTCTAGTAGAAATTTGAGCAGCAACAGGTACAAATCATCGCACTTACTGAAGAGTTCAAACAACTAAATATAGAGAAGGACAACTTGCAGGGCCAACTAGATACGGTGACACAAATTTTTAGGGATCACTGGCCCACAGTAACGGCTCACAGCGATCAGATACCAGACGACATATCAGCTAGTGACATATTTGGCCAATCCATCCACGTCTGAGTGGCATGTTCAAATATTAGTCAAGAAAATAGGGAACTGAAAGCAACACTAGCAACTAGGCCTGGGTTACCAGACCCAGCGGTCATCTACACGGAGAAGATAACAGAAGGACAGAACCAGGTAGCCAGGATGCAGGAAACTATGAGAACCGTGGTAAAGGAAGCATATGACCTTCTGAAAAATCTACATGAGTGTTCAACCTTGCTTACTTTGAAATCACAACCAATTTCGGCACAACTGCAGCAGGTGTCGAAGAAGATTCAAGAAGCCACAGACCCCGATGGACTTGACCAATTATACAACCAAGAGGAAGAGATGGAGGTCAAGATACAACAAATTGAGGAGCATTCATCAACAACCAAACAGGCCCTCTGGGAGCTAAGGCAACATGTCAAGCTTACTACCCAAACAATGCATCAAATGGCCGTTGAGGCCAACATTAAGATTAAAGATGTCTTTGGTAAGCTGCCGACCATCACAGGGGAGAAAGAAGTAGAACAAGTCACTGAAGAGACAGACCTACTCATGGAGGGATGGAAACAGGCCATTTCCGGCTTCAAACAACTCAAAGGATCAGCGCTGGCAAAGGTCCCCAAGTTGGGGCCCTTGTTTGGACAGGGAGAAGAAAAGGAGAAGACAGGACTGGCCACGGAGGCAAGCAGACCGATGGAGACTGAGGCAGCAGAAAACAATTGACTCGGGATGAGTCAATAGGATGTGGTTGGGGCCTGTTGGGGCCCTTTTTTTGAAATAAAATGGTTTTTGAGTTGCGGATAACAGGTGGCAAATTGCAACCACGGTAGACAGAGAGTTGTCATGGTTGTGAAGAATTGAAGAGAAGGTGGCGCGGCTGTTGTGGAAACAAGCACATATGGTAGAAGGAAGCGACAAAGAACAAGCAATGGAACTCCCAGTGATCAGGGAGATGCAGAAAATAGTAGAGCGAAAATGAAGGGATAACTGTCAGTCGCATTGGCAAAGGAACAAATAGGCAACCGACCAGCAGAGACAGAAGGTTGGCACAATAGGGATCAGAGAACAGGAGCCGTAGGATAGCTCTGTTCATTTTGTTCATTCTGTTCATTTTGTTCTCTCTCTTTGTTCATTCTGTTCTATGATATGTGATACCATTGTAATCAATTCTTCCAGGATCGCTCTAAGGAGAAATGTAACTATCTCTTGTTGTTAATGCAATAAATTATGATCCGGGTTTGATGTTATGAGTCCTATATTGTGTTCCTGGTTCAGTTGAATGTGCGGGTTACTTTAAATTTTGTTTTTCATTCTGAATACGTTCATGAGTATTATCATTTGTAGAATATCTACACTTATTTAGAGCACTTAGTTCTTTCGGTTTCATGTTATATGTTATTCTTGATTGATACCTGATCTAATCCTAACCTTAGTAAGGGCACGACACGCCTCGGGTGAGACTCTCTGCTCTTCAGAGTAGGGTGAAAATGCCGGTGTTGTGCTAGACTACTGCGGAAAAACTTGTTGGCCTCCATCCTAAACCTAGGTCTTGCCCAAGAGACCTTCTTCCTCGCCAACATAGAAACTCTATTGTAGTGGGCCAATGAGGTGAGCGGTGAAGGCTCGCTTAGCTGGCCAGACTTGGTTTTTGCCAAGGGAATAATTGAATTCCATTAGCTAGGTTTTTCCTTGGAGTTGGGGTTTTCCTAGAGAAAATATTGTGCATTGTACTTATACGTTTGGTTGTTGTTTCATTTAATTTTTTTCTTAGTAATTTTTTTATTGTCTCTGTGGTAAATTTCAACAATACTTACAACTAAAATTATGCTTCAAAAAAGGGTGCCAAATATTTGTGGCTCATGTAGAGGGGATAACTAAGTATGGAAGTCCAAAGTTAGAAAATTTTCTAGCACTACAAGAATCTTAGGATGAGTTTGAAGAGATTCCACATTTACCACCAAGAAGATACATAGAAATTGCTATTACTCTAATGGGTGGAGTTACTCCAATAAAAACACCTTACTGAATGAGCACACAAGATTTGTAGAAGCTACAAATGCTATTAGAAGATTTGTTGAAGAAGGGGTGCATACAACCACATGTGCCACCTTGGGATCGCCGGTCCCTTTTTTCAAAAATAAAGATGGAACATTGATATTACACATCGATTTCAAACAATTGAGTAAGGTTATAAGTAAAAAGAAAACTATCGTTTGACTAGGATGGATGACTTTTTTGATGAACTAACAAGAATCGAGGTATTTTCTATATTAACTTGATACCATGCTACCATTAGGTAAGAACTAAAGAAGAGGACATAAGGAAGACAACCTTCAAGATAAGGTATAGGAACTTTGAATTAGTAGTAGTGTCATTTGGATTTATAGATGCACCAATTGTTTTTATGTGCCTAATGACTGGAATTTGTTTTTGGATAAGTTTTTCATTGTCCTTTTAGATGACATGTTGATTTATTCCAAATTAGAGGAAGACCATGAACGTTGTTTAAGGATGGTGCTACATATGCTAAGGTAACATAAATTATATGCAAAATCAAGCAAGTGCTTATTTTATCAGAGGCAAATTCATTATTTGGGTTATATCATCTTAGAGGAAGGTGTGGCATTGGAACTTGAAAATACCAAAGTCATTAATATGAATGGTTAGCACTAATAATTGTGCCTGAAGTAAGATCAATAATGGGACTAATAGGCTATTATAAAATATTTATTCAAGGCTTCTAAAAAAATTCTCATCCCATCACTTATTTGCAAACAAAAGGGATCAAATTTGAATGGACAGTAAACTGTAAGGAAATTTTTCAACATTTAAAGAATTTATTGATAAGAGCACCAATTTTGAAAATTGTTGATCCTAATGAATAAGTTGGTGTATGCATTGATGCATTCAAACAAGGGCTTGGTGGATTCCTTGTGCAAAATGGAAAAGTAGTATGTCATGGATTTAGGAAATTGAATATGCATGAAGAAAATTATGCCACTCATTAATTTTAGTTGGTAACCATAGTGGAGACATTACCTTATGGGTCATCAGGCTTGAGCTAAGGAAAAACCATAGTGGGTTGGAATATTTATTTGAACAACCAACATTCAATGCATAATATATGAGATAGCTGGAATTTTTGAGTGAATATGATTTCGAGATAATGCATGTCAAAGGAAAAGAAAACAAAATGGTTGATGCATTTAGTAGAAGAATACAAGAGATGCATGCTACAACCATAAGCATGTATAATGTAGATTTAAAAATTATGTTTTTCATGGTTGAAAAACCATATCAATGGTATGTGAAATTAAAGCAAGAGTTAGAACAAGGAAATTTATAGCCAAATCATAAAAAGTATAAACCAATGGATGATGGCTTTCTCAAGTACATGGAAAACTTTTATGTGCCAAATTTACAAGAGCTAAAAAAAAATTAACAGAAAGCACGATGTTATTTATGCTAGACATCCAAGTTACGAGAAGACACTTGCAGCCATAAAAATTCAATAGTTTTTACCAATATTAAAGGAGTTAGCTAGTTATATTTCTAGATGCTTGGAATGCCAAAAAGTGAAGGTTGAGCATGGACACACAGCTTGTTTTCTACAACCATTTCTTGTTGTGGAAAGGAAATTGAAGATAGTTTTTTTTTTTTTTTGGTGAGATAAATATTGTAGTAGCTATCAAAATGTTACATATAGTAAATTCAATACAGTGACACTCTAGCATAATGCCGCCATAATAGGTTTTACAGATAAATGGAAGATAATTACTATTGTTTTCATCAAATTGCCTAAAAAATGAAGCAACATGACTCAATCATGGTGGTGGTGGAAAAGATAACTAAATCAAGTCATTTAATTCCAATAAACATAAATAATAAGACAACATACATACCATAAATTTATATGAAAGATAAGTGGTCATATTGTATGGAGTGCCCAAAGTTATTGTGTGAGGTAGAGATTCCAAATTTACTTCGTCCAGATATTTACTTTGTGCCACAATTTTAAACTCCAATATAAATTATCATCCACATATATACGAGAGAATAAAAATAGTTAATTAAAATATTGAAGATATGCCCAGGATGCATGTGATGGACAAACCATCCAAATGGGAAAATGTTTTGTACTTAATTGAATTTTCGTACAATAATGGGTATCAAACATCATAAAAAATGAAGTTGTTTGAGCCATTCTATGGAAAAAATGTCATAGACCAGTCAATTGGGATCATCTAATGGACGAAGTGATACTTGGTCCAAAGATTCTTAGGGAAATAGAGGAATACGTAATACAAATTAAACATGATTTGAAGGAAGCCCGTGATAGGAAAAAGAGCTATGTAGATAGAGTAGCCAAGGTATTTCAAATGATATACCATGTTTTTTTGAAAGTGAGGCGAAATAGGAGCTCACTAAAATTGGGGGGTTGTAATGAATTTGTAGCCATATTTTGTGGATCATTCTATATGCTTACTAGAATTAGGTTAGTTGCATATGAACTTGCATTGGATATATGCATGCAAGTGCATAATGTGTTGTTTTATTATATAAAAATTATGTATATAAGTCTAACCACATTATTGATTTGAATATGATCTATGTGAGTCTTAAGGGAACTTTCAAGTAGAGTCTATATGCATCTAGGACCAAAAAATAAAGAAGCTTTGAAACAAATCCATATGGCTAGTAGAGGTCTAGTGGAGCTATTATAGCCCTGAAGAATTTATGTGGGAGTTGGAAGATGCTATGTAGGAGGCATATCCACACCTTTTTTAACAATTTTTATGTATATCTATTATATATGTGTGCGACCCCTATGTGGTATTACACTCTAAGGACAATGAAAAAAAAGGGGGAGGGATGTAATATTCCAAAATAGGGGATTTCTACAACAATAATAATATCTTAAGATATTCTAAAGTTGGAGATGTAGCCATATAGCTCATAACAGGTATTAAATCAGATGTTCTTCAGTAATATGTACAGCAACAAACATTATGATTCATTTCTTCAACACAAAGTAGGGACAAGCGGCCATTTCAACCCTAAAAACGTCAACTTCAGAGATGTGCATAAAAATAAGGGAAAAGGATGGTAGGATCCCTTAGCTTAGGTATGGGACTTACATACCAAATTTTAGCTGAAACAAATGACTCTAGCTATGTTAAACAGATCTCCCACACCTAATATGGCTTAAAAATTCCCAAACCCCATGACTTGACTCAACAGAAATTTACTGAAGCACATGTTGCATGATTTTCTGAAGGTTTTAGGAACAATATGGTATAACATCAGATCTGGAGTTTATTATATCAGAATATGGAAGAAAATGGATATCAAGCTCCTTTTACATATCAGAAAGGTGACCCGGCAAGGGTTTCATGGAAGCACAATATACAAAGAGCATATCTGCAGATCTAGATCTGAAAAATGAAGTTTACTGCAGCACTGAATAAATGTAGCTGAGATATACAAATGACAGAAGAAGAATAAGATACAAATCTTTCCGATAGAAGGGTTGGCCCTTCCTCCAAGGAAAAACTCACAAGCAAGGGATCAAACCCTACTACTGCAACACTCTAGAAAATGACACGGTTTTTTAAGCTAACTGCGATGTAGATGGTGAGAAATGATTTGGCCACATGCCAAGATCTGAAATCTGAAGCTAAACAGCTAATACACTCTTCCAGGAGGTTAAAAGACACACTCACTGAGAAGAGGCACTAATATAATCTAGATCTAAGCAGATCTAGTCTCCACTTGCTGCAGCTCACTGAAACAAGTAAACCCCAACATGATTTATGTTGTCTAAGGGAGATGGAGCTTGGCCATATTCCTGATAGTGGAATACAAGTACAATGCCCTCCAAGAGCTACTCAATGGAAGGAGAGAGAATCCCTAAACAAGAAATCCTCACAATTCTCTGCTAAACAGCCAAGAGAATGAGATATGTCTAAACAGACAATATACTCTAAAAATATGATATCATCAACAACCTTCTCTTGAGCCTTCCCCTTACTTTTATAAGATGAGAGCTTGAGAAACCATAAACCACCTTCAAAACTTTAGCTCCTTTCACATGAAGATCCTCCATCTAAAACTGTGCTTATCAACAAGGAGGTTCAATGCATCTGGACAGTGCTATGATTTGGTCCTGTTGACCCAGTCAATCTGCCTCATCCCTTTTCACATTCAAGTGCAATTAATCCAGCTCACAAATGTCTGCCTATGTTGATCCTTGTTCACACTGAATTGATTTTATTGATGATCTCTTCTTCTTCATGCATGCTTATTGACTTAGTCAAACTTGACTATGTCCTCATCCATTTGCCCTTGTTCACACCCATAAGTGTAAAATCCGGCTACTGTGATGATCCACTTTCACATTATAAGGGTTTTGATTGAGACAGCCTTGATTTGCCTTTGTTCACATTGGTCATTGATTTTTTTTTTATGTATTTAGGAGTTTACATGTCCTCCTTTACATTTTATTCATCAATTAGGAAAATTAACACAAAATAAAATATTCCTATTAGCTTGGGCTAATTAGGAATATTACTGTCCTCCCCTCCAAAAAATTTTCTTGTCCTCAAGCAACTGCAAGGTTAGAACTGAAATGGATGGGGAAAGCATCTTCTCCCAAGCAATCATCCATACAAAATGAGTCACCTCCCAACATGGTAACTCCAGAAAATCCTCCTCCACCTTAGGTTACTGCAAAGAAGGTGGGCTGAAAAACTGAACATAGTAGACAAAATTGCCTACCCCACGTTTTCCTCTTCTCCACTTAAGATAAGTGTAGAGTTCTTGTTGATCTTGGGCTGCAATAATATTGCCCTCAAGTGGCAACATGAATTTTAGATCTGTACAGATCCTTCCTCCAACGCTGTAACACCAGTTGGCCCAAAACATTCCACATGTGATGTATAGGAGAGCATCATCATATGACATCCCATCACACATTTTTCCCACCACACATTTTTCCCATCACACATTTGGTGGCCACAAATCCTCCCATGTTCCCCTTAGAACATGTACTGCAGAAAATGTAGGAGTCTCCTTCCAAAAAGGATACATTCAAACCATGTGCCTCACTCAACATCATGTCTCTCATCAATATAAAAACAACACCAGCAATTGAGATCATGATTGCCATCACAACAGGGGAATTAATGATGGTTTCATGAGGTGCTCAAAGGTACCAACAGTCTCCCAAGTGGTAACAACACAGTCTTTCAAACTGTTGCTCCAGAAAAATACCTGGCAAATTGTTTCTTGATACATGTTTAATCATATGCCTCAACTGAACATACATGAAATCACAAAACATCTGCCCAAGGCCACATAAGAGATAGTTTTCTCCATCATATAGTTGGGCCCAACATTGGTCATGGAGAAAAATCAAGGGCTTGCTTACTTTTGGAGCAATGCACTGCCAAGAGATGGTAAGAGCATGCAAATATTTTTTTGCACAAACAAAGCTCTCACCATATGTTGGAAGTAAGAAGAAACATGGATCCATGAATAGATCCTCCATAGTAGTTTGGCACACTTCCATGAAGAGAAATGAACCAAGTGCTGCTTGCAAATCCTCTCCCTCATGCTTGGAAATCCAAGACAAGAAGAGTGCATCATAGTAATAGATGTCCCCATCTATTACCTCATATTTCTTACCTCCTCTTTTCCCATCAAGTGCATCAAGTTTGAAGTGATCCTAGGGATAATCCATCAATAAACCCCAACTCCAAAGTGGCAACGCTGTTGGCCTATGCAAACAGGCTCCCTCCAACTCATGGCTCCAATATTTGACATGTAGAATGTCAAAGGCATCTCCCAGAATGCTGCTACACATAATAAGTCTCTCCCATGGGGAAAGTACCTCTTGAACATCTAAGGCCAAGGAGTAGCCCCTTTTCACCATGACAGTGCCATCTTCTACTCCTGAAACATCATGAAAACTGTGAGAGAAAATCTGCCCTTGCTCTCCCAAGAACATCCCAACAAACAAAATCTTTTGCTACCTCCTCATACTTCCATCATCCAAATCATGTAGTGAAAACATGGTGATTGACATGAAGAATGTTATGTCAACACAATGTGTCCATACTCTTTGTTGTCCCATGATGCAAGTATCCTGCCACATACCCTTGGAAAGAGGATGATGACCAAACTCTTTCAAGAGTAACCAACACAGTCAAGCCTCCTGCTGCCCAGTATCATAGATTTGCATGTAGCGTTCCAGCTTCTTGCTCATCATCCACACCCATCCATCCACATGTGGGTGCCTTCCATCTTTTCCTTCCTTAGCACTCTCCCAAGGAAGACTATCATTCTCCCAAATCATATTTCTTCTCTTGCATTTCATGGGATGTTGAAACGCAATCTTCTCAAGGATCATTTTGACCCCATAAGGATCCAAATAGGTGGTAGGAAAAAATGTCCCATCATGATGTGTATGGCTCAATAAGTGTCCAACACAAACATTAGAGATGTTATCCATCCGAAGATGTACTCCATCATCTATCTGTTCCTCCTTGAATCCATGAATATCCAAGGGTGAGAAGGAAAGAGCCTCCTCAGACTGTTGAAAAACTTGGCACTCCATGAAATGTTGAAGTGCACCTTTCATGGGATCTCTTGATGAGACCTCCTCCTCATGCATGGTCTTCCATAACCAGTGGGGTCTTGGATCTACTGCAGGTAGAAGTTTCTCTTTGAGCTGGGGAGTGCTCATTGAGAAAGTTTCATCCATAAAGGAGAAAGGGTTTTTCACTTCAAGATGTCTACTATCTACCATTTATTCCTCCTTTGCTTCATGAATGAAGCTATCATGTGAATGCTCCCATAAGGCATGGGTCCTTTTTTCTTCATCACTACCTTTGCACAGTGCAGTGCAACTCTGTTGCTCTAGATCATCAGCATGCAAAGATGTAAATCCCTTCATATGATTTGCTGAAATGACAAGAGATGGAAATTCAAGCATACTTTGGTGAGATGTAGAAGAAAGAGCTCCTTTCTCAACTATGTTGTCTTCCTTCACTGCTGAACATGAAGGCTGCTCCTCCAAGGTTGTGACAACGCTGGTACATGCTTCCTCAAGAGGTGGTGAGGATCTTTCTTCCTCTAACTGAATGAACTGAGGTAAAGCTAGAGTCTCCTTGGAGGATTTAGATTTAGCTTTTTATTCACTTAGAATATCAGATTCCAAGTGTCCTCTATGTATCTTGTCTTCTCCTCTTTGAGAATAGGAAGTGCATGGCTCTTCCTCTTCTTGAAACCCTCTAGGAGTTTCAATGCAACTCTTCATCTACTTAACCTCCTGCGGGAGGTCCTTTCTAGATCTAAAAACTGATGAGAGTAATCTCATCTTCTTCATCATTCTAATCTTCTTATGTCTTTTTGGGTTGAGACTCACAGGCTGAGCCAAGAAAAATGCTTTGATACCACTGTAATATTTCGAAATAGGGGATTTCTACAACAATAGGAATATATTAAGATATTCTAAAGTTGGAGATGCAGCCATATAGCTCATAATAGGTATTAAATCAGATGTTCTTCAGTAATATGTACAACAACAAACATTATGATTCATTTCTTCAACACAAAGTCAGGAAAAGCAGCCATTTAAACGCTAAAAACATCAATTTCAGAGATGTGCATAAAAATAAGGAAACATTATTGTGGGATCCCTTATATTAGGTCATATGGGACGTACATACCAAATTTGAGCTGAAACAAATGACTCTAGTTATGTTAAATAGATCTCCCACTCCTGATATGGCTTAAAAATGCCCAAACCCCATGACTTGACTCAACAGAAATTTATTGAAGCACATACTACGTGATTTTATAAAGGTTTTAGGCACAATATGGTATAAAATCAGATCTAGAGTTTATTATTTCAGAATATGGAAGAAAATGGAGATCAAGCTCCTTTTACATATCAGAAAGGTGACCCGGCAAGGGTTTCATGAAAGCACAATATACAAAGAGAAGATCTGAAGATCTAGATCTGGAAAATGTAGTTTAATACAGTACTGAATAAATGTAGCTGAGATATACAAATTACAAAATAAGAATAAGATACAAATCTTTCCGAGAGAAGGGTTGGCCCTTCCTCCAAGGAAAAATCTCACAAGCAAGGGATCAAACCCTGCAACTGCAACACTCTAGAAAATGACACAGTTTCTGAAGATAACTACATTGTATATGGTGAGAAGTGATTTGGCCGCATGCCAATATCTGAAATCTGAAGCTCAACAGCTAATACACTCTTCCAGGAGGTTAAAATACACACTCACTGAGAAGAGGCACTAGTATAATCTAGATCTAAGCAGATCTAGTCTCCACTTGCTGCAGCTCACTGAAATAAGTAAAACCCAACAGGATTTACGCTGTATAAGGGAGATGGAGCTTGGACATATGCCTGATAGTGGAAAAGAAGTACAATGCCCTCCAAGAGCTACTCAATGGAAGGAGAGAGAATCCCTAAATAGGAAATCCTCATAATTCTCTGCTAAACAACCAAGAGAATGAGATATGTCTAAACAGACAATATACTCTGAAAATATGATAACATCAACAACCTTCTCTTGAGCCTTCCCCTTCCTTTTATAAGATGAGAGCTTGAGAAACCCTAAACCACCTTCAAAACTTTAGCTCCTTTCACATGAAGATCCTCCATCTAAAACTGCGCTGATCAACAAGGAGGTTCAATGCATCTGGACAGTGTTGTGATTTGGTCCTGTTGACCCAGTCAATCTGCCTCATCCCTTTTCACATTCAAGTGCAATCAATATAGCTCACAAATGTCTACCTATGATGATCCTTGTTCACACTGAATTGGTTTTATTGATGATCTCTTCTTCTTCATGCATGCCTGTTGACTTAGTCAAACTTGACTATGTCCTCATCCATTTTCCCTTGTTCACACCCATAAGTGTAAAATCCAGCTACTGTGATGATCCCCTTTCACATTATAAGGGTATTTTATTGAGACAACCCTAATTTTCCTCTGTTCACATTGGGTATTGATTTTTTTTTTTTAATGTCTTTAGGAGTTTACATGTCCTCCTTTACAATTTATTCATCAATTATGAAAATTAAGACAAAATGAAATATT